>JADAXU010000057.1:13676428-14294464 GCA_018340775.1 Taxus wallichiana var. yunnanensis | reverse complement strand
TGAAAATTGTTTTTGTTGAAGTAAATGGGACAAAATGGAACAACTTCGTAGTTCAATGTGAAATAGTAATACAACTACCAAATGTCGTAATACACTGGAATGTAGTAATGGGGTCAAAAACCCGATTGGCCATAAATTTTGCTCCAAGACTCCATTTTTGATATCTTCGACTTTGGGGAAAGCTCTTGATGTCTTTTACGCAATGGAATCATGAAAATCAGTTTTTATGGGATTAAGTGGGAGAAAATAGAAAAAAATTATGTAGTTTAGTGTTGAATAGTAATGCAACTGTTGAACGCCATAAAGACACTTGAAAGCGAAGAATGGGGTAAAAATCTTGATTGGCCATAACATTTGATCCAGCTTCTCTTTTTCAAGATCTTTGACTTTTTAGAAAGCTCTCGATGTCCTCTACACAATGGAATCATGAAAATTAGTTTTTGGTGGGAGTAAGTCAAAGAAAATGGAACAAAAATTATAGTTTTGTGTGAAATAGTAATACAACTATTGAGCACCGCAATACACCGAAAAGTAGTACTTGGGGTAAAAACCCGATTGGCCATAATTTTTCTTCGATGCTCCTTTTTCGAGATCTAGATGAGTTGTGCTAATAAAGCATGTGAATCTTCTACATGTTTGAATATGGCTTCAAATTGTGTTCTCATAATAGCCCAGTTGGTGATACATGCAAGTGGAAAGTGATAAAACCATTCTGCAATAGTGCAATAAAGTGTCTCAACAAATAGTCAAACAAATACATATTCATGAGGCACTCCTAGAACTCCACAAGCTACAAAAAAGGTAGCTATATGTTCATCTAGGTGTTGCTTCCCGTCACCATTGAATTTTGGGAAATTCTTTCATGATCCGTGTTGTAATTCATGCAGTAGCTGAACCAATACAAGAGGGCCAATAGCCCGACCCCAATGAACGAGTTTGTGGTTGTTGCATGACCATGGGAGCTATTTATAGAGCATTATTCTTGAGTGTAAATTATTCTTGCCACCACTTGACCTAGAAAGAAACAATAGGGAAAAGCAAATAAGGAGTTGCCAAATATTATTATTATTATTTAATGGAAAATTTTATTTATTTATTTATTTATTATAAGGATTCGCTAATTTTTGTTTTAAATAACTCAAAGGAAAAGCACAGTCAGCGTTATTTGTTATCCCCAAAGGTGAGTCATCAAAATTGTTGGCTAGATTTTATGCATAGTTAGAAACATAAAACCTAGGTAGTCATGGGATAAATCCCCTTCATTTTATGGTGAAGCTTCCGTTTGATTTATTTATTTATTCTGTGGCCTTATAATCTATATTCAAGGTATTTCTTTAGTTGAATAGCTCATGACCCATAGCTAATTGACTTTCAAAGAAAGTAAGTAGTTGTATGGTAACGTAGTTACTAGGAGAAGTAAGAAGGGAATGTGGAAAGTAGAAATAACTTATTCAGAAGAAATGTGCTTGGAAACAAGTAGATATCAGAGAAAGTTATGGCCACACAAAATAAATAAATATTAAGTGATTTTTATAAATTTTAGAAAATGAAAAGAAGCGTACTTATATGAAATTTGAAGATAACACAAACTTTACCATTATCTTTCACATTTTGCACATCAAGACTTTAGAAGACATAAATTTCAACCAAAATAAATAAATATTAAGTGATTTTTATAAATTTTAGAAAATGAAAAGAAGCGTACTTATATGAAATTTGAAGATAACACAAACTTTACCATTATCTTTCACATTTTGCACATCAAGACTTTAGAAGACATAAATTTCAACCAAAATACTCTTTTCTTCTTATTCAAATTTCAACCATTTAGAATATGGACATATAATTATTTCAACGTAAAGTTTGAAACAACCATGTATAACGTAAAATAGTATTTGTCCAAAAATTCCTAGATTCTTTGACCGATAGATCTCCTCCTCTATTTATAGTCATCATAAGGGCAATACAAAACTGATAATGTCCGTTACACTTTCATAAATATATAACTATAAATCTGCGAGAAGTTGAACACTTTCTTCCTCAAAATCCTCGTTGTATGCCACATAAGAGTTTAGAATGTTCTACCATTTAAACGAGAATAACCGTTTGTCCACTATCCCCAAGTAATTTGAATTTTTCAATCAACTTAAAGTAACGGTGATTAACCACTCGAATTATTTAAGTTTTACAATGAATATACTTGAAGAGTAGAGAGAAGAAGAATAAGAAAAAGAAGAAGAAGAAACAATTCCAAAACTGAAAACCCTCGATCTGGTTTTCCCCTTTATCGAAGAATAAATCTACCCATACTTCATTAAATTCATTAACACTATTTCCTGAAATTGTTGCTTTTATGTTAGGATATTTTTTTCCATTTTTATCCTAGATACCCTTTCCAAAATTATATCTTTTTTATTCTATGATGTAGAGGACATCAAGAGCTTTTCAGAAAGTCGAGATCTCAAAATACATATAGACCGGAGCAAAAGTTATGGCCAGCCAAGTTTTTGACCCCTATTATTGCCTTTCAATGTATTACAAAGATTCAACAGATTGCATTACTATTTCATATTGAACTACGAAGTTTTTGCCATTTTCTCCCACTTACTCCCACCAAAAACTGATTGATGAAAAAAACCGCATGAACACATGATGGATTTCATTGCCAAGTTTCAAAATATACTTTGTAAAATTCCTCCTACTACTTCCCTTAGTGATGAAAATCAGAAGGTATTTTTCATTAATGTTTTGTCACCTAAAGTTGGTTATCACCAAAAAGATAATGTCTTGTTAACTTGTTAACAGCTCAAATCATTTTTATCGAAGTAGAGGATGATCTTATCATGGCAGGTAAAATCAAGCATTCAAGATCCTAAGGTTGAAGGTTCTACTTCAGCTAGTATTTTTGATCCGTTCTTTGAAAATATTGGTAAATGATATGTTGCAGATAAAGAAGTAGCTATGCAAGGTAATAATGTTGCTCCTCAAATACTGGCAATTGAAGCTACCCTAAGGACAATGTAGGAGTGAATGAAGAAGATCAAGTTATTGTTGACTATGATCCACCTAAAGACCATGATTTTGTAGACCCTACTGGTGACTCTAACATTGGATACTTAGAATATGAATCAGAAAATGAGGTTGATTTCTTATCAGATCTAGAAGATTACATTTAAGAAGAAGAATTCATTGAATTCATTGTTGATGCATTTTCACCATCTATATTCCAATACCAAGAGCCTCTTACTACAGAGAACTCCCATAAATCAGTCATGGAGGAAATGGTCAAAGAAGCGTATGCTACCCAAATCAATCTACATGAGGAGAGCCATGATGAATCAATTGTAAAATAAAAATTCATCATGGAGAAGGCAAATTATTTTGTAGAGTTTTCTGTGGAAGCAGAACAAGGATCGGGTCCGCTTGCATGCAACTTTATTCATAGAAAGGAAAGTCTACAGGTTGCCCCATTCATGGAGATGAGCTTGAAAGAAATGAAAAAATCATGAGGATTAGGCCTTTCCCAATCAGATATATGGCTAATTTAGAGCCACCCGAGGATTTGCAACTAGTCATGCTTATTTCAGAGCATGAGGATGAGCTACAATGCACCAAATATCAATTGCAATACCTCTCAAATCCAAATATAGAATAACTAAAAGAGGTATTTATTTTATTTTTGTTGATACTTTGGTAATAAGGGTGGAGAACCACTTCAGAACAGTTTTTACTCTTTCTAAGGACCATGTTCAATGCAAAATCAATTACATGGTCTAAGTTTGTGAGGAAAGATGTCTATTTATCCTTGCATGTATTCAGGGATTCATTTGAGCTTCTTTTACCTCTAGTTAAAGTAGAGTAGTTAGTTTTATTTTTAGTAAAAGAAGTGCTTACACACACTCTGCATGTTTCCACTTAGGACATGTATATATTTTTTACAAGTTTTTGTTGCCTTCTTTGGTTCACTTCAATATCAAATCAGATAGTTGGAGAAATTTCTGAGCTTTATTTAGAGCTCCATAGATCAATTTCTAGCTAGCAGTTATCAGAAAATTCCATTTTAATGTCAAGTTCATCACGGATTCAAGAGGAAAATTTTCAAAGGACAATATCAAGTTCTTTAAGGTTGAACTCAATTCCATAGCCCAATGGATAAGACTTGAAACCATAGATGTTGGGATCTCATATCCTTTGCTTTCATTCTAGCAGAAATAAAGATGTTCACAAAATGAGCCAATTGGTGTCCCTAAATATTTCACTTAGAAATCTTGGGATAGCCCTTATAAAAAATTTGTAGGATTGCTCTATAATTCTCTAGAAGGTTAGAAAAGATGCTTGGAAGCAGTTGGAGGAATACCCATTTTCCCAAAATGTCCTAAAGTTTCTAAAAATCTAAGTACTTACTTTGTTAAGTAATTGGATTTCTCAAATTACTTTACTTCAAATTTGCAGTAAGTCATCCTCTAAAACTTGATTTGCACTACTTCACATCCGGAGGGGTTTTCATAGTTTCTTTATTCCTTAAATTAATTAAGCAATGCTGCTCTAAAATTCTAATTTCCTTTTTTGCATTAAAAATGAAGTTACTTTACTTCATTAATAAATTAAGTAAATCAGTCCAAAAACCCACAAAGAAGAAAAAATAAGAGAGTAATGTAGGAAAATGAAGTTACTTTACTTCATCAAGCAACTAAGGAAAGCAGTCTAAAAAACCTGCAAAGAATGAAAAAGAAGAGAGTAATGTGGAAAAATGGATTTACTTTACTTCTAAAAGTAACTAAGTAAAGCAGTTGAGATTTTGGCTAATATGGGGGTGGATGCTAAGGAATTAAAGGTGGTCGAGGATCTTAAAGAGATGAATGTTAATTTCATAGACACCTTGAAAATGGAAAGAATCCCTAATAGTACACCTTTCAATGAGGAAGTAATTATTCCTTTGGTTTGATGTATCACTATTTCATGTATCTCAACATCATTCAAACATTTATTTCATATCTTCACAAAGGCAGGATAGATCTCTACATGTTGTGGAATCTCACCATCAAGTCTAGTATAGACGTTCACCCTCAGAAGAAAAATAAGAATAGCATTAGTATAATGGGAGGGATTTAGTACGTATTGAACCAAGCAAGGTCTCAGTGATGTCAAAAGAGGCTGAGGTTTTTCTCAAAAAGGTGGGATTGTTACATTTCTTTAGCATTTTCGATGGGCATGATGAAAATTTGAGTGAAGATGTGGTGAAAACTTGGAAGGAAGGCCACATCTCGGGTTGGAAATTTCTCTTTCACCATTTCCCCAAGCTTATTGCTAAAGTTTCCTATCTTCCATGGAGGGAAGAAGCATTTTCAAACCTAATTTGGATTACAGCCAGGAGATTGACTGCTTCATGCAAGGTAAGGGTGTTCCCGTCTCTCTCCATAATGGTTATGCTAGAGGTAATTTTCCCCACCCTTATGGGGAAATTTCTTAGTTAATTATGGCCTATATTACTCTTGAAGGGCGTTATAAAGTGATCTATGGGTACCACTTTCCCATGTTGAACCATGTTAGAAACAACAAGCCCTACAATTTCCCATATTTTTGTTCTCCTCCTTGTCCAAATCTATATCTCAGGTTGAGAAAGGTACTTTCTCCTTGCCATTGCATCAAGGTCTCATTAAAGCTATGCTCAGGCTGGGAACTCCCCTCATTGGAAAAAATGAAAAATTGGGGGCCTCTACATGCCTAAAGAATGATTCTTCAGAAAGGAATTCTGAAATCCTGGACGTCAAGGAGGTTATTGGTAGTGAGGTTTTTCCTGCTAGGCCCGTGGAAAAAGAACTAGATCCCACTAGGAAAATGTCACCTCGAAGCAGCAGCAGGGAGGAGAAGGTTTTGGCTTCAATTGAGAAGGTGGAATTTATTTTGGAGTCGGAAGAGAATCAAGAAGGTAATCATTCTGCTTCCAGTGAAATTCAGGAGGAAGAGGACTTGGAAGGGGATCACAATGAGGAGATGGAAAGTGGGAAATCTCCTGAAGCATCTGAGGGCAAGAGATCAAATAACTCAGAGGAGGCTATAGAAATCTTGCATGCTCTCAAAACTGCCCAAAATAAACTCTTTAATGCTCAAGAATGTGCGGTCAAATCCAATGTTTTTATGAGGGAATTTAAGAATTGCAGGTTATACACTGACATTAATAGACACGAGATTAATATGGTGTCTATGGACTTGAGGGAATTGAATGAAAAAGTAGAGAAGTGTCTTCTATTGTTTTGAGTGAACAATTAAAAAATGCTAATGAAAGAAGCCTGACTATAGAAAATGAAATGTTGAAGATGAAGGAAATAATTCTTTAGATAAGAGATGTTCACATTCTCAATGTTAAAAGTACCATTCATCACCTTAAACTCCTTGCTGAGATGATCCATTCTATGGAATTAGCTAAGGAGAAATAAAAATGAAGGAAATGGCCCCAAAGTACAAATAGCTGAACCAAACTACAAGTTCTGGAAGTCTACTATAGCCAGCTTAGTCAAAGAATGGAATGGATGCATGAGTACTGTGGGGGAACTGATAAAAGAAGGATGAAGGGGTTTGATCTCTGGATTATGTTTTCTTTCTTGCTTGTTAATAATTTGTTTCTTCATAAGTTTTATGTTGTTAGTTACTCGGACCCTTGTTGTTAGTTACTCTTCCATGGGTTATCTATGTAGTTTATTTTTATTTTTGAATCTGTTGCTCTTGTGGTTACGTATGGGCTTTAATGGTTAACCCCTTGGCCTTTATGTTTATTAGGTTATAATCTTTGTACAAGGTAGGGTCCCTTAACCTTCTTTTACCTCTAATAAAAAAACCCACAAAGAAGGAAAAAGAAGAGAGTAATGTAGGAAAATGGGGTTACTTTACTTCTAAAAGTAACTAACTAAAGCGATTAGCAAAAACCCACAAAGAGGGAAAAAAATAGCAATGCGGAAAAATGGAGTTACTTTACTTCTAAAAAGTAACTAAGTAAAGAAATTGCAAAAACCCGCAAAGAGGAAAAAAGAAGAGAGTAATGTGGGAAAATGAAGTTACTTTACTTTTAAAAGTAACAAAGTAAAGAAATTGCAAAACCCGCAAATAAGGAAAAATAAGAGAGTAATGCGGGAAAATGAAATTAATTTACTTCTAAAAGTAACTAAGTAAAGCAATTGTAAAAACCCGCAAAGAGGAAAAAAAGAAGAGAGTAATGCAAAAAAATGGAGTTACTTTACTTCTAAAAAGTAACTAAGTAAAGCAGTTGTAAGAACCCGCAAAAAAGGAAAAAGATGAGAGTAATGCGGAAAAATGAAGTTACTTTACTTCTAAAAGTAACTAAGTAAAGCAGTTGCAAAACCCCACAAAGAAAGAAAAATAAAAGAGTAATGCGGGAAAATGAAGTTACTTTACTTCTAAAAGTAGCTAAGTAAAGCGATTAAAAAAACACAAAGAAGGAAAAAGAAGAGAGTAATGTGGAAAAATGAAGTTACTTTACTTCTAAAAGTAACTAAGTAAAGCAGTTGCAAAAACCCACAAAGAAGGAAAAAGAAGAGAGTAATGCGGAAAAATGAAGTTACTTTACTTCTAAAAGTAACTAAGTAAAGAAATTGCTAAATCCCGAAATACAAAGGAAATTTTAACAACTCATTACTTCATTGAAGTAATATGAAAATTAGTTGTTAAATCCTGTAATACAAATGAAATTTCAACAACTCGTTACTTAATTGAAGTAATAAGTAAAGCAATTGCTAAATCCCACAATACAAAGGAAATTTCAACAACTCATTACTTCATTGAAGTAATAAGTAAAGCAGTTGCTAAATCCTGCAATACAAAGGAAATTTCAATAACTCATTACTTCATTGAAGTAATAAGTAAAGTAGTTGTTAAATCCCGCAATACACTAGAAAGCAGTAATGGGGGTCAAAAATATGATTGACCATAACTTTTGCTCGGGTGCTCCATTTTTCGAGATCGTAGACTTTCCGGAAAGCTCTCGACATGCTCTATGCAATGGAATCATGAAAATAATGTTTTGTTGGGATTAAGTGGGAGAAAATGGGAAAACCTTTTGCAGTTTATTTTGAAACATTAATGTAAGCTGTTGAACGTTGTAATACATTGGAAAGTAGTAATGGGGGTCAAAAACACGATTGGCCATAACTTTTGCTCGGTGCTCCATTTTTAGAGATCTTGTACTTTCCATAAATATCTCGACTTCCTCTACGCAATGGTATCATGAAAAATAGTTTTTGGTGGGAGTAAGTGAGAGAAAATGGAAAAAAATATAGTCAGTGTGAAACAAGAATGCAACTGTTGACGCCTTGCAATACACCAAAAGGCAATATTTGGGGGTCAAAAACCCATTAGTCAAAAAAATTCTTCGGTGCTCCATTTTTTTGAGATCTTGGACTTTCCAAAAATCTCTCGACGTCCTCTACATCATGGAATCCAAAATATATAATTTTGGAAAGGGTATCTAGGAGAAAAATGAAAAAAACTCTCCCAACATAAAATGAATAGTTTTAGGCAACAGTGCTACCGAATTTAATGCAGTATGGGAAGATTTCTTCTTCAAAAATAAGGGGAAAAGCTATACTGAGGGTTTTCAGCTTGGAATTATTTCTTCTTCTTCTTCTTCTTCTTCTTCTTCTTCTTATTCTTCTTCTTCTCTCTACTCTTCAAGTATATTGGTTGTAAGACTTAAGTAACTCGTTGGTTAATCATCACTTTACTTTAATTTGATTGAAAAATTCAAATTACTTGAGGATAGTGGACAAATGGTTATTCTTGTTTAAATGGTAGAACATTCTAAACTCTTATGTGGCATATAACGAGGATTTTGAGGAATAAAGTGCTCAACTTCTCGCATCTTTATAGTTAGATATTTATGAAAGTGTAACGGGCATTATCGGTTTGTATTTCCCAAACGATGATTATAAAAAAGGAGGAGACCTATGGGTAAAGGGATCTAGGAATTTTTGGCAAACTATTATTTTACGTTGTACATGGTTGTTTCAAACTTTGCATTGAAATAATTATATGTTCATATTGTAAACGGTTGAAAGTTGAATAAGAAGAAAGGAGGATTTTGGTTGAAATTTGTGTCTTCTAAAGTCTTATTGTGTAAACTATGAAGGATAATGGTAAACTTTGTGTTATCTTTAAATTTCATATAAGTACGCTTCTTTTCATTTGCTAAAAGTTGTAAAAATCACTTAATATTTATTTATTTTGTGTGGTTGTAACTTGATATGATATCTACTTGTTTCTAAGCACGTTTCTTCCGAATAAGCTATTTATACCTTCCACATTCCCTTCTTACTTCTCTTAGTAACTATGCTACCATACATCCGCTACTTGTTGCAAAAGTCGTTTATCTATGGTTCACGAGCTATTCAACTAAATTAATGCCCCGAATATAGACTATAAGGCCACAAAATAAATAAATAAATTAGACGAGAGCTACACCATAAAATGAAGGGGATTTTTCCCATGACTGCATATGTTTTATGTTTCTAACCGTGCATAGAATCTAGCCAACAAGTAGTTATTCTATAATTAGATTTAATTCCGTTTAAATTAAATCAATAAGATAGTGCAATAGATCAAAGAAAAAATACATCTATTATAGTCTATAACAATGAATGAGCAATCAACAACATACAAGTACAAGATGAAAGACTACAAAGGGTTATAAATACTTACTTGTATCATGTTTATGACCATTGATGGATAATACTTCCTAGAGACAACAACACCGAGAGAGAATCATTATGAGTTTAGATAGGGAAATATCAACAAGAATACCTCCACTCCTAACCTAGTATGGGGACCCAAATGGAAAAGGGCGAGCTTCAAAACCTCAAGCCTAAAAAATTATAGGTGTAAAATAGTACAAAAATGTGTGAGCATTATCAAGTAGTGCCTTTATGAATGTCTAATTGATTTATTATCTAAATGACAAAGAGGGTACATGGGAAATGGTGCCGAGTGATAGGAAAATAAAACTTGATCTAATTTCCCATGGTTAATGACTTGGATTTGAGGGAAACCTATAGTAAAAGGGGTGGAAAACATGATGAACTAGAATCTAAAATATAGAGGAAACGACGAAGGTCCCGGTGACCAAAAGTAGGGATCACAAGTATGAAATGAGCATAAATAACTTGACATAATGAGACAAGTAGACATGATGGATGCCATGTGTGAAAAAGAAATAAATGTGAAATGGATAAGGGAATTTTGGCATAATTTTTACATCTCTCAAATATTATGGTCTAGATCACATGAACAAGTCTGTCAAACTCCAATCTTGGTAGCCTCGGGAGGAGAATGCTTGGCACCCCTTGCATAAGAGAACCAATTAGCAAGCATTAAAATGAGGTGTATACACCTCCTATTGTGATTTTATTCCAAGAAATTATAGGTGTCTCGTGTTTGTAGCTCCATGCCTATAAATGATTATGTTTTTATAAATTATTATTTACTTGTCTCTATAATGTTGTTTTTACTAATATACTATTTCTATTCGCTTATGACACACTTGATTTATACTATGATGATTACATTATTGTCTTTACTATGACTTCTGACATGTTTTTGCTTACTATGTTGTTTTATGCTTGCACTACTCTAGATTATGACATGATTAACACTTTTATTTGTTGTTTCTATTGTTATACACATGTATTTTTGTTTATTGCATGTTTTATATTAATTTTTATCCATTTCATGGTTTCCACCATGCACAACCCTTTTACAGGTATAGGTTCTTAATGGTGGCCACCATTCTAGCCTTATGTGATCCTACATAGATTATTATACTTATTACACATGAGTACATGTATATTCTTTTGAGTTGTGCCCTCAAATGATTTATCGTGTGTGTGTCTTAGAAGAGGGGCATTCATTAGGATATTTTCTACATCTATAAACAAATTATAGAATATAGGAACACATTTTTATAGGTATTAAATCCTCATAAAAGGTCATAAATATTGAAATATATTAGAATTAATACAAGGTCAAAATTGTATAGTATGGTGATGACCATGGTATAGTCTTGACCATGATGGACATTCCCATACATGGGACATATTCTCTAGATTTTTCTATTTCTCCAAATTATATCAATTATTCACAATATTTTCATAGAGTTGTAAATATAGATGACTCATTTTATAACATGATACAGGGGGCATGACTACTTCATTCCCTCTTCACTACATTATTCAGATTTAGTTATAGGAATAAGGTTTGGGGACATTGGCCTCCTTCTCCCCTATGCTTTTTGAAAATCCATATGATCAATATCAACAACAATAACATTGTATGGGGGCATGTCAATTTCCATTCCCTTAATGGTTTTATGTTACAAAACAACTACAATAATACATTTTGGACCTAGATTCATCTATAGAAGAGTGTTTTGTGAGTTTAGAGAAAGGTGTCATAGAGGCTCGATTCTTCATATGTTTTCCTTTCTCTTCTCTTTATGAATTCCTAATAGTGGAATGTGTTAAAACAACTAAGTTGTTTATGGGCTAGACATTCCTTTCTAGAAAGCTCCAAAGGGGGCACTTGGGCTCCTTTTCTCACTCTCTTTGGTGTTGGTTTGTATGCAACACTCTAGTATATCCTTTGGCATAAATTTGAGATTGATCACCCCTAATCCTACAAAATCTCCATAACAATTTCCAAGTCTCCAAGGCACAACAAGAACAAGAGATCGCCCCTCCGTAAAATGAATACGTGTATTCCTTCCATGTTTTACTTCTCTTTACTTACTTTTTCAAAGTTTAAATTATTGAGTTAAATTTCAGTTTCTATCATAGATATTGACTACACTTTGTGTTGTAGGTTTCATCATGGAGCATGCCAACACCAACACATCAAAGAACCACTATCGAGCGAAGAAAAAGTGTGTGTGCACACTCAAGTATGTTTTTCCTTTAAGCATGTAATTTTAATTACACACTTGACGGGGGAAAAATAAAGACACTAAAATTTTGAAAATTTTCCTTTTGTAATTCCAAGTTTTAATATGCTCCCTTGATTAAGAAAAGTGATCACATTTATAATCCAATCAGTTCATCTTTATAGCTCTTTAGTGTCATGTTTATCTCTACACTCTACTCTATCATCAATTTTGAAAGTATTATTAGATTAAAGTAGTAAATAACCTTTGTTCTTCATGTTATAACTGCATGTTTTACTTTCACTCTTCTATATCTAGGATCATATAAATTGGTCAAGATGTGGGGTTTAGTATTGAATGACATGTATGGTCCCTGGTTCTTTAAGTTCTCTCGATTCTATTTTCAATTTGAAAATCATCTTTAGGTCATTTCATCTTCCTAGGGTCGGCCTTATTAGAATATTTCACATACAAAATACTATATATAATTCAATGTCAATGTCACTTTATAACTCACATTACACTTTTACAAGCTTCTATTGTAAATATCATTCCAAAATCACTTAAATGGTCCCTAAATCTACCCAAAATAGTTGCACATCAATTAAAGTAATCCCTACTATTGTTTTAAAGCCCTTAAATAGGTCAAAGGTTATAGCTTCATCCTCATGTAAAGGTCTTAGAGCCATGCATAGGTAAGATAAAAGTCACTCTAAGCATTTTTCAAGGGTTTCAAAGAACAAAGGATTAGGTCACATAGTAGAGGTACATAACCGGGAAAATTTTAGTTGTGAATTTTCACTAATTCATGAATATTTACATTTTTGAAATTTTCATTTGGTGATTTTGAGGAGTTGTACAGAGAAATATTTCACCTAAAATTTTAGGATACAAGTTACTTTTATGGATCGGTTCACCTAGTGTTTAAAATAAGTTTCATACTTATTCATGTATATCATTGTTGCCTCGAAACACAAATGTACATTTTCCAAGATATACTAATAAAAATCTAAGCATCTAGCATCACTCACTTTCATAAAATATGCCTAATAGTTGACCATATATTCCATGTACATGACTACATAGTCCAAATTCACGATCACAGTAGCCCAAATGCCCTCATATTGTTCACACACTCAACAACATACTACGAGATGCTTTCCAATAGTATCTAAACGCCCAAAAACATACTTTAGACACCCATCAATAGTTTCCAAACACAAGGAAACATAGCCCGGATGTTTGATCGTAGAGTCCAAACGCCCACCCAAATAATGCAAATGCATGCCTCGCTTGTCTAGATGGCCATCAACACCTCGCTCGAGTTCGGTTCCAAAATCAAATAAATATTTTATGCCCTCGGTGATAATTGAAAGGTGGTGGCCCTGGCGGGCCAATCATAAAAAAGTGAATATTTTTTCTTATTTGAGCCATCCAAAAAAAGGGGTCATGCGAGATCGACCAACATCCACACCAACTACAAGACTTGTGTTTAACTAAAGAATTAACCCTTCTTATTTATTTTCAAATTATAAATTGCAATAATATACTTAATAATACAAATTTTAAAAACCCCTTTTTTATGTAGAACCCACTGATAGTGATATTCAACATGAAATAATTAATCACAATAACTTGTCACCACCTCAAAATATTATTGATGATGACATGCCTCCACTTGAGGACAATCCTTATTATGTGCCTACATTGGACGACATTCATGATTACGATATGCAACAAGCAGAAGACATTTCTGTCATCAAACACCAACTTCAACTAAAAATTCTACTATCAATTATTTGAAAAGGAAGAGAATAGAAAACATTCCCGTGATGAGTTCCACCCAAAAATATATTTTTACACATGGTGATCAAACACCTATTTAAGCTAATAATACAACACAAAAAACTATGCAAAGAAATAGAATTAGATGGACTAATGGAAGGTATTTCAAATTCAACTGGGTGGCTAAGTATCTATTCATTGAACTATTAGAGCCAGAAAAAGGTAATGATACTCCAACATAATGTAAATGTACAATTTGTAGCTGAAAACTTCGAAAAGAACAAAAAATACAACTCAAGTTGGACACAATTGAGAAACATTATGGTAAAATATATGTATCGGTTAAGCAAAAATATGGTCAAATAAAATGAACACATAGATGGAAAAATGTAAAAGAATGCATGCATGTAAGATATGCAGCAAGTATGAAAATGAATAGAAACAACTACAAAATCTTGTTAAGAAAGGAGGAACAATTACAACTCAATTAGGAAAATTTGTTTAGTCTAATCTACGTGCCAAAAATATATAGTTCTCAACTATTTACCACATTATAAAAAGGGTAGACCTATTTATGATTTTCTGGATTATAAAATTTTATTTCAACATAATGGATTCCCTAATATTCCACAATCACATTGGTCAGACAACAATGCTTGGGAAATGGAAAAATGTCTAGCGATGATTAAGGAGGATTTGAAAGAAAAAGTAAAAATGCATGATTTATCTCATTGTCTATTGATGAGGTCACAACAATTGACAACACATCATGGGTTTGCATTCATGTTTATAATTTTGAGAACCATCTAAGGAAACCTCATTTATTAGCAGTCCATAAAATGATAGAAAATTGCAATGTTGAGAACCTTTACAAGTTGGTTATTTCAAGTTTGAGGGATATAGCTGGGATGGATTATTATACTATCGCTACTAAGTTGGTGTGTTTTAGTGCAAATGGTGCATCAGTAATACAGGGGCATATAAATGGTATTTTCACTTGACTATAAACCATTGTTGCCCCATATATGATTCCAATTCATTACATGGCTCATAGAATGAATCTTGCATACAAAATAGTTAGCACATTTGAAAGTGTTGCAAAATTCAAAGAGCTTATCCATGACTTGCATGTATATATGTCTAGCAGTCTGAAAATATTTCTAGAGTTCCGAAATTTTCAATTAGAGTGACTGATGGTAAAAATATTCTAAAAGATGTTTATACAAGGTGGATTTCCATGTATGAACCTACATGAATTTTTTTGAAGAATATCCATCATTGGTAGGTTTTATGTATAAATATCATAGATAAGTTGACAAGGCAAAAATATGTTGTACCGTTTAACAGATTTGGAAACATTACTTACATTAAGTGGTATTATTCCCATGTTGAAGGAAATCATTTTTTTGAGTAAACATGCTCAAGAGGGGTCCATATATATTGTTGATTTCATACAGTTGAGAAAATGGGTATGTCAAACTTTAGATATTTTATACCTATCCCAAGACAGTTTTAAAGGGTTTGTATTTGAAAATTGGCAAATTTTAACAGATATTAAGGATCCTAATTGCTATTTGAAATTAAATATTAAGGATTATCTTTGTATTTTCATTAATGAGAAGGAGATACCAATGCATACTTTTTTAAAAAGAGTTTAATTGATAGGAGCATAAATTGAAGAAGTTCATGTAATGTATGTTTGATATGAAACTGTTATTTTGATACACAAATGAAATTGAGAAAGATTTTTCAAAGATTATCTGTAGAAATTCGAGATTTCTTTAAAAGGGATGACCTACTTGAATCCATGGGAGTAGTGAATCCTATATTTTGGAACATTGTTGATGGTCATAGTGAAGAATTAGTAAGTAATCTATTTCTCAAATATATGAGTGCTCGATTAAAGTATTTCAACAAGTTTGTATAGATAAATGGAGTTGAAATTAAAGAATTTTGTAAAAATATTTACTAACATCTCAGTCAAAACATTTTATACTTACAATGATTGATCAATATCGGTATCTAAATGAACCAACAAAAATGGAACTATCACAAGCTATGGAAAAAATTGTATCCTAGCAACATCTTGTAAAAAAATATTAGTGAATCTTTTTTTATCATATGATCCTTTCCAAATGATGAGTTTTTATTAGTGGGAGGTGAATGGGTCTTTAGTGCATTATTTTTGTTAAATCAAATCTTTGAAATAGATTGGATAAAAATATGGAGACATGTTTGATATTATATACTTCAAATTATCCCATGGACAAATTTCCTTATGAAAGGGAACTTGTCATTTTGACTCGACTTACTTGAAATAAAAGGAGTCACTAATACAATGAGCAACAAATATGATATTAATATTGACCCAAGAAGTGGATGCTCCGTTGACACAATATATTTAAATGTCTCTAAACAAAAAGGGCTTGCTCGAGGATTGTTTGGTGTGCCCAAATTTTAGCTTGGTATGTATTATAAATATTTATTCCTATATAAAAATTCATATGAAATTGTTACAATTATATATGTATGTTTTTTGGTTAAAACAATTTTAGTATCCTTATTCCTTATCATTTTTGTGCAATACAAGATATGAAAAAATAATTACAAATAGAACTTTGATATTACAATTTACATTTTTATGAAAAAAACACCATAGATGATATGTGATGAGTTGTATAATTTTTTTCATAACAACTCATCTTGTGTATTTTGATAAGGCTATTGTAAACCATGTCTATGTATTTTCAGGGAACATTGTTGAACATTATCATCACAACCATGAACTTGTGGCATAATTACTAATTAATATAGTTATATCTAGTTATCTTTATTTTTTGGTATTATGTGTGCATTTATTTTTGTTATCCCAATAAGTTGTTTGGATGATGATATGTGTTGATGCCACTCTTGGTTGTAAGCAATTTTCCATATGCAATGAATAAATTGTCTACAACAACTTGTCTCTGACCAAAGAACTCCGCCCGTAGAAGAACCCGTCCGCATCCAAAGGAAATCATCTACAGAAAAGAGCTTGTGTTATGAAGATCTCTTAGAATGTGAATTGATGGAACTCGAGTCCAGTGATCCATTAGAGAATAAATTACCACAGAACGTGTGAAATTGGGAGATAACACAATATTTTATATGATCATTCATTGCAAACTACTTGAATAGGCGATTGATTAATTTAACACTTGATTGAACTTGAAGACTACTAAAAGTTTCAAGCAAAGCTAAGACTAACACTGCATAGTCTAATTGAGAGAATTCTTATTGAATCTAACAATAGTTACATCAAAGATAAAATCTTAATGGAATGCTTGAAAAAACTAACATGAATGTAATTCAAAACCTAGCTAGAGCATTCCTACTAGTATGTTCAATTACTAACTAAATAGATCTAGGATCAATCAAATTGGAGGTTTGGTGTTACTTGAAGGAAGGTGAGATGATCTCTCCAACAATGACTACAAGATAATATTGACTACCCATCTACTAACCCATTTGAAATCTTGAGGAAAGGATTGAGCTTGGCTATAAATAATATTTCTTATATGATATGCAATTCAAAGCATGGTGTAAAGTTTAAAGGTATGTGGTTAGTCCTTTTTATAATTTTTCCTTTGAGGAAAAATAGCATCTTGGTATATGTGGGACTAAAAGCACAAAGTAGATTAATAATTATTAATCATGATTAAGGTTTGTTAATCACAATTAATGAATTAACAAGTGATTAAGATGTGAGGAGCCTTAATCAACCACTTAGGGTCAATTAGGAGGCTAGGATAAGCTTTTGAAGCTTGTTGAGATGTTGTGGAAGGAAGTGGGGTGATTTTGAATGGTTGGAAGAGGGGTTTGAGCCAATAATAGGGTATATTGACCAAAAAAGGGTAAAATAGGCTTAATTAGCTAATAATCACTAATTATCTATTTGGAAAAGGATTTTGACTTACGATCTGTCGTAAAGTGGCATCCTGAATGCAAACAAGGATAGGTAATCAAAAAATCATTTTTAATGACCAAAATGGTAAGAAACGTCAGTTAATTAGTAGAAATCACTAATTATAACGGAAATGGTAAGAATGAGAGTGATTTGTGTGCTTTTAGCAATAAGATTGTGAAAGCGGAATTTAGGTGTCTGAGAACTAGTTGACTACTAGAACATTTTTTGTGTGTTTGTTAGTTAAACACTTATTATAAGTTCCATAACATGTGATTGAATCTCTCACGGTTTTGTTGAAGATATTTCACTTGTTCTATTAAATATCTCTCACTTATTTTGTTGAAACTCCTTGTTATACTCTTCTTCTTCTCACGTCTTGTAAATGAGAAGGTATAAAAGAAAGGGTTTCTTGTTGGTAATGGATATTCATATTCATTCATTCATATACATTCATAGTCTGAGTCAGAGTTAGAAAGGATATTGCTTTGATATTTTTTTCCTTGATGTAATGTTTATGCAAAGTCAATAAAGATCTGAGTTATGTTCATTAGTTTCCGTTGTAGAATTTAGGAGGGATTAGCACCCAAGTTAGGGCCCACTTGTAGTCTATTAAACCCATCCATTTCTTTGTTTCATACATGTTTACCTAGGGAACAATTTACTTTCTAGATTTGCATTTTGAATCTACAACTTTTTCTTAGTGATAGCATTTAGAAACCATTCATTTTCAATTCTAAGTTTTGTTTACTTTCAACATTGTTGTGACAGTTATTTCTTTCCAACCTATTAAATAAATGTAACTGTACATACAACACCGACACTATTTCAAGTTTAGGTCCTTGGTTTGATGATTAAATGATTGTAACTCAATGTATAACATATTAATTGTTGCGGTTTATTTGCACCACCATTTTTGCACTTGTTGTTGGGGATATTGCCGAGTTATAGGAGTTTTTGTGAGGTTTTTCATTTTTGAATTTCTTAGAATAGGCTAGGTTGTAAAAATTCCACCTTCAAGCCCCCACTAATGAATGTTGATTGAGTTGAGTCAGTTGATGTATGCACCGTCGTAGAGATACCCATGATATATTCCTACCCAATCCTCAAATAGCATAAATTAATTTTAATTTTTAAGAAGACATATTCCCTTCTATACAGGGTTTGCTTTGATAGAAAACCCCTCCCAAGTGTGACTTATGAGGTAGTTCTTGAACAGCCAAACATGGCAAAAGAGGTGAATCAAAACATGGAAGTAAAGGAACCAATCACATTTGAGTTTCCTATCTCCAATAACAATCAACATATTGTTATGAAGAACATCTCTCCATCAACTCTTCCTAATTTTCATGGATCTATGAATGAAGACCCAGACACTTTCTTGTTTGAGTTTAATGTTTTATGCAGGAGTTATGACTACACAAATGATGCACACAAGTTGAATTTGTTCCTGCTACACTCAAGGATGTAGCCTTGATATGGTTTATGGGCCTAAGAAGAGATGTTATTACTACTCCTGCAGCAAATGAAGGAAAATTTTCTGACCAAGTACTAAGACTACTGCAGGCCAAGTAGTAGAGGAGGAGATGAACTCTTCAAGATGGCACAAAAGGAAGATGAGCCACTAGAAGATTACTTGGAGAGATTCCTATTTTACGTTCAGAAGTCAATACACACAAGGTTACCTCCTAAATCTCTCAAGTTACTTTTCTTAAAAGGACTCAATGAGGAGGATATGGATGTTTTGGACTTGATAGGAGCTAGAGATATCTCAAAAGCCACTTTTCATGAGATTTGTGAAGCTTGTATGAGTTATTATAGAACAACCATGAAAATAATAAGAAGTGTTAGATCAAAGGGTGGAGCAACTGCCAAAGGAATTGTGGAAATATCAAAATTAGATATTCTAAACATGTTTAAGAACATGAAACATGAAATATTTAATGACATGGCCACACAGTTTGATGTTCTTCCTGTGAAAAAGAATAGAGAGGATGCAGAGGCAATACTTATACAATTCTTTCATTCTTGCGAAAAAATAAAGTTAATTGCACATACGGGGACTAGACAACATTACAGAAGGAAAGGAGGCTACACCAGATTTTAAAATGATAGACATGGAGGATGGGAAATTTTTCTATGTTTCCCAAAGGAAGCCATGGATGTCAAGACAAGGAGGTATTTCACAAGATCCCATGCCATATTTTCAAAATTAGGCTAGCAATTCATAAATGCAAATCCCACCTTGGGCTAATACTCGGTAAGGTTGGGCTCCTTACCCAAGCCAATATCAATAACTATAGAAACCTCACCCTTAGGCCAACAATGGAAGCAACCCCCTTATTCATGGCAGTAACCTTGGAGAGGAGGGAAAAATGGGGCAATCAACCTCGTAACTACCACCAACCCTACCAATAACCTTCCTACCCACAACAACAACCTTTGATGTAAAACTCCCAATCTAGCTCTCAACCAAAAGCCACTCAATTACTAGCTCAACCAACAACTAACCCCAATAATAAAGTTTCTCAACCAACCTATAACATTGAATCAACCCAATACTCTACTTATTTAGTTGATGTCAATAATATCCATCTCCACTCAGGAAGAGCACTTATGCCACCAAGTAAACCTATAATCATGGAGATAACAAATGAACCACCATTGTTGCAAGTTGATCTACAGCAAAGTTAGAAAATGTTGCAAGCTGATCCACAACAACATGAACATAATTCTAGCAAAAGTAAAATGTAATTCAATGGACCCCCATTTCCAGAAAGATTACAAGAGAGGAAGTCTGACCTAAATCATATTTTGATTCTGATTTTTTCAATCGAGTTAAAGGGTGTTTATGTGAAGATTCCACTCATTCAAATCATCAAGGAAATTCATATTTACAAAAAAATTGATCAAGGACATGTGTATAAAGAAGACATGAAGAAAAAGGAAAGATCCATCCACTATATAAGTCATTAAACAAATGGTGACATCATGCTTGGGAACTATGTGCTACCTAAATACATAGATCTTGGGATTTCTTTGGTGAATTTCATTATCAATGGAACTACAATTAAAAATACTTTGATTGATTTGAGGGCAGCAATCAACGCGTCATGACCAAGAAATTCATTAATGATCTAAAGTTTTATGGACTTAGGAAAGCAAATCGCAATATTATAACTAGTAAATATATCAACAAAGAAAGCATGAAGGAGTCCTTAAGGACATTGTTGTGGTGGTAGAATCTTGGGAATACCCTATTTGTTTCATTGTCCTATAACCAAAGGCAAGTCTAGGAGGTTATCCTCTTATTCTAGGAAGGTCGTGGTTGGCCATTGTTGATGCATTTATAGGGTGCGGGTCCTGCAATATGATCATCTTGAATGGAAATGGTACCAAGAAACTAATACTCTATCCTCCTACCCAACTGTTGAATGATGAGGATCAAATAGTTTAGATTAAAGAACTAAAAGCTGATCAATGCTCTTTCCAATAATTGATGATGCTGGAAAATTCTTGAACTATTTAAGATCGGGAGGAAGATATTGTTCTCTAATATTCTGCAGAACAATTATGGAAGGAATGAAGAATTTGATGACATTAAGGTGCTTGAGCTATCCGTTGAACCAAGTTATGCCGTAGCAAAGCACCATGGATATTCCGTAAAAATTGTATTTTTGCTAACTTCTTCCTCATGAATTCATATAAAATTTTGTTAGTAACAACATGTTTTCAATGTTGAACCTCTCCGAGCAAGTAGAAATAACACGTAGGAGGCCACTAAATGTGAACAAGATGCTAAATATACAACATTACTCGGAGGATTTTTCAATTTACAGATCTTCCCTAAATCTCCCTAAACCATTTTAGGCCTGTAGAGTGTCTCAAAAGATTTCCGTCAACAGTGGAACTCGAAAATAGAGCTCATATGGAAAATATATTGTAAGACAAAGTTCAAGTTTGAAACATGGTCAACACAGTTAATGATCCAATCTAGATGTGAGACATAGCAAAATGGTAAAGGTGAAAAAGGTAAAAGTTTGTGTTTAAGCACCTCCGGTCTTTGACAAATGAAAAATTTAGTGGGACATTCTTTTTGCTAGCCGGGGCCCTCGGCGGACCAGTTCGCACACTCTTTTATAGGAGGGATGTCTTTTCTACCTTTTGTATTCATATTACTATTATTGTCTTTTTAATATTATATGTCATTTATATCTCTAACATTTTCCATGTGGGATTATTGTTTTTGAGATTTTATATTTGTTCATTGTAGGGTTAATTGTGCTTGAGCGAGCTATATTTTTAGCTATGTGGTTTGATCAACTCCCTCGAGTTGATCACACTATTATCTACATTGTTCATGCATATATCCCATGTTCCCAGATAATCTTCCCACATAACTTGGCCGAAGCCTATTTGGAGGTCCAACGGTTCATAAAAACAACCGACTCCACATTGTATGGGTGGATCAACATTGCACGACTCAGCACTACAACCGGAGTCAAAGCCACAATGAAACAAACTCATGACGAAGCCACTTAGATCGATTGTATGAGGCTCAACAAACATTGCAAAGGCCGATCGTTCCAACGGACAGCCCAACATAGAGCGTATCACCTCGGAATAGTAAAAATAATGACTCGAGACCTCATAGTGTAACCAAACACACACAGTCAGTCCATGTAACCCAAAGGGATGAGTGAATAGCTCACCAATTATAGAAGTGCCAAAAAAACTCGGAAGACGAGGCCTAAGCCATGCATAGAACGGGCAGTGCAGCCCAATATAAATAGCCAAGCCTCCTCACTCGTCGGGGAATGTGGGATATCTCCCCACTCATCCCAAAATGTTCGGTGTCAAAACTTATGGAGGTGACTCAAACTAGAAACCTTGTCACCCTAAGTCTTATCAACTCACTAACTCACCTAGAGGAGCTCAATGGTATGAAAATCAACTCACGAGTTTTATAAAAGACATAGAGTAGACTGTGTATAGATAGTGAACATAGTAGTTGTAGAAATCTCCATTTTTGGAGCACCTAGGGATGTTTTCGAGCTCGGTGTAAAAATTAATTTTGTTCAAAATTCAGATACGAAGACATTAGAGGTCTTATTTTTCCTTGAAGTGTTATATATTTTTTGGTGTAGGTGTTTCAAGGTCATATTTGCATAGGAAAAGCATTGTAGGAGCCACGGATCAATCTTGGAGCAATTTTTGGTATTGTTTAGAGTTCCTTGAGTCATAGATCAGCTCATATGTAGGTATAAAGTTCTATTAGTCATTATTGAAGGGTTATTTGTACTTCATTAGATGGTAATAGAATGATTCATGTTTAAGTGAATCCGGAGATGTATCCTTCGGGTGAACTCCGTTATCAAACTTTTGTGGTGTTTTCATTTGCGATTCTTGGAAGATTTTGATCGATAAAACATTTAAATTGGTTAATTTGATTAATTGATAAATCAATCACATATACTGATTAAATTGGATTGAAGTCAAAATTTTAGTATCTATAACCCACAACAGTAAATGAATGCACATATCAAATTTTGGAATCAAGAATTCAGTTTGAGTGCATTATAAATTCCACTTGTGAATATTTTAATGGATTTGTACTAGATTCAAATATTTCACTAAAGTTGGAAAATTAAGATAATTGATTGTTCAAAAGAGTTTGAAATTTGGGCTTTCAAGACACCCAAAATTGGTTCAAAAAATACTCTTGATCAATTTTAAATATGAAAATTTTAAGAATCATTTAAAAGTATAGCTTAAACAAGTACCATTTTCATATCAAATTGGTATCAAAGCTGGTTTAGCTCTTGATTTGCTTCAGTTAATTGGTTCAGTTTGGTTTTTGCATTTTTGGTCTTGATCTTTTAGTTGTAGTGTGCAGAATTTGGAAGAACAGGTTTGCAGTAACCATGGTAAAATTTTCTAACAAGATAAAGTTTAAGTAACTTGAAGCATGTAATCAGTAGATTCAGGAACAAAATGCCATTTGAGATGTCAATTATTGACTCTTGATGAGAAAATTGACATTATGAAAAGAGAGCTAGAATCTAAGGATGAGCTCTTAATGGTGTTGCAGATTGATGGACCTAAGAAAGAGGTACCTATTATTGTTGATGCATCCACTATGATAGATGAATGCATGGTAAGTAAGACAACACTTAATTCCTCTCCCAAAGCTAAGTTAGATTCAGTTAATGTGTTGGGTGATTTTAAAAAGCACACCAGAGGTATAGGATCTAAACTTTTGGATAAGATGGGTTTTAATGGAATTAGCCTTGGTAAGAATAACCAAGGCATAACTAACCCCATACAGGTGGTAGAAAGACCTCATCATACAGGATTGGGGTTTGCTATTGCATGGAAAAAGTAAATTGGAGAGGGCTCCAAGACCGATAGAAGAAGATGAGCTTCTGACAACAAAGAGGCTTCCCCAATAACTTCAGGTGATTCATCCTCAGTAGGAGGATCTGGCAAGAATTCACCATGGAGAGGTATAGAAATCCCTCCACCTTCAGTTTACCATGTGCATAAAGGAAAAGGTAAACAAAATGATCCACTTTCTACATTGGAAAATTTTGATTATGATATGCAAGCAATATTGTATAGTTACCCATGCACATTTTGTGGGTTATCTAATCATTGTGTGGCCAAGTGTAGGAAGTATAAATCCATGTTGGAAAAGATTGAGAAAGTTCATTCTCCTAAACCTGGCTTGGCTAAAAGTAGTCAAGGTAAATTTTCTAACAATATGGATCCTAAAAAAATGGATCAAAGAATTTGTGGTCATTGTAAGAAAATAGGTCATGTCATTGACAAATGTTGGCAGCTACATCCGAACAAAAATTAAAATTTGTTAAAAAGGATAATAGTATTAAACCAACCAATTTGACCACTTCAGTGAATTAGGTAAAAACTGAATTGACTCAACCACCTAAATAGGAAAATGTGTTGAAAAAGGTGGGTAAGAAATTTATCAGTTTCATGTTTGCATAGTGTAATTGTTGAATAATATGCAAACTAACAAAGCAGTTTTGGATAATTCTTATTGATTGTGAAAAGGAATAAACTCCATATTTATTTTTGCTTTGGTGTTGGTGAAGTATCCTGAAGAGGGAGATCCAGACATGTTTAACTTGCTTGGGTGTATTTCTCTTTTAATGTTTTTAAAAAACTTCCTTCTTTCAAGATAACATCTATAGTTATTCCCATGGGGCATGATCAGGGTATCGGATGTCTAATTTTGGAAATTATATTTAGTATGTTGTTGTAGTGCAAATTATTTCTTGTAGAGACATTGTTTGTGTGTGTACAACTTATACAAACTCTTTGTTTGTTATGCATGATATTTGCACATGTATAATTCTTTTTATTAGGCTTAATATTTGTAACTATCAGATATAGTTGCAAATAGTATGTACAAGTTTTGCACTAACAAGTTGTGAATGCAGGTTACATTTGCATTATTAACAGTGGTGAGTGCAGGATCAGATTGTATAGAGGAATATGGCAATTGGATTTGTCATATCAGTTGCAGTATAAGCCATGGGTGATGTTAATTTAATGGTTTTAATTTTTACAACTTTTGGGAAAAAACTTCCATGTTATAAACTAGGTTCTGTGTTTGTGATATGCAGAGAATGTGCGCATAGTTTAGTAGGTAAAATTTCCATTTGAGCGAAAAAATGGTCTTATTAGGGAGGAGTGATCCAAAGTATTTTTCAGTATATATCTTCCTAAACCATTACATTTCTATATAGTGTCTCGAGATCTTTCCATCAATAGGTGGAACTTGGAAAATTGATCTCATATGCAAAAAGATATTGCGCAGTCAAAGTTTAGGTTTGAAACAAGGTCAAACAATTCAATAGTCCAATTTGGACATGACATGTGGCCAAATGGTAAAGGTGAAAAAGGTAAAATTTTGAGTTTAAGAAACTCCGGTCTTTTACTTAAAATGAAAAAATTAATGGGCCCCCTTTTTGTTGGCTAGGGCCCTCACCAAGTTGTGGCACAATATTTTATAAGAGGGGTGCCTTTGCCACCTTTTGTATTCACATTACTATTATCATATTTTTGATATTATATGTCATTCATGTATCTAACATTTCTCATGTGGGATTATTGTTTTGGAGAGTTTATATTTGTGCATTGCATGGTGAATTGTTCTCGGAAAGTTATTTTTAGCGCGGTGGGGTGATCAACTCCCCACTGAGTTGATCACACTATTATCTACATTGTTTGGGCATATCTCCTATGTTCCCAGTTAATCTTCCCACATAACTCAACTCGTCGAATCCTATTTAGAGGTCCAACGGTTCAATGAATCAACTGAATCCACATTGTATGGGTAGATCAACATTGCACGACTCGACACTACAACCGAGTCAAAGCCACAATGAAATAAACTCATGGTAAAGCCACTCACTCATTTGTATCAGGATGAACAAATATTACAAAGGCCGATTGCTCCAACGGATAACCCAACATATGGTGTATCACCTCAGCATAGCAAATCACAACTCAACCCTCATAGTGTAACAAAACATACACATCCGGTCCACATAACCTAGCGAGTCGATCAAACATCTCACCAATTATAGTAGTGCTAAATAGAACATGGAAGACGTGGCCTAAGCCACGCTTAAAACAAGTAGTGTATCCTAATCTAAACAACCAAGCCTCCTCACTCATCAGGGAATGTGGGATATCTCCCCACTCATCCCAAAATGGTCGATGCCAAAACTTATGGAGGTGACTCAAACCGGAAACCCCATCACCCTAAGGCTTATCAAATCGTCAACTCACCCAGAGGGGCTCGGTGGTATGAAAATCAACTCGCATAATTTTATAAAATACACAGAGCAGATTGTGTATAGATAGTGAACAGAGCATTTGCTGAAATCTCCATTTTTGGGCACCTAAGGACGTTTTCGAGCTCGGTGTAAAAACCATTTTTCTTAGAATTCAAAGAAGAAGACATTAGAGGTATTATTTTTCCTTGAAGTATTATAGATTTTCTATTGAAGGTGTTCGAAGGTCTCATTTATATAGGAAAAGCACTTGTGGAAGCACCGTATGAGCCATGGATCAAGCTTGGAGCAGTTTTCACATTTGCTCAGAGTTCCTTGAGTCATAGATTAGCTCATATGCAAGTATAAAGTTCTATTAGTCATTATTGAAGGGTTATTTTTACTTTATTGGATGGTAATAGAATGATTCACGTTTAAGTGAATCAAGACGTAGCCTTCGGTGAACTTTGTTATCAAACTTTTGTGGTGTTCATTTTGCAGTTTTTGGAAGCTTTTGATCAGATAAAACATTTAAATTAGTTTATTTGATTAATTGATAAAGCAATCACATAACTGGTTAAATTGGATTGAAGTCAAAATTTTAGTATCCATAACCCACAATAGTAAATGAATGCACGTATCAATTTTGGAATCAAGAATTCAATTTGAGTGCATTATAAATTCCACTTGTGAATATTTTAATGGATTTGTACTAGATTCAGATATTTCACTAAAGTTGGAAAATTAAGATAATTGATTGTTCGGAAGAGTTTGAAATTTGGGCTTTCAAGACACCCAAAATTGGTTCAAAAATACTCTTGATCAATTGTAAATCTAAAAAGTTTAAGAATCTAGAAATTTTAAAAAGTACAGTTTAAACAAGTACCATTTTCAGATCACAACATGAGCAATTGTTGATTTATCTTCTTCAAAACATAAAACAACATTTTTTTGGGATTATGGTCATATGTGTGAGATTCATCCTAGGATTTGTACTTATATAATCTACATCAAAGAAGATTGTAAACCAATCAAGAAGCCGCAGAGATGCATGAACCCAACAAGAAGATAAATTGTAAAGGTTGAATTATAAAAGTTGATATATGTTGGATTCATATACCCCATGTCGACATTCTATGGGTGTAACCTCTTGTAATTATACCAAAGAAGAATGGGAAATGTAGAATCTATGTGGATTACAGGGAATTGAATTCAGCCACAAAGAAAGATCACTTCCCATTTCCCTTCATTGATCAAGTGTTTGATACTCTAGCTAGTAAAAATTACTTCTCCTTTCTTGATGGATATAGTGGTTATAATCAGATCTAGATTGCACCAAAGGACCAAGATAAGACTACCTTCACATGTCCATGGGGGACATTTTCCTATTCATTTCTCCCATTTAGCTTGTGTAATGCACCTACTACATTCCAGAGGGAATTCTTGAGTATCTTTTCTGATTTGACAAATGATTGCATGGAAGTCTATATGGATGACTTCATTATTCATGATAGTACTTTTGATGAAGCTATGAAAAATCTAGATAAGGTCTTGAAAATATGCAAGGATCACAATTTTTCCTTGAGTAATGAGAAGTACTACATGATGATGTCAAAGGGTAGAGTACTTGGGCACTACCTTTCTTTAGAAGGAATTCAAGTAGATCTAACAAAAAATTGTCATAACCAACATGTCCACACCAAGAAAACAAATAGATGTGAGAAGATTTTTGACCATGCTGGATATTATAGAAGGTTCACTCAAGACTTCAACAAAATTACAGTGCCACTTTTTGTATTGTTAGGAAAGGATGCTAATTTTTTCTAGACTGAGAGATGTGAAAGTTCTTTTCAAACTTTAAATAAGATGCTAACTACTTCTCATGTGTTGAGAGGACCTGATTAGAACTGTCTTTTCACATCCACACGGATGCATCAAATCATGTTATTTGAGTTGTATTAAGACAAAAAGATGGAATTCTCGAACTATGCAATATACTACATCATCAAGAACTTGCAACATGCGAAATTAAACTACACAATAAAAGAAAAAAGAGTTCTTGGTAGTTGTATATTCTATCAACAAGTTCAGAAATTATATCACATGATATCCAGTGTTTATTTACACTGATCATATTTCCATCAAGTATCTAATAAAAAAACCAGTAGTAAGTATCATAATCATAAGATGGATGCTCCTCTTGTAATAATTTGATGTCACCATAGTGGACAAACTTGGAAAAGATAACGTGGTACCAGATTTTCTCAAGGATGGATACCAAAAGTGAAGAGCAAGTAGTTGATGATTCCTTTCCAAATGATCACTTATTTTCTATTTCTACAAGAACACCTTGATATGCAGACATAGCCAACTACTTGGTTTTAGGTAAAACGCCTCCACATTTCTCATCCTCTAAGAAATTATATTTAGTTGAAAAGAATTTAAATTTTTCTTGGATAGTTGGAGTTCTATTTCATACAGGACAAGATTAAGTAATGAGAATGTGTATAGATGATGAGGATATATTTGATTTCCTTAGAGCCTACCACAATGAACCTTGTGGGGGAATTTTGTTGCAAAGAGAACAATGCAGAAGGTGTTAACTACTAGATATTATTGGCCAACATTGCATAAAGATGCAGCACTATACACCAAGAGATGTGACAAATTCCAAAGAATGGGAAAGCCCACCAGATCTGATGATATTTCATTGCAGCCTCAATTGGTCTTGTAACCTTTTGATAAGTGGGGCTTAGATTTTATTGGCCCTATAGATCCTCCATATTAGCAAAAAGAGTATATCCTGACATGCACATATTACCTAACCAAGTGGATAGAAGTGAAAGAATTTCCAAACCAAAAAAGTGAGAAAGTATATTAGTTCATGTATGAGCACATCTTCACTAGATATGGATTTCTAAGGGAGATTATAACAAACTAAGGTACACATTTTACTATTGATGTAATTTTTGATTTAGTTAGAGAATATGAAATCAATCATAAGAAGTATACACCATACCATCCCCAATCTAATGGCCAAGTTGAGGTCACAAACAAAGAAATAGAAGCCATATTGACAAAGACCATAACACTCCACATGAAAGACTAGTTAGATAGGATTCCAGAATTAGTATGGGCATTCAACACAATATGGAAGACCACAATTGTTTTCACACCATTTGTACTATTATATGGCAAGACTCATTGTGTTACTAATATAATTTGAATTTAAAACGTTGAAGACTGCACTTGAGTTGGGAATAGATATATCGAAGCTTAGAGACAGATAATTCTCCAATTCAATGCATTCTATGAATTAAGAAGATAGGAAATACATAACACATAGGTAGTGTAAAAGTACAGAGTAAAATGGCATGACCAGTATATCAGGACAAGCCAATTCCAACAAGGTGACTAGGCACTCTTGTTTGATTAAAAAAACAAGGATCGTATAGGAAATCTCATAACAAGGTGGCTACGTCCCTATGAAATTGAGAAGATCTTCCCTAATGGAGTTGTGAAGCTCACTTTTATTGATCCTATGAGATTCAAGTTATTGGTGAATGGCCAGAGGCTTAGACTGTACAAAAATATAGTTAATAAAGGCTCATTCATGAAATTTTTCAAAGGAGATATGAGCAGAAAGGATAAAGAAACATTAGACATGACCTCATAGGTTCATCCTACGGGCTCACCTTTTGAGACTGCAAAATATTGAGAATATTTTAGTGGCCTTAGTGTATTCAGCTTGTTGAATATTCCAAGATCAAATAAAATTGTTGTGATCTACCTTTCTAGGTGATCAACAGCACTCTGTTAACACATTTATTTTATGAAATTTTTTTTTTTGCAAGGTTTGGTTTCAAATGATTACAGGAGGGCATGATCTCCATCACAAGGAGAGAGTGCAATGACTAAAAGTTCCACTTGTAGCCACATGAAATAATCCCTTGTTTTGTCTTTAGCATTTGGTAGAACTCATGGTTGCATGATAGAAATCAAGGATGCATGCACACATGGATGATGGACAAGAAATGATTGACACCCCAACATATTAGAGTTCCCTCTTCGTAAATCATCCAAGGTTGCGATAAGGAGCAACCAACATCGATTAAACACATGTCTGCAACATCACAAAACTTGCAAAACAACCAAGACTAGTTAATAAAGTATGCACATCCATCATTGTAAGCAAACAACGAGATAAGTGCATCCATCTATCACTTTAATAAGTATGATTAGATTAATTATATTTAATTAGGAGTTATGCCGAGTCATCATGCATGTGCAACATTAAAATACCATCACCTTTCAAGCTATGATGTGTCCACTTTACCTCCTCCACATAAGCCAATGTTGTCACATCACTTTGCTTCATATGCTCCATATTTTCACATCCATTAATGATTGATTACCCATAACCATGTCACTTGTCCTCTTAGTAACAAAGTTTCAAAAGATGAAAATCAATCAATACAACTCATTTGCAAAGTTATTTCAAGGTAGAATTATATTGTTGCATATTGAACCCAACAAAAAGTTGTGTATCTACCATGGGAGGTGATTTGATTAGATGTGAGCCCACCGTGCATTTGTAAATTTTGGGTTATCCTCAAATTGTGTAGTATTTTAAAGATCATGGTTATATGAATTATATCAACAAGTTCCGGGGTTTTAATTAAGCAATTTTAGCAGAATTTTCCAACACACTAAGCAATGGAGAGGAAAGGGTGAAAAGATTAGTAGTAAGGCTAAGTGATGAAATCCTGATAGAATTTATTGGTTTTCTAGCTCAAGGAGAGTCATTCCCAAATAAGGAAAATACAAGAGCAGCAAGGAGGGAGTTCACAGATGATGATGACTAGTTCATCTCAGATAGGTAAGGTACATATAGAACATCTCTTAAACCCTTATGGGAAAAAGTTTCTAATTTTTGTATTCATTACTTTACCAGTAAAGGGATAGATTCTAGATTGAACACAGTGCATTTCAAGTTGTTGAATCATCTAAAGAACAACCATCAAGTAAATGTCCCAAATTTCTTGCATGAAATGCTGAAGAAAATGATTCAAGAAGTACATAGGGGTAGGGCAGCATTATCACATCATTTTCTTATAACCCTAGTGGTTAAACACATCCTACAAAGGTATTACCCTCAGATACTATGGGAAGACTTTGTAAGGATAAACAATATTGAAAATTTATTGGGAAACAAGGAAAAAGAAGGAGCGACACTGAAATATCTTCTGCACATATGACAGAGCCTACACCATCCACCTCCCAACCTCAAGAACCCCTAACTTCTAAAGTTATTCTTCCTACTAAAGGGAACCCTGTACCTATCTCTCCAAAAATAATTTTTATATATGAAACTCTATTGGAGTTATCCTCTCTGAAACCTCCACTTCCAAGGCCAAACAAAAATATTCTCATTCTACTCCTACACAACCTAGGCACTCCCATAGGCTTAGAACAAAAAGGTCAAAAATATCCAATCCAACACAATCATAACCCATCTCACTAGATAGTGATTTGGAAGCTATAGAGGGAAACTTTGAGCCTCAACAATTGGAGACGTAGGAAGGATATATTGATACTATAGTTCATGGTCCATAATACCTTGAACAACTCATGGAGGACCAAGAAGATCCAACTCAAAATGAGGAGGCGAGTTCATGAAGTGGAAGGTCATGAAGAGAGAGAAAAAGAGGAATTTGGAGAGGAATTGAACACCAACAAATGCCTATAGTTGTTGAATAAGTCATTAAACAATAATAATAAGAACAAGAAGAAATGCTTGTAGTTTTTGACTAAGTAATCAAGCAAGTTGTTGAGAAAGCACAACATGATAGTGTGCAAGAAGAAAATGTAACACCATTGCAACCCCAAATTTTTATTCATGAAATTATCAAGGAACCTGCAAAACCACCTTGCAGGGAGATGAAAACACAAAGCATGGGACTAAATATTGATAATTTATTGTTGTAATTGGAAACCTACATTAACAAACTCAAAGGAAAATGGGAAAAGAGAAAGAAGCCCTCATCTCTAAGCATAAGTAATAGTTAGGGGATAAGGATAAGGAGATTAAGAGGCTAAAGTAGAAATAGGAAGAAATAGTCCAAGTAGCACATGAAATATTGAGATGTAGGCCCCCATCAAGTGTTTATGTTATCTACTTGAAAGAAAAAATGTTGCATCATAAACTTACCTGCATTAATTCGATATGATTTATGATATTAGTTCAAAAGAAAATTCTTTACTTTGTATCGAACAATACACATGAGATCCAAAATTTGATGTGTGAACTTTATTTTCATAACTATGTCATTCCATATGACAGAAATTGGATCCAAATTTTGTATATTGGGGATATTCAGGTGAAATCATTATGTTCTTATTTCTCAAATGAATTAGAGAGAGCTAAGAAGATAGAGGAATACAAACATCTAGAAAAGGTTACACCATTGTATGTCAGGGATAAAGCAACAAACATAGATGAAATCAAAGAACAATATGACAGTTATATGGAAGAGGATGTAATCGAAACAAAGTATTGCAAATGAGGATGGATTCACATGTAGAAGTCAGGGATATGATCAAGGAACATGGAATTCAGGTTATACAAGCATGCCAAATCAGATGGAATGATTTATTCCTTGCATTGTAGATGAAACAGAGATGCATTCCTATCCAAACATTATTCCAACTTTCTGCATAGGGTAAATAAGTACATTGAAATAACTAATGAATTTGAGGATGAGTGGTTCCCTATCGGTTATCATCCTCTAATATTTCATTTTTCAATACCACCATGGATAGGAAACTTACCGGTCAATCGAAAAATCTAAGATAGAGTCTAAGACAAATTCATGATGAATGGTGGGTATTTATTATCAAAGGATGAGGGCACAGATACACCCATTGATTTTAGGAAAGAATGCATCTTCCAACAAAGAAGATATAAATCCCTTTAATGAGGAAATTCAAGAGTTTAATCATGGGGGTGTGATGAGTTGTATAAATTTCTTTCATAACAACTCATCTTGTGTATTTTGATAAGACTATTATAAACCATTTCTATGTATTTGCAAGGAACATTGTTGCACATTACCATCACAACCCTAAACTTGTGGCATAATTATTAATTAATACAGTTATAGCTATTTATCTTTATTTTGTGGTATTATGTGTGCATTTATTTTTTTATCCCAATAATTTGTTTGGATGATGATATGTGTTGATGTCACTCTTGGTTATAAGTAATTTTCCATATGCAATGAAGGAATCATCCACAATGACTTGTCCATGACCAAAAAACTTGCTGTAGTAACCCATCCATAGCCAAAGGAAATCATCTACAACAAGATCCCATGTTATGAAGATCTCTTAGAACGTGAATTGATGGCACTCAATTCTGTACGTGCCATTAGAGAAGTAGTTACCACAGGAACGTGTAAAACTAGGAGATAACTCAATCTTTGATCTGATCATTCATTGCAAACTAGTGAAGAACTGATTGATTAAGTTAACACTTGATTGAACTAGTTGATTATTGGAACATTTGTTGTGTGTTTGTTAGTTGAACACCTATTATGAGTTCCATAATGTGTGATTGAATCTCTCACGGTTCTATTGAATATCTTTCACTTGTTCTATTGAATATCTCTCACTTAGTTTGTTGAAACTCCTTATTGTACTCTTCTTCTTCTCACATCTTGTTGTAAATGAGAAGGTATAAAATAAAGGGTTGGTGTTGGTAACAAATATTCATTTTCATTCATTCATATACATTCATAGTCGATTCAAAGTCAGAAAGGAGATTGCTTTGATCTTTTGTTCCTTGATGTAATATTTATGCAAAGTCAATAAAGATCTGAGTTCTGTTCATTAGTTTCTAGTTGCAGAATTTAGGAGGGATTAGCACCCAATTCAGGGCCCACTTGTGGTCTGCTAAACCCCTCCATTACTTTGTTTCATGCATGTTTACCTAGGGAACAATTTACTTTCTGGATTTGCATTTTGAATCTATAGCTTTGTCTTTTTTTTTTTATTAAGGGCAAATAGTTTTGAAGGGACTATACCCTGTATACAAAAGGGATCAAAAGACAGATAGTAAAGGTGAGAGAAACAGCCCAGAAAAGGGAAAAACTATCAACCAAAGAGGGCTCAATAGCCAAATATTACAATATAAGTGAAAAAGGATCTAAATGTACAATGATCCAAATATTACTATAGCTTTGTCTTAGTGATAGCATTTAGAAACCATTCATTTTTAGTTCTAAGTTTTGTTTACTTTCAGCATTGTTGTGACAGTTATTTCTTTCCAACCTCTTAAATCACTATAATTGTGCATACATCACCAAAGATATTTCAACCTTATGTCCCTGGTTTGATGATTAAATGACTATAACTCAATGTACATCATACTAATTTCTCCAAGTTGATTTACACCACCGTATGAAAGCAATATTTATTAATAAAGTGTTGATTGTTACAAAAAAAATTACAAAAGTGAAAAATATCTCAATTTATATTTACATTTCAATTCTTCTCAATATTACAATATAAGGAATCACAATCAATTCTCATTCTAAGATGTTCCCTCTAGAATTATATCTTATATAAATAGTGCTTCATATTTAATTAGATCATCTATTGCAACATTGATACTAGAAATATTTTCCCTATCTTGATTGGCCACATCACATCTGAAAGCAAACTAACATCCACATATGATTTATGCTTGAATAATATCTTTAGATCCATGTCATGTTCCTTAATTATTTTCTTCATGTGTTGTTTTGTTTATTTAGGAGCACAATTTTTCCTTTAGTGAAATAGCAACATTTAAAATTTTATGTGCATTCTTCAGATGAATATCCAAGACCAATACTTCATTCTTCAAATTTTCATATTTTGACTGACATTTGAAAAAAGAAATATTATTAGTTAAAAATTTAAAATATGTAAAATTTAAATGCAAAGAAAGAGTTAAACTTACAAAAAATTTATCTTTTTCAACATTTGTAATGACAACAAGGTTTTTGTCTCTAGCCCATTTTTTATAGTAAGCTTGGGCTTCACCATTTAAATTTTCCAACTTTGTTTAACATGACATCCAAAACATTATCATTGTAGTCATTACTTACTATAATGGCACATGAGAGAGCTTGATTTAGTAATACATCTATCTTTGTCAGACATTTTAAACTAAAATAAATAAATTATTTCTTTGGGAATAATTGTGAAAACAGGCATTTATTTCCTTCATTAAAGATTTGTCCTCAAAATTCCCATGTTTTCAAAGTCTCTATATCATGCAAAACAATATCATTAATAGTAGCATAACAACTCTTTACCAACAAATTATGTAATAAAAAATTAGTTAATTGATCATCAAATTGTGGTATTTATGTTGGAAAGGGTGTGTCATATGGTGAGCTAGGTGTCAGTGCTTGTAAAACAAGATTTATCTAAGGCACTTGCGAGCCTTGAATCATACCATGTGGATTATCAGTAGTTAGGGCACCACTCTAAATACCCAAAAATCATCATCAAGGTCAATTTGATGTAAAATGGTGGTGATCATTACACTAAAGAGACCACCAAAAGATAAATTTGGAAACTTTTTGTTGTTAGATGAACTGTGCCACCACTTTCGACTAGAAAATATATTTATTTCCCCCTTGTCTAAACTTGTCTAGGTGGAAGCGGTGGTGGCATCGTTTTCTTTTTTTGGAAGAGGTAATTGGAACTACAAAAATAAAATGTGAACAAAACACAAATAGAAATTAGAATTCAATGTTTAGTAAATGTAACATAAAATTTGAAGTGATACTAATAATGGTTCTTGTAGAGTCTATCTAGGAAAAAAAAACTCCCTGGTCATTCGTTGAATCCTTGTGGTTTCCATTTGTTTGTGTTGATGTGGGAAATTAGATGAAAAATATCTAAGGAATCTATAAATTTTCAGTAATGATTAAAACAAATATAGTACCATTAATAAAAAAATTAAAACAATGTATGTTCCATTATTCATAGTTTGACATACTAACAATAGTAATACCTTGAACAATCGATGAATTTGTGTGTTGCACTTACAATTGAGGGGGTGTAATAGAACTATTAATGCATTATTGTCTTGGAATTGTAATATAAGATGATTGTATATCCACTTATGAATCTATAAAATCCTCATGAGGTTGATGGCCTCTAACGGTATCTTGTCTTCTTACATGCGATACAACTTTGCTCTCTTAAAAGAAGTGAATAGAAAATTAGATCCATAGCCTCTATTTGTCAAATAAACACATGAATTTATTTTGTAATAATGTAAATTTACCTATTGATCCCCATTTAAAAGAAAATTTATTTTGGCTTTTTCATCAAGTTCAATTACAATATTAGTATTCCACAAGTGCAACTCATGAAAGGCTTCATAATATAATGCAATTATATAATTGCAACATGAAAATGTTGCAATATCATTGCAAATAGTATATGACAAATCATTTTGTATCATATTGGATATATATGTACACCAATCAAATTGTTGGCAACTTAGAGAATAGAGGATGTAAACAACAACCCATATGGAATTTCAAATTATCTTCCCTGTAAAACTATCCTAGCCTAAAAAAATTCAATAATGGCCTACAAAAATGTGTGTGGAACAACTTACATAGATAATTACTTTCTTGATTTAGTCAAGTTACTTGCAAAAAATTAAAAAAACATGTTATTAGCTTATTGTGATGTTAATAGAAAGAAAAAATGTAAAAACATATTATTACCTTCAACATGTACGCTAAAGTGGGAATCCATATACTCTTTATTTGTGTCGAGAGTAAGGATTTTTGTCATAGGGTTAACATTCATATGTGGAAGTCCTATTAAGTGGTGGATATCTTCTGGAGATGTTCCAAAAGAAAATTCTTGTGATGGCAACTTGATTGTGAAGATACATGTGGATGTGTCATAATTGGCTAAAATAAATTGCAGCAAACCAACATTAGTGTGATATTGGGGCATGTAAATTAGTGCTCAAAAATAACATTTATCTACCCAATCATTGAATGTGTCCTTAATTTTCATCAAGATAGCAATTTACATGCACATATAAGGTTTCAGAATTGAATTTTGGGTTAAGATTGAGAGGATGTAAAAATGGATGCCATTTTTGGATTGTAGATACATGTTTCAAGCTTGTTTGTCAAGTCTAGAGTCTGATCCAATAGCCATAGGAGCTTGGGGTAGATATTAGAGTGGAGGAGATTTGTAAAAGCGGTAAATGAGGCCCCAAACATACATATATGCAAGCGAGGACACATGGCGACATGGGAATGAGAATGTGTAGCTAGGTGTTTACATGCATAGATGCCTAGTTGTAGATACAAATGAATTTTTGCATATGCAAATAATCATCTCAGTATTTTAGAGCTAGGCGTGTATGCATGTAGACACATGTCTACATGTATAGACAGAGCATCTACATTTATAGATGTCCGTCTACACATAGACTTCGTATAGATGCCCGTCTACAAACCGATTCCATATAGACTCTGTGTCTACGAGATAGTTGGATTTCTTCCCGACACGCCTTTTCCCCATAAATTTTTTTCCTATGTCACTATACACATTTTCTCTTATTTTCCATCAACATGAAATCCATTTTTACAAATCTGCTAAAAAACCAAGTTGGATTTTGGTGAGGGGTCTTAAATTTTCCATGGTTGTAATTGCAATACCAACAAAATCCAAGAATAATGGGGTGAACAATAACCACTCATATTATAAATGGCTAGTATGTGTGAGGAAAGCTTAAAAATAGGAAATACGAGGCTACATTGAATCCTATCACAAGTTTCATTTATAATCAAACCTAGCATCCTCCAAACTATTGTTGTAATGATGAAAAAATTAACTCAAAACTAAAAAGAGGTTGTCGAACCCAATCTATTAAACACAAGCTAAAAACACAAAATAAACATATTTGTATTCATATATTAAGCTACACATGTTAACATCATCTTTGGGATATTTCCATGATAGAGCAACCTATAAACACAATATTGCAAACACTAATCCCTCAAAATTACACAAGATATGATTATTACAAGTGTACAAGTTGCTAAGTTATTACTTGATAATAATAAGTTGTAAACCCAATATGTGAAGTACAACCTACAAACAAACATCGAATGAGAATGATGAGGATAGTTATATCTAGGTTATTACCCCATTAGCTAAAAAGTGATAAATATAATATGGTGAAGACAATTCACTATTATAATGCAAGATATGATTATAAAAACCTAGTGGCCACTAGACAACTACCACAATAACATCCTCCAAACACAATATGGTGAACACTAATCGATTGGAATACATGGGATATGATTATACCAATCCTAATAGTCACTAGGTTATTATCCCAATAGCTAACAACATCCAAACACAATATGGTGAACACTAATTTCTTATATTGTGTGGGATATGACTATAGCAAGCCTAATGGTCGCTAATCTATTACCATAATAAAAATAAGCTATGAAAATAAAAATACACATATATATTCATTCTTTAAGCTTATGAGTCTAGTGATAGCTAGGTTATTATCAAAATATTTAACAACCTCTAAACAAAATATGGGAAACACTAATCGATTGTATTACATAGGATATGACTATAACAAGCCTAGTGGTCATTAGTTTATTACCATAATAACAATAACCTCCAAAAATGATATGGTGAACACTAATAAATTGTATTGTATGGGATATGACTATAACAAAAACTATATACAACAATAGTCTCTCTCTTACACACACATTCGTACTTGAAACTTATCATCTTTAGTTATCGCTTTGAGGATATTACCCCAATAGCTAAGAACCTCCAAGAAAATATATGATTATAATAATCATAGTGGTCACTATTTTATTACCACAAGAACAACTATCTCCAAAAAAATAATGTATATATTCATACATGAAACTTATGAGGCTAGCAAATCACTAGGCTATTATCAAAATAGCTAACAACCTCCAAAATAATATGGTGAAAACTAATTGATTGTATTGCATGTGATATTATTATAACAGCCCTAGTTTTCACTTGTCTATTTCTACAATAACAATGAGTTACATGTGCGTGCACATGCACGCGCGCATCTTGCGCGCACACACACATGCGCACATACACACACGCGCGCGCACGCACACACACACATGCGCACACATTCATACATGAAACATATGGGGCTAGTGGTTGTTAGGCTATTACCGTAATAAATAACCACCTCCAAACATGATATTGTGAACACTAATCGATTGTATTGCATGCAATATGACTATTGCATGCAAAATTATGGTGGTTGTTAGTCTATTACCATAATAACAATAAGCTATAGAAAAAAATCACATACTGATTTAAAACATATTGAAATATAAATGTTAAATTTTAATTAAGTACCAACACAAATATAAATAATTAAAGTACAGATTTGACACAAGCAAGTAAGCTAGAAAAATGTGAAACCCTAGTTACAAGAGAGGGGATAAAGTACTTATCTAATTTGTAATGATCTTGAAGATATGCCAAGCTAGAAAACTAATGAAACATAACAGCGAGGTTGTCGCAACCGAGCCCAAAAAATTGTGTGAATGTTGGAAATGTCGGGACTAGGGTGCTTATGCGGGTCGAGGGCACCTAGGGCACTTTTGTAGACCGCTTTGGGAACACAGTGTGCTACGTAAAACCTCAAAAAATCAATTTTCGGGTCATGAGATGTTTTATGGATTTCACCTTTATTCACTTGTACTTCGCTACTTGATCATCGAATTCTCCTAAAAGCTGCAAAAGAGAAAGAGCACTGCAAAACCCTAAAACACATCAAATCCTAAAAAGAAAAAGATGCAAATGGGGTGTTAGACTGACCTCGATAGTTTCTTGAATGATTTAACTTACGATCTGTGTGTTGCACTACATTTCAAACTCCATGTAGTTTTGTGTGTGTAGAATCATGCCCTAGGTGGCTTTTGTGTAAGTTGCACTTGAATAACGAGCAATAACTAGATGTAGAAAATGTAAATAGATTTACGCATGAAAAAAATGAATTTCCCTTCCTATGAAGTGTATGCAAAATAATTCAGTCCCTTATCCTTTGAATGGATGATTTGATGCTCTTGTAATGCCTTTGGATGTAACCTTAGGTGATAGTAGTATATGCTTAGTGTTTTCCCTTTATTACGGTCACATATATTTGTATTTATATGACTCCCTCTTTCAAATTTCATAATTAACCACTAAAAATCCAACCACCAATAAAATAATATGCCCAACAGCTAGAATGGACCCAAAATTTGTGAGTACAATACAAATAGGTCAGTCGCGTTTGTAGTGTCTTGGTTTGTCTGCCCTAGTGTCTAGACTTAGAAAAACTAAAGTGTCAAAAGTCGAGAATAAGAAAAAAGTTGTGTAATACCAAGAAGGAAAACAAAAAAACAAATAAAGCGACCAAAGATAGTGATCAATTAGTACTTTTCTTACTTATGAATCATATGAATAGTGGTATGTGATCAGGACTAGAAATATACCCAAAGTGTGTGATTTAGTGTCTACATTTGCCCCCACTTTATGTTGTTGAGTGAATGCTCGATAACATAAAGTAGATAAGATATTTGTACCTAATAACCATGTAGATCGATGGTGAAAATTGTGTTGAGGAGACAAGAAAAATCGTGGAGTGAAAAAAGTGAAGTGTGGAAGCTAGAAAAGAGGAAGTGAAAATGATGATGACCCTAGGGGTGAAAGTGTATGTGTAGATGTCATGTTGTACCTATTGTTGATGTTGCTTGATGTTGGATGATGTGTGATTGTTGCTTCCCATAAGGACAGACCTATAAAAGAGAAGAGAAAATGAGTAGTCAAAGTCATGCATATGAAAAATTCAATCCAAATGAGTAAAAAGTGTGTAAAAATTATGTAAAAATGTGAAAAGGAACATGTGCACCTGATCCGTGATGAGTGAAAAGAGTAGATAGGATTCTAAAAATGCTGAAGAAGAACTATTTTTGGGCAATCTCACACCACGACCGATTTTTTCAAGCAATTTCATGTCATTTGCAGCAAGTGTAAGTTTTTGGGAAATATCATACCAATCATGCTAAGTACGAGTTTTTTGGGATATCTCACACCAAGTGCGGAAGAGGTGTAGGGAGAAATGTTTAGTGTTATTCTCCAACCTTTGACTTCTTTCCAAAGTGTAAACACCATTACAAATAGTGTGTACAAATCCAATCTATTTTGATCCAATGCGACAAGAGAAGAGAAGATGTAATGCATGCCTATTGAGTGCTGAAGGATTGTGTTTGTACGGTAAAAGCCGTTGTGTAAACTATTGTGAAATGTGTCGAATTGAGAAAAATTGTATAACTACCCCTGTCACGGGAACCCGGGAAGGGTCGGGGAACCCAGACACTATTGTCTATGTCTGTGTGTTGGTGTTTGTACTATGTTGAAGACCCAAATCAGATTTTGGATCGTTGTTAAGATTGAATAATGTGTTGTATCGGTATTGAACTATGTTTTACTATGATCAGAGACTACTATATGGGGTGATTGATTCACCCAATGATACCCCCCTTGTTTGGTTTGCATGTGACGTCATAATGAGTACACAACCCAAAGGAGGACCGGACGGTGTGTTGAAACCGATGCCCTATAGGGGGAGGGAGTGTGCTTGGTAGAAACCAAGGCACATGCAATAAAAGTGGTTAGAAATGATTTTTAGTGCAAACAAGACAAATACACATGTAGAAGATAATATATAAGCTAGCAAGCAAGAAGACAAAGTAGACAAGCAATAGTGCGAGATAAAGTAGATTGCAACAAGTGGATTACAACTATGGGACATCACTCATTATGTCACAAGACAATCAAGGCCGACATGGCCAAAAGCATACAATGTGGACATAAGAAAAAGGAAAATCCCACAAACAATAGCAAGTAATGAAAACAATGACAAGCAAGATATCAAAAAACCACGGTAGCAAAGATTTCCTACAAGATAATGTTACACATGAAGCACCCATTAGCATGTTAGAAAGATAAAAAGTATGTTAAAATGTGTATAATCTGATATGATGTCTTTGTGTTAATATGAATAAAAAGTAGTATAAATCAAAACAATAGCACATGTAATGTGTACAAAATTGGATGCCCTGAAGCCTACGGTGGGAGTGGTAAGAGGTATAGTGCTAAGCATTCATGCTATGTGTAATGATCTGTAAATTCTTCATCAAAACTAGAAGGAAAGTGAACATGCATATGTATATAGAGAAGATAAAGACATACAATGTATCCATATAACATACTATGAAAGATGTATCATGCGATAATAAGTAAGCAAGAGTAATGTGTAACCAAGATATGCGGTATGTTATGGGTGAGTGAGATGAAATAGAATAAAAAGTGAGTGTGATAGGAGCAGTGTTCCCCCAGTGAATGGGAATAAGTATGCAAATGAGGTTCATTTATAAATTCCCCCTCGGCAGCTTGAGAATGAACCATATAAAAAGAGTGCACCATTGGGAAATCGTTTGAAATGCGCTAGAGATATGATTGATGAAGTGTATAAGCGTATCCGTGTGAATGAGTGTGGTAAGGTTCATTTCAAATTAAGACCCTCAATAGTTAAGTGTGAACCGTGGAGCTAGAGTGCATCATAGGGTAGTGATTCATATTGAATGTACATGAGATAGATGTGTCGTGAATACACCAAGTGTGTAGTGTCTTGTGTGATGTGATGTGAGGTTCATGAATGTAATGAGTCCTCAATAGTCAAGTGTGAACTGTAGCACAAGAGTTCATCATCAGGTAATGATGATACAAATGTATCAAGATGTGCAAGGTAATTATAAAAGACTAGATGCAAGGCAAAAAGTGAAGAATTAGAAATGCGAGACACTTGATAATGATAGAAGGGGGAGAATAAGCATGATGTACCCTAAGTGTATGATGATAAGTGTGATCAAGTAACATCATCTAAGAGATTGTCATTGTCATGATCAAAACCGTATGGAGATGCATCTAAGACTTGGTAAGCAATTGTATGTGGTTGATCATATAAGGAGCCATTGCGGCACAAATTATACATGCCCATTACGTATTCTTCATCGGTGAAAGGTGTTGGTGGACATCCATGTGCATACCAACAAGTGATATTTTGTGAGTAGCCAAGAAATGATTCATTACAAATAGAAACATGATCGAAGGGCATAGGGAATGTGATATCAATATGATCAGGATCTAGAGTGCCCCTAATGTAGTCAAGCCAATATTGTCCAAGAGTGAGTGGAGTAGTGTGAGAAGTGTGTGTAATAAAAACTGATAAATAGAAGACTTGAATACCATAATCAGTAATAATGTGAACATATCCATGATATAAATGAGGAGAATAAGATGGAGGGATGATATCCTCCAGTGTGAATCCAAGTCGAGCCAAGCCATCATATGTGTAAACAATTTCAGAGCAAGCGGGATCGAATGGAATGTGATGCCAATAAGATTTATTCATGAAAAGAGTGCAAGTGAAAGGAGGAAGCACAAGGAAGATTGTTCATGAGAAGGCATTGAAGGTGGTATGACGTCTAATGTATGGATAGAACCCCAATAAAGTACCATAGCATTAGTAGAAGGCGGGTTTCAAGTGGATGGAACAACATCTAGTGTACAAATGGTTCCCTTGAGTGGAGGCAAGTTGTCCGAGATAGTGCGGGGTCACGGATCAGCACTAGGATGTACAGGTAGTATAATTCGAATATGTAATGTAGAGGTTAGGTCTAGGTTGCAATATTGGAATGGTGTACTATCAACGAGAACCTCATATTAAAATCCCTCTTGTATGAATCTAACACATCGATGAACTGTAGAAGATATTACTTGCATTCTATGAAGCCATGGCCTACCAAGTAAGCAATTACATGGAACTGGGATATCAATGACAAAAATAGAACTGGAATAGTCTTTGGCCCAAATGTGAGTGGCAAGGTGACAGTGCCTAAGCATGGACATGTAGTGGAATTGTATGCTCAAATAGAAATATATGTTAGGTTAAGAATAGATGTGGGAAGGCCTATAGCTTGAATGAATGATAAAGGAAAAATATTGAGCTCAAATCTAGTATCAACTAAAGTGTGCTTGACTCCCAAGTTATTGATGTAGACTCATATATATAGAGGAGGATCATTTTCATACACAGAAATATTGTTAACTATAGTAGATGGAAAAGTAATTTGTTGAGAAAATGCATCTATGAATGTTTGATAAACAACGTCTGGATGAGTAGTGGAAGGAATACGAGTAGTAGCCAAAAGAGTAATGATTTTAGCGTGACACTCAGGATTGGCTAGCAAGAAATCATGAATAGAAATATTCATGATGAGAGGAGCCTAAAAATGCAAGAAGTGATGAAATGAGGATCCAAGAGTGTTCGAATGAGACGGGTTCACCAAATGATTTAACAAATATTGAAATATATATGTTAAATTCTAATTAAGTACCAATGAAGATATAAATAATTAAAGTAGAGATTCAAAACAAGCAAGTAAGCTAGAAAAAATTGAAACCCTAGTTGCAAGAGAGGAGATAAAGTACTTAATTGATTCACAATGATCCCAAAGATATGTCGAAATGGAAAATTGATGAAATAGAAAAGCAAGGTATCACAACCGAGCCCATAAAATTGTGTGAATGTTGGAAATAACGGGACTAGGGCATCTATGTAGGGTCGGGGTGTGCAGAGCTCCTCCGAGTGCTATGACTGCAGAACTTCAGAAAATTAGTTTTGTAGGGTCGTGAGATGTTCACTAGATGTCACCTTTAGTCACCTATAATTTTTGCTTGATCACCAAATTCACCTGAAACCTACAAAGAGAAAGAGCACCTACAAAACCCCAAAATACGTCAAATCCTAAAAAGAAAAATATGTAAATGGGGATTTAGATTGACCCTAGTGATCACCCAACTAAGTGAACTTATGATCTGGGCACTACACTACATTTCAAACTCCATGTAGTTTTCATGTGTGTGTGTAGAATCGTGCCCTAGGTGGCTCTTGTGCAAGTTGCACTTAAATATTGAGTAATATATATATATATATGTATGTATGTATGTATGTATGTATGTATGTATGTATGTATGTATAAAATATAGATAGATGTGTGTGTGAAAAAATGAACTTCCCTTCCTATGAAGTGTATGCAGAAGAATGCAATCCCTTTTCCCTTGAATGGATGCTAAATGGATGCTATGATGCTCTTGTAATGCCTTTGGATGTGTTAGCATATGGATTTTCACACATGCAAATGACATGCAATGCTTGATAAGGGAATGAATTCCCTCCTCAATAACGATGAGGCTACCTTTATTGAAAACCAAAATAGTATTTACATCTGTACATTCAAAATTGTATGTGGGGGGTGTTTTGGAACATCAAACGGAAATAAATGTGAATGATGGAGATGGAATGGAATGAATGAAATAAATGGAAAGGAATGAATGAAAGGAACATGCAATAGTTAGGTAAAAGCATAGCCTAATATTGCATAGAGGAAAACAATGAATAACTAAGCTGAAATAAAGTAGAGTTCGAATCAACTAAATAAGAATAAGTAAAAGGGAACATGTATGAGCAAGTAAATATCAAAGCTTTATCACTCACAACAAGAACAACATATTAATAGTGTTGACAATAAGATCCAAGACAATATTCGCATACAAGACTTAAACACTAACATCTAATGAACATGAGAACATCAAATGCTATAAGATATAATGAATAGGACACAAATTTTATATTTTGTTAACTCCAAAATGTCTTCACAAAATAACACAAAGTTTATTTCTTGAAACAAAGCTTGCATACAAAAGTATTTTCTTCTCCTCTCTCAAAGTCACCCTTGAAAATGAACCTCTAACTTCCTTTTATAACCCAAAAGTTGGTTACAAAGTAGTTAGGGCTTACATGAACATTAAATAAGGCATCTTAAATGACTTTGAATTTTTCAGCCAACTTTAAAAGCAAATTGAAAATAGAAATCACTTAAGTTATCAAAATTTTGCCATAAGTGAGTTTAACAATAACATCACTTCATAACAAATTTCAAAGTCATTTTAGGAAAAGTACATAAATAAAATAAATGGGTACATGTGGACCCCACTTAAATGACTTGATTACACACATCGACATCCTAGTTAGTGACGCGCCACCTTGATCAAGACACCTAGGATCTTTGCCTTATCCATTGGGCCAAGATTCACCTATCCCGATCATCTGAATAATGAACTCATTGGCGTGCTTCGCAATCCTCCGGATGACAACAGAGCTAAACATGAAACTTGAGAAATTCATCCACCTCTCCGTTTGAGCAACATCCTAGTGTGAGAAATTTTTTCTTTATTCACATTCGCATTCACAATTACACACAATTCTCTAAATGCTCTGAATACCTTTCCATGGTGAATTATTCATTTGTCATGAGGCGAGTCGTTACGCCACCTTGGCTTGTCGAGATCCAACTCCGATATTTCACCATTGAGAAGATCTTCGAGATTCGAGATTGCAATTCACTTCCTAGAGTTATGTCTTTCATCTTTGTCACCATCCCGAAGTGTTTCAATTTTGATTAATGAAATAGATAAGGGTAAATAGGCCAAGGAGGAATACTTGTTGTCATGTGGTTGAAGGTTGAGTGTGCATGCTCTTGATTTCTTGATCCAAGTTGATTGTGTGAGCTTCCTTTTGGCTAGGAGGAACTACCTAAAATACAAAGCAAGACCACAAAACATAGTTAATAGCAAAAGGTTAGTGGATTGCCTAGCATGAGCTAGATCCAGGAAGTGTGATACTTCCTCATGGTTTATCAATCCATATATATATATAATTCAATATAAAATAAATGAACATGCAAATAAAAGAATCTAATGCTAGTGTTTTGATTTAGGTATCTCAAATTACTATCAATGTTAATCCAATTAAATGCTTTAATAATTAAATTGGTGAAGGTCTCGGAGTCAGGTTATAGGAGGGGGTAGGTGGTCTAGGGTCACAGGCAGGGTCTAGGTAAGGTTTGGGAAAGTTTGATTGGTTTTGGGGTGAGTGGGGATCTTGCTGGTCTGAGGTAGTTTACCAGACACAGAGACTAGATGTCGGTCAGGTGATATGACCATGACCGACGATGGTTTAGGTATGACCGATGATCGGTTTAGATGATGACCTCGATATTCTCGATTCCTTGTGGGTAATGGATAATGTCAAAAAGCATGGTGTCTAGGATCTCTCTGTGTCTGCACAAAGAGATGGGAAGGTCTGTGATGAGGTTGTAGGTAGGGTATCAGGCTTGGGTGAGGTTTTGTGAGGCTTTTGGGGTGTTAAGGTCAATTTAGTGAAAGTATGATAGAGACACAGTAATCAACGTCGGTCTGGTGACCGATGCCAGTGAAGGGGAAACTAACGATGGTTAAGATAACCGATGTCGGTAGGGGAAATTTGGTGAAAGTTGATAAAAGGTGATTTTGGGCTTCTCTGTGATTACACAGAGAGTGAAGGGGGACTGGTTGGGTTTGTAATAAGGTGAGGAAAACTCAGGAAAGTATAAAGGTTAGGTATGGAGAGCCAAAAGGTTGTGGGTGGTTGGATAGGTAGATGGGTAGGAAGGTGGGGATGGAGGAATGCAGGGAAGAACAAGATCTAATAACAAAAGATAAAGAACCTATTAAGTAAGTACAAAATGATGCAAAATCAAATGCACTTACTTGTATTTGCAAGCTTGGTTGGTGAAGGAAGGTGATGGTCGATCTATGAAGAACTTGGTGGTCAGTGCCATGATAGTACTTCCCAGAGTGCTCCCATGAATGCCAATGCCTTTGGATCAGTCTCAAGTACTTGTTGGGCCTCTGGTTGAATGTATTATGTCATCTTGATGTTTGAGAAAACTCTGGTTTGTGCTTGAATGCAGATAGCTCTCTCAAAACTCAAGTGACCAACCTTAGGAAAAAGGTTTCCAAACTATATATATGGTAACCAATGATGGTCAAGGTGACCAATCGTTGGTTGTGGGTTAACCGATGCGTCGGTTAGGGTGGAAATCCTAGGTTTACCAAAAATAGCAGATCTTGGCTATTTTTGGTGTGCTCTCTTGTCAGTCTTAGGTCTCAAGTGATGGTTAGCACTTAGATAAGTGGGAGTGTTGTTGGAGAAGGAATAGGAATTTAATGTTAGGGTTAGACTAAGTCCCAGTTGGTTAAGATAAGTAGAGACTGAGTCTTAGTTAATTAATAGGCTAAGAATAAGTCCATGGTGAGGTGTCTAGGTGATGTGGCTGGGTGAGGTGTAAATTAACCTAATTAAAGTAATTAAATTAATAAATAATGTGAGGATGGGCATTAATTCAATTGTAAGTAATTAAATTAATATGAATGTGGGGTAAAGGGGTCATGGTTAGGTGAACACATTATGTTAACTGATTGAAAGGGGACTAAGGGGAGTGTGACCCAAATTTGGTGTCTACATTTTCCCCTTTTTGTCACGTAGCTTGTATTGGTAAGTGATGCTGAAAAAAAGGAAGTGGTTACCCCAAGTATAGGTGAGAGTGGGGTTTCCCCAAGTAGGGTTAAAGGTGAGGTTGCCCCAAGTATGGGTGGAGGTGATCCCCCTCAAACCAGGAGCTGATGAGGTGTTAGATGGAGTCGATGAGTGGATTGATAAATGGGTAAGTGATGAAAGTGATGGGAGGTGGGTTGTAGGGAAGGGTATGGGAACTTTGGGTAATGGGTAAGGGTCATATTAATAATGGGTAATGGGTAATGGGTAATGGAAATCAAATGCACACACACATATAGATTGTGACATGGTACCAGGTGGAAGAGCTTGCAAACTCTACATCATCCAAGGTCGATAGGTTTATCCAAACAAGGTTGAAGTGATTCAGGTATCCAGGGTACAGGATATGGTCTAGAAAACAAAACTTAGGTTAGGTGTAGGAACATTTAGGTATGATCTAGTACACCAAAGGTTTGGTTAGGGATAAACAACATGACAATAGGAAAGGTAAGGTCATTAGGCTAAACAACACGGGTAACAACATCACAAGGTATAACGAGTACACAAATTCTAAATGTCACAAAAAGGTGGTTCAGGTCAGGGTATATAGGTCATGGCATGGGTAAGGCCGAGGTATAGGTAAATAACATGTCCCTAAATGTAATTAAGGAAATGTATAGGTAATTTAGGCTTGTGGGTAGGGTGTAATAGGTGTTGGTAAGGTCAAAAGGTATTGGGTCAGTAATGTTTTTAGGAAAAATGGGCATAATGTGGGTTAAAGGTAATGGTAGGTGACCGATGTCGGTTATGGTTTAACCGATGTCGATTAGGTAGGGCATGAAATGACCGATGTCGGTCATGTCGATTTGGGGATAAAAAGTAAAATCCGTGGTTTGATGAATTCATTTTAACTTATTGGCATTTGTGAAAAATGACAGAGAGAGAAAGTGAGGTGGAAAAATGATAGTTGACAAGGCTTTGAGTTGAGTTGGTGAGAGCCACGAGTAGTGAGTGATTGGTGTTCGATTTGATGGTGGGTCCCACGAGATCGATTCAGAGTTTTTGATTTGATGAGAGATTTGAGGTGGATTTGGTCATGGCAGAGGTGGGAGAGGGTGTGGGAGGTCCACCGATGTATAGAGAGCCAGAGGTGCCACCATGGAGATGATTTCAGATGAGGTAGGTGATGCTATGAATCCCTAGTTTGTTTGAAAATGGTATTGTTAAAATCGTTTTTGGTTGAAAATTTTGGGTGGGATTTTATTTTGAATTTGTGGGTAAAATGGAATAAAATGAAGGGTGGGAATAACATAAGTAGGTGAAATAGGTTGGGGCATGAGGGTAGGGTAGGTTTGGGTGGGTGGGAGTAGGTTTTTAGGTGGTTTTTGTGAATTTTTAATAATGGGGGATGGGTTTCCATTTTTGGGTGCTGTGATAGAGACCAACGTCGGTCTAGGTTTGGTCGATCGTCGGTTTGGCTTTGGCCAGGCATCGGTCGGGTATTAGGTGACCACACCGGTTAAATGGAACCGATGATGGTCAAGGAAAACTATGATGGTCAAGGGTGATGACCGTAAAGGACCGAGTTAAAGGTTAAGGAAGAATAGGGGTAAGAAGGGCTAGGTAATGAAAGGAAAATAGGTAAAAAGGGATAGGTGAAGAGTGTATGTAGAGAGGAGGAGGGGTAACATGTGATTAGTATATGGGATAGGTAAGTAGGTGAAATGAACTAACATAGTGGGTAAGGATGATAAGGGTTAGTAGGTTTGTAGGTGAGAAGGGGAAAGGGGTAGCATGATAGATGTGGTTGGGTATGGTTTGGGGTAATAGGTAATTTTAGGTAGTCAAGTCTTAACATGTGTGTGTGTTTTGGTGATGCGGAGGCTAGAGACAATTAGGATGTGGATAAGTACCACCTCTTTATATATGGATGTGGTCTAGTGTGACCATAGGAGTGGGACATATGACCAGGTTGGACTTATTGGGATCTGATGCTATAGGTGCATATAGCTCAAGATCATAGTTTGATGGTCGCTCTCATCGATAGATGGGATTCAATGACCAACACTTTTCATCTACCAGATGGGTGAGATGACCATCACCCTAGAGGATGTGTACCAGATCCTACGGCTTCCTATTGTTGGGGAGCTAGTTTATTCTATTACTTATGAGGCATCGGTGGAGCCGATAGTGGTTGTTTTTGGTGAGGTGATGGGTGAGCTGAGGTATCACAACGTGAGTCTCACTTATGGAGACATGTATGCAACCTACCCACAAGAGAGAGGTTATCATACTTGATGATGGAGGTGGTAGGTTGTTTTCCCTTACTACCGATTCGAGGGGGGAGATTCCCATGAGCACTATGGGAGTACTCAGGATATGATTGAGGAGTGGATATACTTTGTCTTGGGCACCAAATTTCCTAGTTCATCTATATAGGGAGTTATGGGCTTATGGGAGATTTGAGGTGATTTGGGATGTGTTGTACTTTTTTACTACATTGTTGGGCATACGAGCACATCATATGTGTGTGCCAGTTGGTTTTCCATGACATGATTGGTTTAGGGTGGCTTGCTTAGAGTTGATACAAGATGTTGGGTACTAGTTGGTGGGCAGCATAGGGTGGCTAGGGCCACATATGATGTGTATATATAGGTAGGGTTTTGGAGGGCTTTCAGGAGTTGATATTGTTTGGAGGCCTTATGTTGACTTTCCATCTTATAGAGGCATGGTGGAGGAGTTAGAGGAGCTCCAACTATTGAGGTGGATACAGGGGTGTGTGGTGAGCATGAGATGATACTATAGATAGGGTTAGATGATAGTTTGGGCTGCCACAAGATGTACCCCCACCTTTTCCATAATACCATCATGATGATGACATGGAGAGACCCATGTCTCCACCATGTCTGAGTGTGCCAAAGGGAAGGAGGAGTAGGTGGTAGATAGGTGGATTGATGACGATGTAGAGTCACTGATGGATATAGGCAGTGGTGGGTGGCACAACAATGGGTGACACCACCGAGGCTAGGGAAGCCAGATCTTAGCTACCATGGTCATAGTGCGAGAGATACATTACAGGGGTAGGTGGCCCCCTACAGATAGATTCATAGGTTTATAGGGGTCTCACAGGGTCAGGGGATCATGCATAGGTGGCCACCTTATAGGCTCAGGTGGTGGCCTTACAGGCCCAGTTAGCACAGAGACAGGCACCCACAGGGTGGAGATGGTGATGGAGTTAGGTAGCCACCTTATAGGTGCAGGTAGCAAGGTTTGTAGGCCAATAGCCACTTGCACAAGCACAAGGTTGTGGCCTTACAGGCCCAGGTTGCAACACAAGTACCCCCCAGGCCCAGGATAGGTCCATACTACAGGCAGTAGGCACATGGCATGATAGGGTCCCATGGTATAGGTACAGGAGGAGGAGGATCACATAGGGGACCGAGGCTAGTATTAGTAGGATAGAGGAGCTCATAGGTTGTATTGAGACCTATGGCACCACCTCAGATGGTGATGATGGTGAGGTTTAGGATGCCCTAAATGAGGCTCGTTATTATCAGGATCACCTGATGACTACTAGTATAGATGTCCCTTCATATGCTAAGTATAAGCCCAGAGGTAGCAAGTGAGTGAGAGGACTAGATCCCACACTCATAGCTCGAGAGAGCACACAGGGGGCGGGAAGAGCCCAGAGATAGGGTCAAGGTGAGGCTACTAGTTCATGGAGGCCAGGCCTAGGTGAGGGCTAGGGGAGATTAGAATCGAGACCCATGGAGGGTGGAGAGATGTTGGTAGGGTGGTGGATAGATAGGTCGGGGAGGAGGACAGTGAGACTGAGACTGGATGAGGGATATCAGGTGGGGTGATGTTTAGTCACTTGAGATGATCATTGTTTTGATTTTTGATATTTATACCATATCTTGCATGCCAAAGATAGTGAGATTATATATGAGAGTTTTGTGATTTTGAGTTTTATACCAGCGCATATGTCGAAAGATAGTGAGGTTGTATCTAAGTGATTTGAGATACTTGTATTTATTTGTATTTGTGTATATATGTATTGATACACAAACTTTCTCATTTATATATAGTTGATGATGTTTATGTATGAATGATGTACTTGTTTTTAATTTCCATTGTTATTGTGTATTGATGGAAACTAGGTGAATTAGGCATGATTGAGTTGAGGTCATGTAGGCATGATGGATGAGTTAGGCATGGTGGAGTCTAGGTGAGTTAGGCATGGTGGAGTCTAGGTGAGTTAGGCATGGTGGAGTCTAGGTGAGTTAGGCATGGTGGAGTCTAGGTGAGTTAGGCATGGTGGAGTCATGTAGGCATGATGGAGTGGCATGGTTTGGTCATGTTTTTGGGTTTGATTTAATTTCCAAGTTATTGGTAGTATGGAAAATAAATGATGATGTATATGTATGTTATGGTGTAAATTTCCAAATATTTGATGTCATGGAAATATGAAATGATTGATTGGATGTTTTGATGATGTGATAAAATGGTAGGTATGTATGTTTGTTGAGTGTTTAATTTCCCAGTTTTGTGTAAAATGGAAAACTAAGGTAGCATGTGAATAGAAAAAGGGGGAAAATGGGTTAGGGTAAAGTGGTCGAGCTAACCTCCAAGGGCCCCATGCCCTCGAGTGTTTCCTACATAGCCCCAAGAAAAAAGGGGCCTCAAGCCATGATGTAGTTCTCCCATAAGCTAGGGAAGAATATGATGAGGTAGAGGGATGGGTTGGTAGGTTTTAGGCATGATTGAGTCTAGGTCATTTAGGCATGGTTGAGTTTAGGTCATTTTAGGCATGGTTGAGTTTAGGTCATTTTAGGCATGGTTGAGTTTAGGTCATTTAGGTGATTTTGGTGAAAGGGGAATCCTTAAAATGTAGGTGTCGATGGTCTAGTCCTATATAGGAGAATCAACAAGTAATGAAGAAGGTGTATGGTAAGAGGTGGAAAAAAGAGCCTAATTGATAATTGATAAGAATCCTAATGAGTCTATCATACCAAAGATTGGCTTATGAACGTAAGACCCTAAAGGCATTGCATAATTGACTATTCTAAGGGTGAAGAAAGTCACATGATCATGAAATGTCACATTTGTGGCATGTCCCTTGAGTGGGTAGAAATTAGGGTGAAAAAGGTGATGAGGTGAAAATAATTTGGTTTTTAGTGTAACCTAGTGTGAGACAACATGACTATTTGGCAAGAGACTCAAGATCAAAATAGGCAAGTCCATGATGAAAAAATTATCTTTTTCTTTTTTTTTTTTTTTTTTTATAGACTGATCGATGCGGGAAGTCTATATGGGATGAGTAGATTATCTCCTTGAGGTCTTCGTGAAGTTGATCGATGTGGGAAGCTTCAAAATATTTTATTTTATTTTTTGCAAGAATAGTCTTCTTTTTATGATAGACTATATATAGTATGGCTAGCTTTGTATAGTTTCCTTCGAGGAGCAAGTCTATTTATAACAAGTGAGATAGAAAAAGAGTAGATGTCCTTTTTGAGGGAGTCATCTTTTTTAGGAAGTTTGACTCAAGGAGTTGAATCCCATTTTACTTTTGAAATTGTTTTGCTTTTGGACTTTTAGGTCATGGACAAGACTATAGAGAACGATAGGCTCTTGAGTTGAAGACAAAACCATAACACACAGAGGTTAACTATGAAAGAGAGGGTTTAAGTGATGAATGACCATGGGATTCCATCTTGAAAAAAAGATGAAAAGTATCCATGAGAATCATGCCATGAGTAGAGCCATGGTACTCATATTGAAGATAAGGCTGAAAAGTGACGGGTAATCACATGATTCTTGTTTAGTCATTGATCCTTAAAATAGGTAAAATGGAAGGTGAATGGTGCTCAAGGGATGAGTGTTTTAACTAGACAAAATGTGATATAGGACTTGATTCAACAATAGAATGGTCAAGATGCAAGGCATTGAGGGGGCTCAGGTTCAGGTTTACCTTCGAGTGAAGACAAATGATAAGCACCTGATCCATAGGTATGAGTAACGATATAGGGTCCAAGCCAATTAGGAGAAAATTTTCCCCATTTACTTTTCTCCTCTTTTGTTACATGTTGATTTTCCTTTAGGATGAGGTCACCAACCTGGAAGGTTCATTCATGGACACATTTATCATAGGCATGTTTGATACATTTTTGGTAGATTTGGAGGTGATCAAGAGCATTGAGATGACATTCATCTAATAACTCGAGTTGTGCCAAATGGTCTTGGAAAAATCATCATCATTGAGCATCTCTTTGAGTGAGATACGAAGAGATGGAATCTAGACTTCAAGAGGTAGAACAACCTCTTGTACCATAGACCAAGAGAGAAAGGTGTGGTAGTAGTTGAGGTATGAATACTAGTGCGATAAGCCCATAAGGCAAAAAAAGGAATGTGCATATGCCAATCCTTTCCAGTATCATCAACTACTTTCATAAGAATTTTGTTTAAGGTTTTGTTGGTTGATTCTTCTTGGCCATTTTTTGAGGGTAGTAAGGTGAAGAAAAATTGAGTTGAATGCCAAAGGCATCACAAAGTTTCCATAGTAGGGTTTTGTTTTTGAACTATTTTCCATTATCAGTGATGAGATGATGAGGAACACCAAAGTGAAAAAAATGATGTGATGGTTGATGAATTCACATATTTTCTCGGCTTTTTAGAAATAAGAGGTATGGATTCTACCCATTTAGTGTAGTATTTAGTAGTGGTAATAATCCATTGATGACATTGGGAAGAATGAGGATTGATCTCTCCGAAAAGATCCAAACCCCATTGAGAGAAAGGCCAAAGGTCTCATGTGACTTGTAAGGCGTGACTAGGTGTGTGATGAAGATTAGCATGTTGTTGGCACTTCACACAATGTTTGACATAATCACAACAATCATGGTTTAAGGTTGGCCAATAATATCCCAAGGTGGAGAATGTGTTTAGCGACAGCTAAACCAAACCATTGAAGTGACCTCCACAAATTCCATCATGAACTTCCTTGATGGTGTAGGGAACTTCAGAACTTGTAAGGCATCGTAAGAGGATACCATCAAAGCCACATTTATAAAGAAGACCACCCATGATGACATAGTGAGAGACACTTTTGAGAAAGGCTCATTTTCCATTGTGAGTAAGATCTGGAGGTAGAATTGAAAGGGAAAGGTAGTCCAAAAACTATTTATACCAAAGGTCACGTGGGTCAGTTTCAATGGTTCCAACAAGGTTGACGTCTCAAAATAGATAAGAAGGTGATTGCAACCTTTGTATTGTGACAAATATTTTTGAGTCGGAGGGTGAAGTGGGGATTTGAGAAGCAAGGCAGGCCATGGTATCCACAAATTTGTTAGTGGAACACGGTGTGGTTTGAAGTTCAAATGGTCAAAGGTAGTCAAAAGTATGTCCACATGATGCTTTATACTTTTGAAGTATTTCATTACGACATTGGTATATACCATTCACTTGGTTTACAACCAGTTGAGAATCACCAAAGATATTAATTGATTTAACATCTAAGGTGATGGTGGTTTGAAGACCTAATACGAGTGCTTCATATTTGGTGATATTGTTAGTACAATCAAAATCTAGTTTGAAAGATAATGGCATAGGCTCACCATCAAGAGGAATGAGGATAACTCCTACACCACCCCCACACTGACATTTGGAACCATCAAAGAATAAGGTCATCTGGTAAATGGTATCATCCAAAGAGAGGGTAGTAGATGGATTCATCAGGGAAATCAAAGTTAGAGGATTGATTTCTGAGAGAGGTGTGCATCTGCAGAGTTGGTCAATGATGGTTTGTCCTTTGACATATTTTTGATGATGAATTCAAGGTCTAGGTCTGCAAGAAGCATGAGCCAACATGTGCAACACATTGATGTTGGTAGGGCTTAGCGTACATGTAATGTAAGGGGTCAGTATTGGTGACAAAAAGGTTTTGTGGTTGAGTAGGTAATGGCGAAGTTTAGTGGTGAAAAAAACTAAGGCTAAGAAGAGTTTTTTTTTGTGTGTATCTAGTTTTCATAGTCCAAAAGGGTATGACTTATATAATAAACCACTTTCTCCCTGTGTTTCTCATCATGATGAGCGAGCATGGCACCCAAGGAATGATCAATAGAAAAATGTAAAGGTAAAATGGTTGGTCATCCTTAGGGGAATGAGCACAGGTGGTTGGAGGAGGTATTGTTTTAAGGCCTCAAAGGATTTGTGGCATTCATCATCCCATTTGAAGGAGACATCCTTTTTGAGGAGATGATGAAATGGGTGGCAGTCGAAAAGTTGTGAAATAAAATGATGAATAGATTGCAACTTGCCTTGCAAACTACGTAGTTGATGAAGGTTAGTAGGTGGAGGAATTTTGAGAATAGCCTTGATTTTAGTGGGATCAACTTCTATGCCACACAAAGAAATGAATAAAACCAAGGATCTTTCCAGAGAGAACAACAAAGACACACTTCTTAGGTTGAAGGTGAACACAATACTTGATGAGATGCGTCAAGATGACCTTAAGGATGGTAAGGTGTTCGGCCCGATGTTTGGATTTGGCAAGAAGATCATCAATGTAATCTTCCAATATGTGATGCATAATGTCATGAAAGATATAAGTCATAGCCCACTGATATGTGGCACCAACATTTTTAAGGCCAAAAGGCATGACACGATAGTAGAAAGGTCCCCAAGGAGTGATGAAGGTGGTTTTGTGTTGATCTTCTAGGGGCAAGTAATATTTGGTTATAACCTAAGAAACCATCCATGAGTGATAACATCTCATGGCCAGTGGTGAGATCAACTAGTTGGTCAATACTAGGTAGAGGAAAGTCATCTTTAGGGAAAGCTAAGTTAAGGTCATGGAAATCCATGTGCAATGTGGAGTCCCCTATCACTTTTGTGATAGAGAATGATGTTAGAGATCCATTGGGGATAATCAATGGGTAGGATGAAGGAAACCGAAAGAAGGCACTGGAGTTCTTCTTTGACAAGAAGGGAAATGCGAGGATGCATTTTCCACAGCTTTTTTTTATGGGTTTGGCTTCAGGAATAGTTATGATATTGTGGACCACAATGTTTGGGTCAATACTAGGCATATCAACATAGGACCAAGAAAAAGTATTTTTATGATCCCAGAGGAAAGAAGTAAAAGCTTCATGTTCAACAACATCTAAAGATTGGCCTATCTTTAGAATGTGTGGTCATCCTGAGTGTTAATATTGATTTCGATGGTTGATTCATTTAACATGGTTTGTGTCTCGAAGGTAATGACCATGGTGAATATAAGAATCTTCCACACCAAGGTAGGTGAGAATAGACTCATCATCTTGACATTGAATGACATTAATAGAAGGTGTATCATCATCGATCATGTCAGGATATAGGAAGGGAAGAGAAGAGGGAGCCTCACCATCTTGTTGATAAGTTAGAGGTCCCAGGAAATGGTGTTCATGAAAAAAAAAAAAGTTAGGAGGAATGGATTCTGGATCCATAGACTCCATAGGTGAAGGTGGTGAAGTTGGTAAATGGGGTGAAGGAAGGTTTTTCATCCTCAATGAGTTTGACTGGGCCTTCTTGGAAGATGGTTTGGAAAATCCAATACCACTTTGGTCTTTATGTTTACGTGTGGTGCATGGGATGATAGTATGGTGGCCTTGTTCATAAAAACCAAAGCCAAAACCCTTCCATGCACAATGATGGAGGAAGGTGTGGGTGAAGTGGTGGTTGGTGAGAGATTGAAGGTCAGATGAAAATGGTCACATTTGGGAAGGTGGCTCTGGGTGAGTAGGTAGAAGTATCAAGTCCCCCATATGTTAAGTTGGTGCGAAGGTGGGGAGGACCATAAGGGAAAACCTCACCTATGTGGTGATCATAGTGGGGATGTTGGTGAAAGGTTACCATACTCTTGAGGAGTAAGGAATGTGTCGATGTTGTACATGGTACTCCCCCAGTGAGACATTGAAAAACACCTTCTAAGGGATCGGTAGTTGGTATATGGGTAGTGGAAATGGATGAATTACTAGGTGGGTGAAAAGAAGAAGAAGCATTGGTTGGTTGAGAAGTAGATGGGTTAGTGGATGGGTTAGCTACAAGGTTGTGTGCTGACGTAGTGTGGGAATAGAGGAGTTAGGTGTGGAGAGGTAGCGGCAATGTTTGGTGGAAGGGGTTATGGGTGAAGGAGAGGTGGTGGTGGTGGAAGATGCCTTAACTAGTATAAGGACATCATTAGGTCTATACAACATGTTACAGGTTTTGAATGGTGAAGGGTCAATTGGAATGGTATAGTTATGTCCTTCATGTTCAAATTTTACACAACGATGTAAGGTTGAAGGAACACAACCCATGACATGGATCCAAGGTCGGCCAAGCAAAAGTTGTACTAGAATTCCCTCTAAGACATAGAATAATTCTAGAATGGTATGGGGGCCCACACGAATGTGGAGAATGATGGTGCCAAGGGTCAAGTTATGGCATCATTGAATGAATGCAACATAATTGGGTTATTATGCATGTAATTGGTGGGGATGCACATTTGGTTGTATGCATGGGAAGAGATAATGTTGATGTTGCACCACCATCATCATAACACATCAAACGTATATTATCAATGTAGATGAATGGATGAATAGGGTGGGATCAGGATCATCTGATTGAGAGGTACAATCTCATCATCATAGAAAACTAAGAGTGGCTACTTGATGAGTGGTAGTGGTGTGTAGAGGAGGGGTGATGAAGTGGTGAGAGATGCCACATGGTGAGGAGTGATCATGGATGCCACAAGAGTTGGGTCATTAGGTAAAACCTCAATAGATTACAAAACCTCCATGAGGGCTTGTCGGTGAGACTCAAGAGGTTTGGAAAAGGTCATATAATGACATTTTGAGAGGAGATTGGTGTAACTATTTGATCATTATATGATGGGTGACCCCATCAGAAATAGGGTATGTGGGTCCCCAAATGGTAATTCTTGGTGTGGGTGCAGATGGTATATTGGGCACATGATTGGCGATGGGCTAGTTTCTTTCTCCTTTCCTTTGTCTTTTTGGGCATGAGTGGAAATGTTAACCATATTAATATGGGGTGAGGGAGTAGCTGAGTCATGATAAGTGTAGTGAAAAGATGGGAAATAGAATGATGAGGGCATATATTGGTGTTGTGCAAAAAAGCAACACATTGACATTTGGGTGGAGGTTTGGCTAGCTCTCTTATGCGGACCATATTGATCTCGAATGTTGGAGGTGGATAAAAAGGTTGTGGAGGTGGAGATGAAGGTCATTTGAATAGGTAAGGGATGAGGATGTGTGGTGATAGGTGAAGGTGGAACAGGTCCTCATCTAAAAGATCATCATCATCAAAGTTTTCTTCAGGAGGACATAGTTGGAGAAGAATGGTTTTTAGAGCCTTATAATTTTCTACATCATGCCTTGACACATGATGGTAGGTGTAAATTTTTGTATCATCAAACCCTGTTGGTTTAGGTTTGAGTGGGTCATAAGGTCTAAGTGGTGGCAATGTGATGATGAGAGGTCTCTAAAAGGTTTTCTAAGATGTTGGCGTAAGATCCTACCAATGGATCACAATGTGAAGTAAGTGTGGGTCGAGATGGAGGTGTGAGTGATTTTGGTGGGAGAGGGCACCACGAGAGGTGGAATTGGAGGTGGAATAGGTTTGACCACTGGTTTGGTAGGTTGTACTATTTTAGGTTTGGGTTGTACCTTCTTGGGTAAAGGTAGTAGATGAACTAGCGATATAAAGGTGTTGTAGGTTTGACTACCTCTTTGGAGGTAGTTGGTTTTTCAACTTTGGTTGCACCTTCTGGGTAAAGGTGAAGATGAGTGCATGATGTAGAAGGGAAGGTAGATGGTGGAAGAGGATGGGTTAGCCAAGGTGATAATGGAGGTGCGGTGAAGGTTTTGGAAGAGGTGAGGTGGAGGGTATTGGTTGAAAGAGTGGGGAATACCATAGGTAGGGATGAGGCTACTAGAAGTGGTGTGGGTATAGGTGGTAAAAGGTTGTAGGTGATGGAAAAGGTGTATGTTGTGTAGGTAAGTTAGGTGTAATAGAGGCTCGTGATGAGGATGTGGGTTGTTGTGTTTTAGTTTACCTTGGGTAGGAGGTTGTTTGGCCAAGGTGGATGGGTGAGGTCCTAGGATGGATGGAAGTGGTGAAGGTGACAAAGGGTAGTAGGAGAAACCGGTGTATGTGGCCTAGAAGGTTGGGTCTTCCTTTTAGGTGGAGGAATGGTTTTTACATGTGGGCTTGTGAGGATGTGGCTAAATCCAATTTGATAGGAGGATGGACTAGGCTTGATGTCGGCATGACTCCCAATGTGGTGATGGTTCTGGATACGTGGGGAAGGTGTAGGTGATGGAAAAGGTTCTTAGGTTGGGAAAAAAGTTTGATTGTTGGTAAGGGTTTAGGTGTGGGTGAGGGTGATGAAGAAGAGGTCATTACAACTGGTATGGGCATGGTTGGTTTGGTTTTCAAAACACCTTTGGATAAATCATGGAGGTATCAATAGATGAAATTTGCATTTGGGTTGAAAAAGGTAGCCGAAGGCATCCCCAAAGCATGGAATTATCAACATAATCCAAGTGGTCAGCCAGTGTGAAAATGAATTGTTGTAGGAGGAGATGATGTTGACTTGGTGGTAATCCCTATAAAAAAATGTCTGTGAGACAGGGAACTGGTTGGCTTCGGACTCATGGGTAAGAGAGCCGAGAGAAAATCAACAAGGTCTTGAAGGCTAATGGGGAATGGTCACCAATAGTAGTGGTGCTTCTAAAGGATCCCCTATGGGTAGGGAGATGATGGGTAGGATGAGGTAGGTTCCTCTTTCGGTGGAGAGGAAGGTGAGCATGACTCTCTCATGGGTAAGAGAGTTAACACCACATGGGTTGTTCATTAGGTTGTGAGGTGAGTGGTGAAATGACATCGACAGATATTGTGGACTCCTCCATGGGTGAAGGGGAGATGAAGGGGACTCCTCTGTGGGTGAAGGAGTAGATGAAATAGGTTCCTCCATGGGTAAAGGTGCTTGTGCAAAGAATCTCCTCGATAGAGGGGATAGGAGGAAATTGAGGAAGGGATGGTATGACTTTGAAAACAACATGAACTTCATGGACATTATTTTCATTAGTCAAGGTTCACATTAGTTTGGTTAGATGATGGGGTGTGATTAGGAAATGGCTTCTTGAAGATATGCAATTTCTGATTAGCGGTGCATTTGGTTGTCCAAGATGAGATCTCATTGTCTAACATTTCTGGAAAATGTTTTTGAAGGTTATACAATTACCATCACTATGACCTTTAACATGATGATAGTTGCATAGTAATCATGTTCCTTGTACCATGCTAGGCATAGGATGAGTGGGGTCAAAACCAGTATGTGGTTTGATGGGTGGAAGAGAAATTGCTCTAGATTTTAGAAGTTTTTCTAAAACCGATGAATAGGGCTCTCCTATGGGAGTGTACTTTCATTGCTCTCCCACTTTGAAATGGAAAGCTTGAATGGGAGAAAGGTTGGAAGAAGGTTTTGATTGATTGGATGGGTGAGATGGGCCAACTTTTAAAACTACCACATTGGCAGATCCTTTGGCTTTGGAATAATTGTTTTGGGGTTTGGAAGAGGAAGAGGCATCATTTGACTTGAATGCAACATTTTTGTTACGCAATTGAATTTTCTTCTCTTCTATGGCATGGAATTTCAAGTTTTCTAGCCATGGTGAACACTTCATCAAATGTACGGAAGGTTTGGACTTGGAGAGTTGGTGAGATGTGCTAACACAAGCCCTAGTGAACAACTCTATAAGCTCGGTTTGAGGTAGTTGGAATGTAAGTTGGTTGATGAGGCTTTACCAATGAGTGATGAAAATATGTGATAGATTCATCTTCGTATTGTCGTGTTGAGTACAAGTCGGTCATGGTGACCTTCTTGATGATATTGATCAAAAAATGGTCCAGGAAGGCTTGAGCCACTTGGTTGAATGAGTAAATGGAATGTCGAGGTAAACCACTATACCAATCCAATGCAGTCATGTCAAGGACATTGGGAATGTCTGTAAGAGTAGAGCATCATCATGAGTGATTAGATAACACCCATGTTTGAAAGACCACAAGTGTTGTTGCGGGTCCTCTTTGTTGTTGAACCGGTTGAATTTGGGCATTTCCCAATGCGTAGGGTATGGATGAATGGGAATAGATGGATGAATGGGCTCATTACAGATTTCATCATATGTCAAAGAGTTACAGAGAACCAAAAACCGATGCTTCCAATGTTTGCATCTTTTCCATCATCATTTTAATAAGGTCATTGGTAGGTTGTGATGATTGGGCACCCCCTATAGTATAAGGGGGTAGATGGTGAATGTATGATGAGGATGACATCCCAATATATGGTGTGTCAGTATGAGAACTGATGAGGGGGAATAGATGCAAGGGTGGAAAATATCCGAATAGGTGATATAGATGAGATAGGGGTTGTTGGTGATATGTGTAAGTAGGTGGGGTGGATGTAGCGATTCTTGTAGTGATTGGAGGTAAAGGTGGGGATGGAGAGGACATTGATGTTTTGGAATGGAGTATGGGTTAGATAACACCATGGGTGGTGAATGACGATGAATAGGTATATATGAGTGAGGTGGCAGTGTAGATGGGAATATGGGCTATCAAGGGTGGTGATGAAGGAATGGTTGACACCATGGGAGAAACTAATTCAAAAGTGTGACCGAGTTAGTGTAGAGCCAGATATTAATGATGCTTCCAATGTTTGCATCTTTTCCATCATCATTTTAATAAGGTCATTGGTAGGTTGTGATGACTAGGCACCCCCTGTAGTATAAGGGGGTAGATGGTGAATGTATGATGAGGATGGCATCCTAGTATATGGTGGTATCGAGTATGAGAAGGGGGAATAGATGGGGTAAAAATATCTGAATATAGGTGATAGGCAGATAGGGGTTGTTGGTGATATGTGTAAGTAGGTGGGGTGGATGTAGTGATTCTTGTAGTGATTGGAGGTAAATACTATGGGATGGAGAGGATGATGTTTTGAATGGAGTATGGGTTGACACCATGGGTGGTTGTGATGCAATAGGTATATATGAGGTGGCGAGTGCAGATGGGCTATTCTCAAGGTGGTTGATGAAGGAATGGTTGACACCATGGGAGAAACTAATGTCAAAAGTGTGACCGATGTTGTAGGTGCCATAGATATTGATGATGTGGGGTCAAGTTGGGATACTACGGGTGGTAAAGTGGAAGAAGGTAAGGTTGAGCTAGTAGTACTTGGCCAGATGAGTAAGTGGGTGGGTGAGGGTAGGAGGAATGGACACATGCATGTCATATACCAATTGTCCTAATGAATCTCGAGTGGATGAATGGGCGAGATAATATTGTAAGGCAACGGGGTTTTGGTCAAGGAGTCTTGTGAACTCCTCATCACCAGTATTGATGATAATGGGTGAGTAGGATCCATAGGTGACAGATGGAAGGTGGCGATGGGCTAGGCGGGAGTGGTTGAAGGCTTGCATGGAATACAAGGGGTTGGCTTGACTACGAGTCAAAACCATGTGAGTTGGCGTAGGCTTGGCAATCTGCTCTCTGTAAATGACATAAAAAATAGAAGGAATGGAGAAAATAGTTCTTCGAAGGTGAAAACTGATGTTGTTTTAATTAAAAATTTAAAACACAAGAACCGGTGGTTTAGGTTAACCGATGATGGTGATAGAGGGTGACCGATGATGGTTAGGGTGACCGATACGTTATTGTGGAATAATAAAAAGTTTGATAAATGTGATAATAACTAATGAAAATGAGACAAAATGGATTTGATAGTGATTTCAAAGGTCCAGAGGTATGATGATGTATCGAGAAAAACCCAAAAGAATAGAAATGTGATGAGTGTTGTTTTGGTGAAATAACCCAAAAAAGTAGAAACTGACAATGGTTAGGTAAACCAATGATGGTCATATGTAAACTGGTGATGGTCATTGGACCGATGCGCCGGTCACTGAAATTTGAAAAGATGAGGAAAAATGGGATTTAGTGACTTAGATCAGATAAAATACCAACCCAAAAACTTGAGTATGGTAATGATGAACCCTGACACACTCAGAAATAGTCAAAATACACCAACTATGATTGTGGAGTGTGAAAGGAAGAAAGAAAATGGAGAAAATGACCTCTCAACTCAAAACAAAATCAAGCAAAAACTAAGAAACACAAAATCCTATTGGTGAATTTTATGTTTTAGCTTATGCTATTTAGGACTGACTTGTGAATAGAACATAGTTTTTGTTTGATAGAAGGTACCCTATGAAAATCCAAGAACTAAGGATGGTTTCAGGTAAAGTTTTGGTGGGGGTGGTCCTTTCTCTAAGATAATGACTAGACAGAGAAACCAATTGGGCACCCACTATCAATCCTCTGATCGTGTGATCGTTGACAACTTCTTCCAGGTAGGATGATGTTTAAGAAGATGTGTAAATTATTTAAGTGGTTTGGTATAGAGAGTGTGCAAAGTGAACTATGATTGGATTAGTCAACCATCAGTTGGGCATGACTTCCAGCGTATAGGTTTCCCTCAATTAATGTGAGCTACAATGCAACAAACCAGAATGAAATGCAAATGTTTTAAGCCCAAATCCACAATTACGTTTGATGTAGCAAATGGAGAACATGAAGAGGAATGCTCTTTCACTAATGCAATGCAGTAGAAAGAAAAAGACGTGTTCTTTTTAAAGCACCAAAAGCATGATTTCTTTTAGACAATAGAAAGAAGGAGAAGATTCCAGAGAAGAAAATTAATGTGAATACTTTTCAAAGGGAAATAAACACACAATTTTTACCTAGGAATGAACAAATGCAACAGAACCCCTGATGGGTCCCACCGGGCATGCCAAAATGTTTCACCGGATTCTTAGTAGATTAATGAAATAGATAAGGGTAAATATAGGCAAGGAGGAATACATGTTGTAATGTTGGTTGAAGGTTGAGTGCGCGCATTTTATTTCCGATCCAAACTTGATTGTGTGAGCTTCCTTTTGGCTAGGAGGAACTACCTGAAATACAAAGCAAGACCACAAAACATAGTTAATAGAAAAGGTTAGTGGATTGCCTAGCGTGAGCTAGATCCAGAAGTGTGATACTTCCTCGATGGTTGTCAATCCACGATATATATAATTCAATATAAAATAAATGAACATGCAAATAAAAGAATCTAATGCTAGTGTTCTGATTTAGGTATCTCATATTACTATCAATGTCAATCTAATTAAATGCTTTGATAATTAAACTAGTGAAGGTCTTGGGTCAGGTTGTAGGCTGGGTAGGTGGTCTAAGGGTCACAGGTAGGGTCTAGGTAAGGTTTGGGAAAGTTTGATTGGTTTTGGGGTGAGTGGGGATCTTGTTGGTCGAGGCAGTTTACTAACACGAGAGATGTCGTCGTTAGGGTATGACCGATGACGGTTAAGGTATGACCGATGACGGTTTAAGATGACCAATCTCGGTTATTGTGGGTAATGGAAGAATGTCAAAATAGGTGTCTAGGCTCTCTTTATGTCTACACAAAGAGAGGGAAGGTCTTTGTTGAGAGGTTATAGATAGGGTATCGGGCTTGGGTGAGGTTTTGTGAGGCTTTTGGGGTGTTAAGGTCAATTTAGTGAAAGTCTGACAAGAGACACAATAACGACGTCGGTCTGTAGTGACCGATGTCGGTGAAGAGGAAACCAACGATGGTTAAGATAACCGGCGTCGGTAGGGGCAATTTGGTGAAAGTTGATAAAAGGTGATTTTGGGCTTCTCTGTGATTGCACAGAGAGTGAAGGAGGGACTGATTGGGTTCGTAATAAGGTGAGGAAAACTCAAGAAAGTATAAAGGATAGGTATGGAGAGCCAGAAGGTTGTGGGTGGCTAGATAGGTAGATGGGCAGGAAGGTGGGGATGGAGGAATGCAAGGAAGAACAAGATCTAATAATAAAAAGATAAAGAACCTATTAAGTAAGTACATAAATGATGCAAAATCAAATGCACTTACTTGTATTTTGCAAGCTTGGTTGGTGAAGGAAGGTGATGGTTGATCCGTGATGAACTTGGTGGTCAGTGTCATGAAAAATACTTCCCAGTGCTCCCATGAATGCCAATGCCTTTGGATCAATCTCAGGTACTTTTTGGGCCTCTAGCTAAATGTATTATGTCATCTTGATGCTTGAGAAAACTCTAGTTCATGCTTGAATGCAGATAGCTCTCTCAAAACTCAAGTGACCAACCTAGGAAAAAGGTTGCAAAACTGTATATATGGTAACCGATGATGTCAAGGTGACCAGCGTTAGTTGTGGGTTAACCAACATTGGTTAGGCGGGAAATCTAGGTTTACCAAAAATAGCAGATCTTGGCTATTTTTGGTGTGCTCTTCTTGTCGTCCGGGTCTCAAGTGATGGTTAGCGCTTAGATAAGCGGGGACAGTTGTTGGAGAAGGAATAGGAATTTAATTTTAGGGTTAGACTAAGTCCCAGTTGGTTAAGATAAGTAGAGACTAAGTCTTAGTTAATTAATAGGCTAAGAATAAGTCCATGGTGAGGTGTCTAGGTGATGTGGCTAGGTGAGGTGTAAATTAACCTAATTAAAGTAATTAAATTAATAAATAATGTGAGGATGGACATTAATTCAATTGTAAGTAATTAAATTGTAGGTGTCATAGTGCTCAGCGCAAGTGATGACCAATTAAGGAATCTGTATGGACACTTTGGGAAGGCTGCCACAGTGAGAAACTCGCTTCAAATCAAGCGTCGGGAAAATTATGACTCGCCTTTTGTTGATATACGATCACGTAACTAGCTTACGTCGACGTGTCCCAAGTTGGTATCGGTGATGTTCTCATACTCTAAATGGAGTTTTGCAGGTGGGTAGGGTGCCTTAGAACCATTACCACAACACCACTTTGTTTAAATATGACATGATTGTGACCGAAGCGTGATTTTGGGCTATTACTTCCTTACTTCAAAACCGCACAAATCACCTCTGAACGCCAGGAAAAATAGAAAATCTTGTTCGAGAAAATCTCACCGGATGAGAGAGTACATTAAGGTCCCACAAGTTTTTGATCAAAAAAATTTTCCAAATCAAATTATTTGGTGAAATATTAAAATTCAAAGATGACTCTTTTGAAACCGCCAAGAAAATGCGGGTGTGAAACCGTGAAAACTTCATTTTACTTAAGCACAGGAAAAATACCAAACGTCACCACGAGAATCTACAACTTGGCAAGGGATTGTATGAAGGTGGGAATAATTCAAATAACAAATTATTTTTTCATTACGATGATCTGAGCTCAAAATATCAACTCTCAAAGTAAGTTCCCATGACAAGATGAAAATTGCGTGTGCAACGAAATCAAACAAATTGTGTTTTATTTGTCTCCGTGAAAAATATCAAATGGGGTGATGTGCATTTGTAACTTGGAAAGGGAGTACACGAAGGTGGGGAGAATTCAAAGAAACAAACCATTCTTATCAACAATCAATCAGGCCCGAAATACGGATTCTCAAAGTAGGCCTTCTGACAAGCTGAAATTGTGTACGCAACGAAATTCAAACTGTGTTTTATTTGCGTTCGAGAAAAATATCAAATGAGGTATTGTGCATTTGTAAATGAGTATAGAATCACCTTAACATGAGTAAAATAGCGATAAATGATTGATTTTTCACAAGAATCACCCTACTTCGAGATATCAAGCTCCAAAGTTGACTACTTTGACAGATACAACCAGCAGACGTTCGTTCTGCATCTATCATTTTCTTCTTTAATTTCATTTTCTTTTGTTGATATATATCTTCTTTGAAATTTTTTCAAATGATTCACATGATTTATCTTCACGCACAGTCCTCGTCTTCCTTTGTATTATGCATGGGTAAGTTTTCCTATAACAAACATGGGCTCTCCTTTGTCTGGTTGAGTTGTTTTATTTAAAAAATGCGTGGACAATGGCCTTTTCTTATATTGGCGTGGCAGATGCTCAGGTAAATACGTGGAAATTTCTTCTTTACAAATGTGTTGAAATTCTTTACCTCTAATTGCATGAACAACTATGTTTTAGCTTGCATGGGTTGTTTGACAGTTGTGTTTGGATTTTGCTTTGCTCTTCTATACGTGTGGGTTTATAGCTGTGAGCTCCCTGCTAAAATAAATGCCTGGTAATGGCTGCATGGGCCTTCACTACGTGGAAAATGCCTCCTCCTTGAAGATGTGTGGAAATGCTTTAATTCACCTTCTTTATATATATATATATATATATATATATATATATATATATATATATATATCATACGTTGAAAATGAATGGCTGTTTTGGTTTTGGATTGCGTGGGAGAAGTTCTTCATCGGAAAACATGAGCCTATTTTCTAGTTGTTTTGGATTCTTGGCTTGTTGTCTTTTACCAAGGTGTGGATATATTATTTGCATCCATTGAATTTTTCTTTCTCTTTTTTATACCTTCACGTGGAATCTTTCTTATTTCTACCTTGGCGTGGAAATGCAAAAAAAATGCATAGGATTATTATTTTTATTTCTACCTTGGCGTGAGTTTTCTATCTTTTTCCTGTGTGGGAACTTTGACTAATGTGTGGTTTTTAAGAACTCCTAGTGAATGCGTGGGGACTTCTAAAATAAATTCTTGTGTAGGTTTGTTTTCAAGGTGGAAATGGTTCCTTGGAATGCATTATATCCTCCCCAATGTGGACAACCTCCTCCTTCGCATGCACATGACTCATGGTGTAGACACCAAATTTAGGTCAAACTTCCTTGGTTCACTTTAGTTAATTAACATAATGCATTCCCCTAACCATGACCCTTTACCACCGCATTCATATTAATTTCATTACTTACAATTGAATTAATGCTCATCCTCACACCATTGATTAATTTAATTACTTTAATTAAGTTAATTTACACCTCACCTAGCCACATCACCTAGAGACCTCACTATGGACTTATTCTTAGTCTATTACTTAACTAAAACTAAGTCTCTACTTATCTTAAACAATTGAAACTCTTTCAAACGCTAAAATTCAAGTCCTATTCCTTCTCCAACAACACTCCCGCTTATCGAAGTGCTAACCCTCACTTGAGACCTAGATGGCATCAGAGAGCGCCAAAATAGCAATATTTGCCTATTTTTGGAAAACTTAGGTTTCCCACCCTAACCGACATTGGTAAATCCACAATCAACGCCACACCCTAAATTTCGTTGGTTACCTTATATACGGTTTGGTAACCTTTTACCGAGGTTGGTCATTCTGAGTTTTGAGATATCTCTTGCATTCAAGTGTAAACCAAAGATTTCTCAACATCCAAACGACAAAATACACTCAATCACAAGCTCAAGAAAGCACCTGATACTCATCCAAAGGCATTAGCATTCACGGAGCACTCCGGAAGTATTGTCATGACACTAACCATAGAATTCTTCACGATCAACCACTTCCATCCTTCACCAACCAGGACCTACAAATACAAGTAAGTGTATTTGATTTGCATCATTCAATACTTAATTTAATATGTTCTTTATCTTTTGTTATTAGATCTTTTTATTTCATGCATTCCTCCATCCCACCTTTTACCAATCTACCCAACCTATCACCAACCATCTCCTACCTCTCCGTAGCCGACTTTAGGCATTCTTGGGCCTTCCTAGCATTTTTATAATCCTAACCATCCTCCCTCTATTCTCTTTACAATCACAGAGAATCCCAAAAACCAATTTTATTTATTTACCACCATTTCACCCCTACCGATGTCGGTTACCTTAACCGTCATCGATTTCTCTTCACTGACATCGGTCACCAGACCGATGTCGATTACTGTGTCTCCTATCAACTTTCACTAAACTTCCCCTAACACCTCCAAAACTCACAAAACCTCACCCAAACCTGATACCCCACCTACAACCTCACCACAGACCTTCCCAACTCTTTGTGTAGACACAGAGAGAGCCTAGACACCCACTTTTGACATTCTGCCATTATCCATAGTAACCGATATCGGTCGTCCTGAACCATTATTAGTCATACCCTGGTTGGCTTTGGTCTCTATGCCTGTAAACCACCTTAAACCGTAAATCTTCCTAATCATCCAAAATCATCCCAAATTGCACCATATCTTACCCAGACCCTGTCTGTGACCCTTAGACCACCTACCCAACCTGCAACCTGACCCAAGACCTTCACCAATTTAATTATTAAGCATTTAATTAGATTGACACGATAATGTAATCTCGAGATACCTAGATTAGAACACTAGCATTAGATTCTTTTTTTTTTGCATGTTCGGTTATTTTATATTGAATTATAACATTGGATTGAAACCGTCGAGGAAGTATCACACTTCCTAGATGTAGCTCACGCTAAGCAATCCACTAACATTTTTATTAATCTTGTATATTTTGGTCTTGCTTTGCATTACAGGTAGTTCCTCTTAGCCAAAGGAAGCTCACACAATCGGTTTGGATTGGAAATTAGAAACACGTGCATTCAACTTGAACCAAGTGACTACAGGATTCCTCTTTGGCCTATTTACCCTTATATGTTTCATTAATCCACTAAGAATTTGGTGAAACATTTTGGCATGCTCAATGGGACTCATCAAGGGTTATGTTGCATTTGTTCATTCCTAGGTAAAAATTGTGTGTTTATTTCCCTTTGAAAAGTATTCACATTAATTTTCTTCTATGGAATCTTCTCCTTCTTTATATTGTCTACAAGAAACCATGTTTTTAGTGATTTAAAAAGAAAACATCTTTCTTTCTACTGCATTACATTTGTGAAAGAGCATTCCTCTTCATGTTCTCCATTTTCTACATCAAACATAATTGTGGATTTGGGCTTAAAACATTTGCATTTATTTACTGGTTTATTGTATTGTAGCTCACATTAATTGAGGGAAACTTATACGCTAGAAGTCATGCCCAACCGATGGTTGACTAATCCATCATGATTCACTTTTCACACTCTCTATACCAAACAACTTAAATAATGTACACATATTTTTAAACATCATCCTACCTAGAAGAATTTGTAAATGATCACACGATCAGAGGATTGACAGTGGGTGCCCAACTGGTTTCTCTGTCTAGTCATTATCTCGAGAGAAGGTCTCGCCCGCCAAAATTTTACCTCAAACCATCCTTAGTATTTGGATTTTCATAGGGTACCTTCTATCAAACCAAAAATTGTGTTCTATTCACAAGTCAATCCTAAATAGCATAAGCTAAAACACAAAATTCACCAATAGGATTTCGTGTTTCTTAGTTTTTGCTTGATTTGTGTTTTAAGTTGAGAGGTCATTTTCTCCATTTTCTTTCTTCCTTTCACGCTCCAAAATTATTATCTACAACAATTCGGTGAAACATTTTGGCACACTTAGTGGGACCCATCCAGTTTCTTTTACATTTATTCATTCTAGATAATAAAAATTATGTGTTTATTTCCCTTTGAAAAGTATTCACATTAATTTTTCTTCTCTCGAATCTTCTCCTTCTTTATATTGTCTAAAAGAAATTGTGTTTTTGGTGCTCTAAAAAGAACACGTCTTCCTTTTTACTACATTATATTTAGTGAAAGAGCATTCCTCTTCCTATTTTCTATTTGCTACATCGAACATAATTATGGATTTGGGCTTAAAACATTTGCATTTCATTCTAGTTTATTGCATTGTAGCTCGCATTAATTGAGGGCAACCTATACACTCGAAAGCCATGCCTAGCTAATGGTTGACTAATTCAATTGTAGTTCACTTTGCACACTCTCTATACCAAACCACTTAAATAATTTACACATCTTCTTAAACATCATCCTACTTGGAAGAATTTTTCAACGATCACACAATCAGAGGATTGATAGTGGGTGCCTAGCTAGTTTCTTTGTCCAATCATTATCTCAGATAAAGGACCGCCCCCACCAAAACTTTACTTGAAACCATCTTTAGATCTTGGCTTTTCATAGGGCACCTTCTATCGAACCAAAAACACTAATCTAGTCACAAGTCAATCCTAAATAGCATAAGCTGGAACATAAAATTCACCCATAAGATTTCGTGTTTGTTAACTTTTGCTTGATTTTTGTTTTGAGTTGTGAGGTCGTGTTCTCCATTTTTATTTCTTCCTTTCACACTCCACAATTATAGTTGGTGTATTCCAAATTTTTCTGAGTGTGTTAGGGTCCATCATTACCATACTCAAGTTTTTGGGTTGGTATTTTAGCTAATCTAAGTCACTAAAGTCAACTTTCTCCATCTTTTCAAATTTCATAGTGACCGTCGGTCCAACGACCGTCATCGGTTTAATCATTTAACCTTCATCGCTTGACCTAACCACTTTATCGCTTTCTACTTTTTTGTTATTTTACCAAAATAAGCACTCACCACATTTTCTATTCTTTCTGAGGTTCCTCAAACACATCATCATACCCCTAGATCTTTGAAATCACTGTCAAATCTAGTTTTGCTTCATTTTCATTAGTTATTGCCCCATTTGCAAAAATTTTGATTTTCCACAATGATTGGTATTGGTCACCCTAACCATCATCGTTACCCTCTATCATCATCATTGGTTAACCCAACCATCATTGGTTCCTGTGTTTTAATTTTAATTTTAATTAAAACAACACCATTTTTCACCTTCCGGAACTATTTTTCTCCATTCCTCCTATTTTTCTATGTCATTTACAGAGAGTAGATTACCAAGTCTACGCTAACTCACATGGTTTTGACTCGTAGCCAAGCCAACACCCTTGTATTTCATGTTAGCCTTCAACCACTCCCACCTATCCCATCACCGCCTTCCATTCTATCACCCATGGATCCCAATCGGTCAATCACCATCCACGCAGGTGACGAGGAGTTTGCAACTCCTTGACCAAAACCTCATTGCCTTAAAATATTATCTCTCTCATTCATCTACTCGAGATTGATCTAAACAATTGGTATACGGCATGCATGTGTTTATTCCTCCTACCCTCGCACCCACTTCTGTGTTGGCTAGTACTATCTCGGCATTACCTTCTTCCACCTTACCACTTGTGGTGTCCCAACTTGACCCCACAACATATATATCTACTACACCTATAAAATTTTTCAAACCATTGACGTCGATTGCTCCCATGAAGTCAACCATTCCTTCATCAGCCACCTTAAGCATAGCCCCGTCTGCACCTAACACCTCGTATATACCTATTGCATCGCAGCCACCCATGATGTTGGTAATCCACACTCCCTTCTAAAACATTGCCCTTTCCATCCCGTAGTCTCTCCCCCAATTACCACAAGAGTTTTCACATCCATTCCGCCTACCAATACCTATCACCAACAACCTTCACATTGCATATTCAGGATACTTCCTAGCTACATTTATTCCCCGTCCCAATTCTTGTACTCAAGCACCACCATATAATGGGATGTTTTCCTCATCATACACTCATCATCTAACCCCTTATGCTTAGTAGGGGAGCCCAATCATCACAACCTACTAACGACCTTATTAAAATGACGATGGAAAAGATGCGAGACATTAGAAGCATTGGTTTCTGGTTCTCGTAACTCTTTAACATATGAAGAAATCTGCAATGATCTCATTCATCCATCTATTCCCATTTTTTCATACCCTCACCGTACGTACCCAAAATTGTAAGGTAAATCGCGTGTAATAAATGCCCCAATGATGATACAGGTCTCCTCGCAAGGTGTTCGGGATCCAGAAAGAGCTCTTCGGATATGCGTTAACATCCCGCATACCCCACTTAGCCCCCGTGTCCTTTGTTTTCCCCTTTTTCCCTCTTTTCTTGCCCCTTTTGATCTTCAGTGATGAAACCGCCGCCCTGCAGGGCGGCGGTCTCGTGACCGCCGCCCTGAACAGGGCGGCGGTCCTGTAACCGCCGCCCTGAGCAGGGCGGCGGTCTTGGGCGCGTTTTCCAGAACGCCCTTTTGACGCGACCCGCGTGAAATATCACGTTTCACCAGCTTTCCTTGCCGACTTGAGCATGCATTTATGTTTTTGGTCCCCTGGAACAGTGTTTTTCCTTTGTTTATTGTTTAGGAGTTCAATTTGGTTTTGGTTTTTGAGTGTTGGAATTCCTATAAATGCATGGTTTGTGTACATGCAAATGGTCTGATTTTGGTCTGGAGTTTTGGTCTGAATTTGGGCTGAGTTTGTGTGAAGAAATTGAGCTGGAGTTTTGGCCACCATTTTTTGTTAGAGTCTTCTGATTTTCAGTGGTTTGGTCTGTCAGCTTGCTTAGGATTGATAGCATAGTTCATTTCTTACTTGGTTAGTATTGCTCAGCTGTTGGTAAGCCACAGACCCATCTTGTGCAGGCAGTGCTGTTGTTCCATCCAATCCGGTTAGAAGCTTGCCTCTGAATTCCTCTTTCTGTAGATTTATTTTTTTTTCTGTGACTTAGAGTTCTTAGTTCAATTCATTATATACCTGGTTAGCTTTATTCAGCTGTTGGTAAGCCACATATCCAACTTGTGCAAGCAGTGTCTTTATTTTGGAACGGAATAGCTTAGGAAGCCATTAAAGTTGCAGGTTTTGCTCTTCATATAGGATAGTTAGAAGTTCTGGTCGCTTCATGTTGCATGACTTGCAGTAAAATCCCGCTAGGAATCGCATAAGCCAAGCTCTGTACTCTTGCGCTATCCCTCTCCTACTCGCATTCTCGGTCTGCATTCTGAGCTGTCCTTATCCCAAAATCTACTCCTATCGGTGCTAGCATCACACGCTTTTCTGGATCCACGTGAACATGAAAGAACGAAGAGACCATACTGAGGGGACGAGATCACATACACACCATCGGATTCGCCACTGTTCTGCGGAATCCAGGTTTTAAATTTCAAAGTTCTAGTCAGAATCATATTAAATAGAGTAGTTAATCGCTTTATTTCATTTCATTCTATTCTCGATATTGCCAGGGAAGCTGTGGGGATTGATAGTTTCCGAGAAACTATGATTCACTCCTCACTTCTGAGGTAGGATCGAGAATCTTGCAGATAGATTAGACCTATTTAGAATTCTATCAATTCGCACAGGCAAATAACTACACTCGGTTATCTTGTCTGTTTTAATTACTGTTTAGTTATTATTTCTAGATACGTTTAAAATAGTTTGCTTCCCTTAAAATTGTTAAATATTTCATAGAAGAATAAAGGTTATATGCAGTTAGATTTACTTCACGTAGTTAGAATTTGTTTCATTACGCTTAGATTTTTGTTTCACACTGTATTAGAATTTGTTTCATTACAAGCTTAGATTGCATTTTGTTTCGTATGACCATAACAGGACCGCAACAACCGAGAGTTTATGGTTGTGATCCACAGATCCCACAGCCTAACGAATCCATAAGAGAATTGGATATAGACACTGGTCTACGCACACTAGTATTTCAGTCTACTCCAATTCCACCTATCATCATCCAACAGTTATCCCTCTCGACATAACAAATTCCACCTAACAAAGCTAGAGAATTCTGGACTAGGCCAGAGAATCGTCCATAGAGTTGACTATATTCACCATATGACCCTATCAGGAGAAATACACGAAACCATCCCGGGTCATTTCCCACGCATTCCACAACCCATAGATCGAATCACGCCAGAGCTCGATATTGATTGGAGCCTTCGAGCAGTCATCCTTGCTGATCGATCTATCACACCGGTCCAGGTTAGAAGGGCCTTCTTTGCCTTAGATTCGCAGATTCCATTAGTGCGTGTCGAAGATATTAGATTACCTAACTAGTCTATCCGTATACTACCTGTATTCCATCTCCACCGGCTGTCTCGGCACGACCTCGGGAGGTCGGGTACGCGGAAGAGTCACTTGTAGATTCTCACGCTCGCTTGTCGCTTTTCCGACGTACAAAATTGGTGAACCCGACGTGAAACTTACAATTGCTTCACCTTCTCTCTGAGAAGTTTCATCTTATCCAAATCACCTTCGCTCCTTCCCATTATTCTGCGGGTATTCATATACCCCCCGAATATGTCGGGATTCGATGCATATGGCAGACCCCTCCTGGGTCTTGAGGCATATTATGCCCAACAGAATAGACAGTCATCACCCTCACTCTCAATGTGGGGCGACAACTATTCAACTAGTCAGTTGTCAACGCAAACTCCAAGGACTAGATATAACTCGTCCTTCCAAGCAGAGGGGTTGGAACAACTCGCTCAAACACAAACAGAGCCTTCAGGCTCAAACAATATGACATTTACTGGAGAATCTGTTTCATCTCCTCAGATGCTACTTAGACCACATATTAGTAGACAATCAGACCCATACTCGGTTCTAGATGACGAGTACTCAATACGTTATCCTAGGAGTGAACAACGCTCCCCGGGTATATACCCACCTGTAGGAGGTTTGCAAATACAGCCCGAGTCCTCTCCTCAAGAAAATACCTCTATGCCATCACGTATAGAAAATACTCTCAGAGATGCTTGGCAAGATAATGATCAGTTCATAGCAGGATATCACATACCTCCGCAAAACCATAGCATACAACAAACGCCACCAAGGCACGATATCGTGACTTCACCAAACGAAGTCATTTCAACTCTAATAGAGAAGGTTAGAGGATTAGAACTTGCCCAAGCAAGTCAAAATTCAAGATTCATACAAACAGGGAGTTCCAATCCTCCGCACCATCCTAGCCAAGTAGATCTCCTCACAGGAGTAGGCACATTAGGTATGACTCCTCAGTATTCACAACAAGTGCCAACTAGACCCACTATCGCTAGCACTGTTCCTCCAGGTCTAGTACAGAGCAATCCATTCCTGGATAATACCCCTTCGTACTTAAACATGTATTCAAAATCGCCACAAGGGGATATGTTCTCCTCTCCCGGCATGTTTTCCCAAATACAGGGGTTGCCTTATGCCCCTGCCAACGCGTACGTTATGCCATATCAACAACCCATTCCGCCACCGCCTCCTCAACAGACACCATCAATGGTTGAAACATATGCGATAGGGACTTATTCAGAATATTTGAAAGAGCCCTTAGATTTCACCATACGAAGCGTTATGCTTCCAAGGCCTCTTCCCGATTTGCCCAAGTTCAAGGGTGAGGGAGATCCAAACGCGCATATCAAAGCTTACGCTACAGCCATTCGAGAATTACTCCCATGGGATGGGGTTGTTGCTAAAATATTCCCCAAAACGCTGGAAGGCATTGCTCTCGATTGGTATTACAGAATACCCGAAGCTTCCATACATTCATTCAAACAACTCGTGTCTGAGTTCATCAAAGCCTTCGACATGAACAAGCTATTAAGGACAGGAATCAGGGAGTTCTTACACATCAAGCAAGAACATAACGAATCTGTCGCCCATTTCATCCAAAGGTGGCGCACAGTCCTTTATTCCTCGGCAAGCACTCCAAACATGGATCAGATGGAACTATGCGATTTATTCCTTCATTCTCTCAGCAGAGAAGTGAAGGAAGAAGTCCAGAAGTTCCCACTAAGGACTTATGATGAAGTACTTGAGAGTGCTCTACGAATAGACCAGGCAGCAATAGATAGTGGTCGTAAGACGTATGGAGCAAACGGGAGGTTAATCACCTCTACTCAAAATACTACAACTACCACAAACGTCAATCAAGGACCCAAAATCCTTAACAAAAATCGTGGGGTAACAACGGATGGGGTAACCGACCAGCCCAAGAGGGTAAATGTTGTTAATACTCCGTCACAAACAAACAATCAACGAAACAACAATTTTACCCCAACGGTCAATACAGTGGATTTTAATCATCCACAACAACAACAACAACGGCGAAATCCCATGCAAGGACCAAGCCAAAACTCATTTGGTTATCAAAACCAAAATCAAAACCAGAAACAACAAAACTTTAGTCCTAATAGGCAACAGTTTGATCGGAATTTTAGGCCACAATACACACCAAACCAACAAAACACGAATTACAATCCCAATTCTTATTGTGGTTTCCATAAAATTCAGGGTCATGACACTAGAACGTGTCGTGACTACAACAAGTTCATGCAACGTTTACCGGAAGAACAAAGACAATTCTTCACAGATTTGTTTTTGGCAGATCCTGCGCCATCGCCACCCAATACGTTCGCAGGGGCAGTTTCCCCTCAAAATGCTCCTCTCAAGATCTTTAACGATCCACTCCCAAATCACGATAATAATCGACTAAATTCAACGGGAGTAAACAAGGGTGCAATAATAGGAAACAATGACCATGAAGCCTCGACTTCGCTAAATCCATTAGTTGCGCCCCAACTAGGGAGTCAACCACGACCTAAGGTGGTTGGATTGGTAGAATTAGACTCGAATTACCTATTGAAGCTGTAACAAGGACACGAGAATATTTTTCTCAACCAAGTCCAAGCCACTCGCCAGACACGGATAACATCCAGCAACTTACAACAAAACCTGTGGGTGCTTACGATTTAATTAATGATCTAACGAAAACCTTCTCGCATATTTCGTTCCTTGACTTGCTAAAGAACTCCCCTGCCCACAGGGCCGCTCTTTTAGAGGCGCTAGGCTTAGGTCATTTAATTAATATCACTCCACCACCCGAAACACAGGTAAATCATATAGACTTTGATGTTCATCCTCCGGGACAGGCAGATACAGATGTCGAATTCATATTCGACATAAGTAAAATGCCTACAGATGCTGAGATCGCACGCCGAGGTGATCCAGCCTTACACTTGCAAGTGTGGGTTTACAATAATTACGTAAAACGGGCGATGGTTGACGATGGGGCTGCGGTTAACATAGTCCCTTTCTCTTTCCTCCAAAAACTAGGATATGGAGAAACGAACTGTTCTACTACACGAAATACCTTGAGAGGCTATGATAGCCTTAAAGCCACTTCGATAGGAACTATAATATTGCCGGTCACCTTGGGACCTAAAACAATCCTGACTGAGTTTTATATTATAGATCGGGAAACCAATTATAATATGATTCTCGGCCGACCATGGATACACCGTATGAAGGCAATCCCTTCTACATTATTTCAAGAAGTAAGATTCTTGCATCTAGGAAAGGTATTTGTAGCCAAAGGTGATCCAAAGCCATTTGACGTGCACCTAGCTGATTTAAAGAAAAGACCAGGTGTACACTCGGAATTTGAACTTCCAACAAACCAACTTAATAAACCCACTGACTCAAAGCCAGAGGAAAAGTTGATACCTACGACGGATCTCGAAACAACCAGCATAGCCAAAACAATTCCAACCCCTAAAAGTAAAACTAAAGAAACAGTATCATTAGGGACTACTGCGAAAATCGTTGAGTTGATAGAACAAGATTCACCAATGTTCTTACCATTCGATTCAGTAGGCATGGGATTTTCCCTAGGTGTTGGTTCCTTGCCAGCAGAGGATCTCTGTATGGTAGAAATAGAGTGCGCAAGCGCAACTGATGCCCCAACATCTATGCTCCCGGCTAAGTATTGGACTCTCCATTTCGATGGAGCTAAATGTCGCTATGGAGCGGGGGCAGGTATAATTCTTACTTCGCCCGAGGAGAAAATCCTCCCATTCGCTTTTAAGTTAAACTTTGAATGCACAAACAACGGCGCTGAGTACGAAGCCCTCCTCCTTGGTCTCACTTTAGCCAAAAGAATTGGTATTGATAGCATCAGAGTCTTAGGAGACTCGCAATTAGTGACAAACCAAGTTTCTGAAATATATGAAACTAAAGCCGAACATTTACAACTCTACAAAGACGCTGTGTTAGATTTAAGCAAAGCGTTTAACTTCATATCCATTGAAGCAGTCCCGCGAGAGAAAAATCTCCTCGCTGACTCGATAGCAACTTCAGCGTCACGTTTTACTCCAAGCAATGAACTAGAAGATACTCACTTCACAGTATCCATTCGTGACGAACCATTAATAAAAACAATGACAAATCCTCTTTTTAGTGGAAGTGAATCTACCGTCCTAGACCATGTTGGAAATGATGCGGCTACTTTGGATTATTTAAATGCCTATGCAGCATTACATCTCTCTTATCACATGCTAGATTTATCCCTGATTCCACATTCGTCTTCCTACTTCGGAAATCCCGTAACAAATCTTCCCTCACAAAGGGAACCTAGCATATACGCAATAGAAAATGGGGATGACTTGGATTTACCTCCGGCACCACCTGAGTTCGAAGAGGGTAACGCCTCCTTAATCGAAGAAACGATCGATGTCAACATCGGAACGGAAGACGAGCCGAGAATCTTGAAACTAGGATCTTCGTTAACCCCAGAAGAAGTGGAAATACATACTCAAGTTCTCAAAGAACATCAGAAGGCGTTTGCATTTAGTTACAAGGAGATGACGGGAGTCGCACCCCACATTGCGGTGCACAACCTCGTCACTAGATCAGATGCAAAGCCAATTAAGAAAAAATCAAGACCTATGAAGCCCAAGGTAGCCCTCATGGTAAAAGAGGAGGTAATAAAACTCCTTCAGGTAGGATTCATCAAGCCAGTTGACTACTCCCAATGGGTATCTAACATCGTTCCCGTTCTCAAAAAAAATGGAAAGATACGCATTTGCATAGATTTCCGAGACATCAACAAAGCATGTCCTAAGGATGACTTCCCATTACCATCTATCGACGTCATTGTTGATGCAATAGCTGGGTTTGAGCTTTTGTCTCTCATGGATGGATTCTCGGGATACAACCAAATCAGAATATCCGAGCAAGATCAAGCTAAAACCACGTTTATAACTCCTTGGGGAACCTATTGCTACGCTGTTATGCCATTCGGTCTTAAGAACGCTGGTGCTACTTACCAACGGGCTATGACATACATATTTCACGATCTAATTCATAAAATCGTGGAATCTTACGTGGATGACTTATTGGCTAAGGCCAAAAAGCGTTGTGACCACCCTGAAGTACTCCGCATCATTCTTTCACGCCTAATAGAATACGGAGTCACGCTAAACCCAGAGAAATGCGTCTTTGGTGTAACAGGAGGAAAGCTCCTAGGTTACATCATATCGTCACGAGGGATCGATGTTGATCCAACCAAAATTCGGGCTGTCCTCGAAATGGTCCCACCTTCTAGTGAATCTGGAATCAGATCATTTCTCGGAAAGCTGGGTGCAATCCGGAGATTTATCCCGGACCTAAGCTTCGCCGTTCATCCAATCAACAATTTACTCAAGAAGGATTATAGCATCGATTGGACTGAAGATTGCAATGAAGCTTTTGATGCAGTTAAGCGTTTTTTGTTATCACCACCTACGCTAATGCCACCTAAGCTAGATCGCCCGTTGATCTTATACTCACGAGCTACCAATGTTTCCCTGGCCTGTATGTTGGCCCAAGAAGACGATGACAAGAGAGAACGTGTGATTTATTTCATTAGCCGAACATTGCTCGACTATGAAACACGCTATACACAGGCAGAACGGAATGCCTTGCCATAGTCTTTGCTACTAAACGCCTAAGACATTACATGCTGAATCAAGAAACGAAGGTCATGGTAAAGACAGACCATTTACGGACTTTTCTCACACAAGGGTCCTTGTCCAAAAAAGCTGGACGTTTTATAACCTTAATGGGAGAGTTCGAATTAACATTTGTAAATCAGAAGTCGATAAAAGGACAAATCATTGCGGATTGGTTAGCTGATAATCCGTTGGACGGGGGAGATCTAGTAGATCTAGATTTTCCCGATGAATGCGTATACTACGTCGAAACCCGACCTGCTATATCTGAGTGCCCTTGGTACGCTGATATCATTAGCTATATCATGGACCATAGGTATCCAGAAGGAGCTACACCGCAACAAAAAAGGCGGTTACGCATTATCATAGCTAAGTACGTTATTATAGAGCAAGTTCTCTATCGAAAGGCATTCGATGGAATGCTTCTAAGGTGTGTCGACACAGAAGAATCCAAGAAGATTCTCTATGAATCTCACAGCGGTATATGTGGAGGCCACTTCGGTGGCCATGCCACCGCTCGAAAAATACATCGAATGGGCTATTTCTGGCCCACTCTAGAACATGACGCGATAGAGTTTGCACGCAAGTGTCATAAGTGCCAAGAATTCTCTCATGAGATCCACATGCCAGCACAAGCTCTGCAACCAATCGCTACTCCGTGGCCCTTTTCTACATGGGGCCTGGACTTGATAGGGAAGTTCTCTCCCTCATCTACAGATGGCCACAATTTTATAATTACGGCCACTGAATATTTCACCAAATGGGTAGAGGCCATGCCTCTTACCACTGTACCTGGTTCAGTAATCGCCAAATTCATTTTGAACCAAATCATTTGCAGGTACGGTATCCCGCAAATCATTATCTCAGATAATGGAACTTCTTTCAAGAGTGAAGAAGTTCATGAATTGTGCAGTAAATTCAAAATAAGCCACCATACGGCTTCCTTGTATTATCCCCAAGCCAATGGGCAGGCTGAAGCAACAAACAAAACATTGAAAGCCATTCTCCTTAAAACGGTAAAAGAAAACAAACGGGATTGGCACTTAAAGTTATATCCGGCCTTGTGGGCCCACCGAACCTCAATAAGAACACCAACGGGAGCAACTCCTTTCTCGCTAGTATTTGGGGCAGAAGCAGTTCTCCCACTTGAGGTCGAGATACCCAGTCTCCGCATTTCACTACAAGGGATTCTGGATGAAGACGCTTACAGAGAAGCACGTCTTTCCCAACTAGAAAGCCTAGATGAAATTAGGTTAGATGCCGAACAACGACATAGAGTCTATGCCGACCGGATGTGCCGGCAGTATAACAAAAAAGTCTATGAACGTGATATATACGAAGGTGATCTAGTTCTAAGACTAGACAGCCGGATCGACAAGAAGACCGGCGAAGGAAGGAAATTCCGGCCCAAATGGTTGGGCCCATACCGAGTCACGAAGGACTACGGAAATGGTGCATACCTCTTATGCACGCTAGAAGGTGAGGAGTTTGGCGAAACAGTCAATTCCCTCCACCTCAAACGTTTCTATGCATAAGCAGCAAGCGCTGCCTATATAACTATCTACATTGCATTTCCATATAGATTAGGATCATTTTGTCCACTTGTTCTTACACAAATTGTGATCAAGGAATCTATTCTCAAAGCAATTTATTACAAACTCATGATGTTTCTGGCATAAAGTTCTTTAATCATACCTCTCCATCTTCGTATCATCAAGTCATCTTGGAATCTTTTATCAAATAAAATCAAACATGACGAAGTCCTAACGGTAACCATACCAAGATCTGCAAGTTTGTTCTCGCTTTGATTTCTTCTTAGGATAAGTGTCTTGCCTATGGTCTGTTCTAGAAGCTTCATGGTGTCACATCTATCCCATATACACATCTCTTTGGAAACAAGCATATACTGACATTTTACTCAAAAAGACAAGTCAAAAAGTGATTAAACAAAAAATTTTATTTTTACACATTTCCTTGCCCCACCAACCTTCGGTGATGAGCTTGCGTCTCTTACTAGTGACGTAGGGTTGGGAAAGGATGGAAATGCCCTTACTCGCCTACGCCTTGCCCACGGTGATAAACCCACGCTTCTTACTAGTAGCATGGGGCAAAGTGTAGGGGGTCCTCCAGACAATGCAAACGTTAAAAGGTCATAAACAAACTATTCAAACTTTGAGTCAAAAACGAATGAATCAGGTGTTCAAAATTCCAAGAGAGTTAAAAATCCTAAAAACCAGATTTTGTCTACTATGTGGCCATCTACGGGTCTAAGTCTGGATAAACCGCAAAGCAAGTTGCACCCAAAACTATGAAGTCATTCAGGTAGAGTAAGCTTGTAGCTTTCAATTTGGTTCCACCAAAGCTTCGTCTATCTTTCATCACTATCATTTCACCATATTTCATAACTTGCGCCTTCTTGCTCTTGGTGATGAGCCCTCGCATCTTACTGGTTGCGTGGAGTTAGGAGCGGGGCAAGTTAATCTATTCATCATACTGGTTATTTTCATCACTTTGCCAAAACAAACATGAGTTATCCAAATTGCTAACAAAAGTTAAGATTCAAGATCACAATATATCTACAATATCATGTATCAGCATCATGAAACACAAAAAGAAAGCAAACATTTGCATCATCTGTTTTCCATTGCATACATTCTAGAAAGCATATAAAACATACATCGTAGTATACACAAAGCAGTTGGAAATAGAAAGGACACACATGAGTGACAAGCTTTTGATCCAAAAATCAATGCATATATATAAATAATCAATGTTTGTATACAATGCCATCATGCACTAGGCATGGTCAAAACACTCAAAGAGCCCGTGATATACAAAAGAATCTATAATACAAAAATACATAGGAGCCAAGTGGCCTCTCAACCCCTACGCGATCCCGCCGAAGGTGCGCGCCCTCGCCTAGGACTCCGGCTACGCCGGCGCTCTGAATGAACGGAGGGCTCAGGGTCTCGAGGAGCAGCCGCGGTCTCGCCATGAGAATGGCTCCTCATAAGACGCTCGGCTGTCCTATAGCCTGCCAACTCTGTACGGAGAGTCGACACCATCTTGGCCACATGCCAAACGGGAGCGAAGACGTCGGTGTGCCTGCCGGCTGCTGAGGGCTCCCCGACATCTACAGATAGCTCCGCACGGGTCTTATCCATAGGGATCATCAGAGAATCAGTGCATACCCTACGGATTAGATCCCGCCACTCGTCGACAGTCTCTGCAAACAAAGAAGAAAGACGAATTAGAAACTAGGCAAGAGGCTAAAATATACAAGATACAAATATAAGGAGAGATAGCAGTTAAAACAAGTCCTAAATCAAACTAACACTGAAAGGGAAAGAGGATAACTTACTCGGATCACCGGGCCTCCAAGATGGGTCACTAGGGCCAAGCACTCCACCGATGCCGCCGCCGACGACCGGGGGCTGCTCCTGTGGTAGGGGCAACATGACGCCCCGCAACGGACTCGTCCTCTCCACCACGGCCCTGAGAGAGTGGCTCCTCTGAAACTAGAGTCTCTCTCTCTGCACTCTGCTCCTCCCTCTCTGCCTGCATGATATCCTGGGTGTCATGCCACTCAGGATCGCTATCATCCGTCTGCTCCTCCGACCCTCCCTCTGTGGACTCCTCAGAATCAGAGTCAATATCTATAGGGTCATCGCTGCTATGAGCAGGACCCGCAGTAATCCGAAGTAAAGGTGCCCGAGGCGCACCCGCTCTCCCTCTGGCCCGAACAATCCCCCTGGCTGCAATAGGAATACCAGGGGTGACCACTGTCCAACCACGGCCTCTAGGCCCCCCTCTAGCCTCCCGGACTGATCTATAGACTGGTGCCACTGGAGGAAGCATGCCCACATATGGGAGGCCGAACTGCTGAGGGACCCTGCCGAAAGGATGTACCTCCACCCATCCCACACGGTCAATAAGCTGCCCTGTGGTGGAGCAAGAGATCAATGTGAGAGTCTCCTCTCCCCAAATGCCGGCCATGAGCTGGTACGGTGTGGCCTCCATATCTGCTGTGGTGAGGGAAGCTACTGGCTGGTGAGGTGCTCTAAGCACCGACATATCTGACCACCTGGCTGCCCTCACAGCCCCAGGATCTGCCACCTCCACGCCTCTGCCATAAGGAATAAAATGCTCATACACCCAACTCATGACTAGAGTTGGGTGGCTCAATGACTGTCCCTGTAAACGGACCACCCTATATAAGTCGTGATAGGTGGTCCCCAAAATGTCTCCCCCCAGGCGTATATCCGGCCATGCCCCTCTATCTGTGCAATGATGGGGGCCCAGCAGTATAACAATGTATCCCCTCCCTTGTCCCCGATCAGTCTCGAGGCAAGGATCCCCATGATGGCCTGTCGAAATACGGGGATGGGCAAAGAAGGAATGGATCTAACTCTCACTCCCTTCTTCGGCCCCGTGGAAATAGCTGCATCCCCCATATAACCTGCCCACTGTGCAATCTGTGCTCTGGACCCAGCTGTCTCCAGTGTGAGTCTCCTCCCGATGATCGGGACCCCCAAGATACGGTAGACATCCTCCAGAGTAATAGTCCACTCACCGCGGACACCTGGCAGTCGGAAAGTGTTCCGATCTGCATCCCAATAAGAAAATAAGTCACAAAGGATGTGACTCGATGGCGTAACATGGGGCACACGCGATATACGCAATATGCCGGCCCTCTGCAACGTGTCCTCCTCGTCTGGCGAAAGGGCATCCAATACCCCGGGCAACCAATCACACTCTCTCTCCCGGCTCCATCTAATGTACTCCTCCCTCGCCTGCATACACCCAAAAACACACAAAACAGAGCAAGTTAGTATCTAATCAATGCAGGGAGAATCATAAAAACGTACAGAAATGCAAGAAAATATAAGTATAAGTCTCCAAAACAAGCTCTTTTGCATTCTGTGCAAAACCGCCGCCCTGAGCAGGGAGGCGGTTTTGTAACCGCCGCCTTAAAGGCGGCGGTCTCAGTTCCACCGCCCCCGATCATGGCGGCGGTCGCCGCCACCCCGGCCAATGCGCGGTCGCGTCCGAAACCCGCGTGGGTTTTTAACCCTAAAAAGTCCAAAAAACGCAAAAATAGACCATTTTAGCTAAAAAAAGAGCCTACCCAGTAGGCGCCCCCCCTAGATGGACCTTTTGAACCAAACATTTTCAAAAATAACCCCCCCATTACAAATAATTTGCCATTTCAAATTTGAAGGGGGAAAAATGCAAAATTGAAGAAAACCAACCTGTGATCTCGCGGGGTGGCGTTCCGCACGTGGAGGCATGATCACGATCTCACTGCGGACGTTTCGACTATACTCACGCGAGAAACCGTCACCGTGGGTCCCAGAGCTCAAAATCGATCAAATCAACTCGCGCAAATGAATAGGAAAATGGGCCCACTTTCATATATATATTGTTCTATTTCGTCTTAAAATGACTTTTTCGCAGGTTCGGAGCGCTGACGGAGGTAAGTTCCTATCCCCGCACAAATGGTACGTCCTCTTTCCCTGTTATTTTAGCGTTTATTTTTCAAATTATTGTATCTATCTGCACTTGAGATCTCTTTTCATTTTGCAGGTAGCGGGAATTTCGGATGGCGCCATTTCGACACACGGACGTGTAAGGTATAACTTCTAAACCCCCCATTTCGGGACTGCCATACTCGGACCCACCGTTTTATGCCCTTTCATGGCTAAAACGCTTCTCCGAGGGGGCAATATGTACGTACCCAAAATTGTAAGGTACTGTACTGCGGAACGGTGTAATAAATGCCCCAATGATGATACAGGTCTCCTCGCAAGGTGTTCGGGATCCAGAAAGAGCTCTTCGGATATGCGTTAACATCCCGCATACCCCACTTAGCCCCCGTGTCCTTTGTTTTCCCCTTTTTCCCTCTTTTCTTGCCCCTTTTGATCTTCAAGGACGATGGCGATGGCGCAGGACCCGCCCTAACAGGCAGGCGGCGGTCTCAGAACCGCGCCGCCCGAGCGGCGGCGGCGGCTTGTGTGTGCGTTTTTTCCATAACGCCTTTTGACGCGACCCGCGTGAAATATCACGTTTCACCAGCTTTCCTTGCCGACTTGAGCATGCATTTATGTTTTTGGTCCCCTGGAATAGTGTTTTTCCTTTGTTTATTGTTTAGGAGTTCAATTTGGTTTTGGTTCTTGAGTGTTGGAATTCCTATAAATGCATGGTTTGTGTACATGCAAATGGTCTGATTTTGGTCCAGATTTTGGTCCGAATTTGGGCCGAGTTTGTGTGAAGAAATTGAGCTGGAGTTTTGGCACCATTTTTGTTAGAGTCTTCTCGATTTTCAGTGGTTTGGTCTACTTGCTTAGGATTGATAAAGATAGTTCATTTCTTACTTGGTTAGTATTGCTCAGCTGTTGGTAAGCCACAGACCCATCTTGTGCAGGCAGTGCTGTTGTTCCATCCAATCCGGTTAGAAGCTTGCCTCTGAATTCCTCTTTGCTGTAGATTTTTTTTTTTTTACTGTGACTTAGAGTTCTTAGTTCAATTCATTATATACCTGGTTAGCTTTATTCAGCTGTTGGTAAGCCACATATCCAACTTGTGCAAGCAGTGTCTTTATTTTGGAACGGAATAGCTTAGGAAGCCATTAAAGTTGCAGGTTTTGCTCTTCGTATAGGATAGTTAGAAGTTCTGGTCGCTTCATGTTGCATGACTTGCAGTAAAATCCCGCTAGGAATCGCATAAGCCAAGCTCTGTACTCTTGCGCTATCCCTCTCCTACTCGCATTCTCGGTCTGCATTCTGAGCTGTCCTTATCCCAAAATCTACTCCTATCGGTGCTAGCATCACACGCTTTTCTGGATCCACGTGAACACGAAAGAACGAAGAGACCATACTGAGGGGACGAGATCACATACACACCATCGGATTCGCCACGTTCTGTGGAATCCAGGTTTTAAATTTCAAAGTTCTAGTCAGAATCATATTAAATAGAGTAGTTAATCACTTTATTTCATTTCATTCTATTCTCGATATTGCCAGGGAAGTTGTGGGGATTGATAGTTTCCGAGAAACTATGATTCACTCCTCACTTCTGAGGTAGGATCGAGAATCTTGCAGATAGATTAGACCTATTTAGAATTCTATCAATTCGCACAGGCAAATAACTACACTCGGTTATCTTGTCTGTTTTAATTACTGTTTAGTTATTATTTCTAGATACGTTTAAAATAGTTTGCTTCCCTTAAAATTGTTAAATATTTCATAGAAGAATAAAGGTTATATGCAGTTAGATTTACTTCACGTAGTTAGAATTTGTTTCATTACAGTTAGATTGCATTTTGTTTCGTATGACCATAACAGGACCGCAACAACCGAGAGTTTATGGTTGTGATCCACAGATCCCACAGCCTAACGAATCCATAAGAGAATTGGATATAGACACTGGTCTACGCACACTAGTATTTCAGTCTACTCCAATTCCACCTATCATCATCCAACAGTTATCCCTACTGGACATAACAGCTAACAAAGCTAGAGAATTCTGGACTAGGCCAGAGAATCGTCCATAGAGTTGACTATATTCACCATATGACCCTATCAGGAGAAATACACGAAACCATCCCGGGTCATTTCCCACGCATTCCACAACCCATAGATCGAATCACGCCAGAGCTCGATATTGATTGGAGCCTTCGAGCAGTCATCCTTGCTGATCGATCTATCACACCGGTCCAGGTTAGAAGGGCCTTCTTTGCCTTAGATTCGCAGATTCCATTAGTGCATGTCGAAGATATTAGATTGCCTAACTAGTCTATCCATATACTACCTGTATTCCATCTCCACCGGCTGTCTCGGCACGACCTCGGGAGGTCGGGTACGCGGAAGAGTCACTTGTAGATTCTCATGCTCGCTTGTCGCTTTTCCGACGTACTTACACATTGGGAAATACCAAATTTCAACCAGTTAAATAGCAAATAGGACCCGCAAACAACACTTGCGCCTCTTTCAAACATGGGTGTTATCTAATTGCTCATGATGACACTTTGCTCTTGCAAATATTCCCAATGTCCTTTCCAGGACCAACATTAGATTAGTATAGCGATTTACCTAGGCATTCCATTTATTCTTTCGAGCAAGTGGCTCAAGCCTTCTGGACCATTTTTCGATCAATATCGTCAATAAGGTCACCATGACCGACTTGTACTCAACATGACAATACAAAGATGAATCTATCACAGATTTTATCACTCGTTGGTGAAGCCTCATTAACTAACTTACATTCCAATTACCTCAAACATAATTAATTGAATTGTTTACCAAGGCTTACGCCAAACATATATCACCGACTCTCCAGGTCCAAACCTTTCGCACCTTTGATGAGGCATTTACCATGGCTCAAAAGCTAGAAATATGTGCCCTTGAAGAAAAGAAGCTACAACTACATAATAAAAATGATGTGGTCAAATCAAATGATTCTTCTTCTTCCAAACCCCAAAATACCTATTCTAAAACCAAGGGGTCTGACAACGCAGTTGCTTTAAAATCTGGCCCGTCTCATCCATCTAACCAAGCAAAACCTTCATCTAACCTTTCCCCGTCCAGACCTTTCAGTTTAAAAGAGAGCAACGCAAGTATGCCCCCATAGGAGAGCCTTATTCCGTTATTTTAGAAAAACTCTTGAAGGTTAGATCCATTACCCTTCCACCCATCAAACCACATACTAGTTTTGATCCTCTCGCCCCTATGCCCGCATGGTACAAGGAACATGATTATTGTAACTACCATCACATTAAAGGTCATACCAATGGTAATTGTATAACATTCAAAAACATTGTCCAAGAAATGTTAGATAATGGAGATCTTGTCTTGGATAACCCTAATGCACCGGCTAATCAGAACTTGCATATCTTCAAGAAGCCATTCCCGAATCACACCCCTTCATCTAGCCAAACTAACGAGCCTTTGACAAATGACAATAACATTCGTGAGGTTCATGTTTTGTTTGACATCATACCGACCCTTCCTCAATTTCCTCTAATTCCCTCTATCAAGGAGATTCTCACACGAGCTCCTTTACCAACGGAGGAACCTGTTTCATCTACTCCTTTACCCACAGAGGAGTCTCCCTTGTCTCCCCCTTCATCCACAGAGGATTCTACCATATCTGTTGATGTAATTTCCCCTCATACTTCTCAATCGATAAACAACCCACAATATTAACTCTCCTACCTACGGAAAATCATGCTCACCTTCCTCTCCACTGAAAGAGGAACCTACCTCATCTTACTCATCATCTCCCTACCCATAGGGGATCCATTAGAAGCACCTCTTCCTATTAGTGATAACTCTCCATTAACCTTCAAAGATCATTTGAATTTACTCTTGCACTTTTACCCATTAATTCTGAATCCAATTGTTTCCCTGTCTCATAGACATTCTTTACAAGTATTACCACCAAGTCAACATCATCTCCTCCTATAATAATGTTGTTTTCACGCTTGGCTAACCGCTTGGATTATGTTGATAATTCCATGCTTTAGGGATGCCTTCGCTACCTTTTTCAACCCAAATGCAAATGTCATCTATTGATACCTCCATGATTTATCCAAAGGTGTTTCAAAAAACCAAACCAACCATGCCCATACCAGTCGTAACGGCCTCTTCTTCATCACCTTTGCCCACACCTAAACCCTTACCAATAATTGAAATTTTTCCAACACCTAAACCTTTTTCATCACCCATACCTTCCCCCGCGTCCAAAACCATTACCACATTAGGTGTCATGCGACATCAAGCCTAGTCCATCCTCCTATCAAATTGGATTTAGCCACATCCTCACAAGCCCACGCAAAAACCATTCCTCCACCTAAAAGGAAGACCCAACCTTCTAGGCTGCATACACCAGTTTTGCCTACTACCCTTCTTTCACCTTCACCGCTTCCATCTATCCTAGGACCTCACCCATCCACCTTGGCCAAGAAACCTCCTACCCAAGGTAAACTAAAAACACAATAGCCCATCTCCTCATCATGAGCCTTTGTTACACCTAACTTACCTGCACAGCGTACACCTTTTCCGTCACCTGCAACCTTTTTACCACCTATACCCACACCACTTCTAGTAGCCTCATCACTACCTATGGTATTCCCCACTCTTCAACCAATACCCTCCACCTCGCCTCTTCCAAAACCTTCACCGCACCTCCATTATCACCTTGGCTAACCTGTCCCCTTCCACCATTTTCCTTCCCTTCTACATCATGCACTCCTTCACCTTTACCCAGAAAGGTGCAATCAAAATCCAAGAGCCTACTACCCTCCAAAGAGGTAGTCAAACCTACAATACCTTCAATCGCTAGCTCATCCGCTACACCTTTACCCAAGAAGGTACAACACAAACCCAAAACATTACTACCTACCAAAATAGTGGTCAAACCTATTCCTCCTCCTCCTGTAGCACCTCTCCCACCAAAATGACCCACACTTCCATCCAGACCCACACTTACCTCCCATTGTGATCCATTAGCAGGGTCTTACGCCAACATCTTAGCAAACCTTTTAGAGACCACTTTCATCACATTTCCACCACTTAGACCTTACAACCCACTCAAACCCAAACCAACAGGGTTTGACAATACCAAAATTTGTGCCTACCATCATGTGTCGGGGTATGATGCGTAAAACTCGTAAGGCTCTTAAGACCATTCTTCTCCAACTGTCCTCCTGAAGAAAACTATGATGACGATGATCTTTTAGATGAGGACCATGTTCCACCTTCACCTATCACTACACACCCTCATCCCTTACCTATCCAATGACCTTCATCTCCACTTCCACAACCTTTTTATCTACCTCCAACATTTGACATCAATATGGTTTGCATAAGAGAGCTATCTCGAAACCCCACTAAAATGTTAGTGCACCTAAATTCTTTCACAAAAACATTGTTCTTCATTCTATTGCATGTCCTATCGCTTACACCTATCATGACTCAGCTGCTCCCTCACCCCATATTAATATGGTTAACATTGCCACTCGCACCCAGAAAGACAAAGGAAAGGAGAAAACAACCATCCCATCCACCAATCTTGTGCCCAATATACCATCTACACCCACACCAAGAATCACCATTCGGGGACCCACATACCCTATTTCGACGGGGTCTCCCATCGTACAATGATTAAAAAATTGCACCAATCTCCTCACAAAATTTCATTGCATAACCTTGTCCAAACCTCTGAGTCTCACCGACAGCCCTCATGGAGGTTCTGCAATCTATTGAGGTTTTACCTAATGACCCAACTCTTATGGCATCCATGATCACTCCTCACCATGTGGCTTCTCTCACCACTTAATCCTCTTCCTCTGCACCCGCTACCACTCATAAAGTAGTCACTCTCAGTTTCTCGATGATGAGATGGTACCTCTTTAAACAGATGATCTTGATCCCACCCTATTCATCTCTGTCTACATTGATAATATACGTGTTCGACGCATTATGATCGATGACGGTGCCAACATCAAAATTATCTCTTCCCATGTGTACAACCAAATGTGCATCCCTTCCAATTACATGCATAATAACCCAGTTATGTTGCGTTCATTCAATGATGTCATAACTTTGACCCTTGGCACCATCATTCTCCACATTTGCGTGGGCCCCCATACCATTCCAAAATTATTCTATGTCTTAGAGGGGAATTCTAGTACAACTTGTTGTTTGGCTAACCTTGGATCTACATCATGGGTTGTGTTCCTTCAACCTTACATTGTTGTGTAAAATTTGAACATGAAGGACATAACTATACCATTCCAGCTGACCCTTCACCATTCAAAATTTGTAACATATTGTATAGACCTAATGATGTCCTTATACCAGTTAAGGCATCTACCACCACTACTACCTCTCTTTCACCCGCGGCCCCATCCACCAACTTTATCGCTACCTCTCCCATACCTAACTCCTTTATTGCCACCGCAACTCGCAGCCTCTACAACTAACCCATCCACTAACCCATCTGCTTCTCAACCAACCAATGCTTATTCTTCTTCCCCACCCAGTAATTCATCTATTTCCGCTACCCACATACCGACTACCAATCCCTTAGAAGGTGTTTTTCAACATCTCACTCTGGAGGAGTATCACCTGTACAACATCGACACATTCCTTACTCCTCAAGAGTATGGTAACATTTTCCAACATCCCCGCTATGATCACCACATAGGTGAGGTTTTCCCTTATGGTCCTCCCCACCTTTGCACCAATTTAACGTATGGGGGACTTGATACTTCTACCTACTCACCCGAACCACCTTCCCAAATGAGACCATTCTCATCTGACCTTTAATCTCTCACCAACCATCATATCGCCCCCACCTTCCTCCATCAATGTGCATGGAAGGGCTTTGGTTTGATTTCTATGAACAAGGCCGCCATATTGTCATCCTGTGCACCACTCGTAAACATAAAGACCATAGTGGTATTGGTTTTCCGAACCATCTCCCAAGAAGGCCCGAGTCAAACTCATTGAGGATGATAAACCTTCTCCACCCCATTCATCAACATTACCACCTTCTCTATGGAATCTATGGATCCGAATCCATTTTTCCTAACTTTTTTTTGTTAACACCATTTCCTTGGGACCTCTAACTTATCAACGAGATGGCAAGGTTCCCTCTTCTCTTCCCTTCCTATATCTTGACATGATCGATGACGATACACCTTCTATTAACATCGTTCAATGTCAGGACGATGAGTCTATTCTCACCTACCTTGGTGCAAAAGATTCATATATTCACCAATCGTTACCTTCTGAGACACAAACCATGTTAAATGAATCGACCATCGAAATCAATATTAATACTCAGGACGACCAACACATTCTAAAGATAGGACAATCTTTAGGTGTTGATGAACAAGAAGATTTTACTTCTTTCCTCCGGAATCATAGCAATGCTTTTGCTTAGTCATGCATTGATATGCCCCGTATTGACCCAAACATTGTGGTCCAAAATATCGTCATTATTCTTGAAGCCAAACCCGTGAAATAAAAGCTGTGGAAAATGCATCCTTGCATTGCCCTTCTTGTAAAAGAAGAGCTCCAGTGCCTTCTTTCGGTTTCCTTCATCCTACCCATTAATTACCCTCAATGGATTTCTAACATTATTCCTGTCACAAAGTGACAGGGGGACTTTACATTTACATGGATTTCCGTGACCTTAACTTAGATTGCCCCAAAGACTACTTTCCTCTACCTAGTATTGACCAACTAGTTGATATCACCGACCATGAGATGTTATCACTCATGGATGGTTTCTCGGGTTATAACCAAATATTACTTGCCTAGAAGATCAACACAAAACCACCTTCATCACTCCTTGGGGGATCTTCTGCTATCGTGGCATGCCCTTATGCCTTAAAAAATTTGGTGTTACATATCTCACTGCTATTACTTATATCTTTCATGACATTATGCATCACATATTGGAAGATTACGTTGACGATCTTCTTGCCAAATCCAAACATCGGGCCGAACACCTTATAGTCCTCAAGGTCATCTTCGACCGTCTCATAAAATATTGTGTTCACCTTCAACCCAAGAAGTGTGTCTTCGCTATTATTTTCGGAAAGCTCCTTGGTTTTATTGTTTCTTTGTGTGGCATAGAATTTGACCCCGCTAAAATCAAGGCTATTCTCGAAATGCCTCCACCTACTAACCTTCATCAACTTCGTAGTTTGCAAGGCAATTTACAATCTATTTGTCACTTTATTTCACAGTTTTCTAATCTGCCACCCATTTCATCATCTCCTTAAAAAGGATGTCTCCTTCAAATGGGATGATGAATGCCAAAAACCTTTAACGCCTTAAAACAATAGCTCCTCCAACCACTTGTGCTCATTCCCCCTACGGATGACCAACCATTTTACCTTTACATTTTTGCTACTAACCATTCCCTAGGTGTCATGCTTGCTCATCGTGACAAGCAACATAGGGAACAAGAAATTTACTATATAATTTGTACACTTCTAGACTACAAAACTAGATACACTCACGCCAAAAAACTCTACTTAGCCTCGCTTTTTGTCGCCACTAAACTTTGTCATTACCTACTTAACTACAAAACCTTTGTTGTCACCGATATTGACCACTTACATTACATATACGCTAAGCCCTATCAACATCAACGTGTTGCATGTTGGCTTATTTTTCTTTCAGGACCTAGAACTTGAATTCATTCATCAAAAATATGTCAAAGGAAAACCATCGCCGACCAACTCGCGCACACACCTCTCTCAAAAATAAATCCTCTAACTTCGATTTCCCGGATGAATCCATTGCTACCCTCTCTTTGGATGATACCGCTTACCAAATGAACTTATTCTTTGATGGTTCCAAATGTGAGCATGGGGGTGGTGTCGAGTTATCCTCATTCCTCTTGACGGTGAGCCTATGTCATTATCTTTCAAACTAGATTTTTATTGTACTAACAATATTGTCAAATATGAAGCACTCATATTAGGCCTTCAAACCGTCATTACCTTAGACGTTAAATCAATTAATATATTTGGCGATTCTCAACTAGTTGTAAACCAAGTTAATGGTATATATCAATGTCGTAATAAGATACTTCAAAATTATAAGCATCATGTTGACATACTTTTGACTACCTTTGACCATTATGAACTTCAAACCACCCCGCATTCCACTAATAAATTTGTGGACACCATGGCCTGCCTTGCTTCTCAAATTCCCGCTTCGCCCTCTGACTCAAAAACTTTGTCACAAGATACAAAGGTTACAATCACCTTCTTATTTATTTTGAGACGCGTCAACCTTCTCGTAACCATTGAACTCACCCACGTGACCTTTGGTATAAGTAGTTTGTTGATTACCTTTCCCTTTCCATTTTGCCTCTAGATCTTACTTCATGATGGACAACGATCCTTTCTCAAAAGTATCTCTCGATATGTCATCATGGGTGGTCTTATTTATAAACATGTCTTTGACGATATCCTCTTATGATTCTTTACAAGTTCTCAAATTCCCTATACCATAAATTAACTTCACGACGGAATTTGTGGGGTCACTTCATGGTTTAGTGCACTAAACACATTCTTCACTGGACTATTATCAAGCTAACCCTAAACCATGATTGTTGTGACTATGTCAAATGTTGTGTGAAATTCCAGCAACATGCTAATCGTCATCACACCCCTAGTCACGCCTTACAAGTCACACGTGACCTTTGGATTTTCTCTCAATGGGGTTTGGATCTTGTCGAGAGATCAATCCTCATTCTTCCCAACGTCATCAATGGATTATTACCACTATTAAATACTACACTAAATGGGTAGAAGCCATGCCTCTCATTTCTACAAAAGCTAAGAAAATATGTGAATTCATCAATCATCACATCATTTGTCACTTTGGTGTTCCTCACCGCCTCATCACTGATAACGGAAAACAGTTTAAAAATAAAACCTTATGGAAACTTTGTGATGCCTTTGGCATTCAACTTAGTTTTTCTTCACCTTATTACCCTCAAACCAATGGCCAAGTGAAATCAACCAACAAAACCTTAAACAAAATTCTTATGAAAGTAGTTGACGATACTAGAAAGGATTGGCATACGCACATTCCTTTTGCCTTATGGGCTTATCACACTAGTATTCGCACCTCAACTACTGCCACAACTTTCTCTTTGGTCTATGGTACAGAGGTTGTTCTACCTCTCAAATTCCAAATCCCATCTCTTTGTATCTCACTCAAAGACATGCTCAACAATGATGATTTTTCGACAATACCGTTTAGCATAACTCGAGTTATTAGACAAACGCCATCTCAATGCTCTTGATCACCTCCAAATCTACCAAAAACATATCAAATGTGCCTATGATAAACATGCCTATGATAATCGTTTCCATGAATCAACCTTCTAGGTCGGTGACCTCATCCTGAAGAAATATCAATAAGTAATAAAAGAGTAAAAAAGTAAACGGGCAAATTTTCTCCTAATTAGCTTGGACCCTATATCGTTACTCATACATATTGATCGGATGCTTATCGCTTGTCTTCACTCAAAGGTAATCTTGAACCTAATCCCCAATTCATTGCATCTTTAACCATTTTATTGTTGAATCAAGTCCTTTTTCTAGTTAAAATGCTCGCCCTTGAACACCATTCACCTTCCATTTTACCTATTTTAAGGATTAACGACCTAACACGAATCATGTGATTACCTGTCACTTTTTCAGCATTGTCTTCAATATGAGTACCACGGCTCTACTCATGGCATGATTCTCATGGATACTTTTCATCTTTTCAAGATGGAATCCCATGGTCGTTCATTCCTTAAACCCTCTCTTTCATAGTTAACCTCTGTGTGCTATGGTTTTGTCTTCAACACAAGAGCCTATCTTTCTCTATAGTCTTGTCCATGACCTAAAAGTCCAAAAACAAAAAAATTTCAAAAGTAAATTGGGATTCAACTCCTTGATTCAAACTTCCAGCAAAATATGACTCCCTCAAAAAGGACATCTACTATTTCTATCTTGTTGTTATAAATAGACCGCTCCCTTGAAAAACACTTATACAAAGCTAGCCATATTGTACATAGTCTATCATAAAAAGAATACTATTCTTGCAAAAAAATAAAATAAAATATTTAGAAGCTTCCCACATCGATCAACTTCACGAAGACCTCAAGGAGATAATCTACTCATCCCATATAGACTTCCCGCATCGATTAGTCTATAAAAACAAAAGCAAAAAGAAAAAGATAACTTTTTCGTCATGGACTTGCCTATTTAAATCTTGGGTCTCTTTCAAAGTAGGTATGACGTCTCATACTAGGTTACGCTAGACCAACATCTTTTACCTCACCACATTTCCTCTCTAAACTTCTACCTTCTCAGGACTTGCCGCAAATGCAACATTTTGTGATCATGTGACTTTCTTCACCCTTAGAATAGTTAATTATGCAACGCCCTTAGGGTCCAACTTTCATAAGCCGAGTCTTTAGTATGTTAGACTCATCGGGTTCTTATCAATTAGGCATCACTTTCGCCTCTTCTTTTACCATACACCTATTTTCTTACTTGATGATCCTCCTATACTGTGACTAGACCGACGACACCTACATTCTAGGAATTCTTCTTTCACCAAACTCAACCATGCCTAAATGACCTAGACTCAACCATGCCTAATTTACCTAAACTTGACCATGCCTAAATGACCTAGACTCCACCATGCCTTAATAACCTAAACTCAAACATGCCTAAATGACATAGACTCAATCATGTCTAAAACCTACCAACTTGTCCTTCTACCTCATCATATTTTTCCCTAACTTATTGGAGAACTACATTGGCCTGAGGCCCCTTTTAGTTGGGGCTATATAGGCAGCACTCTGATGGCATAGAGCCCTTAGAGGTTAGCTCACCCACTCTTTACCCTAACCTCCCCTCATTTTCTTCAATTTTACCCACAAATTCAAAATAAAAATCCCACCCAAAAATTTTAACCAAAACCAATTTCAACAAACTATTTCCAACCAAATGATGGATTCGATTGATTCCTACCTCATCTTGGTGGCGTCTACGTGGTGACACCTCTGGTCTCTATGCCAATGGACCTCCCACACCTTCTCTCTCGCATCTCGTCATGTCAAATGCAATGCCTCACCTCCAAATGAATCGAAATACTCGACCGATCTCTCGGCACCCGCTAATCGAATGCTAATCACTCATCACGCAACTCACCAACTCAAAGGTAATACCTCACCTAATTGTTTTCCACCTTTCTTTATCTCTTCATTATTTTTATAATCGAAAATGATAAATGATTCCGTAAAAAGTGGAATTTTACTTTTAACCCCCCAAATCGACATAACCGATATTTGGTCATGTCATGCCCTAGCTAACCAACGTCTATTACCGCATAACCGCATCGGTCACACATCATTACAATTTGACCCACATTATGCCCACTTTGGCCTTAAAACATTACTGACCAAATACATTTTACCTTTACTAACACCTATTACACCTCACCCACGGGCCTAAATTTGGGTCACACTTCCTTGGTCCCCTTTAATTAATTAACGTAACACATTCGCTTAACCTTGACCCCTTACCCCACATTTATATTAATTTAATTACTTACAAATGAATTAATGTTCATCCTCACACCATTAATTAATTTAATTACTTTAATTAAGTTAGTTTACACCTCACCTAGCCACATCACCTAGAGACCTCACTATGGACTTATTCTTAGTCTATTACTTAACTAAAACTGAGTCTCCACTTATCTTAACCAATTGAAACTCTTTCAAACCCTAAAATTCAAGTCATATTCCTTCTCCAATAACACTCCCGCTTATCTAAGCGCTAACCCTCACTTGAGACCCAGACTGACAATCAGAGCATGCCAAAAATAGCAAGATTTGACTATTTTTACAAACCTAGGATTTCTCGCCCTAACCGATGCCGGTTAATCCTCAACCGACGTTAGTCACCCTAACCATCGTTGGTTACCTTATATATAGTTTTGTAACCTTTTACCGAGGTTGGTCATTCTAAGTTTTGAGAGATCTCTTGCATTCAAGCGAACTAAAGACTTCTCAACATCCAAAAATGAAATACACTCAATCACAGGCTCAAACAAGCACTTGATACTCATCTAAAGGCATTAGCATTCACATGAGCACTCTAAGAAGTAATGCCATGGCACTAACCATTGAATTCTTCACGGATCAACCACTGCCATCCTTCACCAACTGCACTGCGCAAATACAAGTGTATTTGATTTGCATCATTCAATACTTACTTAAATTAATAGGTTCTTTATCTTTTGTTATTAGATCTTGTTCTTTCCTGCATTCCTCCATCCCACCTTTTACCAATCTACCCAACCTATCACCCACCCTCCTTCCTCTCTGTAGCTAAATTTTAGGCATTTCTGAGCCTTCCTAGCATTTTTACGAACCTAACCATCCTCACTCCATTCTATGTGCAATCACAGAGAAGCCCAAAAACCAAGTTTATTTAATTACCACTATTTTTCCCCTATCGACATTGGTTACCTTAACCGTCATTGGTTTCTCCTCTTCACCTAAGATCGATCACCCAACCGACATCGGTTACTTTGTCTCTTGTCAACTTTTACTAAACCTACCCTAACAACCTCCAAAACTAATAAAACCTCACCCAAACCTGATACCCCACCTACAACCTCACCACAAACCTTCCCAACTCTTTGTGTAGACACAGAGAAAGCCTAGACACCCACTTTTGACATTCTTCCATTATCCATAGTAACCGATATCGGTCATCTTGAACCGTCATCGATCATACCCTGACCGGCGTCGGTCTTTGTGCCTGTAAACTGCCTTAAACCAACAAGCTTCCTAATCATCCAAAATCAACCCAAACTACACCAAATCTTACCTAGACCCTGTTTGTGACCCTCATACCACCTACCTAACCTATAACCTGACCCAAGACCTTCACTAGTTTAATTATTAAGCATTTAATTGATCGACACTCGATAGTAATCAAAATACCTAGATCGAACACCAAATTTAGATTCTTTTATTTACATGTTTAGTTATTTTATATTGAATTATATATCAGTGGATTGATAACCATCAAAGAAGTATCACACTTCCTAGATCTAGCTCATGCTAGGAAATCCACTAACATTTTCTATTAACTATATCTTGTGGTCTTTCTTTGCATTATAGATAGTTCCTCCTAGCCAAAGGGAAGCTCATATAATCAGTTTGGATTGGAAATCAGAAATGTGTGCACTCAACCTTTTACCACATGACTACAGGTATTCCTCCTTGGCCTATTTACCCTTATATGTTTCATTATCTTCAACAATTTGGTGAAACAGATGGAGCTACTTCATAGCTTTCTGGAATGAATGGAAAAGTAATCGTCAGTGAAGAATGTGCTATGAAATCTTGTAAACAAAATATTTCTCCGAAAATTGTTCTACAGGGGAAAAAGTAAGAAGTTGAAATAATAATAAGAATTTGGAAATAAAGATCCCCAACTTCTTACTCACGAATTTTTCCACAGAGTTTCACGAGGAGAGTAAGGAGGATCAAGAAGTTTTCAAATCGTTTATTTATTTCCGTTGAATAAAAAAATTCCATCTTCTTCGGGTAGTGGCCATTAATTTCAGGGGAATGTGGGAAAAAAATTTAACCATTTACATGTGACATTGGCAAAGTGGGTGGCATTCCCATCCATTTCCCCATGTGGGAAATTGGGAGATATTTTGCCATTTTGCCATCCAATCGGGTTGGCAATCAACAGAAAATTTCCAACAAGCGGGGAAATATGGAGATTTTTCCAGAAATGGAAAATCGGGTTGGCTATCAACAGAAAATTTCCAACAAGCATGGAAATGTGGATATTTTTCCAGAAAGGAAAATCGGGTGTGGAATGTCAATTTGGCATTCCCGCAATTAGAAGCGGATTTTAATTGCCCACGAAAATGAGAAAACTTGTCGATCAATTTTTAATGAATGTTAAATTAATATTTATTTAATTAAAAACCCCAAAAATTTAATAAAATTAATTTTATTAAATAAAAGGGTAAGAAATTAATTAAATATTAATCAATTAATTTTAAATGTAGTTTCGTAACATGGCGAGAGTTGTTCTCACCAAATGGATGAAACAAAGGGAAAACGATCAAGAGAATAAAATGATCGTGAAAAGGTGATAAATCATGAGAATAGACACTTTGGAATTTTTTTGAAATTTTACGTTTTAATTTTGCGAAGTTAAAATTAGGCGATAATAGGATGCAACCTTAGGTGATAGTAGTAGATGCTTAGTGTTTGGTCCTTTATTATGGTCACATATCTTTGTATTTATATGAATCCCTTCTTTAAATTTTGTAATTAACCACTAAAAGGATGAACACCAAGAAAATAAGATGCCCAACAGCTAGAAAGGACCCAAAAGATGTGAGCAACATACAAATAGGTCGTGGGTTCCCCTGGGGATGGGGGCACCTAGCAAAGTGGCATCCTAGTTGGGCGCTTGTGTCCAGACTCGGAAAAACTAAAGTGTTAAAAGTCGACTGGTAAGAAGGTGCGTAAGACCAAGAAGGAAAAAGAAAGCAAGCAAAGAGGCCAAAGATAGTGATCAATTAGTATTTTTCTCTCTTAGGAATCATATAAATAGTGGTATGTGATCAAGACTAGAAATATACCCAAAGTCTACGATATATTGTCTAAACACACATTCATACATGAAACTTATGAGGCTAGCGAAATACTAAATTATTATCCCAAAAGCTAACAACCTCTAAACACAATATGGTGAACATTAATTGATTATATCACATTGGATATGACCACAAGAAGCCTAGTGGTCACTATTATATTACCATAATTAAAAAATGCAACAAAAATAAAATACACATATATTCATACATGAAATTTATGAGGCTAGTGGTCGTTAGGGTATTATCGAATATCTAAAAACCTCATAACACATTATGGAAAACATTAATCGATTAATTTCAATGGATATTGTAGACACCCATAATTACGCCCAAGCAATTTAAATACTTAAATTGTGTTAATTATCCTCTTTCTCGCAAATCAATGACATATCGTCAAAAGCACTCATTTTCCCTCATATCATCATTAATTAATTACACTAAGCTAATTAATTAAGTCACATATCCAACAAATACCCTAATTAACGACCTTCCGTTAATAAATCACCCCTTCTACCTAGACTAATTAATTATTATTAATTAATTAGATTTCCCTTCCATTTAACCAATAAATCAATGTTTAATTGATTTAATCCCCTTCTAATAGCCTAAATCATACTAATATTCCTCTAATTAGCTTCTATAAGCTTACATCTACCTATTAGTTAATCACCTTTGATTAATTAAAACACCCCCCAACTCCCATGACTTGCTAAGCATAAATTAAACCCTTCTAAAGTAAGGTTACCTTTTATAAAGCAACCTTATCCATTCCTAATCATGTTTTACCTTTATCCCACATGCAAAGGGATGAAGTGTTTCCTTTATCCATTGGGCTATATAAGGAGCCCTCCTTCTACCTTTATACCTACACCTAAACTTCTTAAGAGAGAAAATGCAAAGCATATAGCAAAGAGACTAAGAGCTTGCCTTTTGTTTTCTTGAGAGGTCACCATTGTTAAGAGCTAAAGCTTCCTATTCTTGCATTCTTTAAGGATCAAACAAAGCAATTGTTGATTGCCATTGGAGCTAAATAGGTCCATGCATTTTGTTGGTAATCTAGGAGAGTAGAGATGTTAAAATAGCATGCATAGTTTTGATCTCATGTTTTCAAAGTTATAATGTTAGTTTAGATCTTGCTTAGTTCTCTATCTTGATGGTGTTTATGCTTTGTTTTAGCTAAATTGTAGAACTATTTTAGGTGGTAGTTCTTGCTTCATTTGATTTAGCATTAAGCAAAGTATACATGCACACATTTGGCATGCCCGGTGGGACTTACTCCATTGTCCTTTGCACTTAATTTCAAGTTTTTGTAGTTAAGTTTCATTTTTGGTTACTAACCCTCTTTTACACATGTTGATCTAACTTATTTTTCTTAACTTGTTTTGTTGAGTTTGCATGTGTTGAGTCTTCCTTATAGGTATAGAAGGAGGTGAAGTGCTGTCAAAATTGAAATTGATGGGAAAATTTCAAGATTTCTCCATGTTTTCATTTTTAGAGCTTACTTTTTCAACATTCTACATGCTAATTTTGTCAATTTCTTGAAAATTTTAAATTCTTGAGCATGTAGGTTAGTGTTTGATAGTGTTGAGTCTTTTATTTACATATTAATGTGGTGGGTTTCTATCAAAATTTAATCTTGGTGAGAAAATTTTAAGATTTCATCATATTTTCATTTTTAGAGCTTACTTTTTCATCATTCTACATGCTAGTTTTGTTAATTTCTTGAAAATTTTAAATTCTTGAGCATGTATGTTAATGTTTGATAGCGTTGAGTCTTCTATTCATATATTAATGTGATGGGTTGTTGTCAAAATTGAATCTTGGTTGGAAAAATTTGCCCATTTTGCAGATTAAGGGATGTTTTTTTGACATTTTTTGAGTGCATGTCAAGTGCATACCCGTGAGCATAAGAGCATATGCATAACCCATCTTCCGAAGGCCATAACTTTTGCTCCCGAACTCAAATGACTCCATTTTTTTGCGTTGGAAAGGTATTGAAGTTAACTATGCAATGAAAACATAAATTCAGGATTTATACTTACAAAAATTACAGGTTTTTGTTAGTTTAAAATTAGTCATTTTCTAACATGTCTAATGTTTTGATGAATGTTGTATTTCCATGCTTACTAAATTTAGACCAAAGCGTGTGTATACTCTTCTCTTGCACCTTTTGGTGATCTTAAGAATGAAAACAACTTTCATCTCTATCTTTTTAACATTGGGATTAAACTTAGAAATTTGATTATTCATTTTGCTTAAGGGAATGAACCTTTTACAAAGTATTTTTCAATGGTCCTTTGATTTGAAGTTTTCCATTTCTATATAGTTGGGATAAATTTTGTGTATGCTCTTCTCTTGCACCTTAGGGTGATCTTGAGAATCAAAAGCAACTTTAGTCTTCATTTTATAACATTTGGTAAATTGGAAACTTCATCTTTCACTTTTGGTTTAGGGGAATGAACATTTATCAAGAATTTTGTATGGTTCATTGATTGAAAATATTTTATTTACTTTTTAGTTGGATTATTTGTTGTGTATGCTCTTCTCTTGCATCCTTAGATGATCTTGAGAATCAAAAGTAACTCTTAATCCTCTTTTAAATAATGTGATTTTCTTGAAAACTACTAATTCTTGAGTGCAGGGACCTAAAAATGCTTGTCAAAGAAAGGAGGAATCAAAACAAAATAAAAACTACTAATACAAATGTTATACAAGTTACTAAAAGGTGTTCAAGCAAACCATGAACAACATATTCAAAACACTGTATTGCAGGTTTCGGAAAAGGGTACATCCCTCTCCGCTCAATTGGAACATAACCCCTTTGGCATAACGCCTTAAGCTACAACAATGGGGGTGGTTCCAGGAACCCCAAAGTAGTCCACACAAGAGGGAACCTTGTGGATGAAACAGGAAGTGCTCCGCACTACCTATCTGACTAGTAAATCCTTTGTGAGATAGAGTTACAAGTTGTCCCTACGCGACCCTTTTAAGTACACATTTGGACGCATTTATTGCCCATTGTGCTTGAAGGGGGAAAAGTCGAGATACTCCCAAACTAGTCATTGCGAATTTTTGGGTAAATCATCCCGCTCGTGGATAATCTTTGTAGCACCTAGGACGAGAGAACCACCTAGGAAGATATACTTTGGCCAGGAGCCCACTTTGACCATTCTAAAATAGTGTTGAGTTGTGAACCATATTTTCATTGAGAAACGTGTGATGCATTACTTTCACTTAGTTTTTACTTGCCTTAGGGCAAGGTGAAACTCTACCGAAGTGAAGCCAACATTTTTCATTTTTTTATTTACTTCCTTCACATTCTTTTGACACTTTTTTGATTAGAAGGAGAGTGACTACCTTTGTGTTACCAATCAATTGTTTCTGCCACTTTTTTGTCTGTTTACGCCCATCCATGTTTGTGGTTGGGTAAGTTAAACGTCTAAAGTGCGCAGAAACATATTTATATCATTGGTAGAATTTGTGATCTTGATACCCACATCAGGATCGGCATCATAGTTAGGAATGATTCATCATTTTATCTCCCTTTGACATGTTACCTCATTTTCATTGTCTTGACATAATAAAGATACTTATGTCATGTTTCTTGTAAACATGATCTAAGTGTCTCAGATTGTGGCATTACGTTGCCCACGTTTTAACACATCCTTAGTATACTTTGACTTAGTTTGATTTCAAACATTTTCCAAATCTTGAAGGGTGTCACTTACTTTGTTTGCGTCGTTTCGATACCACTTTGACACTAATATCTCACTTCTCCGCAAAGCTTGTTAGACGTGCCCAATTGGTGTGGTTACGTAGCTTACATTTGTAAACCTCTCCCTTTAACATTTAGGCCTTGTTGGTTGTTAAAATTGTCATGGTATCCTTTGATTGGGAGTCACATCTACCCTTTGTTAATATTTACGCCTTGTTCATTTTGAGCTTGACGTAAATATTGACATTGTGTTGATCACCTTTGCATCAAAATTTTCACATGCATTTTCATATGGTGTATTTCCTTATTGATTGGATTTGTGTTTCACAATTGCATGATTGTTCCTTGTGATTATTCATCTAGATAAATCATTTTATAGGACACTCTCTCTCGATCTCATCGATATTGCGTCATCACGATGTCTATTTTCCTTAGTCCTTCTTTGGAAAATCATGCATGCATATCAATACTTACGAAATGTCTAGTTGGTTTTCCTTATGCTACCCAAATCGATATGTCACTTCCTTCCCTTTGAAGGAGTTCCATCACACTATCTAGATCTAGACATTTGTGCTTAAAATAACCAAAAATGACTGACTATCACGCGGTTCCCCATACTTACAAAAATATGGAACCTAGGTTTAGCAATTCAAATCAAAAGATTCCCATTACAACTAAACCTCGTTTGGTTCTTCGTGCTAGAGAGCCCATACGGGTAACTTGTTCCCCACCTTCATCTCATAGTCGGTGGTATGATTTGGATGCTTCTGATCCAAATTATTATTCGAGTTCCCCCACTCTTCTTCTGATTCTAATCCAAACATTTCCTCTTCTTTTGAGGATTCCAATCCAAACATTTCTTCTAATTCTTCTGATGATTTGGATCCAAACTACTATTCGGATCCAAACTACTATTCGGATTCATCTAATTCGAAGCATAAGTCATCTACTGTGACTCGTATATTATGGTCCTCCCAATCTTTGCGGAACCTCTTCATCATACATTTAATATGAATCCTACGTCGCGGTCCTCCCTTTCTTCATAGACCCTTTTATCACCACCTTAATGACGCGTCTTCTTCCTTTGAAGATATGTGCAACTCCAAATCCCTCCAATCAAACATCTAATACAATTCTTGAATCATGGTCCTCTCTTTCTTTGCAGGACCCTTGTTATTATTCATCCAATACAATTCTTGAATCATGGTCCTCCCCTTCTTTGCAAGACCTTCTTCATCAATCACCCCCAATAAGTCTTCCTTCTTTGAAGATTCGTGTGACTCAAAGTCCTTTGAGTCAAACGTCTGAATCGACCCATGTGTCACAATCTATAGACTTTGGACTTAATCCTACTAGTTTACAGATGATATATCATCATATAGGTAGGTCCACACCACCTTCTTCTACTCCTGAGACATATAGTTACACATCTTCTTCTTCTATCAAGATATTCTTCTATCAATCTTCTAAGTCTCCCAAGTCTCCCATACCAATTGGATCTCTTTCTACAGTTATGGGCATTATGAGGAAGGTTTCTCTTTAGACTTCGATGCGTTCGTGTATTGTAAGGAAAAGGTTGATTCCTTCTATCCAGAAATGGAGGAAGAGTCTTAGATCATGCAACTTGATCCTCCTTTTATTCTTCCATCTTCACATTCTTCATTATGTGATGAAACTCCATGGTCTTGCATTGATCCATGGCCTATCTTCTCATCACCCAATCACTCTTTGTCTATCATAATTCCTCAATCACAATCTCTTATGGGGTTAACACCAAGTAGCCCTTCATCTTCATCTAGGTGTGGGTCACCTTCTAGTATCCCTCCCTCTGCTATTTGTGGGACATTTTTGAGTATTCCACTATCTTCTATTCTTGGGGCATGTCCAACTATCCCCTTAACTTCTATGTATGGATCACCCCTGGGTATTCCATCATCTTCTATTCTTGGCCCACATCCTAGTATTCCATCATCTTACATCTATGGGTCACGTCCTAGTAGCCCTTATTCTTCTATTCTTGGGCCACATCCTAGTAGTCCATCATCTTACATCTATGGGTCACGTCCTAGTAGCCTTTCTTCTATTCTTGGGCCACATCCTAGTAGCCCTTCATCTTCTATCTATGGGTCACACCCTAGTAGCCCTTCTTCTATTCTTGGGCCACATCCTAGTAGCCCTTCATCTTCTATCTATGGCTCACCTCCCGGTAGCCCATCTTCTTCAATCCTTGGACCGTATCCTTTTCATCAATCTCATTTTTTTTACCAAAGATTGTGGTAAGCCCACTTCCATTCCTTTCATCAGATCTAAACATCCATGTTCACTTTCTTCTCCTTCTTGAGATCAAACAAGTCACGTGTTAGCTTATAAGAAACCCAAACATTTTCTTAATCAAGCTCAGATCAAAACTACAAAGAGCTCTATAGTTCCCAACAAATCAAACAATCTCAAAATTCTAAATCAAGCGTGATTCAAGAACGCACATCAACGTAACCATCAAGTATGGCACAAAGTGCATAAACCTCTAGATAGGGAACTCAAGCTCCCGCATACAAAATCCATGTTTCAGGATAAATCACAGTCCTTTGTTGAGTGTGAACTCACCATGATCATCGAGATCAGGGAAAACATGACTCTTGATAAACAAACACGCTTAGTCTCCCTTATCAAGGAAGTCACAAACATCGTTGTTGGATCCTATCACACAGAGTGACTTTGTTAGTCCCAACGGTCCAAAAAACTATCAAAAATCTAAATAATAAAAATAATAATAATAAAACAATTCAAAAACAAAAAAACATTGAGAAAACACAACAAAAATCAAAGGTACAAAGATCAAACATTGCAATTAGGTGTTGTGTACACATGGATATTTATTTCTTCCCTTCCTTGTTATTCTTCTGCAAGTCTTCCTGCCATTTTCATCCCTTCGGTGATATTTTGGTTAGCTTATTCACATGCATTTTGTGACATTTATCTCTATGGTATCTATTTGACCCTGGTATTTTATCACCTTGGTAAATTAAAGAACGACTGACCTCTTAGAGATCCTATCACATTCAACATCTAATAAACTTGTTGCAAAGAACTTTTGGACATATTTGTTGACACTAGCCAATGTCGTCATCGTAAGCACTTCCACCTCCTTCCATCAAGCCATCAGTGGTTCTTAACCCCTTGGTAAACAAGAGAGCTGAAATAAGTTTTTAGAAAGCAAAAGAATCAAAATCAATCAAAATCAAAAGCTAAAAGCTACAAAGCAAAATTAAATTGATATATTACTCTCTCTTGGGGTATTTCCAATAATCTCTATCGGGCTATGAATGCCTGACTTGGAAGTAGAGAAATGTTGTGATTAGAATCAAATACATCTCTGTCGGGGCTATGAACACCTGGCTGGTAGCAGAGCAATGTACGGCTATCCTTTCACCATCCATTCACAAAATCGCCTTTCACAATAAATCATTCCTACACATGGGCTAGGGTGTCTTCACTTGTTGTCTATTAAATCTTCCCTTCAAGAGGTAATAAATTCCACATGCACACACTAGATATCTATGAGTAAACAAGATTAGTATGTTACCAAGTGTCTTTTTGGACCTTGTTCAAACTCTTACTCTAGTCCATATCTCGTCTCATGATTTGTGCCTTTGCTACTCACTTCTTCATTGTGAGGCTTATAAGCTACATTCATATCATTCACATCATTCTTCTACTTCGTTAAGAACATCCATGTGTATAAGATTAATTTTTTGCCATGTTTTTGGGCACCTTTGTCCCCTTCCACAAAAACAATCTTCTCCTTCCTTTCTATCATGTGCTTTTAGGCCAACTTACGCTGGGGCATCCTTGCTTCTTCCCAGCACTTCATTGGTTTACGTTCACCATCATGTTGAACCTATCCATAATGGCCTTGGGTCCCACTTCTACCTGTGAAGAGTTTACCTTTGAATACTCCCACCTAATCGTTGGGAATTTTTACATCTTCACCTTTCTGGTACGCACGTGGCCTTATGCCCTTGTACATCCCATCTATCGCTAGGGGCATCCACGCTTACTTGTCTTCCTGTACATAGTTTCATAAAACTTTCAAAATCAACCAAAACATTCAAATATGTTAGAAAAATCATCAAAAACATTCAAATATGTTTCAGAAAACTTCTAAAAATTGAAAATCATCCTACAAAACGTCACTCTTTGGTTCTCACTTGTTCATGTGTGTGACTTATGGATCATCTTGATCTACCTCCATCAACAAAAGTTAGGCTTCTTACTTCATCCGTACTCGAGGCACAACGAGTTGCCTGGTACTATTTCATAGTGCACATTACTTTTCCATCGGACCCAAGTGTCCTCTGTTATTCCCCTCGCATGTATCCTTGCTTGGGGCACCATCATCAACCCTTGTCGTTAATTTGCACAGGTCGTAACTGAAGCTCGATAATAAAAACATTATATTATGTTTCTCTGTTAGTTTAGCTTGTTTACTTTCTCGTATTGCATTACATTTTGTATGTTGCATGGAGTTAGGCATCTTTCACTTTCTCGTATTGCATTGCATTTTGTATGTTGTGTGGAGTTGGTGTTTTCAACAATGGACAATTATTCGTAGTATGGCTTTTCATGTCATTCTACCTTTGTCGTATGCTTATATTTTTCATAAGGACCGATGACATAGCTCTTATGGCAATATGATGACACCAAATTGTTCCAATACATAGTGGCTAGAGGCTAAGCTCTTCTCTCCCCTCCTCCATATTCCTTCTACATCGCTTTCCTCTCACCCCTATTCTTCCATCTTACCAGGGCATCTTGCCTCTTCCCATTCTTCTATCTATCTCTCACCTTTTTCGATTGTCGATTGTCTTCTTTCATCACCCCATCGACACTCGAGGGGGCATCTCTCACTTCTACTAATTTTTCTTCTACCTCTTCAAAATTCCACCCATCTACTATCTTTGAAGTGGCATCACTTATGCCACCCCAAAGAGGGGAAAATGTAGACACCCATAATCATGCCCAAGCAATTTAAATACTTAAATTGCGTTAATTATCCTCTTTCTCGCAAATCGACGACATATCGTCAAAAGCGCTCATTTTCCTCATATCATCATTAATTAATTACACTAAGCTAATTAATTAAGTCACCTATCCAACAAATACCCTAATTAACAACCTTTCGTTAATAAATCACCCCTTCTACCTAGACTAATTAATTATTATTAATTAATTAGCTTTCCCTTCCATTTAACCAATAAATCAATGTTTAATTGATTTAATCCCCTTCTAATAGCCTAAATCATACTAATATTCCTCTAATTAGCTTATATAAGCTTACATCTACTTATTAGTTAATCACCTTTGATTAATTAAAACACCCCCAACTCCCATGACTTGTTAAGCATAAATTAAACCCTTCTAAAGTAAGGTTACCTTTTATAAGCAACCTTATCCATTCCTTCTACCTTTATACCTACACCTAAACTTCTTAAGAGAGCAAATGTAAAGCATATAGCAAAGAGACTAAGAGCTTGCCTTTTGTTTTCTTGAGAGGTCACCATTGTTAAGAGCTAAAGCTTCCTATTCTTGCATTCTTTAAGGATCAAACAAAGCAATTGTTGATTGCCATTGGAGCTAAATAGGTCCATGCATTTTTTTGGTAATCTAGGAGAGTAGAGATGTTAAAATAGCATGCATAGTTTTGATCTCATGTTTTCAAAGTTATAATGTTAGTTTAGATCTTTCTTAGTTCTCTATCTTGATGGTGTTTATGCTTTGTTTTAGCTAAATTGTAGAACTATTTTAGGTGGTAGTTCTTGCTTCATTTGATTTAGCATTAAGCAAAGTATACATGCACACATATATGACTATAACAAACCTACATCCACTAGTCTATGACCACAATAACAAAAAACTACAAAAAAATAAAATTCACATAAATGTATATTCATACATGAAACTTATTTTTTTATTAGATAGGGTAAAAACAGGGATCGGCTCCTAAAGGCCAGTACAAAAGATTATATCGTGAAAGCACCCAAAAAGGAACAAAAAGAGGAACAAGACTAAAAGGAGTTAAATAGGCTTAACTCCAAAGAAAAGGTCTAGAAACCCAACTAAAGAGAGAAACAAAAACTAAACAACTAAACCAAAAATAGAGACAGTTCGTCAAAAAACCTCCGAAAGTTCAAGAACAAAACAAAAACATTAATTTTTCTTTTGATTTTTAGAGGGTTTGGCCTTCATGGTTATAGTCTCCTTGTTGTGCTCAAGTTGTAGCTTCTTCTAGGGTGGATCCTCCTCTTCCTCACCCACTTTGCTTCCTCCTTTGTCTCATCCTCATCCTCGTCTTCTTCTTCAGAGCTGGTGGCACTGGAATATTTTATTTTCCTCTGCTCCTCTTCAACCACTTCTAGACAAACCCTCATATCATGAACAAGATTATCCAGGTTATTGATTTCACCCTTGATGTTCTTCTGGGCCATGCAAATTTGTTTGGTGGCTTCAATGTTGTCGAGCATGCCATTCCTAACCACAAAATTCACCTCCTCCATAACTTGTAACACAGTCTCCAAGTACTACACTTTTTTCTTCAAGTCCTCGTAGCTTGGCTATGCTTCCAAGACCATTTTACCTTCTCCTTTTGAGGATCCAGCCTCCTGACTCGATAAACCATCCACATTTTCCCCTCCTCAACTTTGTTATGGCCAAATTTTCCCTCTCGCATCTTTGCGAGACATTTAGCCAAATTAATGTCCTCCTCCTCTTCAATTTGGGGCATGGGTTTAGCCGGCACAAGTTTACCATTTTGAATAGAAGGATAATGATCCCATCATGGATAGGGCATCCACCTTACCCCTTTGAAAATATTTCACAGAGGTAGTCAAGACATAAACAGAAAGAAGGGAATACTTAACATTATCTTGTGCCTAAACATATTCAGTAAAGACAAGTGATGGGTATAGATCTTATGATACTTTCCTTCCAAAGTTAAATACTTCATAATGTGGAGGCAGACCTCCTTCCACACCCCAGGAATACATGACTGAGCAATGCCATCAGTGAATTAATGCACCCTTTCCTTTCCAATGAAAAAATTGTTGATTTCATGTTCGTATCTATTCCTATCCTTGAAAATTTTGAGCCCTTTCATATCCATACCATAATCCAAATGAATGGCTTCCTCCAAAGTCTCAATTTCCATACCCCTGACCATCACTTTACCATCCTTCCACACCAACCCAAACTCCCTGGTAAGTGAAGGATCGTGCCCTTGCAAATTTTTTATATACTTTCTAAATCCCCCGACACGAAGCAAGTGCCACATTGAAGGGTCATCCACAAGATTGTCATGGCTAGACGGTTCCACCCCGACTGTCTCCACCCATATTTAATAGAATTTTTCTAAAATCCCAAGCAGATGTTTTTACAAATTTTGGTGTTAAGATGACCTTTTCGAGTGATAAAATGCCCACCACAAGCTTGTTGTCCTAAAAATGAGCCAATTAACCTTTCTTGAGTGAGGGATCATGGAATTATTATGATTTTTTATGGTTTGTAATATCATTAATTGGTGTAGGGATGATGTTGCCTTTATGCGAACTTGAAATCATTATAATTTACCCCTTAATTAGCAAGCCTATCTACACGTGTTACCAAGGCGAGGTGTATGTTTAATTCTAAAAGAATCAAAACCTTTAAAATACTCCTTAATATGAAAAATAATATTGCCAAGAGCCCAATTATGGGAATGATCCTTTTTAATGGCATTGATAATGAGTAAAGAGTCCCCTTAATTAAAATGTGATTGAGACCTCTTTCCTTAGCTAAGCTAACACCCCATAGAAAAGCATGAGCCTCCATCACGTTGTTACTTTGAATGCCCAAAGGACCAACATAGGCAAGGATCCAGTCACCTTCATGATCTCTGATAATGCCACCTACCCCTATCATACATGGATTACCTTTCGAAGCACCATTAAAATTAAGTTTGACCCAATCCCTTTCCTCTTTGGACCACATGATGGAAGTATAAGGAAGATTATCCTGAGGGGGGCTATAGGTGAACTGTTTGTGGACTTCCTCTTCCCTTTTAGGACAATCCTTTTTTATCTTACCTCTGAAAAGTTTGGAATTTTATTTAATAGAGGAAATCAATCTAGCACTGACCTTTCTAATGTTAGCTTTCTGATTTCTGAAGATGAGGGCATTCCTTTCCTTCCACAAGCACCAGAATAAATGAGGAAGGGACATCTTCCAAGTAGCAGCAAGAAAGGGAAATCTGAAAGGGCATTCCCATTGCAAACAAAAATTCTCAATGGAAATAGAAAGGAGCCATCACACTTAAAACAAATCCATCACCTTAGTAAAGACCGCTTGAGAGAAGGGGCGAGAGATGAAAAGGTGGTTATCACTTTCCTCCTCCTGTTATAAAGGACTTGGGAATAACCATTCCCATTTCCTCAAATTGTCAATAGTGAAAATTTTGTTTTGCACCACTGCCAATATAATATATTTAATTTAGGTAAAATTTCTTTCACCCAAAGTCTACCCCGATAGTCCTTTTAGATAGAATCCTTGAAATTAAGGAAATATGTCTATTTAACATAAGATTCTCTCGAATCCTCTTCTTTCCATATAATAGAATCCTTAAGTTATTGAAATTTCAAGATATAGAAACTTTGTAATTTGAGGTTGAGAATGCTAAAGAAAATCCTATCCCCATTGAAATTAGGGGTGGGTTCAAAACCTCCCAATTGATGTCCTCATTATAAAAAAACCAATAGCCCTTAACCCACACTTTGCCCCTGCCTTCAAAAAATTGTGCCACGATTCTCCAAGTGTCTTCCTCAACAAGTGGTTTCTTAGATAACCAGAAAACCCTACATAAGTGAATCTTATTTCCTTTACCAATATTCCATTTTATACCCCTACTTAGAATCTCCCTGAAGCAACAAAAGATTTCCAGAAGAAAGATCCATAAGGAAGATTGTCTTGGAGAAAAAGGTCTCTATTCTGCCAACATTCCTCAAGTATTTCCTTTTGATGATGTCAGTCCATAAACCATCCTCTTTTATCACTCTCCATCCCACTTTGGACACTAAAGCTTCATTCATGTATCTCATATTCTTCAATCCCAGACCACCACATTCCTTGGGTCTAGTGACTTTATCCCAAGCCACAAGAGGGAATTTGAACTTCTCCTCCGCTCTTACCCACAAAAACCTTTTTTGTATCTTTTCCAATGCTTCTGAGATCTTGACTTGTAACCTGAAAAGATACATAACATAAATGGGAATGCCTTGAAGTGAGCTTTGGAGCAATTGAATTTTTCAGCTTGCGTAAGGAGGATTCCCTTCTAAGTGGCCAATTTTCTATTGAATATCTCCAAAGTAATTATTCCGATATAGAAGGATCTAGATTCTTATGGATGAGAGGCATTCCCATGTAGGAATATGGGAAATTCTTAATCATGTAACCAAGGATATGGGCCAGCATAACTTGAAACTACTTGTCCACATTAATGAAAAAAACAACACTTTTATGGAAATTGACAAGTTGTCCTAATAAATTCTTATATTCATTCAGAACATCCTTGAAATTAGAGGCTTCCTGAATAAAATATTTTCCCATCAGAAAATTGTCATCCACAAATTGATTGAGAAAAATGGGAGGAATACCATTAGAAATTTTGAGTCCCTGCAGAATATTAGGGAGATAGCCTAATTACACTGTCTACTTAAGGACTTCGCCATAATAATATATAGAAAAGGGGAGAGGGGATATCCTTGTCTAAGCCCCTCCCAATTTGAAAAAAACTTTCAAGTTTTCCATCAATAATAACAGATAATTTGGTGGTAAAAATGCAAACCATAATCATGTTTATAAATAAATCATCAAAACCAACCTTGGTCAAGATGGTCCGAAGAATAGCCCACGAAACCGTGTCGAGGCTTTATGCATATCAAGCTTAACAAACATGGCAGATCTTCCTTAATTTTCAATAGAATGAATGGCCTCTTGGATAGCCACAATGTTGTCAAAAAAATTTCTATCAGGGACAAAAGCACCTTGATTGAGTGAGATGAAATAAGTAAGCACCCTTCTGATTCTAAAAGAGAGAATTTTAGTAATTAATTTGTAGCTAGTATTGCAAAGGTTGATGGGTCTAAAATATTTAACATCCTTAGCCCCTATCATCTTGGGAATGAGGACAAGGAAAGTATTGTTTGTTTGTTTTAGGAGTTGCCCATTTCTGAAGAAATCTTGAACCATCTCAATCACCTCTTTCTTAATCACCTCCCAGAACTATTGGAAAAAAAACGTCGAGAAACCATCAGGCCCAAGAGATTTATTAGGTTCCATATCAAAGACAAAAATATGATCTCTTCCTCCCCAGGATAAGCAAAATCTCTCTATTTTTGTGTTGTGAAATAACATTCTGGAAGAGACCTATCACCTTGTCCCATGAAGTCTTGTACAACTCTTTCCCGGGGAGAAAAAGATATTTGAAGTAATTAATAATAGTTTCATTAATTTCATCAATAGTCAGTTCTCCATTAGTTTTCCTAATTTCTTTGATCTTGAGCTGGTTGGTTCTCAAATTCAGCAAAGAAATGAAAGAATTTGGTGTTTCTATCGCCCTCCTTTAACCATTTAACTCTATTTTTCTTCCATTACACTTCTTCTTTAGTTAGGATATCATGATATTTTATGAGAAGTCTCTGCTCTTGGATTTTAAGGGCCCGACTAATACCATCGTCCTCCATCGCCCTCTATAGTTCATAGGTCCTCCTCAATTTTGCTTTTAGCCCGAAAAATAATTCCAAAAGTCTCCTTATTCCAAATGTTTAGGTTATTTTTGATATGCTTCAGCTTGAAACTTAATCTGAACATCGGCACCCCATGAACTGGCACTTCCCACCATTCTTGAATTCTATTATGAATATCTGGGTGTTGGAGCCACATCTTTTCAAATCAAGGGCACGGATTTTTCGGAATAGCCATGCCCAAATTGAGGAGGATTGGATTATGATCTGACCCAATTCTAGGAAGAGTAGATAAAGAATAGAGTTGGTTAATCATGCATAAATGAATCACAACAAACCTGCCCAATTTTATTTGGATGAGATCCTAACTAGTTCTTTGATTAACCCAAGTGAATTTAGATTCTCCTAACTCCATATTAAACAAATCATTATTCATCAGAAAAATAGCTAGATCATCCATACTATCAGTATAGGATATGGTTCCCCCTTTTTTGTCAACAGGGAAAAGGGGGGTGTTGAAATCACCCCAACAATCTAATCACAGATCCTTAAACGAAAGCACGAAACTTGTGAGCTCCCCCATAGTTTCCTTCTTCCAACAACAAAGTTGGGAGCATAAATATTTGAAACAATCCAAGTTTTATTAGAATCAATTTCAGTGAAACACATGGCCAAATGGTTGACCGAGGACAAGAGTAACTCACCTTTCACCATAAGAGGATTCCAAATAGTGACAATACCACCTAAAGCCCCTTTTGAGTTGACTCCAGCCCAAAGACCATCTCTCCAAACCATCTTACTAATATCTTTGAATCTTTCGGTACTCATTTTAGTTTCTTGAACCATCAAAATGTTATGTTTATATTTATTCCTAAAATCCTTCACTATTCTATGATTATTTAGGGTTGTTCAACCCCCTTATGTTCCATGATAGAAAAATCATTTATTTTTATTTGCATGTGAGAACCTAAGGGGTCTCTATAACCCTTTATCCACTTATTTCTTTTCGATGTCTCCCTCTTTTCCTTGTTAGTTTATGTCCTTTTGGAGTAGAATCTTTACCAACATCTACTCTATAGTTGCTCCTTATAATAGACTTGGTCCCAATGATTAGAGTAGCTAGAGAAGACACTAGCTCTATTGAATCCTAGACTATACCTCCCATCAAAATTGAAAAAGTATTTGAAGTCGAGATAACAACATCTTGCATCTAACCAAAATAGCTTTGCCCTATTGATGAGACCTCCTCCAGAGATGGCCCCAAAGCCACTTTCAAAGCATAATTTGCTTCTCGTTCTCGAGATATACTCTATTTCATTCTTTTTTTTTTAATTCTGGTGATAAGAAAACCTCTTCATATTTGTCTCTACTTTGTCCCTTTCTCCCTTGTTGCTTGGACCTTCCTAAACAGGTTCTTTTATCTGCGTATCTAGAACTATTGTCTCCTTTGGTACTTCTTGCTCTGCCTCATTGCTAGAGCTAATAACTCTTCCATTTTTTCCCACCTCCTCCATTCTAAGTTATCTTTGTTGTTACTGTAGGGGGTGGATTTGGACCTATTTCTTGCTTTGTTTGTTTGTTGGGCATCCTCTATGATCATGCCCAACAGTTTTGCATTTGCTACATGCAAAAGGGGACAACTCATACTCAAATCTTTGCACCCAGTCCCCAAATTTTGAAAACAACTTGATATTTCCCTCCAATGTAGCTTCTTGTTTCATATTGACACAAAATCTCACGTGAGTTAACTTGTTTCTAGATTTAGTAACTGGATCTATCACTATCGGTGAACCTAGACTTTTAGCAATGCCAATAAGGACCTCTAGTTCCCAAAAATCAAGAGGTAGACCCACAAGATTCGCCCAAATAGGATATTCAATGGTAGTAGGCTATCACCAAGAGGCTATTAGCACAATAACAATAACCTCTAAACATGCTATGGTGAACACAAATTAAACGTATTATGTGGGATATGACTACAAAATCCCTAGTAGTTTATAGTCTAGTACCACTATAACAACAATCTACAAAAATAAAATTATCTCTCTCTCTCACACACACACACACATTCATATATGAAACTTATGTGGCTATTGGTCATTACCATAACAATAATAACCTCCAAATATATAGTGAATATTGATTGATTCTAGTGTATGTGATGTGAATATAAAAATCATAGTGGTTTTCACTTTATTACAATAATAACAACAAGATGTAAAGACCAAAATACAGACACATATTCATTCATGAAACTTATGAGGCTAGTAGTTACTATGTTATTATCACAATAGTTGATAGCCTCTAGACACAATATGGTGAACATTGATTGATTTTATTGTGTGTGATATGATTATAAAAATCCTAACGGTCTACGATTTATTATCACAATAATTACAAATCAGTAAATAACAAAATACACAGATATACACACAAATATAAATATGTGTGTGTGTGTGTATTCATTCATAAAACTTATGAGGCTAATGCTCACTAGTCTATTATTCAAATAGCTAACAACCTCCAAACACTAAATGGTGAACACTAATCAATTATATTGCTTAGGATATGATTATAACAAACTTAGTGGTTGTAATATCTATTACCAAAATAACAATAAGCTATAAAAAAATTCCAACACATGCACACACATATTCATACATAAAACTTATGAGGCTAGTAGTCATTAGGCTATTATTGCAAGTATAGGTTAAAACCTCCGACACAATATGGTGAACACTAATTGATTATATTGCATGGTATATGACTATAACAAGACTAGTGTTAGCTAGTTTATTACCAAAATAATAAGCTATAAACACACACACACACACACACACACACACACACACACACACACACACACACACACACACACACACACACACACAACACACACACACACACACACAATCGAAACTTATTAGGTTAGTGATTGTTAGGCTATTACAAAAATAATAACAACCTCCAAACATGATATGGTGAACACTAATCTATTATATTCCATGGGATATGAATATAACAAACTTAATTGTCTTTAGTCTATGACCATAATATGAACAATCTATAAAAAAAAAAAATCACATACACACACATTCATACATGGAACTTATGATGTTATCATTTGTTAGGATTTTACCACAATAACAATAACCTCCAAACATGATATAGTGAACACCAATTGATTATATTGCATCTCGTTAAGATTCTAACAAGCCTAATGGCTACTAGTCTATTATGGTATTAATAACAAGCTAAAAATAATAAAATACACACACATAATTTGTGTGTGTGTGTGTGTATTTATTCATGAAAATTATGAGGCTAGTAGTCGTTAGGCTATTATCGTAATAGATAAAACCTCCAAACATGATATCATGAAAACTAGTTGGTTATATTGTTTTTGATATGATTATAAAAATCCTAGCAGTCATTAGTCTATTATCACGATAACTACAAACTAAAAAAATAAAATACACACACATGCACATATATTCATTCATGAAACTTATGCGGCTAATGGTCACTAGGTCATTATCCCAAGAACTAATAGCCTCCAAACAAAATATGGTGAACACTATTCAACTGTATTATGTGGGATATGATAATAACACTCATAGGGATCACTAGTCTATTACCGCAATAACATCAAGCTACAAAAAAAATTCACATATATGTTGTACACCTATCCCTTTTATTTCAAGTAAGATTTGATAAACACAAGCCCAACAATTGTTAGGCTATTATGACATTAAGAATAGGGTGCAAAAATTAAACACATATATGTGGTTAACAGATTCTAGGAATTTTTTTAGAGGTGATTAAAAGGGCTTTCTTGTGGCCCTCACCTATGATGAGTAAAATAAGTACATATAATCTATAAGTAGAGAAGAGAAGATTGTTAAGGAAGAGCTATTGATGTGTGTAGGAAAGTAAGGTCAAACAAGAAGAAGAGGAAGGAAGATCGCTAAATATTGCACAAAAGGTATATGTATATGTATATGTCATTCAAGTAACAAAAGTATGAGTTTGTAGAAAGAACCCATGTTCACCCTTTGCAGCCACATTTTTCCTAATCTAGAGCCTCTTCTTTGACTTTCCAAGTTAGTGTTGAAGGTGGTGTGACATACTTAGAGAGAAGCCCTTCCTTATATTCAAGAAATACCAAGAAATTCGTGCATGCCACCATTGTGAACATGACTTCATGTGCCAAAGTAACCGACTTCCCCATTTCACAAAGATCACACAAAGAACATTTTTTCCTATAAGTATAGCCTTACAAAACATGTTGTCCTTAGAATCCATCCATTCATGGCCTTAGAGACCACCCATGAGGAATAGTTTTCATCCCCTATCTTTAACAACCCCTAATTTCAACTATTTAACATCCCTATAAGTGTAGGAGATGTTTTTTCATTACATTGGATTTTCCTTTTCCTTCCTCTCCATGGGGGTAAATGCACCAATTCTTCAAGCACCTCAACCTACATAACTAAATTTGTGATTGATGGATATTTTTCTTTTGAAGGTGTGAGAGGCTTCTTAGGACCTCATGATGGAATTTCCTCAACTAGTTCAACATCGAGAAGAAAATTTATCATCAAGAACATGCAAATTAATTTTTGGCTTGAAAATTCCCCATGTTACTTTTAATTCCTCCTAATCGAGCCTATGATCAAGGTGAAATAATTGATGAAAAATGAACTAAAGAAAATAAAATGTTGGGTAGACCATCACCATGTGAGTGATGAATGATTGGTGGATAACTTCCACTATCATTACCTTCTCCTTGAATTATTTTTCAATGTTATAGGGCCAATTGTGCCAAGGATATGAAATATTAAACCTTTTTGTGTCTCTCATCCTTGAAGATGGTATTGAGGAGGGGTTCAAGTAGTTACCTAAAATGTGGTGCATGTCAATGATGGGGTTTAAGAGCCATTGAAATAAATGGTAGGTGCAAGTGATAAGAGGGAAGCATTTAGAATGAAACCCATAACAAACGTAAGTTATATAACCACCTAAAATGGTAATAAATCATGGAGCATTATGGAAGTGACAAGTGAAGCATGAGAAGATCAAATGAGATTGTTAGGGAAAAGAAACATGATGCAGAGGGCATGGAAAGGCACATGAGTGGACAAAGGCATATTGATCATACAAACAATATGTATCATGAATGAGTGGATTAGTGTTTAATCATTTACTTCCATTGATATAATATCATGGAGCTCCATCTAATCCATCAAGTCCATTTTGAAACCAACAAAAATAAGGTGATTGGGAACCAAAGTTGTAAAGTTGGTCATCATCCACATTAGTTGGTTTTTGTCTACGTAACCATCATGTATCGTGTAGCCTAGGCATAAAACTAATCATTATAGCATTCACTAGGCTAAATCCATGGAAAATTTTAAGACCCCTTACCAAAATCCAACTTGTTTTTTTAGCAAATTTTTAAAAATGGATTTCGTGTTGATGGAAATAAGATCAAAATGTGTATAGTGACACATGTGAATAAAATTTGGGGAAAAGGTGCATTAGGGAGAAATCCAATAGTAGATGGGTGTCTGGAGAAAATTATCTATAGACAGAGCATTTGTACGTAAGTAGGCTACATGCATACGTTTGTACAAAGTCTATGTGTAGACATGCATCTGCATATGCAGATCTTTGAGATGTGTATGCAGCAGATATTTTAAATGTAGACACTCGCTTTATACATGTAGATGGGCATCTGCATGCATAAATACTGGCTAAAAATACATATGGTCGTCTCGCACATGTAGATGACCGTCTATATCTCGCAGCCGAGCGTTTGTGCATGGTGACGCCCGACTACACCTTCCCATTCTCCTTCCACCATGTGTCCTTGTTCACATTTTTTTGGGTGTGTGTGTGTGTGTTTGGCACCTCGTTTGTCACTTTTACAAATTTACTCCGTATGTTGTGTACGCAGGAAGGAATTTGTAAATACATACACTCATTTATAAATGTAGATGTACATCTCGCATGCAAAGAAACTTGGCTATAAAATATAGATGGTCATCTACATATGCAGATGACCATCTCGTATCTATAGTTGAGCATCTCGTGCATGTTAACACCCTGGTTGCACCTTCCCATTCTCCCCGCCACCACATGTCCTCACCCTCCTATATATGTATACTTGGTGCCTCATTTGTCACTTTTACAAAGCTCCTCCACTCCAATCTTTGCCTCTAGGCTCATATGGTTATCGCACTAGACTCCGGACTCAACAAAAAAAGCTTGAAGCGTCCATCTACAATCCAAAAATGGCATCCATTTCTACATCTTTTTAATCTCAAGCCAAAATTTAAGTTTGAAACCTTGTGTGCCCGTAAATTGCCAAACCATCAAACTAAAGGGCACATTCAATGATTGCGTAGATAGATGTTATTTTCGAGCACTAATTTACATGCCCCAATATCACACTAATGTCGGTTTGTTGCATTTTATTTTAGCCAATACAACACATCCACGTGTATCTTTACAACCAAGTTATTATCACAAGAATTTTCTTTTGGAAAATCTCTAGAAGATATCCACCATTTAACAGACTTCCACACGTGAATGTTAACCCCAGTGAAAACAAATTCCTTACTCGTTGACATTGACAAGAATTATCTGAGTCCCGCTTTGGCATATAGGTTGAAGGTACTAATATATATTTTAAAAATATTTCTTTCTATTAACATCACAATAAGCTAATAACATGTTTTCTTTCTTTTGTGCAGGTAACTTGTCTAAATCAAGAAGGGGATTATCTGTGTAAGTTATTGCACACACATTTTCTGCAAGTCATGACTGAATTTTTTTAGGCTAGGAAAGTCTTGTAAGGAAGACAATCTGCATTCCGTATTCGGTTATTGTCTACATCCTTTGTTCTCTAAGTTTCCAACAATTTGATTGGTGTACATATATATCCAATAGGATACGAAATGATTTGTCATATACTATTTGCAATGACACTCGCAACATTTTCATGTTGTAATTATATAATTGCATTATATTATGAAGCCTTTCATGAGTTGCACTCACAAAATACTAATATTTTGATTGCACTTGATGAAAAATTCAGAGTAAATTATCTTTCAAATGAGGATCAAGAGGTAACTTCAAAATATTACAAAATAACTTCATGTGTTTATTTGACAAATAAAGGCTATAGAGCTAATTTTATATTCACTTCTTTTACAAGAGAGTGATTATATTGCAGTATCAAGAAGACAAGTTGCAATTAAAGGTCATCAACCTCCTAAGGATTTTGTATATTCATATGTGGATGTACAATCATCTCCTATTACATTTCCGAGACAAAAACACATGAGGAGCTCTATTACACCCCCTCAATTGCAAGCGCAACACACAATTTCATCAATTGTTCCATGTATTACTATTGTTAGTACGTTAAGCTATGAATAATGAAACATACATTCTTTTATTTTTTATTAATGGTATTATATTTGTTTTAATCATTATTAAACATTTATAGATTCCTCCGATAGTTTTCATTAAACTACCCCACATCAACATGAACAAACGGAAATTGCAAGGATTCAATCAATGACCAGGGAATAAAATACTCCTAGACAGACTCTGCAAAGTACATTATTAGTATCACTTCGACATTTATGTTATATTTTCTAAACACTAAGTTTTAATTTCAATTTGTGTTTTGTTCACATTATTTGTGCAGTTTCACTTCCCTCTTCCAAAAAGAAAATGATGCCACCACCACCGCATCCTGATAAAGTTCGACAAGGGGGAAATGAATATCTTTTCCATCTAAAGTGGTGGCATGGTTCATCTAAAAACAACAGAGTTTCAAAATTTCTCTTTTGGTGGTCTCCTAGTGTAATGGGCACCACCATTTTACATCAAATTTATCTTGATGATGATTTCTTGGGTATCGAGAGTGGTACCCCAACTACTTTTAATCCATATAATATGATTCAGGGCTCACAAGTGCCCCAAATAGATCATGTTTTACAAGCATAGACACCTAGTTTGCCATATGGCACACCCTCTCCAACACATATACCACCATTTGATGATCAATTAACTAATTTTTCGTTACATAATTTGTTGGTAGAGAGTTGTTATGCTACTATTAATGATATTGTTCGTAATATATAGAGACTTTGAAAACATGGGAATTCTGAGCCAAATCTTTGATGAAGGAAATAAATGCTCATTTTCACAACCATTCCCAAAGAAATTGTTTATTTTCTTTAGTTTAAAATGAGCTAGCAAAGATAGATGTATTACTGAATCAAGCTCTCTTAGGTGCCATTATCATTGTAAGCAATGACTATAATGATAATGTTTTGGATGTCATGTTAAACAGGTTGAAATTTTAAATGGTGAAGCCCAAGCTTACTATAACAAATGGGATAGAGATAAAGAAAAGGACATAGTTTTTGTAAATTTAACTCTTTCTTTGCATTTAAATTTTACATATTTTTTATTTTTAACTAATAATTTATTTTTTTCAAATGCAATCAAAATATGAAATTTTTAAGAATGGATTATTGGTCTTGGATCTTCATCTCAAGAATGCACGCAAAAAGTTTAAATGTTGTTATTTCATTGAAGGAAAAAAATTGTGCTCCTAAATAAACATAACAACACATTGAAGAAAATAATTAAGGAGCATGACATGGATCTAAAGATATTGTTCAAGCAGAAATCAGATGTGGATCCTAGTTTACTTTCAGTAGGTGATGCGACCAATCAAGATAGGGAAAAATTGCTAGTATCAATGTCGCAATAAAAATCTAATTAAATCAAGATAATTAGGGACAAAAGATACAAGACTAGAGGGAGCATATTAGAATGAGAGTTGACCATGATTCCTTATATTGTAATACTGAGAAGAATTGAAATGTAAATCTCAATTGAGATATTTTGCACTTTTGTAAATTATTTTTAATAGTCGACACTTTATTAATATATATTATTTTCATAACATCTATGGTGTTTTGTTTTTCATAATAATGTAAAGTGTAATATTGGAGTTCTATTTGTAATTATTGTTTTAATATCTTGTATTGCACAAAAATTATAATAAATAAGGATACTTGAATAATCATTTTACCCAAAAACATACATATATAACTATAACAATTTCATATGAATTTTTATATATGAATAAATATTTATAATACATACCAAACTAAAACTCGGGCAGCTAAAACAATCCTTGAGCAAGCCCTTTTTCTTTAGAGACATTTGTATCTATTGTGTTAGCGGAGCATCCACTTCCTAGGTCAATATTAAGATCATCTTTGTTGCTCACTATATTAGTGACTCCTCTTCTTTCAGTAAGTGAAGTCTAAATGGAAAGTTCCCTTTCATAAGGAAATTTTTCCATGGGATAATGTAAAACATATAATCTCAAACATTTCTCTAGATTTTTATCTAATCTATTTCAAAGTTTTGATGCAACAAAATATAATGCACTAAAGACTTGTTCATCTTCTACTGATCCCAAAATCATCATTTGGAAAAGATCATATAATAAAAATATTCACTAATATTTTTGTGTAGGGCACTACTTGGATACAATTTTTCCATAGCCTTATGATAGCTCCATTTTTCATTGGTTCATTTAGATATTGATATTGATCAATCATTATAAGTCCAAAATGTGTTGACTAAGATGTTAGTAAATATTTTTACAAATGCCTTTAATTTCAACTCCATTTATCTATATGGACTTGCTAAAATGCTTAATCAAAGCACTCATATATTTGAGAAATAGATTACTTACTAATTCTTCATTATGACCATCAACAATGTTCCAAAATATGGGATTCACTACTCCCATGGCTTCAAGCAGTCATCCCTTTTTAAATGATCACAAATTTCTGCATATAAGCTTTGTGAAATATTTCTCAATTTCATTTGTGTATCAAAATAATAGTGTCATATAAAACATGTGTTACAAGAACTTCTTCAATTTTTGCTCCTATCAAATCAACTCTTTTTTGAAAAGTATGCATTGGTATCTCCTTCTCATTAATGATGATACAAAGATAATCCTTAATATTGAATTTCAAATAGCAATTAGGATCCTTGATATTTGTTAAAATTCTCCAATTTTCAAATACATACCTTTAAAACTATATTGGGACATGTATAAAATATCTTAAGTCTGACATACCTATTTTCTCAACCGTGTGAAATCAACAATACATATGGATCTCTTTTGAGCATGTTTACTCAAACAATTTATTTCCTTCAACATGGGAAGAATAAAAATTAATGTAAGTAATGTTTCCAAATTTGTTAAATGACACAACAAATATTTTGCCTTGTCAACTTATCTACGATATTTATGCATAAAAATTGATAACAATGGATATTCTTCAAAAACTCTGCATGCAAGTTCATACATGGAAATCCACCTTGTATCAACATCTTTTAGAAGCTTTTTACCATCATTCACTCCAATTGCAAATTTCTGAACTCTAGAAATATTTTCAGACTATTGGACATATATGCATGTAAGTCACAGATAAGCTCTTTGACTTTTGTAACACTTTCAAATGTGCTAACTATTTTGTATGCAAGATTCATTCTATGAGCCATGTAATGGATTAGAATCATATATGGGGCAACAATGGTTTGTAGTTGAATGAAAATACCATTTCTATGCCCCTACATTACTAATGCACCATCTATACCAACACACACCAACTTAGTAGTGATAGTATAATCATCCATCCCAGTTATATCCCTCAAACTTGAAATAACCAACTTGTAAGGTTCTCAACATTGTAATTTTCTATCATTTTATGGACTGCTAATAAATGAGGTTGCCTTAGATGGTTCTCAAAAGTATAAACATGAATGCAAAACCATGATGTGTTGTCAACTGATGTGACCTCATCAATAGACAATGAAATAAATTGTGTATTTTTTAATTTTTCTTTTAAATCCTCCTTCTCAATCATCGTTAGACATTTTCCCATTTCCTAAGCATTGTTGTCGACCATTGTGATTATGGAATATTAGAGAATCCATTATGTTAAAATAAATTTTTATAATCTCTAGACACTAAATCACGCACTTTGGGTATATTTCTAGTCTTGATCACATACCACTATTCATATGATTCCTAAGCAAGAAAAGTACTAATTGACCACTATCTTTGGCCATCTTTGCTTGTTTTCTATTTTCTCTCTTGGTATTACACTCCTTACCTAGTTTGTCTTTTCATAATTCAACATTTCTCATTCTAGACACCAGAGTTTCCTAGCCAAGACATCGTGTCAAGTGCCCCCTCCCCTCTGGGTGCCCCCAACCTCTTTGTACTTTGCTCACATCTTTTGGGTCTTTTCTAGCCATTTGGGCATCTTTTTTTTACTAATCGGCCTTTTAGTGGTTAATTACGAGATTCAAATAAGGTAATCATATAAATACAATGGTATGTGATCATAATAAGGGACCAAACACTAAGAATTAGCTATCACCACCTAAGGTTGCATCCAAGAGCATTCAAGCATCCATCTAGCTTCACACAAGGGACAAGGGACTACCATTTCTGCATACATGCATAGGAGGGGAAGTTCATTCTTTCATGCACACATCTATTTACATCTTTTACATCTAGCTATTTTCTCACTATCAAGTGTGACACACACAAGAGCCACATAGGGCATGATTTCAACACACACACACATAGAACTACATTGGGTTTGAGATGTAATGCAACGCTTGGTCATAAGTTCACTTTTTTTACAATCGAGGACGGTCCGACCCCTCATTTTACATCTTTATTTTTAAGATTTGATCCGGTTTGGGGGTTTTGTAGGTGCTTCTTTCTGATTGCAAGTTTCAGGCAAATAACAATGAAGTCCAAATGACATATAGAAGATTAAAGGTAACAACCAAAGAATATCTTACGACCCTAAAAATTGGGTTCCACTACTTCTAAGAAATCACAAGTGCCCCACAAGTCTCTAGTGCCCCATGCATCCCCTCGACCCTCCATGACACCCTAGTCATGGCATTTCAAGCTCCTATAAATTTCTAGGTCTGATATGTGACACTCGAGTCCTTGTTCCATAAGTTTTCCAACTCAACATACCTTAAGGATTATTATGAATCGAGATAATTCTTCCTATCTCTCCATTTACAACTAGGGTTTTAAATTTAAATTACTTATTTGTTTAGATCAAATATGTACTTAATTGTTTATATTCAACGATGTTGCATATTTAGAATCGGCATTTATTTATTGAATAATTTACTTAATCATTTGCAGATGATCATATTCTCTTAGTTAAGCTCTTTCCTAGAAGTCTTCATGATTATGCAATGTGTTAGTTCTATGATCTACCTATCCACTCGGTAACATCTTTAACAGATTTAGCCAATGCTTTTCTCATGCATTTCTTTATCATACCGACTCTAAGATATCCTATGCCCAACTCACGCAACTTAAACAAGGATCTAACGAACATTTAAAGGATTATGTCTTAAGATATAAGAACAACTTAGCTAAGATGTCTAATGTGTTTTGCAGACTCTAAACTTTGAGATTTATTTTTCCAAAGTCTATTTTTTTGGATTAGGTAAACCGAGGGTGTTGAAAGGACCCACATCCTCAGTGACATTTGAGGATTTTTTTGAGAGGATCCACAACCTTGGTTACAATGAAGGGGACCACCATTAGGAACCCAATTGAAGCAACCATAAAACCATATTAAAGATGTAGTGACCATCAACAACGATCGCAGTGAGTGAAGCAACAACAAATGACGGCAAATGAGTGAAACAACAACCAACGACAACAATGAGAAAAGCAAGAAACAAAGACAACAACAAGAGAAGTAGTAACCATCGACAACAAGTGTGTGAAGCAACAACCAAGTGAGCCGAACTGAAATGTTACTGACTATAGCGAGTGAAGAAACCAACATGTTGTGACAACAATTAAACAAAGATGCCACATCTAGTGGCGAAACCGCCTCCAAGCGGATCGTGCCTCGGGGATTTGAACATAGGTGGGCAAGCACATAACTAGGTGACTTAACCACACCACACCCACCCCATCGACATTTTTCCAAACTTTATTACCGCCTCTCCGGAGAGAGTTATATTCAAAAATCTCCATCATTCGATCACTTATGTCATACTCTTAAGCTATGTGAAATCAACTCTTATCTATAGGAAAGCTTAAGTATTAGGAACATGCTCCAACCTCTAAGAACTTTCAAATCAAATCAACTTTTAATACATATATCAAACCTACTAAATCTAAATATATTATCAACATTGTATCTAATACTAAAATCTTCAATGGTAACCGCTTAAGTGTACATATACAAAATTGATTGTTGCTCTGCATCTTCTATTGCCACAACTTGTTAAGAGAAATTTTATCATGCTTCCTCTCCACTTAATTTGGAACCATCTCATCCTAAAGGTTGTAATTACAATAAAAATTTAAGATGCAACTATCATCAATGTGTTGGACATTCTACATATCGATGTTTCAAACTTTGCAATCTCATTCTTGATCTCATCGATAACAATACACTTGAACTTCCCGAGCCTATGGATTTTGCACCAGTCAATGAAAATCATAAGCTCAAGATCTTCAATAATCCTCTTCCTAAACATGAAAAAAAGCGACTAACTCTTCATCCAATCATACATATCATGCAATGCCTCCTCCTGCATCGGGGCTCTTGATTTTCTAGTTGCTCATGTTGATACATCTCCACCAATCATTACTTTCTCGATCATGACTATCATGCTACATTCTCTTCTGATCACTTACACATTAGTGCTTTTATTGGATCTATTTATATCAATAACACTATGGTTGATCTATCATTTTGTGTGCGTGTATGTTGTATTGCACTTATTGTCGCTATTAGTTATCCACTCTCACAAATTTCATATCCAATTCCTAACTCATATGGATATGTCAAGATGTCAGTCACAATCAGTCCTCTTACCATGTTTGTGTCATTTCTTGTAGCACCTTCAATCAAAGGGTGTGACATGTTATTTGGTCTTCCTAGCTCCATGCAATGAAGGCTATCATATACGTGCATCAATTGTGTCTAAAGTTCATCCACAATAAGCAAGTCATTATTATCAATGGTGTTTCACCATCCACACCATGGCCACAACCTCCTCTTTAGGTTTCCATTGCACTTTCTAGAGCATCTAGGTCCCCACAACCTATCAAATTAAAATCACAATCTGCTCCTAGCTCACCTATTTGTTCATGGCCTACACATTGGCCTCATCGGTCTGCTAGTCTATCACATCAATCTAGGTCCATCATTTGGACACCTCCTTCACACATATATACATCGCCACCTTGTTTTACTCCACATAGGTGTCCATCACCTTCGCGCTCTCCTTCACATAGGTATCTATCATCGTTTAGGTCTCAAGAACATAGGTTTCATTCACCGATACATCGTTTATCTCATATACCGCCATTCCATTCTTAGAGCATGGTCACATGCCTATATATCTGCAAGCATCGGGTGGAGGACCCTCATCTTTCACTTTTATCGGATAACATATTCATCACCAGTAAACTTGGGGGCATCATGCTTATTCCTCCCCCCTTTTCTAGCATTTTCGTTGTCTTACATTTTTACTTACATTTCACATTTATTCTTTCACATGTGTCTCACACATTTTGATACAATTGTCTTAACACTATCCAATGATGCACTCTCATGTTATGGTTCACACTTGACTATTGAGGGCATATTATACACATGAACCTCACACACTGCACACTTCACACACCACACATTCATCACAACTCTTTCTTGCAGCCTCTGTAACACATCATATACGCACTACACACTTAACGCATTCATGACATATCTTTCTTGCATCTACTTCTACATGTTGTGCTCATTACCCTATGATGCACTCTAGTTCCACGATTCATACTCAACTGCTGAGGGTCTACATATAAAATGAACCTCATCACCACATCACTCACACTCTACGCTCTATGATTTATCAATCACATCTTTTTAGCACACACGTTCAAACCATTTCTTGATGATGCACTCTTGTTCTATGGTTCATTATTGACTATTGAGGGGTATTTTATCAATGAACCTCATCTCATGCATACACATCCACTCAGTGGGGCACACTTCTCTTATCACACTCATATTGCATTCCATTCCATCTCATCCACAACATACTACATATCTTGGTCACATTTACTCTTTCTTTCTTATGCTTACATGTACACTTTATTACACATGTTAGACATATATCTTGTATGTCATTATATTTATATATACACATGCGTGTTCACTTGACTTCTAGCCGTGGATGTAACTTTCATAAAGACCGATACACGTACATAGATGCTTAGCATAGCACAATACCTATTACCAGTCCCCACATCGGCTCTTGGGAATCCACTTTCATATATTACAAGTGTTATTGTTTCATTTTTCATATCACTTTAATATATCGATTATACACGCTTTGACATATATTTAATCTTTCTAACATGCTAATGGGTGCTTCCTGTGCAACATTTATCTTCCAGGTCTATTTGCTTCCATGGTTGTTTGATTCCTTTGTTTTTCACCAATTTCCATTATTTGATCTTGTATGACATTATTTGTGGGCTTTTCCCTATGTCTTGCTTGCTCATTGTTTTTGCGCTTGGTCATTTTGGCCTCAATTGTCTTGCGACATCGAGAGTGATGTCCCATGTTTGAAACCCACTTTTCATAGTCTACTTTATCTACACTATTGCTTGTCTACATTGTCTTCTTGCGTGTTTAGCTTACATCTTGTCTTCTACATGTGTGTTTATCTTGTTTGCACTAACACTTTTTTCTAGCCACTTTGTTTGCATGTGCCTTGGTTTCTACCAAACACATTCCCCCTTAGGGAATCAATTACACTTCAACGGTTGGTCCTCCTTTGGACCGCATACTCCTCACAACGTCATATGTACCCCAAATGAGGGGGCATCATTGGGTGAATCAGTCACCCCATATAACGCCTATAATCACAATTTAGTATAGCTCAACACACGATTAACACAGTCTTTAGTCCCAACAATGACCCAAATTTTGCCTTAGTTCCTCATCACAAAGACAAACACCAATGCCCCAGACCCAGACAAGTAGCACTGGGGCACCCCGACCCTTCTTGGATGCCTGTGACCAGGGGACAGTTACACAACATTTCTTAGTTCATTATAGTTTTTGACAATTTACACATTGGTGGCTTTTACAGACACATAGTCCTTCAACACTTGGCATGCATGCATTACACCTTCTTTTCTACTTTCACATTAGATCGAACCAAATTGGATTTTTACACACCATATGCAAGTGGTGTTTATAATTTGGGAAGCAACAAAGGTTAAAGAATAACACTAGACCTTTCTCCATATACTTCTTTCGTTCTTGGTGTGAGATCACCCAAAAATTCATTCTACAACAACTTCAAGATCATTTCTATCTCTTTTCAATCATCATAGATCAGGTGCACATGTTCCTTTTTAATTTTTACATAATTTTACACACTTTTTACACATTTTGATCATATATACATGTATTTGACTACTTGTGCATTCTTCTCTTTTGTAGGTATGTCCTTATGGGAAGAGGTAGTCACATCAATCAAACATCATCACACATCAAGTGACATCAACAACAAGTACAAACATGACATTTACACATATGTTCTCACCGTAAGGTCATCATCATCATCATCATTTTTCACTTCCTCTTCTATAGCATCCATGCTTCATATTTTTATCACTCCACATTTTTTCTTGTCTCTCTCGACACATTTTTTCACCATTGATATACATGGTTATCAGGTACACATCTCTTATCTACTTTATGTTATCGATCATTCACTCAACAACATAAAGTGGGGGCAAATGTAGACACTAAATCACACACTTTGGGTATATTTCTAGTCCTGATCACATACCACTATTCATATGATTCCTAAGCGAGAAAAGTATTAATTGACCACTATCTTTGGCCATCTTTGCTTATTTTCTGCTTTCTCTCTTGATCTTACACTCCTTCTTGCCCAATATGTTTTTTCATACTTTGACATTTCTCATTTTGGACACCAACGCCTAGTCAAGAGACGTCAACACCGTGCACCCCTATCCCCCTGGGTGCCCCCATCCTCTTTGTACTTTGCTCACATCTTTTGGGTCTTTTCTAGTCATTTGGGCATCTTACTTTTTACTAGTCACCTTTTAGTGGTTAATTATGAAATTCAAACAAGGGAATCATATAAATATAAAGCTATGTGATCATAATAAGGACCAAGCACTAAACATTAGCTATCACCACCTAAGGTTGCATCCAAGAGCATTTTAAGAGCATTCAAGCATCCATCTAACTTCACACAAGGGACAAGGGTTTGTCATTTCTACATATACACATAGGAGGAGAGTTCATTCTTTCATACACACATTTATTTACATATTTTACATCTAGATATTTTCTCTCTATCAAGTGTGACACACACAAGATCCACCTCTGACACACAATTTCAACACACATACACACATATAACAACATTGGGTCTGAGATGTAGTGAAACGCTCGGTTGTAAGTTCACTTTGTTGACAATCGAGGACAGTTTGACACCTCATTTTTCATTTTTATTTTTAGGATTTAATGTGGTTTGGAGGTTTTGCAGGTGCTTCTTTCTAGTTGTAGGTTTTGGGTGAATAACAACGAAGTCTAGTGACATGCAAATGATAACCAATGAACATCTCACGACCCTAAAAAATTGGTTTCCATAGCTTTTGAGCGAGTCACTACTAGCGCCCAAAACAAGTCTCTAGTGCCCCCGACCCTCCATAGGCACTCTAGTCCTAGAATTTATGACACTCTTGCAAATTTATGGGTCCGATATGCGACACTCTGAGTCCCCTCTGTTCCATCGCTTTTCTAGCTCTCGCGAATTAGCTAAGTCTTCATATATCTCCATTTTTACAACTAGGGTTTTAAATTTAAATTGATTATTTTCTTTGATCAAATATGTATTTAATTTTTTATCTTCATTGTTGTTATGTATTTAGAATCGGGCATTTATTTATTTCAATGTTTGCTTAATCATAATCCGTAAAATCAAAAATAGGTCTACTTTTTTTTAGAATGTGGTAAATAGTTGAGAACTGTATACTTTTTGGCACGTAGATTATACCAAACAAATTTTCCTAATTGAGTTGTAATTTTTCCTCCTTTATTAACAAGATTTTGTTTTTTTTTTTGAATTCATTTTCATACTTTATTGCATATCTTACATGAATGCATTCTTTTGCATTTTTCCATTTATGTGTTTGTTTTATTTTGCTATATTTTTTCTTGACTGATACATATATTTTACCACAATGTTTTTCAATTGTGTCCAACTTGAGTTATATTTTGTGTTCTTTTCCAAGTTTCCAGCTACAAATTGTACATTTACATTCTATTGGAGTATCATTACCTTTTTCTGGCTCTATTGGTTCAATGAATGGATACTTAGCTACCCATTCGAACTTAAAATACCTTCCAATAGTCCATCTACTTCTCTTTCTTCACACAAATTTTTATGTTGTATTATCAACTAAAATAGGTGTTTGATCACTATGTGTAGAAATATATTTTGTTTGGTGGATCTCATCATTGGGAATGTTGTCTATTCTCTTCCTTTTCAAAGAATTGATAGTAGAATTTCTAGTTGAAGTTGGTGTTTGATGACAGGAAATGTCTTCTGCTTGTTGCATATTGTAATCATGAATGTTGTCCAATATAGGCACATAATAAGTGTTAGAGTAGGTATTTACCTTAGTTCATGTTCACCTTACCTTTATTGTATTTATCCTCACCCACTTATGTGTGCGGATATTTCTTTTATCTTATTTAGATATTAAGAGATATTATCTAGTTATTAGGTATAGTTCTTTCCTTGATCTATGGTATTGAGTAGTTCTTTCCTTGATCTATGGTATTGACTAGATCCTTGATGTCTAGGTCTCTCCTAAATCTATGGTCTTGACTAGTTTTTTGATGACTAGTTATTTCCTTGATTTATGGTTTGATCTACGACCTTGATTGGTTCTTAGATTGTTATTCCTTGCCTATTTAAGCAAGGCCCATTCTAATTCAACTGCATTGAGTTCCATAATAATATATGATATTGTTGCTCATTTGTTTGCAAAGGTTTACGTAAAGTTATTTTGGTGAATTACTTTCATCTTATTGATCGTGGTTTTTGATTAGCATCTGTGTTCTTGGCTTGGTACGATTTGGTTATCATTCCTTTTATGGTATCAGAGTTGGAGATTGTTGTTGACATCCATCTGTAAGTTTTATTTTGCAAATAAATTCTTTGTATATTCATATTTTTGGGATTTGGTCGTATTTTTTTTTTTTACGTGCGGTTGGCCATTTCCCTTAGCCCTGGTCATATGGTATGGTCATATGAGGACTTAAAGCTTGTGATTCCTACTAGTAGGTGCTTAACTCCAACCCCTTTTCATTTTATTTGTGTGGTGAAGGCAAGAGAATTTTATTTTGTTTTAGTGGCAACTAAAATAAATAGCAGAGCATAATATTGAAAAGCTTGTAACTTTTGATCGGTAACTCGGTTTTGAGTACCGTTTTTGTAAAAGTTCTTGTTTTTCGTGCTCTTTCCATTGGAAATATTTATTTTGAGAATCACACTATAATTATAAAGTGTCATATTGTAACACACACTCATTATAAAGTGCCAAAATATTGGGGGCTCTTGTTGCATTGCTTCATTTATTTTAGTGATTTTTTTAGGATGGCATCTACTTCTACATTAGATCATGTTGAGCCATTAACAACACATAATTACCACACATGGAAACCAAGAATGGAAACAATAATTAAGCGGAAAGGATTATGGGCTTTAACTTCTTCAGAACAACCAGTTTTCACTAGAGAATATGAGAAATTTCAGTACCAGTGTAAATTTGATGAGTTTATGGGTTTGATAGGAACTTATGTAAGCGGCAGGTATTTTTGTTTCATTTGGAAAAATGTGACTCTCCTTTCAAAATATGGGAGAAATTGGAGGATTTATTTGGTAAGGTGGATCATATGAGAGCCATGCAACTTGACATTGAGATCACCTCTCTTAATCTTGAAGATTTTCCAACAATTATAGACTATCTTACCAAGTTCAAGCATTTGTTGACATAGTTGAAGGGGAGTGGAAGAGATAAGAAAGATGAAGAGTGTGTTTACTTGATTCTATTCAAGTTGAGAGAACCATTCCAAATTTTTGCTTCTACCTTTTTCTCTAGCATGGATGCCTTAGGTGATACATTCAAAATGCCTAGCTTAGAAATATTTTGTGAAAGACTTACTAGGGAAGAATCTAAATTGTCTCACCTTGAGTCTTCCACCTCTCAAAAGGCATTAGTTGCATCTAATCCTAAGGGCAAGGGAAAACCAAACAGTAAAACCAAATCCACACCTTCTCCATCTCAAAATGCTCCTAAACCCAAAGAAACTAACTCAAAACCCAATGAGTCTTCTAAATCCAAGAATAAGTCTATTCGTTCATGCTCTTTTTGTGGGGGTAGTAATCATGAAGAACATAGGTGTTATAAGCGAATGCAAGCCTTAGAGGATGCAATCAAGAAACACAAAATTTCTATCTCCACGCCACCTCCTTCTAATCAGCATGACAAAGCACTTAATGTTGTTGGGAGATCTCAGTCACCACTTACAGACAGTTGGGTTATATATTCTGGTGCTTCTCATCACATGACTTCTTCTAAGGAGTCTTTTTGTTTCTCTAGGTTTGAGTTCTACTTCCAAAATTGAGGTTGGAGATTCTTCCTTTCTTTTGTTAAAGGAAAATGTGATATACAACTTGATGATGGAAATATCCAAGATGCACTATATGTTCCTAACATCACTACAAATTTACTTTATGTATATCAAATTTGTCATTCTGGTCAAGGGAAAACAGTGACTTTTACACCACATGGGGTGGAGTAAGAACTTTGTTGGAGCCTTATTCACTTGTTACTCAAGGTATTGTTGATCATAGTTCTAGACTATATCACTTTGAGGGTTTTGATGACACTTCTTCTACAGGGACAGGATTGGTTTCTCATGCAGATTCAGAGAGTAAGCTTTGGCATGAAAGATTTGGACATCTCAATTACAAATATTTAGAGTTGAGCACTCATGGTATGGTAGATGGTCTTACTAGAGTTTATTTTCTTGAGGGAGTTTTTCATGGTTGTGCATTAGGAAACAACACCAAGATCTTTTTCTAAGAATTTGTCTAAGCGAGATTCTTCACCACTTGAGTTTGTGCATAGTGACTTGATGGTTTTTCTTACCCCATCTTTCAATGGAGCTAAGTATGCACTTATATTTATTGATAATTTCTTGAGGCGTACTTGGGTTTATTTTCTCAAGTACAAAAGTGATGTTTTTCCACACTTTAAAGTCTTCAAGGCTTTGGTTGAGAAATAATCTTCTAGGAGCATAAATAACCTTCATATTGATAATATGGGGGAGTACTCCAACAATGAGTTTTCTAACTTTTTGGAAACTCAAGACATTATTCACCAGCATTTTGTTCCTCATACTCCACAATATAATGGATTAGCAGAAAGGGAGAATAGAACTTTGAAGGAAATGGCTAAATGTATGATGCATTCTAGAGATATACCTCCTATCTATTGGGCGTAAGCGCTTAATTGTATTAACTACATTAAGAATCACACACCACAGAGCACTTGAGCATTTAACTCCAGGAGGAAGCTTGGTCCAACACTAATCCGGATGTCTCATTTTTTCGAGTCTTTAGCCATGCTTGGGCCTTTGTGCCAAAGAAGAAAAGGAAAGCTTTGGATAAAAAGAGCAAACCCTTGATATTTGTAGGGTATTGTGAGGACATGAGAGCTTATCGTCTTTTAGATCCTGATACACATGATGTTTTTTTCAAACACATGTTTAGTTTGATGAGCGCTTCACTCCTCATGATTCTTCATCTTCTTCCATGTATCCTTCTTCTTAATCTCATCTTGAGGATCCTTTCTTTGAGGAGATTGGTGAGGAGATTATAGATGTCGTTGAGGATCATATTCCCACTGATGTTGTCACTATGCCTAAGTGGGATCGTACTACAATTTCGGAGGTGACACCTTTCATAGAGGATCTTCCACCCACTAGGCATCATCACGCACATTCTACAGGTTATGGAATTTTGTGTCGTGGCATTTTCTGAGGATTCACGGTCTTTTTCAAAGGCTCGTGGGATACGGGAGTGGGATGATGCAATGGCATTTGAGTATTCTTCTTTAATGAAGAATCATACTTGAGATTTAGTATCTCTTCATAAAGGAAGAAAGATGGTAAGGTGTATGTGGGTATACCGAACCAAATACGCAGTTAATGGGTCCATTGACAAGTATAAGGCTTGTCTTGTTACAAAGGGTTTTTCACAAGTTGAAGGTATTGATTACTCTGAGAATTTTACACCCGTTGCCAAGATGGATTTTGTACGCCTTGTACTTGCTCTTGCTGCATCATAGGGGTGGCCCATATACTAGATGGACGTGAAGAGTGCCTTCTTACATGGAGATCTACAAGAGGAAATATACATGGAGTAGCCAAATGGATTTGTTCAAGATTCTTCTCTTGTTTGTAGGCTCCGAAGGTCTCTCTACGGTCTCAAACAAGCCCCTTGGGCTTGGTATGAGAAGATGGATTCTTTTCTTCTATCTATTGGTTTTGTTCATTGCCACTCCGATCATACAGTGTATCTCCAACATGTTAGTGAGGATATTGTGATACTTTTCTTGTATGTTGATGATCTATTACTTACTAGCAGCTCTTCTTCCCACATTTAGAGTATTTAGAGGGCTCTTTCTACACAGTTTGACATGACAAATCTTGGGCTATTGCATTATTTCCTTAGTTTGCAGATTTCTCGGACAGATTCAAGGATTCATTTGATTCAGAAAAAGTACACCCATGATCTTCTTAGGCACTTTGATATGGCTGATTGCAAGCCAAGTCCATCTCCTTTTCAGTCTGGAGTTACTCTTACTTCCACATGTACCACACCACTTTGTGATCCTACATTGTATAGGCAGCTAGTTGGGAGTCTCATGTACTTGACCCATACTCACCCTGATATTTCATTTGAATTAAGGCTTGTATCTCAGTTTGCACATTCTCCTCACAGTAGTCACTAGCAGGCTGTTAAAAGGATTTTGCGCTATTTGCATGACACTTCCCACTTTGGCTTACACTACACCGGGGTTCTACTTAGTTGGTTGGGTATATAGATTCGATTAGGCGGTTTATTGATGACAGGCGTTCTACTTCTGCTATCTTTTATGTCTTGGTTCTTCTCCAGCTTGTTTGGGCGTGTAAAAAGCAACAAGCTATTGCACTTTCATCTTTACAGTGAAAGTACATTGGCAGCGGCTGAGTTTACAACGAGTCAATGATTCTTTGGCTTCTCTAGTTATTGATAGAGTTTGGATTCCCATAGGATTCACCAACTAGTACTTTGGTGTGACAACTAAAGTGTAATTCACATTTCTTGCAACCCAGTTGAGCACCAGCGGACCAAGCATATTGAGATACACATCCACTTCATTCGTTAGCACATTCAGGATGGATTTCTTTGCTTGGAGTACCTTCCGACTCAGTAGTAGGTTGCAGACATCTTTACGAAGCCTTTTGCATCACCTCACTACCTTGAGTTGCGTGGAATGCTTGGGGTTTCAAGTTGTTCTTGGGGGTGTTCATGAGAACATCTTCCTTCTTCTTCTTATTATTTATCTTTCCTTCTAGCAGGATTCTTTCCTTCTTTTGGTTCGATATTTCTTCATGGATATATTGTACATGAGTACCTCATCAGGCCTAGTTGTCGGGACTCATACTATGGACATGCCACTTCTATTTTGGCCCCTAGCTTCACTTGAGGGGGTGTTAGAGTAGGTATTTACCTTAGCTCGTGTTCACCTAAGTACATTATTTGCCTTTATTGTATTTATCCTCACCCACTTATGTGTGTGGATATTTCTTTTTATTTATTTAGATATTATGAGATATTATTTAGTTGTTAGATATAGTTCTTCCCTTGATCTATGATATTGACTAGTCCTTTCCTAGATCTATGGTATTGACTAGATCCTTAATTTCTAGTTCTCTCATAAATCTATGGACTTGACTAGTTCTTTGATGACTAGTTCTTTCCATGATTTATGGCTTGATCTACGACCTTGACTCGTTTCTTAGATTCTTATTTCTTACCTATATAAGCAAGGCCCATTCTCATTGTATTTCATTGAGTTCCATAATAATATATGAAATTGCTTTGCTCATTTGTTTACAAAGGTTTTATGTAAAGTTATTCGGGTGAATTACTTTCATCTTATTGATCATGGTGTTTGATTAGTATCTGTGTTCTTGGCTTGGTATGATCTAGTTATCCTTCCTTTTACAATCACTCATTCATGATAAGGATATAATAATCCACTCCTTACAGTAAATAACTTGCTAGCCTACAACATCACCATGATATTGTGGACAACCATATCCATGCTCCTAGTCCACTTATAGCTATTGCTCCTATACCCATTGATATTGATCTGTTAGTCTTTGAGCATGTTCATGCTCTTGATGCTTCTAAACCTGTGAGGCTTGTTACTACATGCTCTTCCACATCTGTGCCTATTACAATACCACATGTTGTGTATCCTATTTCTGCTCAACTGCATGGCCTTTTTGAGAAGTGTACCACTGCTTTTAGTTCTTGCATGCTCTGTTTTATGGGTTTCACTAGTGGAGGTATTGTAGACACTCATAGGGTATTATTTCCCCTCTTCCACATGTTAAGTGGAATTCTCACCATGACATTGGTTTTCGTATAGATATTTCATTGGGATCACACATTGACATAGCTCCTTTGTTTGTTCGCTTGACTCTTTTTTAGGATCATGAGAAACACATGAGTTCTGCATCTTCACTCAGGCTTGAGAAACCTGAGATTTCAACTATCATACATGATCAACCTGACACACATTCTGATGTTCATTTGCATGCACCCATTATGCATTTTGCACCAAGTCATATGCAGGCATCTTCTTCATCCATTCGTGTTGATTTGGGGTGGATATCTGATCACTCATGGTGGCGACATAGGCATTCGTTGAGTGGACTTTATAGGCATGGCTCCTCCACCATTCAACCTATTGCTCCACTTTCTATACCTTCCGCATTGTGATGCTTCTTATTTTGAGGATTTTTCTTTAGCAGGTGCAGTGTATCTCTCTTGTTTGTTGAGATATTTTGTATCTGTATTTTTGACACTTTTGGCATGTTGATAGTATCTCTTGGGGGATCTATTCTAGTGTAGTCTAGTGTGTAGTTTAAAAGTGTTCGAATAGTTTTTTTGACAACTCATACAAATTTGTAGCGTCCCTCCACCCATTCAGCAGTATGGGAGGGTGTGGTGTTGATCCTGCTTCTTTGGGTTTTGTGTCCTTGCCTTGTTACCTTGGCTTTTCTTAGATCGTGACACTCTTGATTTTGTGTCCTTACCTTATTGCTTTGGTTATTGTTTTTGGATCGTGACACACCTATTTGCAACAGTTGATCAAATTATGTTTGGTGTTTTTGCACTTTCGACATCACTTCATTGACAATCTCCTTGTATGGATCTATTCTAGTGAAGCCCAGTGTTAGTTGTTTTTGAGTTTTTGATCGAGTAGTGGATTCAGACCACAGTGCACACCAAAATTCTTTAGCATTGTATGATTTTTTTGAGCCGAGCTTCTTGGGATGCCTTGGAGTAGGTTTTTACTCTCTTTACTTTGTTGTTACTGGTTTTGGGTACCTTGCGGTGTCCCTTTTCCCAATTATTGTACATGAGTACCTCATTAGACCTAGTTGTTGGGACTCATACTATGGACATGCCACTTCTATTTTGGCCCCTAGCTTCACTTGAGGGGGTGTTAGAGTAGGTATGTACCTTAGCTCATGTTCACCTAGGTACTTTATTTACCTTTATTGTATTTATCCTCACCCACTTATGTGTGTGGATTTTTCCTTTATCTTATTTAGATATTACGAGATATTATCTATTTGTTAGGTATAGTTCTTTCCTTGATCTATGGTATTGACTAGATCCTTGATGTCTAGTTGTCTCCTAAACCTATGGTCTTTACTATTTCTTTGATGACTAGTTATTTTCTTGATTTATGGCTTGATCTACGACCTTGACTAGTTCTTAGATTGTTATTCCTTGCCTATTTAAGCAAGGCCCATTCTCATTGTATTACATTGAGTTCCATAATAATATATGATATTGTTGCTCATTTATTTGCAAAGGTTTATGTAAAGTTATTATGGCGAATTACCTTCATCTTATTGATCGTGGTGTTTGATTAATATCTGTGTTCTTGGCTTGGTACGATTTGGTTATCGTTCCTTTTAATAAGGATTGTCCTCAGTGGAAGCATGCCATCATTAATAATATTATGAGGCCATGAAAAGTTATTGTGATTAATTCTTTCAAGTGGAATATCACTATCAATGGGTTACTGCATAAAAAGGGTTTTTGAAATTTCTATTATTAAGTATATTATTGCAATTTGTAATTTGAAAATAAATAAGAAGGCTTAATTATTTAGTTAATACATAGTACCTATATTTGGTGTGGACGTCGGTTGCATCTATATGACCCCTTTTTGCAAATGGTTAAAATAAGATAAAATATTCACTTTTTTTATGATGGGCCCACCAGGCCACCACTTTTGGATTATCAATCGAGGGCATAAAATCTTTATCTCGATTTTGGAAGTGAACCTAGGAAAGGTGTTGATGGCCATCTAGATTGCCAAGCAAGCGTCTGCATTATTTGGGTGGGCATCTAGACTCTGATCGAGCAAATGGGCTATGTGGCTGACGTCTGGACATTATTGATGGTATATGAAGTATTTTTTTGGGTGTCTGGATACTTTTGGAAGGCATTTGTATTATGTTGTTGGACGTCTAGGCTACGTGGTTAGGAATCTAGACTATGTAGTCATGCGTCCCAGGACTATGTGGTTGAATGTCGGGCATCTTTTATGCAAGTGACTAATGGAAGATGCTTAGATTTTATTAGTGTATATTGGTGAATGTACCTTATTTGTGTTTCGAGGCGGTAATGATATATATACATACATAAGTATGAAATTTATTTTAAACACTAGGTGAGATGACCCACAAAAGTAACTTGCATCCTAAAATTTTAGGTGAAATATTACTCTGTACGACTCCTCCAAATCACTAAATGAAAATTTTAAAAATGTAAATATTTGTGAATTAGCCAAAATTCACCACTAAAATTTTCCCTGCACACAACATCACACTACTATCATGTTAGTTCATTTTATTATATACAATCACTTTGATATATTGGTGTTAAGAGACACAAGAGCACCCCAAAGGGTTGGTTAGTTATTCCCACTCACACAATCACCTAAGAGAACTATATGAGGCTAGATCCAATAATGAGGGCATGTAGTGTAACACTTGGATTAGTTCGAAGTAGATGGGATTCTTACCACCAAGGGTAGTTCAACCTCAACTACACATACATGTATTTTGTAGACACTCAAATTCAATAATTCATTGTTTGACACTACTAGTTTTGAAAATGCACTCTTTTAGATAAACACAACCATCATGTTCCCACTTAGTACATTTTGAGGTCTTTTATCTAGCTTGTTTATCCTTGCACACTGATATGCTAACACATTCTAAGAGCATAATGCAAAAAGTCCATATACTAAATCAACTTGAGAGGATGAAAACTTCATTTAACATGTTTTTCATCCCTAGTCAAGGTTATATAGTTTGACCACAAATTTATATCCGGTCCTAACCTATTTATATGGTTTTTCACTGTCATATCCTCTATCTCTGCTTTTAATTCCAAATTATCTGAAGGGTCCTTTACTACCTCTAGGCTGGCCTTTCTTTGATAATTAATCTCTAGAACGCTATATAAACAAGCTAACACTATCCCATTTGCTAACCTTGGAAATCATATGGCATTACATGAATACACTCACTTCTAATACTTGCAGAAGGCACCCTAGACTCCCTAAATCTCACAAAATCATATCTATAGTCATTAGGACAACAATATTTACATGTTTGAAGCTTCTTACTGTGAGGCTAAGACATTAGTCTCTCTCTCATCCAAAAGCACTCGGACACCCCTTTCCCAAGTATTTTAGCAAGAAGAAAAACTCAACTCAAGCATTGTCAAAGAGGTTGCCAAATATAGTTTCATTCATTCAAATATCACATGTTAGTTAGAGAATGACATATAATTGAGGCATCTTTAAAGAAGTGCTAACATCGACAATGCACGAGGGTACCCATAACCCAACTAATGTTTGTTTTGAGGTCTCCCATCCATGGCTAGGGTTTGAGATCATGTTTAGAATATTTAGAGAGCTTCGCGATCAACAACTATAATTTGACAATGACAAATATTTCCAAGAAAGTAAAAACACTAGGAAGTTCTGAGCTAAAAATGAAGTAGGTACAAGACCAGTAAAAAGGGTTAAGACCATACATACGGTCTTGACATAAGTGTATGGTCTTTACCCCATATCGAGTTTCAGTCATAGTTCCCATAATGAAGCATTATCAGAGGGTAAGTGCATGAAGTTGGGGGACAAAAAGTGGACAAAAACTTGAAAATAGATGAAACGTGTACGTGTATTGCTAAAATGCGCTCTTGTTTTAATTTTTTTGGTTTGGTAATTACCAAACCTATAACATGTATGTGTTTTAAAGAAGCCAAAACACATACGCATTCCGAGAGAAGGAAAAATGTGTATGTGTTTTAGAGAAGTTAAAACACATACGCGTTTTTTATATTATGGACTATGTATGTGTATTTGGGTGTCTTATACTTACTTATCATGGAGTAAGTACAATATTTTTTTATTCTTTGTTATAATTTAAATTTATTTTAGTAAATATAAGAAATTAGGGTCACTCTGCACCTGATGGAAGTGGTCTCGTAGCTCCAACAATTATAATCTAGAAGATAGTTTTTCAAAATCTAATATGGTCAGTACTTACTCATTTTCGATTTTAAAGAAAGGACCTAAAACTTTCGGGCATATATATTGTAGTTGATCTTTGTTTTGGGAAAGCATATGCTCATTTTTAGGTTTTTGACCTTCTAAATTGGCCCTACCATCTTGAATTGGTACCAAATTTTTAATTTGGTCCATAATTCACTTTAGTGACCATGAATCAACTATATGATGTTTGTCTACTTCTCACTAAAAGAGATCCTTGCTTTGTATATAGAGGATTGTTCCCGAATGGGATTCTGTCCTATTGTTAAAATGAGGTGATTGTAACGGGCCTCCTCTTGAAGGTGTGATAACACTACTAGGTGTTGAATGAGTTTTTACGAATAGTACCAAGTGAATTGCATCAAGTAAACTCGGATGATTGCTCATTTGTAGAAACATGGTGCTCCATATAAATATCATTAATGGTCTCATACATGTTTTTTCTCATATGTCTCTTATGGAGACAAACAATGCCTTGATACTTCACACATGATGGTCCTTGATACCTCGGTGACATGACTAGCTCATTTTAGCTTGTTCTGAAGGGTGTTCAATTAGCTAAAAAATGGCCAAAATGTCTTTTTAGGCCTTCGAGAGGAAGTAGTCTCTCATCAAAACTAAATGAGTCAATCAATCACCTTAGACACTATTCCCTACACACTGAAACACACTGAATGGTATTATGAGGACTTTCCTTTGGGTGAGGGTTTATGATTTAGGTAACTTAGGGTTTAGGGCTCAGGGTTTAAGGTTTAGTATTTAAGGCTCATAGTTCATATTTTAGGTTTAAGGTTTAGGGCTCAACACTTAGGGTTCATGGTTTAGGTTTTAGAGTTTAGGGTTTATGGCTCAAGGTTAAGGGTTGGGGGTTTAGGATTTAGGGTTTAGGGTTTAGGGTTTAGGGATCAAGGTTGAGGTTTAGGGTTTAGGGCTCGAGGTTGAGGGTTTAGGGTTTAGGGTTTAGGGATCATGGTTGAGGGTTGAGGATTGAGGGTTTATGGCTCAAGGTTTAGTTTTTAGGGTTTAGGGTTGAGGTTTTATGTTTAAGGGTTCAAGGTTTAGGGTTTTGGCTTAGGGCTTAGGGTTTATGGTTTAACACTTAGGGTTTAGGGTTTAGGGCTCAGGGTTTAAGGTTTAGGGTTGATGGTTTAGGGTTTACGGTTTAGGGTTTAGGAATTAGGGTTTATGGTTTAAAGGTCAGGGTTTAGGGTTTAGGGAAAATGGTTTAGGGTTTAAGGCTCAAGGTTTAGGGGTTAGGGGTCAGGGTTTAGGGCTCAGGATTTAAGGCTCATGGATTAGGCTCACCTATTTATTCACTGTAGTGTTCTATGTCTTACCCATTCTTATACGTATTGACATAGAGTATTCAACTAAAAAGGGTTCATCTACTTTGTAGGCAGAAAATTCAAGGAGTCATCACAATTTGATGCCTTTCATCTACTGATATTTTAAAGGAGGGAAATTACAAATATCCAAGAATAATTTGGTACAAATAAATGTTACCCAATACAGAGCTATCTTCTTCTTCCCATTGCATGTGAACTATTTCACTCACTATAATGTTTTGTGTCTTACCCATTCTTATTAGTATATTGAGAGTATTCAACTGAAAAGGGTTCATCGACTTTGTAGGAACAAAATTCAAAGAGATTCATCAAAATTTGATGTCTTTCATCTATTGATATTTTGAAGGAGGGAAATGCCCACCTCTCATAAACAAGGTAGTTGTAAAAGCAGACTTAATGATGGTTCTAGGCACAAGACTAGGAAATATGGTCCTAAGATATTCAAAAAGATGAACTCACTCATGAGACCTACTAGAAATATATGAGGTTTAGGGGTTTAGCATTTAGGGCTCATGGTTCATGGTTTAGGGTTTAAGACCTTTAGGATTTAACATTTAGGGCTTAAGGTTTATGGTTTATGGTTTAGGGCTCATGGCTTAGGGTTTAGGGTTTAGGGGTTAGGGTGCATGGTTTAGGGTTTACGGCTCAGGGTTTGGGGTTCAGAGTTATGGGTTTAAGGTTTAGGGGTTAGATCTTAGAGCTCTGGATTTAGGGTTTAGGGCTCGGGGTTTAAGGTTTTGTGTTTAGGGCTCGAGGATTAGGGTATAGGGCTTAAGGCTTAAGTTTTAGTGTTTAGGGTTTGGGGATTAGGGATTAGGGTTTAGGGTTCATGGTTTATGGCTTAAGGTTTGAGGTTTGGAGTTATTGGTTTAAGGTTTAGGGGTTAGAGCTCGGGGCTTTCGATTTAATGTTTAAAGTTTAGGGCTTAGGGCTCGGTGTCTAGGGTCTAGGGTTTAGGGTTAAGGGTTAAAGGTTTAGGTTTTAGGGTTTTGATTTAGTGTTTAGGGTTTAAGATTTATTATTTTGGTTTTAGGGTTTAAGGTTTAAGTCTCATGGTTGAGGGTTAAGGGTTTAGGTCACAAAGTTTAGGGTTTAGTGTTTAGGATTTAGGGCTTATGGTTTAGGGCTTAGGGCTCAGGCTTTAGGGTTTAGGATTCAATGTTTAGGGTTTATGGGTTAGGGTTTAGGGTTTAGGATTTAGTTTTTTTTAGGGTTTAGGGTTTAACATTTAAGGCTCATGGTTCATGGTTTAGGGTTTAGGGTTTATGGTTTAGGGCTTAAGGCTCAAGGTTTAGGATTTAGGGCTCATGGGTAAGGGCTGAATATTTAAGGATTAGGGTTTAGGGCTTAAGATTTAGGGTTTAAGGTTTATGGTTTAGGTTTTAGGGTTTAGGGATCATGGTTTAGGGTTTAGGGTTTAGGTTTAGGGCCTCGGGTTTAGGGTTTAAGGTTTAGGGTTTAGGGTTTCGATTGTAGAATTTAAATGCTAAAAGATTTAGGTTGAATGCTTGAAATCTGAAAATTACCTATGTACTGACCAGATTATACTATAAAAACTATCTCCTAAATCATGACTAATGGAGTTGTGAGACTAGTTCCATAAGGTGCAGAGTGACCCTAATTTATTATATTTACTAAAATAAATTTAAAGTATAAGAAATAATAAAATATAAATAATAATAAATGAAAGACTTAAAAATAATACAATGTCTCGTACATACTATAAAGAATGCGTACGTGTTATAGTGCATATGCGTTATAATGCGTACGCATTTTGCATTTTCACTTTTTCCAAGCCATGCCTCAAGGCTTGGGATCCAGTTTAGATCCCCAAACCTGAGGCATGGACCTGTACAAATACAACAAACAACGTGTTTTAGCAGGAAAATGTAAAAATGCCACTTCCTCCATGATAAATCAACATAAAACAATCGATTCGTTTATAGAAAACTACCACGACGTAGAGCAGAGTTTCTTCTTTCTAAAAATATAATTTTTCAAATTTTCTAACTAATATAAGGTTTCCATATTATTTATTTTCTAACTATGTCTTTTTATAGCTATTTTTTGAAGTTTAAATATGTCTATCTTTCATCGTGTATCTTTTTTTTGGGTCATCGAAATTGAAAAAAAATTATACTAGCACAAACTAGGCCTAATTCTATACATATTAAAAAAATCTAATTTTCTATATTTTTGAGGTAGTTAGGGGGGGGCATGGTTGGAGCTCTGTTATTTTTCAAAACATAAAATTTATGTACTAGAAAAATCATAAAAAAATAAATATTTGCTAAAAAACTAAAAAAATTCTAGCACAAACTAGATGCTCCTAGCTATCTTTCTACTAAAGGGTTTTCAAAACTACTAAATGGTGCTCAAAAATGGTGGGGGGCACGAAAGTCACTCATTATGTTTTTAACAAAAATATGAGCACTTGTTGGTATTTTAGTTATTTGACCCACTTAAACTTATCTATTTTCAATAAAATTTAGTATCTTAGAAACTAGACTCAAAATGTTATGATTCATGTTTACACAACATCTTCCAATTTTGAGTGTAACTATTTCAAAAAACTCATACAAGTTGAATTTTTTTATTTTTCAGAAAAATGTGTCCACTTAAGACCCCCTTTTGGCCCCCAACTTGGTGCACTTACCCCCGGACTCGAATCTTCTTGTTACATGAGTGTGCACTCTCGAACTTCCCAAATCCATATGTAATCAATCGAGTGCACTCATTCCCTTAGGTTTTCAAGTTTGTAGCATATTGTTTACACATTTAATGTATTTTTATGATATTGTATGATTAATATTGGAAGTTAATTAATCAAAATAACCCCTTGTAGCTCCCCTTACATCCTTTAGTGTAATTAATTCAATAATTCTTAAATTACACCATAATATAATAAGGGTGTAAAGATTTTCTCCTTTTGGTTTGTTAATGCTATGACAAAGGGTTGTGTAAGTTTCTTGGGTTTCCACTTTGTTGTAGGTGATATATGTCATCTTGAAGTTGTGCAGCAAAAATAACATACAACTATTAGCATATGGATTTACACACATGAAAATGACATGTAACAATATGGGAATGAAGTCCCTCCTCAATGAAGGTGAGGTTGCCTTTATTGAAAACCAAAATTATATTTACATATGTACATTCAAAATTATATGTGGGGGTGTTTTGGAACATCAATGGAAAGAAAAGTGAATGAGGGAGATGGAATGGAATGAAGGAAATGAATGGAAAGGAATGAATGGAAGGAACATGCAAGAGTTAGGTAAAAGCATAGCCTAATATTGCATGGAGAAGAACAATAAATAACTAACACAAATAAAGCGGAGTTTGCATCAGCTAAATGAGAATGAGTAAAAGAGAACACACATGAGCAAGTAGATAATTAGAGCTTGATTGTTGTGAACTAAAAAAACATATTAGTAGTGTTGACAATAAGATCCAAGATAATATTTGCATACAAGATTCAAACACTAACATCTAATGAACATAAGAACATCAAATGCTATAAGAGACAATGAATAAGACACAAAGTTCATATTTCATTAACTCCAAAATATCTTCTCAAAAGAACAAAAAATTTCTTTCTTTGAAATAAAGCTTGCACACACAAGAGTATTTTCTTCTCCTCTCTCAAAGTCACCCTTACAAATGAGCCCCTAAAATCCTTTTATAACCCAAAAGTTGGTTACAAAGTAGTTAGGATTTTAAATGCACATTAAATAGGGCACTTAAGTGACTTTGAATTTTTCAACCAACTTTTAAAAAGTGACTAAAAATAGAAACCACTTAAGTTAAAAAGTCATTTAAGGAAAAATACATAAATAAAAGAAATGGGTATGTGTGGACCCCACTTAAATGACTTGGACATACACATAGACATCCTAGTTAGCAATGCACCACCTAGATCAAAACACCTATGATCAGTGCCTTATCCATTGGGCCAAGAGTCTACCTATCTCGGTCATACGGGAATGAACTCATTGACCGTGCTCCACAATCCTCTAGCTGACAAGAGAGTCGAGCTTAAAACTTGAGTAATTCATCCACCTCTCCATTTGAGCATCATCCCAGTGTGAGAAATTTTGTCTTTATTCACATTCACATTCACAATTACACATAATTCTCCACATGCTTTGAATAGCCTTCCATGGTGAATTATTCATTTGTCGCGAGACTGTAGTCGTTATGCCACCTTAGCTTGTCAGAATCCAACTCTTGATCTTTCACCATTAAGAAGATCTTCCAAGATCCAAAATTGCAATTCACTTCTTGGAGTCATGTCTTTTGGATTTATCACCATCCCGAAGTGTTGCTATTTTGATCCACTCACGATCGTCCAATTCAAGAACGCTCCAACTTTAAGGCGGCCGATGAAGTATTGAGCCCATTTTGCTAACTAAGAGCCGATGGACACGATTTGAATGATGTGACCTTACTTGATGATCCACACAAATGTACTTATTATTGGTCTTGGTTTGTTGATGAATAGATCCGTACAACAATCAAGTGAAGACAATTGATGTAGACAAGCTTCTCCCATTATCGATCTCTGCCATTAACAATGGTTTTTGACTCTTAAGAGACTTATGCCAATAAATTACGACTTATACCGCATAATAAAGAAATCAGAGGTTGCTTCCACTTCGGATCCATTGGAATTGAATCGTCATACTATGTAGGTGTGGTGCATCCATGCAAATGGCAACCAATTCAGGACAAGCGTTGGAAAAATTGTGACTTGCCTTCGATTGATATGTGATCGCATAATCGACTTACGTCGATGTGTCCCAAGTTGGTATCGATGATATTCTCATATTCTGAATGGAGCGTCGAGGTAGGTAGAATGTCCTAGAACCTATACCACAATATCATTTTGTTTACAGATGTCATGATTGTGACAGAAGCATGATTTCAGGCTATTACTTCCAAACTTCAAAACTAAACAAATCACCTCTGAAACTGCCCTGAGAAAAATAACAAATATTGTTATGAGAAGATCTCACTGGATGAGGGAGTCTATTAAGGTACCACAATTTTGTGTGTCAAAGGGTTTTTTCCCAATAAAATTCTTCAGTCAAATGTTAAAGGTCAAAGTTGACTCTTATGAAATTGCTAGGAAAATGCAGGTGTAAAACTGTGAAAATCCCAATTGGTTTTAGCCTGGGAAAAATACCAAACTTTACCTTGGGCATCTAAAACTTGGCAAGGAGCATATGAATGTGAGGAGAATTCAAAAAACCAATCCTTTGCTCCTGAAAATCCTCCGAGTTCAAAATATCGACCCTCAAAGTCGGAGTCTCTTTAACAGTTTTGAAAACTATGCGCATAACAAAATCATGCAAATGCATTCTATTTGACTCCGTGAAAAATATCAAACGAAGTGTTGTACATTTTAATTTTGGCAAAGAAGTACATGAATGTGGGAAGAATTCAACGAACCAAATTGTTTCTCTTGATGATCATCTGGGCTCGAGATATGGATTCTCAAAGTAGGCCTCCCGCCAAGTGAAACTACGCGCACGACAAAATCAAATAAACTACATTTTTCTTGGGTTCGTGAAAAATATCAAATGAGGTGTTGTTCATTTAAAATTTGGAAAACGAGTACATGAAGATGGGAAGAATTCAATGAAACAAATCGTTCTTCTCGAAAATCACTCAACTTCGAGATATTGAGCTCCGAAATCAATTACTTCATTAGACACAACCTGCACGTTCATTCCGCATCTTATCGTCTTCTTCATTAAATTCATTTTCCTTTATGCTGATATACATCGGTAATGCATTTGAATGCGTGATATTTTTGAATAGCTTGAATACTTCTCACCAATGCGTTGAAAATGATTTAAAAAAAAAAAAAAAAAAATCTCTCGATTTTTAATGACTTCGCGTAGGATCGATTTTAATCTTTTGCTTTCGGCAGTGCGTGAGCAAGCTTTCCTTTGCATGAATCATGACTTCTCTTTGCATGCATAGAACAATGACTTCTCTTTTGCACAAAAATTGCCTGATTTTAATGAATGCCGAGAGATTTGCTTTACCGATGAATGGAGGACTATTTTAGACTACCGAGTTCTTCCTTTTACCCACGTGACCTTCCTGATTTCCTTTACTTGTTGTTTTGGCATTTTTACCAATACATTGAATTTGTTTTAGTATGCCCAATGTGCGAGCTCTATCAAAATAGTGAATCTCCCCCTTGGCGTGGACTTGTTAATGAATATGCATGGAAATTTTGATGCTCTCAAAACCTACGTGGACTTTACTTCTCCTCACCCGTGAACAATATGTTTTTACTTGGAAAGATGCTTGGAATATCTTTTCTTTATACCAATGCGTTGAAATATTTTCCTCCTTCTTGTCTTTTGTGTTGGAAATTCTCCAATGCGTGGAGATTTGCTCACCAAAACCAATTTTTTTTTTTTTTTTTTATTATTGTTCTCCTTCCTTTAAGTGCTGCAAGTGGACTATTGTCTTTGGTGACTATTTTTTTTATCTATTCAAACCGTGTTGCATGCATAGAAAAACAAATTTCCACTCAGTGGAACTTCATCTCCTTGGGCGCGTAGTGATTCTCCTTGGTGGCATGTTCCAATGCTTTGACAATGTGGAAAATGCTTTTCTTTGACTAGCGTATTACCTCCTTTACATGCGTGGATCTTCTTCCAATCATGTTCATAATAAACTGGTATTCTTTGTTTCTTCTTTGTATTGAAATGCGAACAAACAATTTAGCAATAACACGAACAAATTAATTAAATGGAGTAAGGAACAAAACTTCTTCCAACTATTTTCATGGGGAAATGGTTATGGGAATTAAAGAAGCTTCCCCGTAACAATTTCCCCTTCCCGTTGAAATAATCAATTCCCTCTTCCCCGGGTAGTGACATTAATTCCCAGGGGAAAGTGGGAAAAAACAACCATTTGCCATTTGAAAATGGCAAGGCGGTGGCGAATCCCCATTCTATTTCCCCATGTGCGAAATCGGGGGAAGTTTTGCCCGTTAAATCGTCATGGGTTGAATTGGCAATCAATAGAAGAAATCCCACAAAGTGGGGAAATAAGAAAAATTTGCTTTAGAAAGGGAAATCGTATGCGGGAAGCTAATTTGGCATCCTCGACAATTGGAGCGAAACTTACTTTCCCAAACAATTTAAAACTTGTCGATTAACTTTTAATAAATATTATATTAATATTTATTTAATTAAAAACCCCAAAAATTAATAAAATTGATTTTATCAAATAAAGGGTGATAAATTAATTAAATATTAATTAATTAATTATTTAACTTGTGAGTGACTGGCAGGAGGAGTTCTTACCGAAATGGATGAAACGAAGACTAGAATGATCACAAGAACGAGATGATCGCGACGAGGGTGATAAATCACGCAAAATAACACTTTTGAAAATTTTCAAAATTTCCATGTTTATTAATTTTGCGAAGTCAAAATTAGATGATAACAACAACGAAGGTCATTTCTAGATAAACGAAACACACAAGAAGTTTTAGATTTAGATTGTTAAAGGGTCAAAGACCATACAAATCTAGGTCATGACTATATAATAGTTGTACGATCCTACCTCTTTGCTCGGTTTCTAGTGCCACAATCAACATAAAAGCACTTACTGATGTTTAATCTACCTATTTCACCATCTTGCAAATCAAGATCCTCCTTTTTGCCCTATACAACTAAGTTCCTCTCTCATTTTGTAATTTGAGCAATTACTTATCTTTTAACAATGGTTACAAACATGAAGGCAATATTATAATTGTGAATGGTTAATGTTGGAAGTTAATTGATTAGAATAGTCTATTTATTACAAACCCTTACATCCTTCTTATTGTTGTGCACTCCCATAACATAAATTTAATTAGGGTGTAGTGCTTTTATGTTGATTGTGGCACTAGAAACTAAGGTGAGGTAGGACTCTACAACTATTATATAGTAATGACCTAGATTTATATGGTCTTTGACCCTTTAATAATCTAGATCTAAAACTTCTTGTGTGTTTTGTTTGTCTAGAAATGACTTTCGTTGTTGTTATCAACTAATTTTGACTTCGCAAAATTAATAAACATGGAAATTTTGAAATTTTTCAAAAGTGTTATTTTGTGTGATTTATCGCCCCGTTGCGATCGTCTTGTTCTTGTGATCATTCTCGATCTTCGTTTCATCTATTTTGGGCGAGAACTCCTCTGCCCAAGTCACAAATGTGTTAAATAATTAATTAATTAATATTTAATTAATTTATCACCTTTTATTCGATAAAATCAATTTTATTAATTTTTGGAGTTTTTAATTAAATAAAATTAATATAATATTTATAAAAATTAATTGACAAATTTTTAATTATCGAAGAGAAAGTAAGTTTTAAGCTTCCAATTGTGTTGAAGATGATTAGACTCGGATCCACTCACTTTTTAGTCCTGCCAAGGCAGGATAATATACATTTCATGTCATCTAATTAATAATGTTACTGTGAACCAATCATAAACAAGAATTTTTCTACCCATCTCAAGTTTTCTAATGTATAATTTTTGAATTGACATATTTACATAAATACAATTTCACATAAATAAATTTATTGAAATTTTGATTGGTTGGAAAGGGTGATTTGACAATTTTTTCTTCTTATTGAAGTACACATTTTTCTTTTTTTTAAGCCAAAATATTATAAATGGCCAAGTGGCCTAGCATTTATTAACCCCTGTCAATCTATCAATTCATCTATTTGATTGTACTTGATTGAATACTTGACAATGCCAACTATCACCAATTACAATATGACAACATTATATAGAGAAGGTGAATCTAAATAAAGTGAAAGTTTAATTAACTATTACCATTTATAAATTTATTTATATTAGTTAACCTATCATATTATATATTTTCTTATTAAAAAATAACACACATTATGTAAATTTATTATATATTTATAAAATTTATAAAAGTGAAACATACCTATACTTATCTCTATTAAACAAATTTATTATTGTACTTTGCATAATATATGTATAGATTTATCATTCCCATAGTAAATATCAAAATTTCCGTGAGGCATATATCAATATCATTGAACATAAATTATATCTCTATAAGAATTTAATGTAAAAATTAGAGACAACAGATAATATTTATTAACGGAATGATAAATCATGAGATGAATAGAAATAGATAATATTGTCAACTATTGTCACTATGGATAGTATGTCTCCGAATTTTTAAATATCATATTTTATTTCAGCACATCTTCTCTTTTTTAATATTATGTTTTGATACTAGTCAAACTACCTGCATAATTTAAAAAATAAGTTTGATTGGACAATGCAAAATACCTCTAATTTTAAATCTTATTCAACATTTCCCTGTTCACACATGACCAAGGCATCCCTTTCACATCATTTCTAAAAAATTATTTAAATATTACCATTGTATATTACCATTCTCTCCTAACCAGCAGCTAATGTCCACCCAATGCTATTTACTGCCACTCCATAAACTAGATTTGGTAATGTTGTTTGCACTTGACACCATTCATTTGTTTCGTACCTCAACTCCCACATACACCAAATGGTCTGATAACACTATTTTTCCATCAGTTCCAGTAAAATGAATTTTCTGTAGAATTTTTTGTGAAAACTATATTTGTACTTGCTTCGATATTTTCAGTACGTTGGACAAGGCATTTACTTAAATCCAATCCAGTAATATAGACCTAAAACACTGCAGTGAACAGGGAATGACACTACTACATAATGTGAATCTGGCTTAAGTTTTGTACCTAACTAGTTGGAAATGTATATCTATCTATTGAACTTGACACAACATGAAAGAAGGCATCCGAGTACCTTTTGGTGTCATTTTCGAACAAAGCTGCTTATTGTACATTGTATGTGCTTCTCTTCATGTTTCCTAATAGGAGCACATAAAGCAACATGTTATTTTCAGAGACAGTTATGTTTAAGGGATATGTAGGCATATGCTTAGTTATGTTTGGACTATACAAAATTTTCCTCGGTGTTTTAGACAAACCACATTCTTGCCTATTACAATCCGCTCATCTTTACATCTTCGATTATTACAATCTACAATTACAATTTAAAGGCAGGAACTGGCCGCTTTGCGGCTCTTGTTTAGCTTTACCACCCCAAGCCATTTACTTGAAGCTAACTTTTTTTGGGGGCTTTTCTCATTTATTAAAAAAATAAAATAACTTATTACGCCGAAGGCGTTCCCCCTATGGTAGAGGACCTCCGGACGTTTCTGCTACAATTGTGCTAAATTTGACAGCCTTTTAGACGTTTTTCAAACGGGATTAAATTTGTATTTGTTTGCATGTCGTTTTACTTTGCATGCAATTTTTGACTTTCTATTTTTAAGATCCTATTTTTAACTGCTTGTTTTTTAGATTCCGCCCTGTTTTATAAATAAGGAGTTTGTATTGGTTATCTCATCAAATAATCAGTTTGTTTTTGTGAAAGAAGGATCCGAAAGTGAAGGGAGTCGACACACAGTGTTTGGTATGTAAATTTGCTTAACTATTTCTTTTTTGGATTCCCACAGTTGAACAAATGCTCTAAGCTCCGATTCACGCGTCTTTCGCCACCGTACGCCTAATTTGAAACCGTTTTCTTGATTTTTCGGTGGTGAAACCGTTTTCTGCTACATGTTAGGTGTTGTCGGATATCTTTTATTTTATTGGAAGAACACTGCCTTTTATTTTACTCACCGCTTTCATTCCGAGAGGTTAGAAATTTCTGTTTTAATGATCCGATGGTGCTGCATTTTCAAATTTTAATGCAATGGCGTTTTAATGATCGATAATTGTGCTCACCGACTTCCAATGCCCATTGATGGGATCTATTAGTTTGTCTAAATTTAATAAATATTTCTTGTAATTCTTGTGAATAGAAACCTTGCTCAAGCATTCTTTGGTTTTTGAATTTTTACGAGAGATAAATATTTAATAATTCAAACATTATTTCAAGCACTCAATAATACATTATTAATGAGCTTGAAATTTGCGGATTGCCTTGTTACGCCCCAAACTGAGGACCACTCCGCAATCGAAAGATGCGCTGTTTGAAGTCTAAAATAGTCTGTGTTTCTCGGTGAATGGTTCCCAATATTGAAGGAAAGAGGCTTCCTACCATTTATTGGTTTCCTAAAGGAACCTAATTTAATTGACAATATTCAATGTTAAGTGGGATTATTGACGGATCACACTTTTTTTAAAAAATCTTTTAAATATTGTCGTGGAAATGAATGGAATGATTACTCAAGGCAAATGAGTTATTTAGCCAAAGGGTATATAATTTATTTTTCTTTCCACCAAAATTTCCATGATTTAATTATTACTTGAGAAATATTCAAATCTTCTATGATTTGATTATTTGTTTTAGAATAAATAAGCAATTGTGTTAAATTGATGTTAAATTATTTCAATATGTTTGTGATAATGAATATACATATTGGGATGTTTTAAATGTTCTATCTCTACATTTCTAACTTGTTACAAATTCATGCATATACATTTACCAATTTTATATCATGAGTGGTAGCGTTATGTAGTGAATATGACATTGGCAGTGTAGATATATTTAGTTTTATTAACTTCTTTTTCACTTTTTTGTAGGTTATTTGTGATTCTCATTCTCCCGCGGTAAAGAAGAGCGTCATCTCTAAACAAACTTGAGGTGGGTTTTAATATTGATTCAAGTGCTTATTCATTTGTTTCGTTTATTGCATGCTATGGTTTAAAAAATTATTTTAGAGAGCTTTCATGTTATATTCTTTTGATTGTTACATTTATATTTAGACTCCAATCCTTTTTCCGAAGTGACATGTGGGGGCACGTGCCTTCGTCAATGACAGGATTCGTTATGTGCTGAGGGGTTCGTTCCCCAATGAGGCCATTTCGAAGCATCCCAAGTTGGATGTTAGACTGATCAGCAACAAGGCTTTTAAAGCTACCCGTCATACCTAAGAACATCTTGGTGGACTAACATACTTATTTTCCCTCTCCAGTTTAATATGATGCAGACTAGAAACACAATTCCCCTCCCCACAACGGGATTGACATTAACTACGCCTCACTTGCAGAGGGAGGAAAATTTTAAGCGTATTCAATGTGTTGTTAATGTTTTGCATTGTAGGCAACCGAAACCACCTAAAACAGTGATAGCTGAAATGATCAGAGATCACCTCCACCTGATGCCAACATCCCCAATTTTTCTCTCCAAAATCTGAACGATTGCAGATCATTCACGAGGCTTTTGCTTGATTTATGATTCGAACGAAGATGCACTGAAATATGAACCACCCCACAAATTGAGGAGAATGGGAATTCCAATCGAGGCATCTGCAACTGGACAAAACTACAAGAAACGTGCAAAGAAAATTGCACAAGCAAAAAGCAAGAAATTTGATTTTAAAAAATAGCTTGTAGTGGTTAGTTTATAAGTGTTTGTTTATAAGTATTTTTGAAATAAACTGTAACTCGTTCCAAATATTCCATGTATGTATTGTCGCAGTATATATCCGACGGAGAATCAAACTTATCAAACACATGTTCAGTTTTTGTTATCCAACAACTATGCTTTCCTAATTTCTTTATCTTTGTGTTTCCATACAAATACCTATAGTCTTCTCACTTCAAGTGTACATATTGTTCTTATTGTATTCCATTCTGTTTGCTTAACATAATAATATGTAATTCATTTCAAATAAATGCATGTATATATTGCGGCGGAACATATGGGGCACAAAATCTAACTTTTCAACAAACAACAACAACAACAACACATTTTTAATGAGTTATTCATTATATCTTTCCTTTATACAATTGCTCGCTTCTTTATGTAAACCAACGACACAATTTTAATGTGTACTTCATAATATTTGCACACAAATACATATAGTTTTAAAATGCCAACAAACAACCATACAAATTTTAGTTGTTTTCAACCAAAGCTTTGTACATTATATCACTTTTTTGCATATTGAATTGTTAAAGGGTTAGACTTCATGTTTGCACTTTTTAGAAAATATGAAATAATAAGGAAGTCAACTTTAAAGGTTCTCATTCTTTACAAATGCATGATTTCCTGAACAAATCCTTCATTTCATGATTGACTGCCCTACAAGTTTACATTTTCCACCATATATTTGCAGAATTCTCACAATCTCGAGCATCTTTTAGTTGCCATGGAAATAACTTTGACACATGAAGGCATTTCTCAATTGATTGAGGGTGGTTCCAATGTTGACCCCACATTTCAGATACTGCACTTGAGCTCTCTAAGGTCCATTCTCAACACGGGAGCCCAACATTGTGTTGACCTTTCAGATGGGATACATTTTCAGACAGCACTTCTACCCTCCAAATTTGCAAGTCGTGTAACCGACAATTCAATACAAGAAGGCTCCATCGTGTGCTTACACAAATCCCTCATTAGAATGATCAAAAGTGAACTGTAAGCTTCATCTCTTGCTCAATTACCAATGTACATAAACTCGCTATATCAATTAAAATTTAATTCTGTTTATTTTTTCCATCCGTTGCTCAGTTCTAATTATATCCTGTTTTTCTTTTCCATTGCAGCACCGTTCTTATCATTGAAATGGATGTTGTTGTTGAAACACATTTAGTAATCGGTGCTCCAATCCGACTACCAACAAATGCTCTCAAACATAGTCAGTTGCCCTGCAAGCAGATCAACAGATGCAAGTGCAAATCGGGTTTACGAGAGCACCAACTAAAATAAGTGCTTTGAATACATCTATGCACATGTGGTCCGTAGAGGGCCGTGCCCTAGCAAAAACAACCCTTCGCCAATATCACAATGCAAGGGGAAATGGATCCGTGTTTGGGTTTGATTTTGTTGATCAGGAAGGAGGAGAAATCCACATCACTTGTTTCAACAAGGCCGCGGAAGCATTCTATGAGCAGATTGAGAATGAGAAGCTATATACGATTCTAATGGGAGGATTGCGAGGATTGCTGATGCAAAGCTATGTTATAACCATTTGAACAATGCTTTGGAGATTTTCCTGCAACCTTCCTCAACCATATCTCCACTCATAGCAAATGAAGATACAATACCTTCCCATAACTTTCACTTCACCAAAATCAAGGAATTACCTACAAGCGCTGAAGGTTCTACAGTTGATTTGATTGGAATTGTTGTTACGATGTCACCATGCTCAACAATTTGTCGGTATGACAAGTCTGAAACAAAGAGAAGAACACTGCAGTTAAAGGACATGTCGGGTTTCAGTGTAAGTGTCACATTGTGGGGACATCACTTAGATGATATAAGCAACGAACTTGAAGACATGCTTTCTATACCGCCTCTTCCGGTCCTCGCCTTGAAAGCTGCCCGCATCTCCAGTTTCAATGGAAGCTCAGTGGACACTGTTTCAAGAACCAAATGTTACGTCAACCCTAAAATTTCAGAAACAAATACACTTCATGGCTGGGTTGATTCCGATGACTACTTCCTTCCGCCCTCTATCACAACCCAATTTCTAGGCCCTCCAAAAAGCATGACCTCTGTAATAACGATTTCGGAGGTACTAAATATGGGGAACACTGAGAGAAATGAATGGGCCATGGTTATTGCAGAAATCACGAATATTAGCATGGACAACTTTTTTTACAAGGCATGTCCTCTTCAAAAAGGTGACAAACAATGCAGGAAAAAGGTGAAAGAGAATGGTAATGGTTCATGGTTATGTTCAAGTTGCAACAGACAAGTGCAAAACTATGATTATAGATATGCACTCAGAATCGATCTAAAGGACCCAACAGGAGAACTTCAATCAGTTACCGCTTTTGATGAGATAGCTGAGTTAATCATGGGTGTTGCAGCTAGCGACCTCCATATATTGACTATAGACGAAGATGCGACTAGTGAAATTATAAGTAATGTCATCGGAAACGAATACTGCTTCACACTTTCACTGAAAAAAGAGACATATTGCGGAAACAACAGATTGAAATGTGTCATCCTCAGTTCAAAGAAAGCAAAAAATAGTGCAACTCCTCCATAACCTTTACGCAAGGATTTCCAACCCACCCGTCCCTTCAAACATTACACCCTCACTCATCCCATTCTATACTTTGAACTATCACTGCTATGTTTCTTATTTCATATCTATGTTTCACTTTTTTCCCTGCTTCAAAAGAAAACTGTTGAATTCCCTTATACACTGACATACTATTGTCTCCTTCTATTATGCGGATTGTTAGTACTTTTAAGAAAATAAATATAAAAAATATTCAATTTTGTTATGTACGTATTTACATCCTTCTGTAGTATGTGAACACATTGTATGTTTCTATATATCTAATACTCTTTTCCTTAATAAAAAAGTAGTTTCTCAAAACTCAAATTGTTACCTCTTATGCGTATTTCCCATTGGAACTCCACATGCATTACAATTGAATTTAGTTTTACATTTTCACTTATTTCTGCATTTGTTTGTCATCAAACTATGTATCGTTCCTTGCTAACCCAAAATGATCTTTATCCAACAGGTGGTACTCCATAATCCTGTGACTTCGCAATCATGTCGACTCCTGCAAAACGAGCCCAACGAAGAGAAAACTACGCAAAAAATAAAGTACACATAACTGCTGAGCAACGGCGTCGTAAATTAGAGCATAGAACAACGAAAATCTCTAATATCTTTCAACTTACAACGACCAACAACCTACGATCCCCCAACATTCCAATCTTGCCATCAAATACAACTACTGAAGAATTGCCAACCAACATTCCGCATGTAACTTCCATGGAAAAAACCTTTCAAGAGCATGCCACTTCCTTCCGTACGAACCCATCTTTGCTAGCAACTGTCACTTTGCCCCAAATGTCTGGGATGCCACATGAAACTGTCTCAAGTACTGACCTCTCTTCAGTTCATCCCACATATACAACCGGTTTCTCCTCTCCTTCAGACTGCTTTCCACCTTGCAATCCACAAACGACTGAAACAGAACACCCCACCCCTTCTAATACACAGAGATTTCCCATATCCCCGCTCTCTTCACTGAATTTAGAAGCCCAACGTCGGTTTCGCAAAAGAATAGATTTGTTGGCGAACATCCAAACTTGCTCAATCTGTTTGGAAAATTACCCTGGAATTAAAACAATTTTTTCCGAAGGCTTTCCCTCGTGTAACAGATGCAAAAGTGAAAAACAAGGCCACCGCTTCTCTTCATGGAACAACATGGACCCTGAAAAACAACCTATCGTTCTTGCGTCTTTAACCCAAATCGAGGAGATGCTTATCGCACGAGTTAATCCATTCATGCAAGTCGCCCAAGTACGTGGCGGGCAATACAAATACTCAGGACACACCATAAGCTTCCCGCAAAACATTACTTCAATAGCAAAGACCCTACCCCGCCGCTGAGATTCGGACATAGTTCTCATACAAAGGGAAGGATCTAATTTAAAAAATTATGATTTCTACATCAGTAGATCTCGTGTTTGTGCAGCCTTGCAATATAAAATCCAACACGACCCTATTACAAAGATGTCTTAATCGACGATGACGCCCTTTCCTCACTACCATCTCGAATCGTCAAATGTTTCCTCCTCTCTCAACATAGCCACAATGGAACTTCCCAAATGCAAACTTGCTCTACTGACTCATGGTAGTGGTGTTCCCACCCACTTTGATGAAACATATGAACACTCATCGTCTTTTGTGCCAACACCTCACAATACAAGAACAGAAGAAGAGGAAATCAAACAGTTCTTGCTCAACCACGATGGTAACACTCCATTTACCATGCCATGGCCAGAGCTTGGGCTTTCGCCAATAAATGAATATAATACGGAAGGCCTATTCTCAATGGCTTTCCCAACTTTATTTCCGACAGGAAAAGCAATGTGGCAACAACCCCGCATTAAAGAAGTTCCAATGCATGAATACGCACTTCATTTGATGCGTTACCATGATGGGCGTTTCGGTTCCCACCCAAGATTTCGTTACTTCCTTCTAAACCTCATAATGCGACACAGAAGCCAGTCCACGGCAGCAGTTTTTATGAAACAAAACACCGAATCTGGAATCCCTCCAACAATTAGAGAGCTACGAAGACAACTACTGGAATGCCCCAAAGACAACCTCCCAGATAGCTTAATGCGCTTTGGATCGAGCCTTCGAGGGACACGTTCATTCTGGGCAAAAAGTAGAAGCGAGCTTTCAGATATGGTGGAACAATTAGGGACACCAACCTTATTCTTCACTCTAAGTGCTGCAGACACTAAATGGCCAGATCTCCACAATATTATGTCTGGTGAATGCCCAACAGATCCTCGAGCCGCCCAACGTTGGAGAACACTTAACATTGTCTCTAACCCTCATCGAGTATCAGCATACCTGCATCACAGATTCACAATATTTCGGGAAGAAATATTGCAGAAGGAACTTGGAGCAGTAGACTTTTGGTACAGGTAATCAAATCTACTTATTTTAAAGTTTTTCCCAAACTACATATCTAATATTTATGTTCCCTCATCTCGCAGGTACGAATGGCAACATAGAGGCTCTGCACATGTCCACGGTTTATTGTGGCTCGAGAATGCACCAAAGGTAGACGAACTAGACTGGGAGGACACAACAGTTATTGAGGCGACAAAACAATACTTTGATAAGTTCGTGTCTGCTTGGAACCCCGCCCGGCTTGCAACCGCTTGGATTTCGTTCGCAGGTCACTCCTAGATGACCCTTGCTTGCTAGATACAACACAAATTCTATCCACCTCCCCGCATGCGGACCTTGAAGAACTACTTAATCGAGTTCAGCGCCACACTAAATGTTCAGAGCAGACATGCCTGCGTAGAAAGCAATCACAGCTGCAGTGCAGGTACAATGCTCCTTGGGCCATGCAACCTACTTCTTCCTTACACATTGAAGGTGACAGGAAAATAAAGTACCTCCCTTCCAGAAACAATGACAGATTGAACATCCACAATCGAACAATGATATACATATGGAGAGCAAATGTCGATTGCCAACCGGTACTTTCCCGCCATGTCATTGTTCTTAAGTATATTGCAAAATATGCTTCAAAAGCTGAGCAACGTTCGAAACATATCACCAAATGCTATCCGAGTTTGAAGAGATGCGAGGCCATTGATTCTCCAACATATCGCGATTCGTAAAATGCTCACAAAAAGAGTTGTTGAACATGACATAAGCGCACAAGAAACATACCACATGCTTTGCAAAAATGCCACTTGTTATGTGCAGCCATCCATTCGTATCATTAAATGTTGGAAAAAGATTCTAAAACGTGTCGTTGAAAGTGGCCGATGCACAACAAACCACCACTTTCTTGGATGCATATAAAGTTTGTCCAACAACCATGGAACACCTACCAATTATTCAAGTTGCTCGAGATTGGAGCTACAAATGGCACCATAAAGGTGATAAAAGGAAAAAATGACTGCGATCTGTAATTATGCGGGTCCACCCGAGATTTGTGGATGTCCTGCTCAAGAATCAACATCATATGACCTTTTACATTGGTCGAAAATCCTATTATACAAGCCTTTCGAAATATCGCGTTTGAATTTGGCTCAACCCACATGACATCAATGTCACTTGGGACATGTACAAGCACAACTATAGGCCGTGGCATGTTCTACGCACTTTACCGCAGACACGGGACTCATGCAGCAACATGTTAGTTCGACTCGGATCCCGAATGCGATTCAACAAGAACCATTACAAGAATGGCAGGTCTTTGCACAACTTCGCCCCGGAAACAACACGGGTCTAGATAGTCTTGAAATGTTGGGGAAACGAGATTTTGACATACACAATAATTGGACCATACACGGCGTTCCCCATGATTTGCAGATAACTGGTTCATCATTCATCGAGAGAGAGAAGGCAGACACAATTAACAACAACATACATGCCACACCACCATCTTCCACACTTCCTTTGTCTCCAGAACAACAAATAGCTCTTGATACCATACTACACCATTCAACAAACAAATCCCTTCTACCTCCACTAAGATTGATAATTCAAGGAACACTGGCACAGGAAAATCATTTCTGATAAATAAAATCCGAATTCATTCACAGCATCAACCATATCTCCCTCTCCTCTACTTGTGCTCGCCCCTACCGGTGTTTCAGCATTCAACATCTCTGCATCCACAATCCACGCAGCCATGCGTATTCCAATCAAAGAACTAAAACCCCTTGAAGGTAGTGCATTATCGTCTTTTCAAGAATCACTGAAACATATAGAATATGTTCTTATTGATGAAATGAGTTTCATCGGGCCAAAGTTGCTAAGCAAAATTGACGAGTGGCTCATGAAGCTTTCCCACACTCGAGAACATCCGAATTTGGGAACGAGATCGGTCATCCTCCTCGGTGACCTCGGCAATTACCGCCGGTTTTGGGCCAGTCCTCTTTACGCAAGTAATTCCTACGGAGCAGCCCCTTTGGAAGGGATTTCAATCTTCCATTACATTGCGAACAATATTTCGTGAAACAAGGAACAACCATGCACGGGTTTCATTCCGAATTTATGCTCCACATGCGAGATTCGACCCCTCTAATGAGGATTGGGAACTCTTGATGTCTCACCACGAGACACACACCTAACTCAAATGAGAGCTCAACATTTTTAAGGATGCACCACATTTGTTTGCAAAAATGATCAAGTGGCATGCCACAACCTACGAGATGTTGAAGGCTTTGAGCGTTAGATCGCCCAATCCATTCTTTGAAAGTAACAAAGTGATTTGGACTAGGAAATCCGATGATGATCGATTCAACACAATGTTCTGTATGCAAACAACAAAAATCATGCTTATTACAAATCTATGGGTTGATGCAGGCCTCGTGAATGGTGCCACAGAACAATCACGACGTTGTCTCTGACGCATCAATGACCACCAACATTACCTTTATTTGTTGTCGTAAAATTTGATAGATCTAACGGCCCGGTTGGGATCCCTCCAACCCGTTACATATTCCCATACCCCCTATTTCCAGAGGGAATCGAAGACAGTTGCCGATTAAAATGGCCTGGGGATTAACTATCCACAAGTCGCAAGGACTTACTTTGCACAGAGCAACCGTCGACATTGGAACCACTGAAAGGCAGGGTCTGACATTCACAGCTTTCTCCAGAGTACCCTCGCTTGCAAATATGTGCATTTCACCCGCTTTTTCATTCGAGAGATACTCAAATATGGCGCACGTACCAGCACTCGAAGCAAGAAGAAAGGAGGAAGCAAGACTACTATCACTCAACCCATCGTAAATACTAGCTTCTGCTTTCATAGCACCTCAAATACTACTATACTCAACATTTCTTCTATCGAAAGCGGCAAGGTCGTTCAAGGGATATCAAATGTAATCAAGTTTATTGAAACTAAAATTGCCCACTAAATGCTACCACTCATGATATAAATACTATAAACGTATACATGTCTCATTACGTGTATGTATACCTACATTTATTTTTTGTTTGCAAATATGGTATGCAACTTTAAAAGTACGAACCTGTAACATAATTAAATGTACACATACAACATTACAATGTAATGTTTCAACTAAAGTCCTACACTACAACTATCAATCACACACATTATCAATTGTATAATAAATGTTTCTCCAACAAAACACCAACTGAACAACCAATGCACAACTAACAACATCAACTATAAAATTGATTAACTATCGAAAACGATATCACAAGTAATCATATACGAATTTATAATAAGTTTGAAATGTAGAAACAACCTTCAGATTAAGTGGATCAATAATAACTGTACCTCTAAATCAAATAACATATACCGTTCGGCGTTCACATCTCATGAAACACATGCGATTGCTAGTTTTAATAAAAACCTAAAATCCCAACCGAGCCCAACACATGGCTTCGCTTCAAAGCCAATCGGGTGCTAAGTATATTGAGTTTAAGAGGAATCAGAAAACTGTGGCAAAATCGGAGTTGGAGTAATGATCTGAAAGCGTTTTCGAGAGCAAACGAAGGACGCGAATGTCTACCCGGAAAGGGCCTCCCAAGCACCAGAACAAGTACTATTACCAAATTACTCTCATCTGTTTTTGGTTTTGTGTTTGTCTTTGTTTTTGTTGATTCTGATGGTATGTTGATTCAGGTTTGCATGGAAGCCGGATGCGGGGTCAAGATAAATGAAATGGTAAAACGTTCAGTCTCTGGTCTTGGAAGAATGAAGTGCGGTTAAGGAGTTTTTTTCTTTGTTTGTGCAGGAACTTGGAGGGAGGTTTCGTCCTTATTCGGAGATCTCAGGAGTTTGTTGGCGCTGTAAGAACCAGATTGAATGGAAGCGCAAGTAAGCAACCATTCTCAACTCTTGAATTTCCATTAAATAATCTTATCTTCTCACACATCTCGCATTCCTTATAGATATTTGGTCGCTTGCGCTCGTTCAGTAGTAAAAATTTCTTTATGAACAACAGTCTGCCGAAAGCTGAGACTTTATGTTTTAATAATTTGATGCCGCAGATATGGAAAATACAAGCCTTTAACAGAGCCTGCTAAATGGTATTGTGCTTTTTATTCCTTCATTACCACCCTCTCGTAGAAATCACAACAATGTTAGAGGGTCTATGTGTTTTTCTTTTGTTATTGAGAGAGCAAAAGAGCTCTGAACATGTTTTGGTTTGTCTGTTTCACAAATTGTTGTTTAATTGAAATTCTATTGGAGTATATTTTGGAAGTAAATTCTATTGGAGCTCTGAACATGTTAAAACCAGAGGTGTAAAAATCATAGGAAACTGTCTCTAGGTCAAATCCAACGATGGACCAATAGTAAATAAACCTTCTCATTTCCCATTAATGTATATGCATGTAGCTACAACACTTGCAAATTGCTAATCATTTTATAAACTCATTGCTGAGCAGATTTGGAAATTCCAAAGAATCTGTTGAATCAAAGTTGTGAACAAGAAATCAAGTATTTTGATATCATATCGACATCTACCTATTCTGATAATTTTTAGCAACCGCTGCCATCACAATTGTTGACTGTCAGTAGTAATAATGGGTCTCTCTCTCTCTCTCTCTCTTCCAATTTGCATTAGGCGACCTACTAAGAAGATAGATCTCACGAGTTCCCAATTTGCATACATCGATCGGTTTTTAGTTCAAGGTAAATCTTAATTGATGCAACATCTTTTTTCTTTTCTCTTTTCTTCCTTCTTGTGTGCACGCACATGACAATATCATTAGAGAACATCTTCCATGCCCGTCATCTTAACTGTACAAATTGACACAAATCCATACAAGTGGGCAACCTGTTGGATGTTTTCGAGGAGTTTAGTACTGCTACAACTAATTCTCAATTTTTTTGTTCTTATTTCACAAACTATATGAACAAAATTACAGAATGACATACAACAAGGAGAAAGAAAACATAATAAAAACATGTAACCATAGATTGTACGAGAGAGAACGTAAAATTAAGTAGGTGAGAAGAGAAATAAAATTGCTTGTTTCTTTTATTTTCATTGTTGGATCATCTTAGCTCTTTAAAACTTGTCTCAAATGTTTTAAGCAATATGTATCCAATTCTGTAATTTTTGTATTAACACCGAACACAATGTTAACACTAGTTTAGTGGTCAAGATGAAAGGTTAGTTCATGGGGATTTTGGTATAAAATTATCTGGGGTCAGTGATAGTGTGGTAGCTAAAAGTGATTTTAGGTGTGGCACATGTGCAATATGGTCCATAATGTCTAGTGGCAAAGTCAAAAGGCTAGCTCGATGGGGACTTGGTTTAAAATCATCTGGACTCAATAAGCAATATGTTAGCTGAAAGAGCTTGTAGGTGTGGCGTCTATATGGTATAGCCAACAAAAGGTAGCACTACCAACATCAAACAACATTTCTGATAGTAGCATAGTGATCAAGATAGAGGGTTGCTCTTGAACTTGTAATTCATTTGGAGTTAGCAACAATGTTTTATCTAAAAGGAATTATAGGTGTAATGTCTATATCTTATGGCTAAAAATGTTAGTGCCACAAACACCCAAAGATAACATTAGATATGGGATTTTTCCTCGTGATTTTAGTCATTACCCAAACAACATTTCCAACATTGGTCTTGGGTCAGGTCATGTTAAAGGGTTATCTATGGTGGACCTTTGGTCAAAATCTATAGGGTTCTAAATTCAATGGCAGTGCTTTAGCTAAAAGGGCTTCTAAATGTGTTATTTGTGTGGTGTGGCCAAAAGGTAGTACTACCAAAAACGAGAGGAAAAATTAAAAGCCCAAAAATCGTAACACCATGCAAGGGTGTGGCATAGCGAAAGAGGGCCAAAAGTGATACTACCAAGTACAAAGATGGAATTCAACACTCAAGGCCATTGTATTCACTAATACCACCGGTTGTTTGTTGCATCCAAATTTCATTTTCAAATCTCCGTCTACATCAACAAATATGTTTTCTTTCGGGTGTAATGAAGACTACATTGGAGAGAACAAAGACCAAAGTTCAACCTGCAAAAGATCCACATTTGTGCAATATGCAATTGCCCACTAAAGGTCATTCCTATATCGCGTAGCAATTCTCTAACTCTTCTTGTCCATGAGTTAGAATTGGAGAGTTTCAACAACTTGCTCCTAACTGTAAATGGTAGAGGTCACTGCTGTAGTGCGGAGTGGTTCTTCAAGTTCCCACATGTAAGAATTTGAACTTGAGAATTTCAAACAACTTACTTTGTTAATTATTTACATTGTAATATTTTTCAAAAATGGAGCTAGAACATTGCATTTTAAATTTTGAGTGTAGCAATCATTTGGTCACAATTTATTTGATTTGGAAATGGGTCTAACTTTTTTAGAATGAGCAGGTTCATGGAGAATTCTGTAAGTGTGACAATCCACACCATAATGAACTTTTCTTTTTGGCCCTTTACTACTATTATCATAAGCGACCAACGGGTTAAACATTATACCCTCTTTCTCAAACGAGGATGTTGATCTCCTTCTATTGCTGATAGTTGTTTTACTCTTTGCTTTCTATTCTTGACTTGATTTCCTTGGCTGAATTGAGGAGAATATTGAGGGCTTTTAGCTTATCTTAGTTGTTATGGCCTTTAGGTCGTCTTCTCTTAGTCCTCTTAGCTCATGTGGTCTTTAGGTCAATTGATGTTAGGGCCTTTAGGGCATGTGCTGAAGGCATTTGTGTTTGGAGCTAGAGACCCTAATATTTGACAATCCCTCGATTGATGAAGGGCCTCTTGACTATAAATAGTCCACTTGTCCAACATTACGCACTTGATTGACATGATGGCCTCGACTTTTACTTCAGGTTGAGGCACTTGATCAATAAAAGTAGATCAAGACCCTTAAGGTACGAGAGAGCGGTTGAAGAGGACAAGGGCCTTTAGGCACTCTTCTAATAGGGAGATGAGAACAAGAACCTTTAGTTACTATGTTGATAGGGAGAGACCTTAGAGGGCTTTGACCCATTTGGTAAATTCTTTTATGGGACCCACCTTTGGTGTAAATGCCAAGTTGAAGGGGTATTTCTTCCATAAAATTCACCTTGTACTTGCATTAGCCCCTATTTTGAAGGCATTTGTGTTTGGAGCTAGAGACCCTAATATTGGACAAGCCCTCGATGAATGAAGGGCCTCTTGACTATAGATAGTCCACTTGTCCAACATTACGCACTTGATCGACATTATGGCCTTGACCTTTACTTCAGGTTGAGGCACTTGATCAATAAAAGGAGATCAAGACCCTTAAGGTATGGGAGAGGCGGTTGAAGAGGACATGGGCCTTTAGGCACTCTTCCAATAAGGAGAGGAGAACAAGAACCTTTAGGTACTATCTTGATAGGGAGAGACCTTAGAGGGCTTCGCTGAATTTAGTAAATTCTTTTTATGTGACCCACCTTTGGCTTAGTTGCCAAGGCTAAGGGGCATTTCTTCCATCAAATTCACCTTGTACTTGCACTAGCCCTCATTTGTTGATGTGTGCCACACCCAAGAAGATGGAATTGGTATTTTACCCAACTTCAACACCTTTTCATGTCTGCAATTCTTAGTAAACGAATTTTAAGCCAGAGGGTGTTACAAAAATAAAGAAAATAAACTTTTTAATTTGAGAATAAAGTCTTAAGCCATTGTGTGTAAAGAAGCTTTAGTTTAATCCAAAATCCTAAATTTTGGTGCCTAGACAATTTTGTGATTTAATATTATATATGAAGTTTAGAGTATAAATCTTTCTAAGTGATTTATGTGGTTTGGGCTATTGTTTCCTAAAAACACTTGATATTACTACTATGCTTTTGATAACATTTTACTTTGTTTGTGTTGTATGCTCAAACACAACAAATTATAACCATAGTAGAAAAAGAGTACTGTTATGTACTTGTGTTATTCTCAATGTATGAACAAACATGTACCTCTGGATACTTTTAACAATTGCCTTTGAATCATCAGGTGGAGGGAATAGTTTTTGTAGGGCTTGATCCTACAATATTACTGTTATGAGTGACACTTTTCAATCAGTTGAAACCCAAAATATGGATGCCAAAGCTTGAGATGTTTGGTGAAAGGTGAATTTGTTGTTATCTTAAGAAAGCTAAGTGATCATATATCTAATATGATTCAGCCAGTATGGTACATTATGGGAGAGGATGTTATAGGATGTCATCCAAGGTTACATGTGTTCCAACTTGGAATATTTATACGCGGGACTTATTTGTGGACATCAATATTTGACGTATTATTTGTTAAAATTTTCTCCAAAGGTAATTTTTCAGTCATTGGGAGCCCTTACAACCGAGTTGCAAAGCCTTACGCAAAGCCTAGGTGCCTAATTCTTTTTGATAATATACATTTGAAGGCTGATAACACTTGGACAACGGGCAATTTTTGTATCACCCATAAAACTTCTTGGAGTTAGGAAAAAGTGTCTCCATCAATTGTCATCCCTTTTAATTGGATCTGCAGATGCTAAAGTTTTAAAGCATTGTGTACAAAGTGCAACATGTGGAGGGCATGATGTTTGAATACCCAAGTATGGAATTTTTAATTTAAAAGAATTACTTTTCATACCTCCTTTTGATATGCCTCAAGAAGAATAATAAATGTAGACGGTAGGTCTGGTTGATTGGTTTGTTAGTCAACTTGGATGCACCAAGTCAAAGAACGATGCAAATGTCCTTTTAGTTGACCTTGGTTACACCAAATGCCGCTTTCTCATTAGGTTTTAATTTGTTATTTGGGTATCTTGATGCAACACTAATTACCCATGTAATCTCTACTCGAATCATTGTTGAGGCTCTCTCACAAATACTAAATTTGACATATACTTGTAGTATTGTTGATCAAACCAATAATTTAATTCTTGTGTTTGTTTTTAGTGATTTTAATATGTTAGTGATGCTAAGGTATCTAACATGCAAAATGAAGGAAGTATTTGAATTTTTTTCACAAAGAATAAGATGATGTAATGTGGAGGCTTCATCAATATTTGAAAACTTTTCTAAAACTATAATGAAATCTTAATTAGATCTAAACTTGTGAAGAATGTTATATAATACTTAAGTTTAGTTTAATAAGGATGCATCTTTATTAAAGTCTTAAATAACATTATCCTTGACCAAACCATTTCTCCTTTAACCTTACGTCTTGAACTCTTTCTTGTTTGATCCATTCAAGTTTCAACCAAACACACCGATCATAATGGGATATTGTATGGTTGAGTCATAATTCTATTCCCCTCACCTAAGAGTTTGAAGAAGATTGTTAAGCTATTTAAGCATGGTCATATAGTAAGAACACATGTATGTGAGTAATAACACCGTTTTCTTCTATGGTTCTAATTTGTCATAATAAAGTAGTGTCAAAAACATGTTGGTATATTGGGTGTTTTTGGGATGCCTCAATTTTTCAAACTTTTTAAATCTATCCAAATTTTGCTTAAAAATACAAATTCGATCCATAGCTTCAAAATTTGCCTTTAAATTTTACTCATATGCAAGGTTCACCATTCAAATTTGACCCATTTTCAAACTTAATAGATTATGATGTGTTATTGATTTCAACGCCATGGATGCTTGAGTACCGGTCTAAGATGTACCAGGGACATTCGGTTTGCGTTGGGCACCTCTATGTCCTTCCTAAAGGACCTAGTTGTACTCGGGGTGAACCCACATATTTTCAAGAACAAGCGAAGACTACGACACCTCTGCTAAATTCTTGAAGCTTTTTGATAGGATATCTTCCTTGTTTAGGGTTTTGTCTATAAAAGTTTCTCCACAAATGCTATGAAATGTAACAAACACTAGTCGGTTGCCTCAAAGGCGTCGAGTTGGGCAAATGTTACATGAAATGAGGTGCATGCAAGAATGAGCTACACATCATCATCGGCCTTAACCCTTCTTACTTTAAAATTGTCGACAATTGGTAGAAGCAATATGAATAATATTAGTAATGTGCCACCCATTTCTTATCCGTGAGAGAAAATGACATAATGAAATAATTTTAGAACACTTGTGTAGAGTATTGTAAGCAATGAGTATGATGTAATATGATCAAATAACTTTAGATAAATTTGGATATTTGCAAGAAACCCTAGGGCAGCAATATGAAATACTAACTTCTATGACAACTGCAATAATCTGATTTTTTTAATTAAAAACAACCGCAATATGGAGGAAAATCAGACTTTATTTATTCATTTTAATAAAAAACACTAGAATGTAAGATACAATTGTTCTCACGAGAAGATAAGAACATGCAAACCGCTTCCAGATGTGGTGGTAGTACTGAAATTCGTATCCAGAGGGGGCGTCCTAGTTGTACTTGCTGTTACGGATGCTAAAACAACCACGAATATATTACGAAATATTGTTCATAGTGTGAACACTTAGGAGTGGTTTGGGTTATTTGGTAGTAATAGGTTTTTAATAATTATAAAATAATATATGAGTGTGCAAAACAATTGTAATGCACAACTCATAGTTGAGAGATATTTGGGATATTGAGAGGACTTAGAGATTAGCCTTGACTCCTTACTTATAGGAGTTCATTGAGCTATTTATATGTAATCTCTCCATTGGGAATTTGTTTCAATGAATTACAATATCTCTGGTTTTATTATTTTATTGTGCAATGTTTTGTTTTTTATTTGATTAAATCATAGATATTTACAAGATTTGGTATCAGAGCGGGTTAGACCGCAATGATAACCTGTAGGAATTTGTGAGGCGTTTAGATCTGATCAAATTTGTTTCATTGGAGTCAAGTCTGCGACCTGCGTGTTTCATTGGAGTCGAATCTGTGACCTGCGTGTTTCATTGGAGTCAAATCTGTGACCTGCGTGTTTGTCTACCAACAATGTGAGGTTTCACTCAGTGCAAATCCATACTTGGCTGCGACGCGACTTCTTTCAATATCCGGATCTGCAGTAATAGAGGTATTGCGTTTCTTTCCTTTTTGGACACAGATGAAAAAATAGAAGGATAGAAATTTTTTTTGCCAAATTTGGAAAGGGTCCGGGAAGATGTTGGAGTTATAACTTAAAATTGTCATAACTTTCAGCTGGTAACTCAGATTAATGTGCCATTTTTTTAAAATGTGTATTTTTTCGATCTCTACACATTGATCCTGTGTTTTCTATTGCTGGAAAAAAATTATTTTTTCCTTTTTTGGCAAATATGTCAGAAAATTTTACTTTCAGTGTTTAAAGTTTATTGTAAGGGTGCATTTTCGACTGAGTTCGACACCTATTATGGAAATTCCATTAGATAAATTCAATGGATTAAATTTTCACACATGGAAGGTGAAAATACAAATGCAATTAATGAACAAGAACCTTTGGGGAATTGTGAGTGGAAAAGAACCAGAACCAACAAATGCTGCAAAATTGCTTGAATGGAAAACCAGGGATGACAAAGCAAAATCCATTATTGGGCTTGCTTTATCAGATACTGAGTTGCATTATATAGACTTAGAAAAAAAGTCTAAAGATATATGGGATTTGCTAAGTAAGACATTTGGTGCAAAGGTTGTGAATGCTAAATTCTCACTTAAGTTGCAGTTATTCAAGTTGAAAATGAATGAGGGTGCAACTATGTCAAGTCATATTAATGATCTTAGATCTCTTCTAAGACAACTGACAGAAGTAAGTGCTCAGGTAGATGAAGAAGATGCAAAAGCTATTTTATTAAATAGTTTACCTCCAAAATACAGTAATGTAGTTTTTACTCTTGGTCAAATGCCTTCTCATTCACTTGAAGGTATGATTTCTGCATTACTAGCTGAAGAAAAAAGAACAAAAGAAGATATTGAGGAAGAAACTGCTCTTTATATTAAAAGGAAGCATACTAATTTTTTCAAAAACAAAGAGGAATTAGAATGCTTTTATTGTAAGAAAAAAGGACATAAATCTTCTTTTTGTATTACTCGTGCCAAGGACATCATAAAAGGAAAGCTAAAAATGGATGAAGCTAATACAACTGTTAAAGAAGAGTCAGAGAATGAAGAAGAAGATGAACCTGAACAAAATGAGGATGAAGATGACTACCTATACTAAGTAGTGCCTGATGGAGGATGGAGGCATAGGAGGATGGAGGCAAATTGGCATCTCTTGTTATTCACCAACAAAGAGATTGCTTCATTGTATTGGTGACCTTTTGTTTCAGTTGTGTGGTGTGTTTGCTTTCATTGTAATAATGAACAGAAGTAATATTCCTGTTCAAAGCTCCTGCGTGAGCATAATTTCTGTTTTGTAATCCCTCTAAGTTAGAAATAATGATGTGAGCAAAATAATGTACGTTGCTATGTAGTGGTTGGTTCCACTAGAAAACCATTTTCGGAGTTGGAGGTTCTCTTTGAAAACCTCATATTGTTTGAGTTGTTGGTACTCATTGAAAACCTTCATTTCTTTGTAGATCATGAGCGGGTACAGGAGATAGCTTTCCCCATGTTCACACTAAGGGGGTGACTGTTACAAAAATATTGTTCATAGTGTGAACACTTAGGAGTGGTTTGGGTTATTTGGTAGTAATAGGTTTTAATAATTATAAAATAATATATGAGTGTGCAAAACAGTTGTAATGCACAACTCATAGTTGAGAGATATTTGGGATATTGAGAGGACTTAAAGATTAGCCTTGACTCCTTACTTATAGGAGTTCATTGAGCTATTTATATGTAATCTCTCCATTGGGAATTTGTCCCAAATGAATTACAATATCTTTGGTTTTATTATTTTATTGTGCAATGTTTTGTTTTTTATTTGATTAAATCTTAGATATTTACAAGAGAATATGATGCCCTAGTTGAACTGGATGAATACCTGTACCTTGAATGATCATTACAACCCCTGAATGGAATTGCCACACTTAGATACGAGAGTTTCTGTCCTCAGATCTGTGTGCAAATGAGGGTTTTCGTCCTCTATTGCTGATGCAAAAGCAAAAGCTATTTGTAGACAATGAAGTAGTTGATAAATTTCCAAGATGAATGTAATAATAAACCCCAAATCTGCTTTTATAACTTCTAAGGCATTCTCCAAAGTTGGTGCCCCCTTTTGGAGTTACATGCATGCTTAACATACAATAAAAAATTACTTTATCCTCTCTACCATGTTGGCACCCCATTAAAAATATAAGTAAACAATATACAATTGCTTTATCCTCTTTTCCGTGTTGGTGCCCCATTTTAAAAATAGGATCTTGATGCTCATGCAACTCATTCTATCTTTGGCCCCATAATAAAAGTTCATCATTCTATTATCTTTTTAGTCTATTTACTGCTTTTTGGATAAAAAAAAATTCAAGTATCCTTTTTTAATTAAAATATAAAAATACCCTTGGACCACTTATATTAATTTATTTCCCGTTAATTTCCCGTAGCCCACATAAAATAATAAGAATAGGCTTCCGGGATCAAAAATTAAGTAATTCTGAAAAGGGGTCACTACAGTTCACCCTTCCCAAAATTGCTTGCCCTCAAGCAATTGCAAGTTGGGATGCTTAAGAATTTCAGCACCCTCCCAAGTAGCAATATTTTGCAGGTAAATCCTTCCAACGTACTAGATACTCTGTGATAATCTTGTTCCTTAGCTTCTTTTCTTTGAAATCCAAAATTACTTTAGGAACCAAAACAAGTTTGCTTTCATCATCCAAAGGAGGCAATTCAACGGAAGGAACAATATGTTGTTCGAAAGCTTGTTTCAGGCACGAGACATGGAAAACATTGTGTATTTTATTCTGCTCTAGCAAATCTAGCTCATAGGCAACCTCTCCTATCCTTTGCTTAATCATGTATGGTCCATAGAAACAAGGTTTGAGCTTTTCAGCTCCACTCTTTTTTAGAGAAGATTGTCTACAGGGTTGCAACCTCAAGAAAACTATATATCCAACCTCAAAAGTCCTCTCAATGTGGTGCTGGTCCGCATAAAATTTCTGCTGGTTTTGTGCATGTTGGATATTTTCTTTGAGTATCCCCAATATATCTTGGCTCTGTGCAACCAAGTCTCTTGCCCCGACACTCTATTATCTGCAAATACCAAATCCACAAAGGAAAGAACATCATAACCATACAAAGCTTTGAAAGGTGTCATACCAATGGACATGTGATGAGTGGTATTGTAGCAATGCTCTCCCATGTAAAGCCATTTGACCCAAGCTGATTGTTGCTTGCCACATAATTCCTCAAATATCCCTCAATCCACTTATTCACAATCTCTGTTTTCCATATTTTTGTGGATTATAGCTGGTACTTGGAGTTAACTCCGTCCATGTCAAGTTGAAGAGCTCCTTCCAAAACAAAGGAACCTGCTATCCCTATCACTCACAATATTTTTAGGCAATCCATGTAGCCTAAAAACCTCTCGAAAAATAAATCAGCAACCTTGTGGAGCCTTAAACTCACTAAGAATAGAAAATAAGTGAGCATATTTAGTGAGTCTATCAACCACTGCAAAAATACAATTCTTACCTTGAACATTGGGAAGACGTGATAAAATCCATTGATATACTTTCCCATTCTTGGTTTGGGATAGGTAAGGGTTGCAACTTTTCTGCTGGAAAAATATGCTTTGCCTTGTTTTATTGGCACACAATACACTCTCTAATGTATTGGAGGACCTCTTCCTTGAGTCCTTTCCAAAAGAATTTGTCCTTGATCTACTTGTAGGTCTTGAAATACCCTGGGTGACCAGCCAAAGGTGTATCATGGACAGCCCTTAAGATTTTGCTTTTTACCTTGGATTCAGGTACCAAATAGATTCTATTCTTGTAGAGGATAAGATCATCAACCACCCTGTACTTGTTATCTTGTATTTTGCCCTCAAGGATCTCATTAGTGTAACCATTCTTTACATACTCCGCAATTATTAAAACTTTCCAATTAACAAAGATTTCAGATATAGAGCATAGAAAAGGTTTTCTAGATAAAACATCTGCTACAATGTTATTCTTTCCTTTAACATACTCTTATGTCAAAATTATAAGCTTGGAGCTTACTCACCCACTTTTGTTGCTGTCATTCAAGTCCTTCTGGCCAGAAAGAACTTCAAACTATTGTGATCAGTTTTGACCACAAACCTGCCACAAACCAAATATTGCTGGAATTTTGCCAATGCATGCATGATGGCCAACATCTTTTTGTCATAGATAGAGAATCCACGCTCTACTTCACTAAGTTTCCGGCTCTCAAAGGCTATGGGATGCCCCTTTTGCATCAAAACAACCCCTACTCCTTCCCTGATGCATCACATTCTAACACAAAAGGAATAGAAAAATCAGGAACAACCAATACTAGACAAGAACTCATTACCTCTTTGAGTTTATCAAAGGTTGTTTGGGCTATTTCGAACCAACTAAAAGCTCCTTTCTTTGTCAAATCAGTCAATGGGACAACAAGTTGTGAAAACCCTCTCACAAATTGCCTGTAGTAACTGTAAAGACCAAAGAATCCCCTCAACTGTGTCAAAGTGGTGGGTGGAGGCCAATCCAATATTGCCTAGATCTTCTCTTGATCAACCTATACTCCTTGGGCACTAATGACATGTCCCAAGTATAAAATTTCAGTCATCCCAAACTCACACTTGGATTCTTTTGCAAAAAGAGCTTGTTGTTCCAAAATTTCCAGCACTTGTATCCAAGTGTTTTAGGTGCTCTTCCCAAGTCTTACTGTACACCAAAATGTCATCAAAGAATACTAGAACAAATTTCCTCAAGTGTTCACTAAAAACATGGTTCATGCATGACTGGAAAGTAGCCGGAGCATTGGTTAAACCAAAAGGCATTACCAAGAATTCAAAATGCCCAAAATGACAACGAAAAGTTGTTTTGTGCACATCTTCATCTCTTACCTTGATTTGGTGATAACCGGATCTCAAATCAATTTTGGAAAAATACACCGCTCCATGCAATTCATCTATCAATTCATCGATCTTGGGTATTGGGTACTTGTTTTTGATAGTCTTCTTATTCAAAGCACGGTAATCAATGCACATCCTCATTGTCCCATCCTTCACCAAAACAACGGAAGAAGCAAAAGGGCTAGAACTAGGCCGGATATGCCCCATCTTCAAAAGCTCTTTGATTGTCTTCTCAATCTCCTCTTTGTAAACTCTAGGATGGTGGTAAGGAGTAATCGCGATAGGTTTAAAACTTGTTTCCAATCGTATCTTTGTGTTGGAATCCTCTATCCGGTGGCAATCCTGATGGTAAATCACTGAATATTGTACCATGTCTGTCCAAAATAGATTGTATATCCACATGATAAGATCTATCATTAGTACTAGAAGTGGAAATATTTACCAAACAATGGGCTGCCCATGCTTACTTGCCCTTACAGAAGCTCTCTCCATCCGCTTTGTTGTGATAGCCTTAGGTGCTCCATTGGCCATACCATGAAGTACAACCTCTTCTCCATCGGTTTTGAATTTTAGCTCCATAGTTTGGTAATTCTGTGTGAATTCTCCAAGTGAATGCAACCATTGCACTCCCAAAACCACATTGGTTTCTCCTATGCCCACCACGTAGAAATCATCACAAACCTTGTGCTTACCAAGAGTAATTTCCAATCCCTTCACCCTCTTGGTGCATGGAATAGTAAAGCCATCAGCTACTGATAACATTAAAACCTTGGAAATTCGTTGTTTTCAAACCTCTATGCGTTACCAAACCCTCATCAATAAAGTTGTGAGTTGCCCCACTATCAATCAAAATAGTTACCTTATGCCCATGTAGTACTCCATAAACTTTGAAAGGATGATACCTGGGAGCACCTAAAAGTGTAGCAAGAGTACCATTTGGAGTCTTTTCTTCTCCTTTATTTTCAGCCATCGGTTCTTCCTCTTCTTTGTCCACTTCCGGTTTCTCTTCTTCCCCTTCATCATCTGATATCACCTCTATATAGTGCACTTGTCCTTTGGGAAGACATCTATGACCCGGTCCCCAAGGATCTCTGCAAGTGAAACACAATTTCTTCCTTTTGAGTTCATTTCTTGTTTCTATCTCCTTGTTGGTTTTAGGCAACTCCTTTTGTTGAAAACCACCCTGCTGAAATGGCTTTTTCTGTTGCCCATAAGGTGTTGGTTTTGGCTGTGTTGTAGGCTGTCCTATAGGCTGATATCTCCCTTTTGGAGCTGAAGTCTCCAAATCCAAAGCCTTTTTGATGGCTCCTTGTAGAGAGGTAGGGCTGAAAGCTTTCACTAAACCCCTAAGAGATTCAATTAAACCTTCCATGAACAAAACAACCAATCTCCTCTCTGTCACATCAGGTACCATCACAAAAGCTTTTGAAATTCAGCTACATAGTCACTTATTGAATGTAGTTGTTTGAGTTGAGCTAATTCCCGGAAATGAATTTCTGGATCAACTCTGTCAAATCTCTCTATCAACCTGTCATTGAACTCACCATATGAGTGGATGTGATTGTGTCCTTGTGTGATTAGCCCATGGTACCACCACTCATGTGCTATACCTTCCAGATGAAGGGTTGCAAATTTGATGGCTTCCTCCTCCATCATTGGCCTGAGTGATAGGAAGGTATCCATGCACGAGTTTGATGGCTTCCTCCTCCATCATTGGCCTGAGTGATAAGAAGGTATCCAACTTTTGTATCCATGCACGAGTTGTACTCTTACCAAAGCCATCAAAAGTAGGGAGTGACAACTTCCCTAATACCTTAAGTCCCTCTGATTAGTTTGTGGCCTAGGTTCAGCTCTTGGTCCACCCCTATTTTTCTTCAGATTTATGAAATTGGTGAGTGATATAACCTCTCTAATTTCACCCGAAGTACCCTGTACTCCTCATAGTTGACAACATATCATCTGCTATAGATGGCTGAATTTCCACCTTTGGAACTTCTTCCTCACTACAAAAGAAATTAGACTGGAAGGGCCATGAATGAACCAATGACTGTCCTCGAGTGTGTGCTGGTTATGTTCACCCTTGAAGAACTTCCCTCACCATTTGGAGCTCTTTGCACATTCGTGTTTTGCATGGTGTGGACTAACTGAGCCATCATGTCAGCTAACCGTTCTGGCCTTGCATAAGCCTATCAATACAGCCTCATTTGAATCCTTGTTATTGTTACCCATAGCTTCATCTTTTTCCTCAAAAACAACCTCTGGATCTTGCTGCCTTAATCCTTCCTCTGGCTGTTCTAAAGCTTTCTTTTTCTCCTTTGCTTTGGTACTTGACTTCTCTGTCACTACCTGCATGAAGTTCAAAATTGCATTTTTTTCCCCTTCCACAAGTTGGGAGGAAATTCGCTCTAATACCACCGTAAGATCCTTGTCAAATAACTTTAGATAAATTTGGATATTTGCACAAAAACCCTAGCAAGCAACAACATGAAATACTAACTTCGGATAGCTGCAATAATCCAAGTTTTTAAATTAAAAACAACCACAATATGTAGGAAAAACAAACTTTATTTATTTATTTCAAATCAGCTTTAATAAAAACACTAGAATGTTTGAATACAATTTTCTCACAGAGATAATAAAAACATTCAAACTGCTATGACTGAAAGTTGCTTCCAGATGTGGCGCCGATGCTGAATTTCGTTTCCAGAGGGGGATGTCCTAGCTGTACTTGCTGTTTTGGATGCTAAAATAGCCTTGAGTATGATGCCCTAGCTGAACTAGATAAATACCTGTACTTTGAATGATGACTGCAACCCCTGAATGGAATTGCCATGCTTGGATATGAGGGTTTTTGTCCTCTATTGCTGATGTAAAAGTAGAAGCTACTTGCAGACAATGAAGTAATTAATAAATTTCCAAGATGAATGTAATAATCAACCCCAACTCTCTTTTTAACTTCTAAGGCCTTCTCCAAAGTTGGCGCCTCCTTTTGGAGTTACATGCATGCTCAACAAACAATAAAAATTACTTTATCCTGTCTCTACCATATTGGCACCCCATTCAAAAATAGAAGTAAACAATAAAAAAATGCTTTATCCTCTCCCATGTTGGTGCCCCATCCTAAAAATAGGATCTTGATGCTCATGCAACCCATTCTATCTTTAGTACCCCATAATAGAAGTTCATCATTCTATTATTTTTTTAATCTATTTTTGCTTTTTGGATTAAAAATATAATTTAAGTGTCCTTTTTCAATTAAAATATAAAAATACCCTTGGACCTCTTAAATTAATTTATTTCCCTCTTCAATTTTCCCTTAGCCTACGGAAATTAATAAGAATAGGCTTCAGGTATCCATAATTAATTAATTCTGAAAAGGGAACATTACATATGATTTCTGATCGATGAGACCACCTTCATCAATCGAATTCCTGATTGGATGAGGATGGCAGCATTATATATTAAGACTCGATGAGTGGTGACCATCATCTTGATGACAATAGTTGATTTGATAATAAGGCAAGGACATAAATGTAAGCAAATTATTTATTTATTTGCTAAACAAAGTGACAATTTCATCTGTTTTTGTACACAGAAATTAAATTGTAGTCTTATCAAGGAAGTTAATATATAGAGTTCTCCACCTACATTGCCTTTTTGTAATAGGTTTCTCAATAGATCTTTCTAGTGGCTATTTTCCACGGGTGACAATGGTATTGGTGTAAAAATAATTCTTGTACACAGAAATTAAATTGTAGTCTTATCAAGGAAGTTACTATATAGAGTTCTCCACCTACATTGCCTTTAGGCTTTTTGTAATAGGTTTCTTAATAGATCTTTCTAGTGGCTATTTTCCACGGGTGACAATGGTATTGGTGTAAAAATAATTCACCCTTAAGAGTCACATAAGCTTTGGGAGCCATCTACTTCCAGTAGAAATCTTTTAGGGCCAAGACAAATAATGATGGGTCATAGAGTGGCCTCTAAACAACTTTATACTAATTTTGTAGACCCCTTTATGATAAAAGTCTATTTCCATGATAGAATGTAAGGTTGGTTCCTTTTTATTAGGCTATAATATTTTTAGTTTAATATTACACGCACATAGACACAAACACGAGACACACACAAAGACAAACACACGAGAGACAGGACACACGCGAGACACGTATGGAGACACGCCACGAGAGACACACGCGAGAGACACATATGGAGACACGCCACGAGACACACGCGAGACACATATGGAGACAGGCCATAGAGACACATGCGAGAGACACACACGAGAGACACATATGGAGACACACGCGAGAGACACATATGGAGACACGCCACGAGAGACACACACGAAGACACGCCCACGAGACACACGCGAGAGACACATGGAGACACGCCACGAGAGACACACATGGAGACACGCCCAGAGAGACACACACGAGAGACACACATGGAGACACGCCACGAGACACACACGGAGACAAACATAGATAGACACACGGAGGCGAGGCAGAGATAGACACACGAGAGACACACACCAAGATAGACACACAAAGACACAAACACGAGACACATAGGCACATACACATACACACACGGAGACACAAACACAGACACGTAGGCACATACACATACACACACAAAGACACGACACAAACAAATACACACACATGAACAGACACGAGACACAAACACGAGACACATAGACGCATACAAACACGAGACACATAGACACATACACACACACACACAAAGACACAAACACAAACAAACACACACACACACAAACAAACATAAATGGCCGCACCCAAGCCATACAGGGCAAAAAGTAAAGCAATTTTCATACAAGCAATATCTAAACCACTTTGTATCCGAACCCGAATCCAACATGTAAGTTAAATTATGTCCTAATTATTGTGCCCGATACTTTCAAAAATATTTTTCTTGCTCAAATTTTGAGATATATTAGAATATAAATAGTTTTATTTGAAATTTTCAAGTTTAAATCTGTGGAGAGGAAGAGTTGTAGAACTTCTGAGAGCTATAAGAGTGACCAATAGTGTTTATATCATAGTTACCTAGAGACGGGTATGGGTATCAGTATAGGTACATGTACAAGGAGACATGGCTGGGTTCACCATTTAAAAAAGAGGAATGGGTACTTGAAGATGATAATATATGTGTGTCTGTGTATCGTAGTCACCAGGGGACAAAGATAGGGATAGGGACTGGTCTTGGAAATGGGAATGCTAATTTTCAGACATTGGGTATGGGGTACTTGGAGACAACAAAAGAAATAAAATAAAAATATTTATATATAAAAAGGTTAAATTACATCAGATTTCGATTTCATAAGCTTTGAATGCTGAAATAAAAATTCAAAAATATACAAAATGCATTAAAAAGTTTTAGCACACTACATGAGATTCTGAAGAAAGTAGAAATTATAATTGTCGCAACTCATAAACTTTAGTCTTTTAAGCTCATAAAACATGAGCGTTGAGAGTACATACTGATATATGTGCCAACAAATTGGCATGCATTTAAAAAATAAATGTGAAACATATTAAAAATTATGAACAAATCTGAATTCAATCATCTACAAGATCAACTTCTTCAGGGACTCTTTCCCCCATCTCCAAGTCCTTTGCTAGGATACTCTCTAGATAGTCATCACTCTCGAGCTCCAACTCCTTTGTAGGCAATCAAACTGTGGATATATTGACGAGTTTATCCATTTCAAGCTATGTTGCCAGGATACGCCCTGACCCCCCATGTTTCTTGTCTGATACGTATCCGATACGGATACGGATACTGATACACCAAGGATATGTATGGCAGCCACATGATCAATAAAATGCTACGTCTTAAGTATATTGAATGTTTTGAACATTGATTCAAGTTTCATATTACTATTTCAGTTATTTATGGACTAAAAAATGAGTAAAATGAGTAGATGTATATATATATTTGATTTTTTAATATATATGTACGGACGTATCCAAGACGTATCGTACCCAAGGGTTTTTTAAAATTGACGTATCCGCGTATCGTACCTGTACCCGTACCCATTTGATACTCGTACCCGTATCCCGGCAACGTAGATTTCAAGCATTACGTTCTCCAAACCTAACTCATCTCCATCAGGTTGAAGTTGGTCCCCATTCACTGAAGGACCGTCCTGGTACCCTCCTCTTTATGAAACAAAAGCTGAAGCATGCTATGAATATAGACTAGGTTCTCTGCCTTCTTTGATCCAAGTCTATTCCTCTTCAGTGAATGAATGAAGCTATAAGTACTCCGATTCCTCTCACATGAGGAAGAACTACCTACTTGTGAGAGTAACCATATTGCAAATGATTGCAATTCAAGTGCTTTAGTGCCATGGATGTAGTACGACCAAATTGGTTTGTTCTTTATAAGCCTATCATACAAGGCTTCGAGGTAGGACATGTTTTTAAGAGGCTTCGGGAGGAGACATGGGAGACTTCAAATAAGGTCTTTGAGACTTGTGGGAAACCTCTCATTGTGTCTTGCATCTCTGAGACGCGTCCCAGGTACCCAGAGATGTGTCTTTTGGTTAATATAAGTGTAAATTTTAGAGAACAATGTTACACAACCTAGTACAGCCTAAGGAAAACATTAACAAGTTTTTAAAGGCATTAGATGTCGACAAAAATGAGAGTAACTTTATTGATATTTATCAATTGTCTTTGATATCTTGTCATATTTAGGGTCAAGAGTACAAAATATATTAAATGAATAAAACACTGAAATGCAAGTCTCTGAGACGAGTACCAACAAGTACCAGTCTCGAAGATATGTCTCTGGTGGTAGGAGATGAATCTCTGTGCAACATTGGTTTATATTTATGGTTAAGATGTTAGAAACTCTGAAGTTCTGATTGGTGGAACGGATATGTTAGAGAACTGATCTGTGCTATATAGTGACCTTTAGTGGGCAATTACAAATAGCACATGTATGGATATTTTGTATGTTAGATTTTAAAGTTGAATTTCTATTTTTAGGCTTCAATTACGCCCAGGGCAATTCATTTTTGTAGGCGTGTCTATAGAAGTGGAAACAAAAATTGCAACAGCAAGCAAATGTTGACAAATTTTGCAACAGCTTATAGTAAATACAACATGGCTGCAAGTTGTATCAATGGAAGATCTAAGGAAATGTTGAAGGGATACACAAATAACTCAATCATGTGCAGCATTGTGTGTACATTAAAATATAAGACCTAGAACATTTATAATAGACAAGAAATCCTCAGGTGAAATCAGATACTTCTTTGCATATAGGAACATGTAGCAAGCTATCTCCAATGTATCATGGAACATTCACAATATTCAGAAAAATTGAATCAGCCTACAGGTTATACTTAGAAAGTAGAACAAGTAGCCAACCGCCTAATTGTCATATTGTACGAAAGAGGTAGACAACTTTGCCTTGGAACTCAACACAATGGTGAAAGAAGCAACTTGATCAAGAGTCATCTTTGCTTGAGAATAATGTGTCACTAGGGACAATTATCTCTATATATAGTAGGATGCCATTCCCCAGATCATGCATATTTAGAGCAAAAATTGTTGGAGCCATTGCTTTAATTCACCGAAGTCTTTGTTGAGTACAAGAACAGGCTATATTAAGTAGTACCCACTAACTTTGATAAGAACTGTGGTGGATTGAGAATCTTTATGACAATACATAGTATAATGAATTTCAAGTCACAATAATTAGCCCTCTGGGAGTTCATGGATACTTCAAGACCATCTTATAATTGTGGAAACGCTCCTTGGAATCGGCAATTTGAACAGCAGCAAGCAAAAACATACTTTTCAACAATGGTATCAGAGGAGGTGTTTCTGCAGCATTAGAGGGTGCTTTATCGAGAGATGTATCTGCTGTTTGAATATATATGTATATGTATATTTGAATAATGAACTTTAATGTGTAATTTCAAAACATTTTTCCATAGTTACCCAAGTCTTGGGGACGGGGGACGGAGGGACAGGGCTTATAGGACGGCAAAAAAATTCCCAAATTTTGGGGACGGTGGGGGACAGCTATTAAAATAATATATAAAAATAATATTTTAATTGTATTCAATGAAATTTAGGGATTTAAACTGCATTTAATGTATTTTCAAGATCATAATTTAATGTTCTTGGTAAAATAACAACATTTAAAAAGTAAAAACATCAGATTTTTTTTGAATGATTTGAAAAAATAGGGGCGTCCGTCCAAGTCCCCGAAACATTCGCGACGTCTGGGATGTCACCAAAATCTAGGGAACACATCCCCGCATAACACTACATTTTTCTAATTCATTATCATTGTTATTATTAATAAGTGTGTATATAAATATCTATTGATATTTATATAATGTTGACTCCTGAGATTATTCCTAAGATAGGTCAGAGCGCTGCTCTTGCTCCCAAATTACAACTGCCCTGGAACTCCCTACAAGCTTCTGGCGAGCTTAATGAATTTTCAGTGATTATTTCCATGGCCAATTTTGCCATGCAAAACATATCCGCACAAGAAATCAAGTAGAGAAAACCTCCAAGATGGGCATTGTTGCCCTTTACAACAAATTCTTGACTTCTCGTTACAGCTTAATGTTTTTGTATTTTCCTTTTTGCTGTTTACATAAAAAGGACTATAAATGTATGAAGATGGCATGAATGAATTATCTAAAGAAGGTTCATGCCATTTGGGGTATTTGTTTTGGGTGGTCCTTGATTTTTTTATTGAAATGAATGTGTATTTTGCATGTTTTGTGTAAATAGTACTCAATGTGGGAAAAGAGCAGTTCGACAAGCCTATCACATGCTGTGTTCAGGTAAAGCAAAACAAGAAAAAAGTTAAGTTCTATGTCTTCTTGATAGTAAATGGTTTGTTATATGTTCTATATATCTTTTTGATAGTTTGTGTTTTTTCATTTATTCTATATATATATTTTTATTCTTTCCTCCTTTTAAGGTATATTTGTGATTCTCTCCAATAAATGACAGCTTGTGCTAAAGAAGGTGGTGTTTGTGCCAAATGCTCTCATGCTGTGGATGGTATAGTTGGAAGGTAAATCTCTGATCATTAATTTTTAAGTGTTTGGAAATGAAACTTTTAGTTAATTTTTAATAAAGAAAAATACAGTTTTGTTTACTGTTCTAGGGCACTTCATCTTTCAATTTATTTGACATGCTGTTTATGCTTTCAGAGATATAGAAGAAGTAGAGGCTGAACGCATGCGATTGGAAGAGGTGGAGAGACTGGGTTTTGTTGATATGAAGAATGATTGTAGAAAAGATTTATCAAAATCAATGGAATATAATTTTATTGGATATTGTGATGTTGCACAGGCAATAAAGAACGCACGAGAGAGGGATCGAAGGACATTACTACGTGCTGTAAGCTCCATCTATGATTCTATAATATCAGATTTATTAAATGCTCATCTCTAGCCATCTCCAGGTTCTCATCTATTTATTTTCTTTTTATTGGGTAAAGCAGTATCTAAATGAATTTACAGGATTTTCTCAAAAGCAGTACGACATATTAAAATGCATGTCCATAGGGTTTAAAGTTTAAACCAAATACAATGGCTATTCAAAATCAATAGGCCCAATACCTGAAGAAAGGCTACTCACAAAGTCCAAAATATCTTCCAAAAAGGTACATTTTACCTATATAACAAACAGAGGAGAATAGTAACCAGAGACATGTTTTTCGAAAAGGACCAAGAAGTATATTTCTTTGGAAGAGTTCTGTCATAGTTGAGACAGATGACACTGGAAACATGAGTGCTACGAGATCCTCCTTGGCAATCGAATTCTTCTGTTTTTCCTCTTATTAATTTCGTCTGAAGGGGCAAATCTTTAATATGTTCCCAAAGCCAACAAAATTTACTCCGTGTTCTTTATCAAATTCTGCAGCCGAGAGCTGAATTTGTTGTGCTTGCCACTCATGTAGGAGTGGGACTCAAAATTCATCAACCAAAGCAGAGGAACTGGGCTTCCGAACTATGAACATGTTTTTCCTAGCCAATAGGGCATTCAAACATTCTCTCTGTACCATGCTTCTTCTGTATCCTGTAGCCATCAATTATCTGGTTCTTTATCCAGATTGCCTGGGCCCAGGTCAGGGATTTTATCCTTCATCTTCTCCCTAAATTAAATCTCCAAGTTGGCAGCATTTTGATGTTCAGATTATTTCTCAGCCACTGGTGTTGTTAATAGCATCTTCATTATTAGTCCCCGACTACCTGTTATTCTTTTGATGTAACTGTTTCTCATGAGCTGCAGAGAAACATGATGAGGAGAGAGATGGAATCGCATTAACTAGTACCAGTCATAGGAGATAAGTTTTGGAATAGAAACCCTCGTAGAAATTATAGAGCTTACGTCCCAATGATCTTGTGAGAATAGAAATAATTACCACAACACAAAGGGCCACAATAAGAGAGTGAATGAAATGAACCAGACTGGTAAATGAACAATGCACAAGATGATTTTAATTGTAAAAGCAATAAAACTGCTCTTTGTTTTTCATGAACTCTAAGCTTGTGAAATGAAAATTCCCGGTAAATGAAGACAACTAAAATCTTCCAATCACATACACAATACACAGAACAGCAAAGATCTGAGGCGAGCTGCTTCCAATTTGAAGACAAACTAATCTTCAATGAATAAAGTGGTGCTTCAGCTAAATTGCATGATTTCTGCATAAGTGAATCAGTGATGGTTTTACAGCGTCCCACAATTGAAAAATGATTGCAGTGCAACCAAATTTACAATACAACCTGGAACAAAAACTAGCTACCATTGGGGTCATATAAGAAAAAGATTGTGATTAGCCTTGTTTTTACCAGGTCCTTATCCCATATTCAAGGACCCCATGGTCCAAGGGCTATTAGATCTAATAATCTAATATCTGTGTAGAAGAGTCGTCCAAAGGAGGTAACATCCACGGTGATTTAAATTGATTCATCACCCCACGGAATGGCATGACATAGTTTAAAACAGTACTCCTGGGCAGAAGTTAAAATGCTACATGAGAACAAGACATAACTGATGGTAGTATAAATCCAAAGCAGAGTAAATAGGAGGGGAGGCTGTTTGGCTCAAGAGCCTAGGCTTTCATGAGTCCCACAGGGCCATGATTCAGTCCCAATGCAGCCAAATTTTCATCATGCTTTTGGAAGCTCTCCACAATCTCCTCCATAGTGGCAGCGGAGTGCCTTCTAAAGCACGCCTTACAATAACCTCTTCAGCCAGATTCCCGACTGCTTCCTCAATCGGCCTCACCTTTGCTTGGACATCCTCTCGAGCTCTTTACTGGTCCTTCTGTAATGAAAACTGGTGGCGCAGGAGTCTTGGGAGGTGAGCACTTTGTTTTAATAACTATACAATCCGGCAGCAGAGGAACATGGAGAATCATATTGCTATCAACTTTTAAGCTTTATCCTACAATCTGAATCACAATTCATCCCGGATATTTATGCATTTTCCTTGAAGGTGCTTGATCATTCGGTGGTGAAAGATCCTAGATATTCTTTATGGTCTATTTTCTGCTTTGAACTGACACCCTTATTGTCCAAAAATATGTAGCCTTATTTGGAATTCCATAACAATGAGTAAAGGAAATCAAATAAGAGAACTTCTCAAGACAAGTAGCCTCATTTGCAAGGTCAGATAACCTCACATTCTTACAAAACTCAGCTTTCATTGCATTTATTAAGATCTCTCCCTCCTCTTTAAGACAAGTGATATGAAGATCCAGGGCAGCTTTTAATCCAAAACTCGAGTATTCCAGTTATGACTTCCAATCAACAGCATAAAGTCTTTGAACATCTCCTTCGGCATTTTTAATTTGTTCCCCTCGTAAAATGTCATGTTTGCCGTTTGGTACCATCAAAATTAGGTTTACATGTATTGCATGAAGTCTTTGAACATGTATTGCATTTGTAATAGGTTTACATAAAGTCTTTGAACATTTCCTTGGACATTTATCATTTCTTCCCCTCGCAAAAAGTCAGGTTTTCCTGTTGCTACCATTAAAATTAGGTTTATGTGTATTGCCGTGAAGAGTGACAGAGGTCCTTATGGATGACCAGTTCTTTAAATCTTTATTGGGTTTAAAACCAATGAATTGGAAAATCCTTATGGGCTAATTTTATTGCTTTATCTTCATATACTTTAATCTTGATAGCTTCTTGTATTAGTCATTTGATTGGCTTGCATTTTTTCATGCGACTGTGTTATACTGTTTATATAGTTCAATTCACGAGTTCTTATTAAGTTGCATGTGCAATATGGTATCACTGATTCCATGAATTTGTGTGATTGTTTGAGACAACAAAAGAAGAAGCATTGAATACCCACTGCTCGGATTTACTCTACCATCGTTGTCTGCTTTTTAATCTCCCATGGTGAAATGAGAAATGAGCAACAAAATATGAGTCCAAGAGAGGAGAGATGAAGGAAGGGATCGAAGGCAAGATTCCTCTATTAAGAGTGACTGAAGTAGAGGTGCGAAGGACTTTTTTCTATAGCGGTTGAATGAAAAAGGAGGAGAGGTACGAAGGGCCGACAATGAGGGAACTCACGATATAGTCGTGAAGGTTAGGCCTTGTCTTTATATTCCTCCTATGTCAATAGTGGTTCACTGCAGAGTAAGCCCTTGATATTTGTGGGTTGAAAATGCCCATGCCATTTAAAGAAGTAGTTGTCCTCAATTACCTTTGGAAAATGGAGGTACAAGAACGTGGAAGGGGTTGTTTGCATCCCAAGGAGGATGTGAGTATCGATCAAATCTGACGACAACAAATACAAGAAAACCAGGAGGAATCGGAGGAGCATTCGTTGACTATGCCAATGACAGAGCCAATAACACTATTGAAAATTCCTGTTTCCACCGACAAGTTTGTAGAAAGCATGAATTTTTGGTTGATTCAAACAACTTTGTGTCCCAATTGATCATCATCAGCCTCTCTGAAGTCATCATGTCTGATGGTTAGAGGGATTGATCTAGCCATAGGAGAGTTAAGGGACTTTAATATTTGAAGGTTGTGGTTGTTGACCAAGCCATTTTTAGCAAAAAGATGGGGGTCATCTTTGAACTCAATGATTTCTTGTTCAGAAAGGTAGGAATGCGTTCTGACAAAAGGATCTCCCAATCTAGAAAGAGAGGGAGAGAAGTATGAATGTTGAGTAATAAGTTCCAAAATGATGCTTGTGCAGAACTGGAACCATGTTGCTTGAAGATTACATTGAGGGAGATGGTTGTCGTGAAGCCTTTCCATAGGTTAGCCTCGTAGGAATTGTTGGAAAATAGAGGTATGTCCATGATAGGTGGAAGTTGGCGAAGGTCGCCAACGAGGATGATAGACCTATTCCCGAAAGCAAATGTTTTGGAACAAGGGAAAGCTTCCTGAAGGCAGTAGTCAATTTTACCGAGAACGTTTGGGCACGACAATCAACTTTACCGAGCAAGTTTGGGTCGATAAAACTCCTTTCATCAATTAGAATATATTGGACATGTTTAAAGGAGTATTGAAAAGATGTTAAAGAAAGAGGATCAAGCACACCGAGATCGTTTCCATATTTAGGTAGATATTGATTTGAAGAATGAAATTAAACTAAATTAATTCATGGTCCAAAAACAGGAAAATCGAATAGAAGTCCTCGATCCTATTGTCTAACACCTTCAATGTAATAAAACAGATCATTACCTCTATCTATTAGCTGCCCTCAATTTATGAACGCTAACAATTTTTTACATGTATTGAATTAAGTTACCAACTGTTATACAAAACATTTCTGAATCTGTTTTTCCGATTATCCTTAGGGAATTCAAGGACCATGTAAGACAAGATTAATCCTGGATTCCTACCCAACATGTGCATAAGAGACATAAGCTATGGTATACTGAGGAATGATGGGTGAAAAAATGTCAGGTTGTATGATAATCACAAATTTCTTTAATTTACAGAGGACACGGTTGCCTCACCATACATCATAGTCTTAATGGTGAATAACTTTAACAATGACAAATGTGTCATTCATAAGAAGGAACAAACAATGGAATATGTCTTTTGACATTGCTATGTTCCCAAGTCTTTCAACTGAATAGTATCACGATATACTACCCTGTTTGTTGAAAAGAAGTATATGATGGATGACAAATGAATGGTTTAAACATACGAAAATGACATTTAAACCGGGAAAAATTGCATAGCAACTAAGTGTCTCAATCCCTCAACCAGAAAGTAATGGCCACGTGAAGCTCAACATTACTTCACTCCTTTCAAGGTGCAAGTACACAAAAATTTCTTGAAGACCTCTTAATCTACAAAAGGAAGTTGTGAATTTCAAATCAAAATCAGCAGAACCTATTGCAACAGAATATCAAAATATTTTTGGAATGTTTATTTATTTATTCGATTAGAAAAATGTTTCATGCCATATAGAGTCAAAATTTCATATTACACAAAGTTGCTGATGTTAAATAAAGGGTTCAAAATATTAGAGAAAGATCTCTAGTTAAATAACTTAAGCTAAAATTTTAGGTTCCTCAGAAACTACACGAGGCCCTCTTACGGGTATAAGTGGATTTAAAATTTATCCTTCACTCTTTTCCTATATATGTTCCAATTTCTTTACCTCTTAAGGTTTGAAGCTTTGCAACCAACCTCACGAATAAATAGACCCTTGCCTTTCCACCTATTTCTCCAATAATTATATAGGCCAATGTCTGGGGTGTATTTATTGTTGCTAATATTACATAGTTATCAGGAAACTCGACTGTCATGTACTTACATTTTCTGGTGACGAGTTTTTATACAATATAGGCATACCCTTATTTATTTACTCATTTACCTTGAAACTATGGTATATTTTTTCTATTCAAATTTGAGCCCGTCATAGCCCGTCCAAGGGCTTGCAACCCGTCAGAGAAATGCAAACAAAAAATTAGCCATCAAAATAAATTCAAAAATTGTAAATTGCCTGACAAAATAGAAGTATAAATTATTACATAAAGTTTCAAAAGAAGTTATGAAATGAAAAATTCCTTGTCACTTGTTAGTTGCAAATCCCAAAGTGGGTGTAGATGTTTCATCACAATTAATGAATCATTGAGTCAATGGGAATTAGGCAGTGGGATATACTATTAGTTCCAATTTAATGTCTGATATCAATACTACAATTCACCATGAAAATATAAAAGTAATGTCTATAAAAAAATAATTTGAAAATGTTTGATTTTGAATACTAATGTTAACAATCTTGCAAGATGGGATTGGGAACCGGGATTGCTACAACTTGCAACACAATTGAGAACTCCATTAAATGGCTGCATTTAATTTCATTTCTAATTCTCCAATACCTGATTCTCTGAAAATATTCTACAGTCTACAATGAAAAGCTTTTGAAGTCATGTACATTGCATGTCATTTGTGAGTCTCCATACTTTGAGTCTATGGTATCAATAGCATTGAGGAATAATACCAGTACCACATGAGCAAATGAATTTTTTTGGAAACAGAAAATCCAATGTTGAAGTGGTGAGCGATGGCCCATGGATGGTCTAATGAGATTTCTACGTGTGGCATAGGTATGCCTATGGTCCTTGAATGATTTTGTCTCCTCCTCTTTAACTTTCTTTCAATGCACATTTAGTTTCCTTATCATCAATGGAAATTGTGCTTCCATGGTTGCTAAATGTTGTTTGGATCACACAACAACGTCACTGGGGGATTTGTAACCTGATTTTTCTTAAATGAAAAATTATCATGGTGTAGTCTGTGAAATGGATAGTCTTGGCTAGGCTGTAATTTATATCTCGAAATGGATTTCCCTATTTTCATAAAACTTATACAAACATGTGTAAATTGAGTGAATTATAAGTGAAGGATTTCAAGATGTGGTTTGTGTTCTATTTGGTTTCATACCTTCCTACACCAGAAACATACCCTTAATACTCAAGTCTGGTCAGATTTTATATTTGACGGGATTTTGGGAATTTTTTGTGTTTAAATATATTTGTTAATTTAAAAAATTATTATTTATTTTTTTGACGTATATAGTAGATATATTCTTGTCGTGTGAAATGTAACTATATATATTACTTTTCATCATGGAAGGGTTGGTTAAATATACACCCTTCACAATGAAATTTGGAGTAGCCCTTCAAATTTGATCATTGCCAATGAGTCTTGAAATTGTTTCCAGGCTATAAAATCCACTATACACATCTATTGCTTTCGAACAAGTACAAATCTGTCATAAAACCACGTTTGTGTATTAGCATGGGTCCCACTTTATTCGCAATCGTGACCACGACTTCTTAAATTTTCAAACATTCGTAAACGATATCTTTCAAGAAATTAATCTCCGTGGCTGATTGGTGAGATTTGGGTCGGTTTCTGGGGATCTGTACAAAGGTTTAGTGTGAAATTTCTTTTAGGAAGATTTCTTCCTAAGAGAGATCTCAAGAGATACGCCAGCGTCCGTCATTTTTGCAAGCTTTCAATATGCACAATTTTAATCAAGAATTCAGTGTTCTAACCCCAAACAAGGAGGCGGCGGAGGAAGGGGGGAGGTGGACGGGAGGAGGAAGAGAAGAGGAGGAGGAGGAGGAGGAAGGAGGAGGAGGAGGGAGGGAGGAGGAAGGGGAAGGAGGGGAAGGAGGGAGGAGGAGAAGGGTAGAAGGAAGGGACGAAGGAGGGGTAGGAGGAAGGGACGGAGGATTTAAGAATTGTGGGCATAAAAGCAGATGGAAACTGTATGTTAAGAGCTCTGGCAGAACAGCTGGATGGTGACAAAGAACTGCATGAAGCGTATCGTCACATGGTGTTGGACTACATGATAAAACATGAGACAAAGAAAATCGTCGCAACCCACAAGATCCATGGCCTGTTAAACGATGCTAATTCGTCGTACACTGATGAGAAAAAGGGTATTATAGAAAGGGAAAAACCCTGGAAAGGCTGCTGGTCCAGAGCGAGGAGGATAGCTCCCTTGTGCATTACACTGTCGACGGCGATGATTCTCATTATCATGTTCTCCGCTCCCCTGATCATGAAATTAACAACGTGGATTTCAAAACCTATTATGATGGTTTCACGACAAACATGCTCATGGATCTGGTGCTTGTGCCTGTGCCTCCCACACTGTCTACAGAGAATCGATCCATGGTTTGTGCCTCAGCAGCGGTAGATGACAGCAAGGACTACTGAAGCAATATGTCCCCCATCTTCAACTCTCCTCACACCAACCATGTTGGGGTTCACAGTATGTTTTTATATCACGGAATTCAACACGTCAATTTCATTCTGTATATATGTTCATTTTGACAACAATTACTAACATTGAAAGGTACAGAGATTCAACCACGCATCTGCTTGATTTCTTAATAAATTGTAGTTTATTATATGAATATTAATTATGAGCATATGTTATCAAGTAGGTCGAAAATGAATGCCTGATTCCTATGACTCGCCCGCTAGACATGCCCGCCACGGTGAAGATCACATTCTTTTGTATTAAATCTGTATTTCGCACTGTTGTATTAGTAACTTTATTGGTTGTATTTCGTACGCGAAGTGTACGACAGAAACGCCGAAAGCTACAGTTCAAAATCCTCCAATTACCTGCAAATTGCAGCAAACACTAGGTACGACATATTTTTTTTGGTATAAAAAGTCAATATTCTGGAAGATCACAACTTGCAAATAAACAAAACAGTCTCAGACTCTCAGTCCTCACAATGCTAAACCTTCATTTGAATTAATCGCCTAGGTATGCGACGTGGTCAAAGTCTTCTCCGAAATAAAGCTCTCGAAACCATGAAAAAGTTCAGACAAGATTCCAATCCAATTTAGGTACCTAGGTATTCCTTGGTAAAGCAAAAAGGCCCAAGAATCAATCAGCAAGAACATTATGACAATAAACGCTTGTCCCTTGAATTTGAGATGTATATAATTAGTCGGCAGCTATAATATCATTAACAATTTAACAATTGCAGTTGAATCCAATGAGCTCTGAAAGAAGGCATTTTTCTGTGTTCAGGCATTCAAAGAACAGAGAATGGCCAGCAGAATTCATGTGCCCCATCTCCGGTTCACCAATGGCGGATCCTGTCATTGTCTGCTCTGGACAGAGCTACGAGAGAAGATGTATAGAGGCATGGATGAAACTGGGTCAGCGCTACTGCCACGTCACTGGCACAGACCTCCTCAACTCCACTGTCATTGCCAACGTGGCACTCAGGACTGCCATCTCCCACTGGCCGCCACATGTGTGGCTCGCGATTGCCCGTACATCGTCGACCAAACGATCTCGGCCCTCGCTGTCATCATCCGTGTCAGAGCCCCTCGGGCTTTCTAACTTAGTAGAGAAATCACTTTCACTAAGGAGGTAAAAAGACTAACATTTGAGCACGTGCATCAAGAGGTTATGACTCAACATCTTTGTGAAAAAACTCTATTTTAGATTATTGATTTTTGTGGGATTTTACTTGCTTGCTTAAATTCATCTCAAGAAGACCTCCATGAGTAGTCATTTATCCTAATGACATTTGTCCCTATGTATTTTTGGCAATACTCACAAGGCAAGGGGAACCTGAAGCACCTTATTCTCCTCCGATATCTGTAAAACTATTCTCAAATGCAATATTTCCTATATCAAGGCTTTCGGTTTGGTCTTCCAAACGATATAATATTTTCAAAAGAGAACCTTCTGGATAAATTGTATACAAAGAGTATTTTGAATCGGTGTTTCAAACCACACAATGTGATTCATCATCATCAAGGTGAAACATTGATTCAAAGTACTTGTGTATGCAATTTATCTGGAAGGCTGTTTTTTGAACACCAGGATTGTGGAAGCTTGAAGTCTCTAATATAATATTTTATTACCTTCGGTTATTAAAATTTTGCATGATGTTGCATTTCCCGAGCTTAGACTCCTCCAATAAAAGCATTCAAATTGATGGCATTTTGGTAGAAATTTGTGCTGAAATAGATAGAGGCATTGACAAAGATCAATTCTCTCAGCAGCAGCAAGAGAAAGACCAGACCATGCCACTCTTCAAACAACTATTGCAAGAGAAAGATCTTATCATCACCGATTTGCAAGCTAGAATCACTAAGCTTGAACAAACCTAAGCCACCCCGCGGATTCCCCATGCTTACAGAAGCTTAATGAAGTGGTTTTAGAAATTCAAAACAAGCAATCTGAGATAATCATTCAACATGAACACCTTAAAAAGGAAACTACAGCCCAACAACAATCTATCCAAAAACAGGTTGAGGAACAAAATTCATGGGTACAAGTGGTTAAGGAAAGAAAGCACCTCCAGTTGTGGAAATCACTGTCCAAGCAAAATTTGAAGAGGAAAAGGCACGTCAAACCAAGGCACTCAACCTCCATGTTCATGGCCTCCCTAAACCAGCTGATCCCTTACAGGCAGGGCATGCGTTCTTGCGTGAATCTTTGGACTTGAAAGATATCTCCTTAACAAAGCTTGGACATTGTTGGACAACACCCTTGTTATCCAATTCCGAACTGCAAAAGAGCATTTGCAAGCTCTTAGAGCAAAAAAGAAGCTATTTTCCCTCCCACAGAAAATTTATGTAGATGCCGATCTCACATGACTCTAGGTGGAAGAGCTTCGGAAAGCTCGTATTCAGGTGGTAGCTGCCAGGAAGGAGAACAAGCGGGCTGTTATCAGAGACTGTAGGGAAGTCCTTCGTGATTCTCCCACACCTAGATGGTCACGCCTTGGATCGTTAGCATGACAATGTTCTTGGGTCTCGACGGGTGGTGATGGCATCTCCATTGCTTATTGGAACTACAATGGTGCTTTATGGTCTTCTCTAGGTACTTTCCAGGATGCTATTGCTTCTCAAGATCTCATCTTCTTCACTAAGACCCATGAGAGTCCCAAGCGGGCCCTCCCTCCAATCATAGGGTACTTGTGAATTTCGGCCTTCCGTTGTGAGACACGCAAATCAGGTGGTGTTCGTGGTTCAGGGGGTGTGGCTTGCCTCATTCGGGATAGCATTCAAACCAAGGCACTCAACTTCCATGTTCATGTCCTCCCTAAACCAGCTGATCCCTTACAGATAGGGCATGCGTTCTTGCGTGAATCTTTGGACTTGAAAGATATCTCCCTTAACAAAGCATGGACATTGTCGGACAACACCCATCCAATTCCGAACTGCAAAAGAGCATTTGCAAGCTCCTCGAGCAAAATAGAAGCTATTTTCCCTCCCACAGAAAATTTATGTAGATGCCGATCTCACATGTCTCTAGTTGGAAGAGCTTCGGAAAGCATGTATTTAGGTGGTAGGCTGCTTTTAGAAGGAGAACAATCGGGTTGTTATCGAGAGATTGTAGGGGAAGTCATTCGTGATTCTCCCACACCTAGATGGTCACGCCTTGGATCGTTAGCATGACAATGTTCTTGGGTCTCGACGGGTGGTGATGGCATCTCCATTGCTTATTGGAACTACAATGGTGCTTTATGGTCTTCTCTAGGTACTTTCTAGGATGTTATTACTTCTCAAGATCTCATCTTCTTCACTAAGACCCATGAGAGCCCCGAGTGGGCCCTCCCTCCAGTCATAGGGTACTTGTGGATTTCAGCCTTCCGTTGTGAGACACGCAAATCAGGTGGTGTTCGTGGTTTAGGGGTGTGGCTTGCCTCATTCGGGATAGCATTAGGTCTAGAGTTTCACTTGTGGCTTCTGATGTCCACTCTAGATACATATGGCTTGATTTAGAGAAATACACCTTTCTGGGATGTCTTCATTGTTGTTTGCTACATCCCCCCACCCACATCTTCATTCGCTATTCATGTTGATGGGGACCCGTACCTTGACCTCTATCCAGAGATCTCTCGATACTCCACTATTGGTGATATCATTCTTTTGGATGATTTCAATGCCTATATAGGGAACCTCCAGACGCCTATTCATGACCTTGTTTAGGATGAGTTATGCCTTCATGAGTTAGATCTTGAGGAGTTTGGTTTACAGAGAGATTTTGCTGATAGGAATGCTACAGTTACAACCTATGGGAGACACCTCCTTCGATTGGGTGAATCTCATAGCCTTCACATCCTCAATGGGCTTCCTCACTTCTCGACTTTGGTAGATTCACTTGTTTCCCCATGGCGGTGGTGTGAGCGTCATGGACTATGTTCTCACCAACAGATCCATCATCCCTCATATCTATGGCTTCCTTATCTCGCCTCAACTTTCCCTTGTTGACCATGTTGTCTTGACATTCACCCTCCATATTGGTTCTAAGCCTTCCCCCACCCCCACCCTCCACCTTCCCCACACCCCCCAACACTCGACACACCATAATCCATTTTGATGATGATTACACCATTGATTATGCTGCTGTCTCTCCCTTCTTATGTCTGGGTTTTACTCCCTCCCTCTTCCCACCACTGATTCCATGTATGAGTTTTTACATCAAACCCTCTGGGATGCTTTGCCCTTGATTCTTGTCCCCACACTATTCACTACTCCAGATCCCCTACCCGTCATGGAACTTGCCCCATGAACCGGTGGTATGATAATGAGTGTAAATCCCTTCATCGAGACTTTGGTTTTCCCTAACCCATGACCCCCCATCCATACCCACCCTTCGTAAGGAGTACCATTGTCTTCTTTGACATAAGAAACGAAAGTTTCTTGTGTCTAGACGACTTTCACTCCTTGCTGATCTCCACCACTCTCCTAATACTTTTTGGCATACTCTTCTCCCGAGAAAAACCACCATTTCCGACATCACACCCGAAGCTTGGGTATCTTATGCAAATTCCTAGACCGCACGGATACGGGTACAAGTACGGATACACGCGTACAAGTACGGATACAGTGCGGGTTCGATGCGTTGAAGCGACAAATTTTTAAAAACCTCGTGTGCAGTGCGCTTTGGGGTATGTTTTATATATATATGCATATAAAATTATAAATGTAAAGAAACATTTGCATACTTATTGAAATTTAATACTCATACAACTTAAAATCATTCATAGAACATGAAAACAAATTTCCAATACTTTGAGAATTGAGACTTGAGTTTGTATTGATTCATAGTGTTCAAAACATAATAGTTAATAACATAGACTGTATTATAGATTTGATAATTCATTATTAATGCCTTAAGCTTGAGTTAGACGTATCATTGGACATTAAAAAAATATTTGAAGTCATGAAATATTTTAATTCCTTTCTCAAACCAAAGGAGGGCATAACGACCTCTTGTCAGGTAAGGATCTTCTCATTATATTTCTGATTCAACGAAATTGATTTGTAGGCTTGACACCTAATGTCAAATGAAGAGAAGATAGTCTACCCAACCACCAAGTGCTTCACTTTGTTCCCATGCCTTCCAAATTGATGAAGAATAAAGGACCCATGAGGAGCAACAAGAAAGCCCCCAAATAGTAAGTCAACCAAATGAAGTCCTTTTCATCTCTCTCGACCCTTCGAGCCTATTGGCAATATTGAATCTCACACGAACTTTCCAAAGTTGAATTCCAATCAAAGCCCTCATGTTTTATTTATTTTTTTGCGCTTAAAAAAAGAAAAAAAAGCTGTGGGTACCCTATGGGTACTCTTTTTATATTTATTTTTGCACTTAAAAAAGAAAAAAGCATGGGTACTGCTGTGGTAGTGCACCCACGTGTTCTAGGTGTGCCCCGCATTCCGTATCCAAAACGTACCTAGCACAGTACGAGGGGGTCTAGGGCATTTTTGTACAGTCTAGCAAATTCCCTCTATGATGTTCTAGCCCATCCTACTGCCATTGCCCCCACTCCACCTTCCTCCTTTGTTTTCTCTACTTCCTCTGTCAAGAGAGCTATTTTGAAATTACGCACCAACAAAGTAGTTGATTGTGAAGGTCTCAAAGCTGAGTTCATCAAATATGGTGTGGATTCCCTTGCCTTTCCCCTTGCCATACTTTTTAATCAGGTGGTGTCTTCAGGCTTCCCTAAGTCTTGGTCCCAACACATCATTCACCCTATTCATAAGTTAGGAGATCCCTCTATCCCTGACAACTACAAGACCATTATGATTGGGCATACATTTGCCAAACTTTATGCCATGGTGTTAGACATGCAACTATCAAAATACTTGGAAAGGAATAATATCGAGCTCAAGGGTAGGCAGGCTTCAGAAGGACTATCAAACTATTGACCACATCTTTACACTTCGAGCTATCATTGAAGAAGCTTGTCATAAGTCCTCCAAAGTCTTTTGTTGTTTTGTTGACTTCAAGAAAGCCTTTGACTCAATTCTCGAGACACCTGCTTTTCCAGAAGTTGAGAGATTTCGGCATCCCAAATTCTTTGATTACCACAGCTTGGAGGCTTTATGAGACAATCATTGGGCAACTTCGTACTCCTCACGGTTTATCTGACTTTGTGAAGAGTAACATCGGGTCAAACAGGGTTGTCCTCTCTCACCACCCCTTCTCAACAAATACATTGATGAGTTAGAGGAGTTTCTTCGACAACATACCCATATGGATGATGGTTGTCTTCTGCATGAGGTGCTTATAATTGTCCTCAATTTTGCTGATGACGTGTTCCTCCTCCCACACTTTGTAGAGGGCTTACAACGACAACTTGATGCCCTTTCTTGCTTCTACGAACTCCAACAACTAGTGGTCAACCTTAGTAAAACTAAGGTCATGATCTTCAATACCTCCAAGCGTTCTCTCTCTAGATTCCAATTTTTCTACAGAGGGGAACTTCTTGAGATCACATCAACCTACACTTATTTGGGGGTCCAATTTATTGGCCCATGCTTTAACATGAAGTTTGCCGCTCAACCACGCCTTTGCAAGGGGTATGCCTCTCTTTCTATTTTGGAACGTTAGTGTTTCTAGATCCACTTCTAGGACACTCCTTCCGAGTTCTGTCTGTTTAATACCATCATCAAATCTACAGTCTTGTATTGTTCAAAGGTTTGGGGACCTAGCCGGGGGCCGTTGACTGGGCCCGTATTGAGAGGGTCCAGACTCTCATGTTGCAATGCATGATCCGTTGCAAGCGACAGTTCCTCAGTGCATCATCCAAGCTGAATTTTCCGCCCACACACTACACCTTAAGACCATCTTCAGGCTTACTTTCTACATCCACAGACTTAGATCCCTAGAGGACTCAACTTCTGGTCATTAGAGGTATCTTTAATCAACACTTTGCTCTTCAGAGAGGATTGCTTCACTAGTCCCCACCAAACGTTGGCATTGTTGGTACTTTGAGACTCGATTGCTCCTTTCTATCAACATCTCTATTGACATAGGCTACCCCCTTTCATGTACTCCTTAGACGCCCCTCTCGGGCTCCTTCCCACTAAAGACGTCATCACTAGGGTTGCTTAGAGAGGACATCTACAAACAGTATATTCGGACCACTTGGATCTCACCCCGTGAGCCGCTCAGCCCCAAACTTGCTTTCTATGCTGATCATTTCTTACAGGTGGACGATATTATTTGTTGCCCTTACTATCTCCAGCGCCATTGGTCTCACGACTTGAGGTTTCCCCTTGGCTAGATGAGAGTTTGCTCCCACTAGTTATGGGTTGAAACAGACCATCACATTCTCCGTCATGATTGGATCTATCATCTTTGCTCCCTCCAGGAGGTGGAGACCGAGGACCACTTCATTTTTAGATGTCCCATTTATTATGAGATCCGGGAAGATATCACTGCCTCTATAGAGATTTAGACAACACTCTAGCTACCTTCTTCAGATACACTGACCAGCGGTGCCTGGCTCTTTATCTTCGCGAGGCTGTCACCTTCCAACGCAGATCCCTACAGGAAGAGCCTAGAGGCTCAAGAGCTCCCATATTGATCACCTCTTTCTTTCAGCCCATCTAGGTGATTGGCAACACTAAGCATCCTTGGACACCATTTTATTACACATCACTATCAACGTTGATTGATCAGTTGGGTAGCGTTTCTCTCCATGGATCATTACTACTTAGATCTCTAGCCCTGCCGTCTCTCAACATTGTGGCTCTGCTCGGACTCGTTAGTGTGGCTTTGCCCCTCTACGGCGACATGGATCTACTATTACTTGCCCGTTGCCCCCAGACCACAAGGGCAAACTGATATTACAAGCTTCTTTTCTACTACGAGAGTTACACCAGCCTTGGATGCTAGGGAGATTCTAGAGGAAGTGTCTTGCTTCCTCCTAGGCCCCCAACTTGGCTCCTTCGACCCTGTATACTCGCTGACAACATTATTAGATCCCTCACAGTGATCGATAATGGCTCAGATGATTCCTCCACTTCATGCATAGATAGGGACATTCGATGAGTTTTGCCTCCAGTCTTCATTGACGCATGCTCTTGGGGTTTTTGTTTGCCCCTCATTGCTATTTGTATTGGTTTCTTTGCCACTTGTGGTAGTGGCACGCTGCTCTATTTTGTCTTTTGTACTTTATTTCTTTGGTTCGTATCTAGGATTCTCTCTTCCTAGAACTTTCTATTGCTAATGGTTGTATCCTTCAGTCCCATTGACCTACTTTTGGTCATTTGTGGACATTAATATAATTTCTTTCTTTCTTTCTTTCTTAATCCTATTCAACAAGCAGATAGGCTTAACACAATATTAATTTGACAATAACAATAGTTCAAAATACAGATTAGAACGGCGTAAATGTAATTCAATTTGAAACGAAACTGTGTATAAAGTTCAAAATCCTCACAAAATACAGATGTAATCCTTCTATTGTGATGCAAATGCGGATGGTAACACTTTTTGGTGCGTCTTTTGTTTGCTGTTTATGAGCCTCATATTTTTTTGGACAACGTCAAAACCCTCGTTTGTAGACAATGGTTGAAGCCCTTGAGATTTTTTAGAAGATATTTGTATTTCCACAGTTGACGACCTAATCAATTTCTTCTTGCAAACATCCAAATGATTACTCAGTTACCGTACTTTGAGGAGAATGTATGTTTCATTGTCTCTGTATCTTCTGTCTCCTTTCCTCCAACTTCTTTTCTTAATTTTACCTTTTAAAAAAATATATATTATGTTTGAAATCCATTTTGCACACGATTCTGCTTTTTTTTTGGTTCTCCTTGATGGAGTATAAGTATATTTGGAACATCTATTTTTTCCATAGTTTCTTAAAAATGATATTATATCTTACTTTTTAATAAGGAAAACATTCTGCCTCCCTTGCATTTGCTCCACGCTTTTATCCAAATGTTTTATAGTTCTTGGAAGATGATTTTAAAATGCTTGATTGAGATTTGATTATCGTATTGATTTTAACTACATGCCATCCATTACGTATTTCCACATAACCATCCTTCCATGCTAACATATTTTTCTGTTTGGAAGACATTTTGCCTGTTACTGAAATGTACACATTTTTGGCTAGTTACATCCTTTGTCAAACATATCAACCTCCTCTCATTAGCATTAACCTCCCCCACCTTATTTTCCAACACCCTTGTCTTCCAATGTATTCAGTCACACACTGCTTTTCTAGTTGAGGTGCGATGTTTTCAACCTTTGCTTTGTCTCCATGTATATTTTCAAAGTTCTTTGATATGATGTGATAGGCTATTTCCCGGGAAGATAGTAAGAAACCCTAATTTACTTATAAATGATATAAATGTTATGAACCAAATGGTTATTGTAAATGCAATTCTTAAGATAATTTTCTTTAAAATATAGGCAAAATAAATTAGAGATGAACAACGGCAAATCAATCATAATACTTTCTGGTATTAAATTAAGAGAGTTTCAAATACATAGCTCAAATTAGCAATCCCATAAGGGTTAAGGTACATATCTGTGATCTTGATTTGAAAAGGCCGTATTTATCTATTGTGTGTCAAGACTAGGACCCCTCAGGTTATGGCTGCTGTATTTGGAGGAGAAGTGCTATTTTTTACAGTGCCCTTGCCAGGAACCATCCGGGGTTGTACTCTGTACCCCCAGTTAGGACACACTTTGTGTGCCCCTCTCCGATGCCCAGCACCTGCCTTCTCCTTTTCCACATCCATCATATCTTGAGAGTAGATAAATATATCACAAGTGAATTGTATATTCCGTTTCCAAAAGTCTTGACTCAATATTATAGGACCTTTACTCCAGGTAGTTGGCAACCAACACACCCGTTCATAATGAATAACTAATTAATTCATTATACTCCCATGTGTAGGGTATTTTAATATTACACTACCTTTAAGGGTCAACAATTCATTTTCCTCAGGATTTGCAAGCGTCTCGGTCATAATTCATTAACAAAGGCTAATATCTTTTATTTTGTTATTTGTCTTCACCCAAATTTATCAAATGGAAATTTTGTCATATAAAATATGATATGATAAATGGTCCTCTTTGCAGTCACTTCACTCAAGTAGTAGGTGAAAATCTACTCTGGGATTCAAGCTATACACAAACTTATTAGTTTCTTAACAGTCTTATTTTAATCGCTCCATCTACAATAATGCTTACCAGTAACTGACCAATGGCCATAAAACTGGAAAATCAATACAAAAAGTGTTGCTGTTTACTAGGTTCAAGTATAACAGGCAAAATCATTTAAACCGTATTGCTTAATAGCAGATAACACACTTTATGGTCACACTAAACAACCAAAGTGACTAAAATGCATTTCTGACACCAACACCAAAAGTAGATGATAGAAATCTACTGCTAAAGAAGAAAGTGAAACATAAATATTGCAAGTAATTGACCTGAAATTGACTTGAGGAAGAAGAAGATTGACATAAACACCAGAAAAAGCTACCAGACTTGTTAAAGCAAAAAAATACATTCAGTTGCATCATTCTTATGTGAAAGACACACCCTTAATGTGCAAATAATATCATATCTACATTAACTTTAATTGTGCAATGAAAACTAGTGTTAGGAATAACAATTTTTTTCTAATGGTTAATGTATAGGTGAAACATGGTAAATATCTTCTTTGATTAAGTCATAGAAACTTGTTTTTTCTGGACATTTTAGAGAGGCTGTAATTGGAAGCCATGCTCCAACCTTTACCAATGGGAAGAAGTTATCTGTAATTGTTGACTTCACTTTGCCATATCAAGGTAATATGTTGGTGAAATTGAACTGTAAATTTGTGGGGTAATATGTAGGCAATCTTATCTATGTGATTGCAATGCCAAGTTAGGTGATACACACATTGATAATAACTTGAGAATTGAAGAGTTATTAGGTTGGTTAGTGGTTCTTTAGTTCTAATAGTTCAACAAGATAATAAAGATAAGGATGCACAATGAATCACTGCATCCAATTCATAAATGGATGTACTGATCACTCGTGATGCATCATTTGATAAAGTATACTTGAAAGAAGTATTGATATAAGGATCACCAAGTGGGTTGTCAACCATATGCTAAGCAAGTCTCCTAGACGATCTCTGTAATGGACGTCTTTGTATCACTCTTAATGATAACAACAAAAAGAGGAGGCTTGGTATAGATGAAGAGGTCCATTCTTAAAGGGTCAGAATAGTCAGGCAACATCTAACCATTCAAATCGCTTTACATGACTGACTAATAGTGTAATACAATTGCTTATTACAATATTTATTATTGTATGTGATTACATGATGACATGTTTGTTGAACCCTTATGAATCATCTGGTGAACCCTTTAGGGAATCACCAGATGAACCCTGAGAACACTGATAGTCAACCCTCTAAACATCCTTTGGGGTTGCCTTTGGGAAACTTTAGGTGATCAACCCCCTCGAAGCCTTAACCTTCCAACTTAACACTATAAAGGTATTCATGTAGACATTTGTTACAAGTAGTTTTCTTATTGCTTTGGTCATGAAAATGAAAATGCTTATCTACAATGTCTTTGATGTGACTTATTTTTGGGCTGGCATTTATCCCACCAACCAGTCTTGAGTGTCCTACTCAAGAGTAGCATCTCAAACACTACTTTTCACATGAATGCTAGAAGTGCAAAAAATTGATGCCAATATATTTGATGATGTTGGATCATGTATAGATGCTGTTGAGATGGGATCCATGATCCATTGGAATCGGGATTGAATAAAGCATTAGTTGAAGTTGCAGATGTCACTTGTAAACTTGATGCATTCCCATTTACTTCTAAGATTCTTTTCATCCGAGCCTTTTTCATATGTTAAAATGTTTTTCCTACTACGTTGGAACGTATCCCTTTCTTCGATACATTGTCCAATGTCAAGATTTTGCTTTAGTTAGTATCAACTCGGATCGCCATTTATTCATATCTATGCTATCTGCCATGTCATCTACTATATCCCATACCACTCTCTAGATTGCATATATTTTTTATGCTTGCCTCCCTTGCTTTTTTTTTGCTTGTTTGTACCAGCTACATTTGCTTGTACTATTTTAGTGCAGGCCTCATGTGAACTTAACCATGCTATATGTAGATCTTGAATGCAGGTTGTATGTGGGTAAGAAGATTAATAGTTTATCCTCTCTCTTCTAAAAATATAGATTAGGATACAAATCATAGTTACTGAATCCGGCTGGCCTAGATAAATTCAGTTTGGGTCGGCCCTAATTTAGGGAACAAAATTCAATTTTCTGTTTTTTTACTTTTTGAAAAAACGGTCACCCACCGACCTTATACATTAAGTAATACATTGCATTACTAAGGTTTCTCATTGTATCAATCAATTTTTGTATATTTATAAAATTAACTCAATATATTTAGGACTGTATTTTCTAAAGTTTTTTAACAATTTTGGATTTTTGGCTGCTGAATGGATCCAGATTTCCGGACTTGGTAACTATGATACAAATAGAAGGCTATTTTAGGGCCTATGCGCAAACCAAGATTGTAAGTGTTGTCCAAAATATCACCCCGTGCTATTTTGAACAACTCATCCAAGTTTTAGACTTAGGCGACTCTAGATTGAAGACCCACAAATTGAAGAAGTTGAAGACAGTCTTCTGCGGCATGTGAGAAATCTTAGTGCTTTGCAGCTTAGAAATACATTGTTATGTAGACTTGGAAAATATAGAGTTCTGCGGAGTTGGTTAACTCCGTGCAACAAAACATATAGTCTGCCCAAGAAAAACTGCAATGCAAGGAAAAAGAGCCGCGGGACATTGTGACAAAAGCAAACAAGTTTGAATGCGGCTAAGGTTGGAAGCTGCAGAACAAAGAAATTAGTGTTCCACGGACATCAAAGACGTAGTATTTTGCAGAGTTGACAGCCGCTGGACATACAAAGACCACACAAGGACAAAGCTGCAAGGAAAAAGAAATGGAGCGCCGTTGCACATAGAGAGGGTAGGTTAAATGCTGAATACATTAAGGTTGCGGAACATGAGAAGTTGCTAAACAAGGAGAAAACCGTGGAACATCCGCGGATCAATGCGAAATCATCTCAAGTCCACGAGGCATGACAAAGCCGCGCTGTCTCGAACCGACGCGCTCAACCACTCCACCAACCCGAATTTAATTTTGAGCGGCACCGTCCTCCTGTCTTGTGATTTGATGGTTTGATTTTGGGGCGATGTCGGGCATCCATACTTGATCTCATAATTGGTCCTTGGTGGTGGCGGGTGGTTGATTTCATTGATCACTTGGATGTGATCGATCTCTTCTCCCCTCTCTCTAAAATTCTATAAATGTAAGTGCTTTGGCACATAATAGGGGTTCGGTTTCAAAATTCGAGAGCTCTGCTTTTGAGCTCGAAAACTCTTGCTCGCGACCTCTGTAACTCGCACGTGGAGACTTCTTGCCTTGGCTCTGTGTCTGTAAATGGTCAAGATTTGATATTAATGCAAGTGTGACTTTGTTTCTTTGAATGCTCTGTGTTTAATGTGAACATCCTGTCCTCTTGCATGCCTTCATTCTTTTCTAGTTATTCTCCTTCAAAGTTGTGTGCATCTTTTAAATCTTCACTTGTGTGTTCATAACTATGTCCTTTGGAGCTATAATTGATCCATTTTCCAGTTTGGTGCATCACCTCCCTTTTATTTTTAGTTACATGTCTCTCTCTCTCTCACCCTATCTCCTTGGGATTCTTAGGTTAGGTTTAGATAGTGTTAGAGTAGAAGCTGGTTAGAGTAGTTGCAATGAACTGGGGTGAGAGGAACTAGCCCTTTCACCTAAGGTTTGATCTTGATTGCCCCCCACACTTTTGAGATCATTCATGTTTTCACTAAAATGCCGAATACCTTATTCAAGAGTGCGAATTTCAACGACAATAGTTTTGGCATGCCCGGTGGGACAAGTTGATGAGCTTTACACTATCTCTACTAAGATTGGTGTATGTCTTAATGATCTTAACCTTTGGAGGCATTTTTCTACACATCTGGTGACTCCCAAATTTAAATCTACTAATTAAGCTATCCAGTGCTCACTTTCATGAGAAGGATATAGACAAGGCAAAATGTATCAAGAGGTGAATCTTTTGAGTATTTCTGACTCTCATCAAGAAGAGAAAGATTAATTTAGGGATCTCTTTTACCTTTAAATAGAAGTCTTTCCACTTCTCCTCCAGTAGACCCTTCTCTTTCTCCATCAGATGCTTAAGGCCTATTCCTTCATGGCGCATTAGAGAAATCTCCCTTTGTAAGTTTTAATGGTGGTAGTCCCTTGGCTCTAAATGCCCAAAATGATATACCAGTGTCTCTCTCTTCTGAAAAATATTCCTTTCTTCATTGGTGAAAACGTTCTGACCTCTGCGAGATCATATCCACGATGTTGTAAATGTATGTTCAGTCATCTTATTATGAAGATGATGTTGTAGGTAGGCTTCTTGCTTCTTCACTAAAAGGAAAAGCACTTCAGTGGTATATGAGTTAGAGGCCTGCTTCCATTCACACATGGGACGAGCTTGGAATAGCACTTTGCTAGCAGTTTGATGAGAAAGCAAACAACATCTCTGTTGGAACAACTAACAGCCATCAAAAGGCCCCCAATGAACTCATGGCGGATTTCAATTTCAAATTTCAGAAAACATGGGACAAAATTCTAGTTCTCTTAAGACCAACTCCACAAGGTGCTTTCCTATATTTCTTAAGAGCTTTGAATTCTAATATAGCTGTAATGATACAATCTATGGGTGCCATTCAATAGATTTGCCTATGCCCCTATTTCCTAAGCTGCCACAAAACACTCAACCTTCTTTGGCTCCCATTCCTTAAGCCGAATGCTTCATCTTCCGCCTTTACTTCCTATCCTTCCCAAAAACAAAACGATGATGATTACCGTAGACTCTAGAGCCCTGGTTAAGAACTTGTTTAATGAAATTGTCTCCTGAAGAGGCAACAAGCTCAATCCTATAGAAATTACCCAAGTTTTAACCAAGGGAAATCTTCAGGACAAACTTTTAATCAAGGTCATCAACAGAGAACCTATATCCAAATCAGAGATATGGCCAAAATCAGCAAATTGATAGATTACAAGGCCAAAACCTGCATCTACCTCTTTAAATAGTTGTTCCTACACAACCGCTTTCTATCGCCAACTCAAGCAAAGTGCTCATTCCAAAGGCAAAATAATGTAATACAAGAAGCTGAATGGTGTTTTCCATGCATTCAGCCACATAATCAAAATACTTGTGGAAATGGCGTGCAAGTTTAGCCCCTTATGGTGCATAATTATCTCAACCAACAAGAATTTGTGATGGAAATAACAAGTACTAGCGCGGAAGCACAAGAAGCCGCCCGGGCCTAAGTTCATGTGTTTTGGGTTTGATGATTTATGTGTGGGTAACCAGGGCGCATACAACTTGAACAAGCCGCAACTCTATGTGGCGAATCACACAAGGTCAAAGAGAAGGTAGATTGAAATGGCTACTCCATCCCCTTCGTTGCAAAGTCCCCATTTCAAAGACTGACAATTTGTAGACTTTGGCGGAAATTTGGCTTTATCTAGTAATCCGCAAAATAAAGAAAATCTGCCAACCAAAGAACCTCCGTGGATGGAACAAACAAGAAAGGAGAATGCCACACCTTTGATGCTCAAATCTGTAGGGTATCCCCTTCAACATTGTCGAGTAAATGAAAAGACAAATTTGAATGTAACAATGTGTGGCACCTTATATATCCCATCTCGGAGAGATCTTCTAAAAGAAGCCTCAAGCAACTTCCCAATTTGAACCAACTATGCGGAAAGCAAACTTCACAGTCAATTTGTGCCAACCAAAGGAGGAACAAGTAAGCAAGGCTAAGAAGCCCCCACCCTTTTATATGTCTCTAATTGTAGGCAAACACTTAGTGCATAATTGCATGATTGACTTAGGTCTTAAGCACCTCTGTAATGCCCAAGAAAATTGTTGATATTTTAGGCATTGAGTACAATCCAATTTCTAAAGGTGTCTTGTAACTTGATGGCTCAATCAACATTTTAGGAGTGATCAAATATCTTGAGTTAACCCTCCATGCTTGTCCAAGCTTGACCATAACTCAAGATATCTCAGTTATTGACTTGCCTCCTTTGTTTGCCATTTGTCTATCAAGAGATTTTACAGCCAAGGTGGGTGGATATTTGTCTTCTGATTGGTCTCATATGCTCCTAAGAACTAGATATGGTACAAGATTTACCATCAAAGCTGAACCAATCTCTTCTTATCATGTTGAGTCTTATGACCCTACTCCTCTCCAATCTAATTGCATGGTACATGAAGATGAAGATCATGAATCAAGATCGGTACATCAACATGCTCCTAATTCAATACCTGACCTCTTGTTAGATGAATGGGCCAAGGAACATTATGAGTTTGATCCTTATGACACAACTGTGGAGACTGGCCTAGGCACCTGTTGTATTCATGAAGAAGAATTCACATCCTCCATTCCGCACAAAGAAGATAGTGATGTGTGTCGGCCTTATGGAAGATGTTCTTTGTTGGTTCTAGAAGTAGAAATGGAGTTGGTGGGTGTAGTTTTGGTTTTCCCAACGAACAAGTTCTTCTTTGCTCATAGGTTGCGGTATGCTTGTACTAATAATGTGGTGGAGTGCGAGGCATTGATCCATGAATTACTTGTGATGTAAAAGATAGATTAATGCCTTGCAGTGTGTTTGAGGATACTGAATTGACTATTCACCAAGTTAGAGTAAGGTGCGCAACTAAGAATAAGATTTTAAAAGCTTATAGACATAGAGTTTGGGACCTCTTGGAAAGTTTTGATGCTATCAACTTGCAAGTGGTGCCAAGGAAACTCAACAAAGAAGCAAATCGGACGGCGGCCCTTGGATCACAATTTTCACCAGTTAAAGATCTCATCCAAGGCAATGAGCATCATGTTAGGATGGTTGTGAGACCATCAATCCCAGATAATGAAGTCAGCTGGCAGATCTTTGATAATGATGAAAAAATTATTCAGTTCATCCAAAATGAAGTTGAGTTCTCAAAATTGCAATCTAATTTGCAAGATGGTTATGGTGATCAGATCATTCAGCTAAAAACAAACAAATTGCCTAAAGGGTTGGTCACTCTTGAAGACATCTTCAGCCCTGATGATGAATACAAAGGGGAAAGAAAGAATATAACAACAAAACAAGAGGACTATCAATCAATCACCATTGCACAGGGTAGGAGTTATTGCTTGGAAAGGTATGCGATGAAGCTAAAAGCAAGCTTTTATCTTTTATGTCAAAAATGTATTGATTTCTTCTCATGGAGTTATCAAGATCTTAAGGGTTTTGATCCCAACATTGCTCAGTACACCATAGATCTTGATCTTAGTGCCAAGCGAACAAAATAGAAACAAAGGCCTGTTAATCCCAAAATAGAGCCCCTCATGAGAAAAGAGCTATCAAAGCTTATAAAAACAAAAATTATATTCCCCATCAAGTACTTCCCTTGGGTTGCTAACTTGGTCCCTGTTAGGAAGAAAAATGGAGAAATCAAACTGTGTGGATTTTAGGGATTTGAACAGAGCATCCTTGAAGGATAATTATCCTCTGCCCTCTATGGAACAAATTTTGTAGACAGTAGCAGGAGCTAAAAGATTTTCTATGCTTGATGGCTACTCAGTTTTAATCAAATCAGGGTTAGAGAAGAGGATCAACATAAGACCGCATTTACAACCAAGTGGGGAACATATGCATATGAGAAGATGCCCTTCGGTTTGTCAAATGCAGGTGCCACATTTCAAAGATCCATGGATATTGCTTTCAAGGGCTACATAAATGACTTCATCCTCATCTACTTGAATGACATCACAGTTTTTCAAAATAAAGTAATGATCATTTCAGTCACCTTGAGAGAATTTGTGAGAGATGTAGAGAGTTTGGAGTGTCTCTTAATCCTAAAAAGTGCATTTTTGTAGTGCTTTGCATGGGCATACTTTTGGGTCATGTTGTTTCAAAGAACGGTATCGCCATAACCTGAAAGAATCTCCACTATCCTTTTTCTTTCCTTGCCAAATAAAGTAGGCTCTGCAATCTTTCCTTGGTAAGATAAACTTTGTTAGGAAATTCATCCCTAACTTTGTTGGACTAGTAAGGCCTATCACTCTAATGCTCGGAAAGATGTGGTTTTCAAATGGACCGCGGAAGGAAAAGAAAGCCTTACCAAGATCAAATAGGCAATCGCTCAAGTGCCCACACTTATCAACCCCGATTATTGAAAGGATTTTATTATTTATGCATATGGAGTGAAGCCGGCGTTGGCGCGGTTTTGACACAACAAAATGATAAGGGTTCAAAACAACCAATGGTCTTCTTCTGTCAAACACTAAAGGATTATGAATTGAAATATAGTCATGTGAAAAAGCGGTCTTCGCCATCATGAGAGCTCTCAAGAAATTCAAGAGCATGCTTGCTGCTAGTCATATAAGAGATTTAGTCTCACACCCAAATGTGAGAGACTTCATCATGGGAGCAGAAATCAGTGAAAGGAGAGTTGGATGGGTGACCAAGATTATGGAGTATGATGTGACCATCAAGGCCACAAAGTGGTAAGAGGTAAAACACTCTATGAGCGATTGGCCTTGGGCTCAGGGAAATCAAGAAACCTCCTTCATGGAAGAGGAGCAGGGGACAAAACACGAGAGACCCGTGGGACACAACAGATCCAGCGAAATAGAGGAGATCAACATAAGCAGCCATGCAACTGGATTGATAACATGACTATATTTGTATCCACTGTGCATATATCCTCTTGGTTTAAACAAAGCGAAGAGGCGGCACGTGATCAGAATTATGAAGAGGACAATGGAGATCAATCAAAGGCAATGGCACACCAAAGTGGAAAATGTTTTGTGGGCTGATAGGATCACAACAAAAAGAGCAATTAACAATTCTCCTTTTGTCCTTGTGTATGGTAAAGAAGCCAAGCTTCCATTATCTCTGGAATTACCCTAATTGGAGCTGGCTCAACAGTTAGAATTTGAGGGTGAAGATCAAAGAACAATCAAAATGGCCGTTGTTTGAACTCAAAGAATTAAGACAATCCGCCATGATCAAATAAGAACACCGAGAGGTTGACCAAGTAGTGGTTTAATAAGAAAGCCAAAGCGAGAGGCTTTCAAAATCGGAGATCTGGTCTGGAATAGGATCCAGACGAGAGCAAAACCAGGGGTGACACTCTAAGTTTGATACACTTTGGAGCGGTCCATACATCATCACCGCATGTAAGCAAGCCAACTCTTTTGAGATGGTCAAACTTGATGGGGAGGCACTTGAAATCCCAATTGATCTCAAACCTTCCCTTTAAATTGGTTTATTGCATCTTGTACATAGTTGTTTTATTTCTGTCCTCATTGTGTTAGAGGTTCCTTTTTTTGTCGTGTGACGATCATTGTTTGAGTGCCTTTTCCTCAATTTTTGTGGTGATCATTTGAATAAGTGCTGTGCACACTTTGCATGTTTATGTCGTGCTCCATTCAATGCGAGGTCCAAAACGCCCAAAAACAACCAAAATATCCTTTGCAGATGATATGAATAGTAATATTTTTTCAAGTAAAGGAAAGGGTAATTAAAACTAACACATTACCATAATAATGGGACTAAGTCGCAAACTTGACGAAGCGGCACCAAACCATTTACACCTAGATACGGATATGGAGTGCGGGTGCGGTATCTTTGATACGGCAAATTTTTAAAATTTTTGAGTACGGTATGCTTTTTGGAGTACGTTTTATATATACATGTATATATAAATATATACGTGTATATAAATACGCATATAAATTATAAATTTAAAGAAGCATTTGCATACTTAATGAAATTTGATTCTCATACATTGCATACTTATTGAAATTTAATACTCATAGAGTTATACAACTTAAAATCATTCATAGAACATGAAAACAAAATTGAAATTTCCAATACTTTGAGAATTGAGACTTGAGTTTGTATTGATAATTGATTCAGAATGACATAATGTTCAAAGAATCAAAACATGATAGTACATTCAAGTTCTCAACTTCTAGAGCATATCATCTAGATGATCGTCAAAATCATCTTCATGGATGCCACTTGCAGCTCCACTCCCACTAGCTCCACTTTCGAACACTTGTGAAGGGCTCCCTGGAAGTTCCTCATCAATGCCAAGAAGTGAAACATTGGCTAAACAAGCAGCTGAAGCTTCAAAGTCTGTGTTTTCAGGTTGGAGGTCCCAAAGCTTGTTAGGACCACTAGTATACTCTTGCGTCTTGTGGGTTAAGAGGCGCAAGTTGGAATGAACGTATACTAGATCTTCAGCCTTCTTCGATGCCAACATGGTGCGTTTGGCTGAGTGGATGAAGCCATAAGTACTCCAGTTGCGCTCTGCAAAATAATTACTAGCCACCTGTCACAAAAAACAAAGTATTAATATTATAAATTATTAATTAAAAAAAGAATGATATCATTTTGAATTTTAATTCGTAATTGGTAATTAAAATATCAAATAACAAGTTATAAACTTTATACCTGTGAGAGCAATTTGATCGCAACTGGTCGTAAGAACTTGACATCATGGCCATGACAAGTCCACCACGTGATTGGATCCATGGTGGGTTTGTCACAAATAGCCTCTATCTCTCCCATGCTACCTTGTCCATTTACAAACATCAACATCTCCTGGCGGACTGCAAGTGATGTAGTTGGATCAGGAAACAACCTCCTGAATGCCGGCCTCCTCCCATTTTACAACCCTCGTGGTCATCATATGGTCGTTGTCTACCAGCTCTCCCAACTATTTCAAGTCTTTGTAATATTTGGGATTTAAAGCATAAGCAAGGAGATGCAATGGGGTGGTCATTTTGTTCCACCTTTTCACGATCACATTTTTAACTTCACTATAAAATTTTTCCTCAGGGTCCTGCTCTTTGGCCTGTATGACATCATGGATTTTTTCAAGCATGGAGTCAATGCCATCATATATATCTCCAATGCAAGCATTATCTTTGTCAACAAATCGTATCGTACTCAAAATAGGCTTTGTGAAAATCAACAAATATTCAACTCTTCCCCACCAATGCTCATCAAGGATCCATGATTTTATTTTTTGGGCTCTTTCTGTGCTAGATTGCCTCCAGATGGTCCAAACATTATCAATCACCATCATGCTCAAAGCACGTCTCACCTTCACAAGTCGTCTCAAGACGAGTGTGTGAGAGGCAAACCTAGTCTCAACGCAACCTATTAAAAAAGAATGGAAACAATTCAATAACAACACAATTTGAAATTGATTTAAAAATATAAAATCAAATATTGAATTTAAAATGAATTGTTCATTTACCTTCAACAGCTCCAACTTTGAAAATCTTTTGAATATGGCTTGAAACATGTGATGGTTGGTGACAAACATTTGAATCTCATTTGCTTTCGTGTATGTTTGCTCAATCCATGCAATTTGCCCAATCTTACGCATCATTAGATTCGAGTGTATTGCACATGGTGTCGAAAATATGTGCTCATACCTACCCTCAACTATCAATTCCATTTGCCTTACTTGATTTTGGCATTGTCGTGATGACTTGGACAACCCTCTGCCCGACCCACCGACTCAATAGCCTCAATGAGAATATTTGCAATGAATTGGGCATCTTTTACTTCCCCTCACAATCAACACCTTGAAACATTGGCCCTTTAGGGCATACGACAATAATGTTGATGAGAGGTCTATTTCAGTGTCTTTCCATCCATCGATATAATAGAGACTCTGAATCGGTCAAGAATCAGTAATTGGGTTTGTAGAGATATCTCGAATGTGTTGCACTTCTTTTGCCAAAAGAGAAGTGCGAACCTTATTATAGCTAGAGCTTGTATACCCTGTGGTGCCTCATTAATGCCTCTCACCATCTGCAACGCCATAAGGTGATCTCAAGATATTAAATGGTAGTCCACATGCAAATATACACCGAGACACCAATTCATCTCGCATATCCCTCTTCTCAATGTTAATGCTTTTTTGAATGGGCCTTTTGTTCTCTTGTTTGATGGCCCTGAGGTATCTGCATCAAAATGGTCATCAACTGGAATAGTTTCAGCACGAGTCTCAATGAAAGGATGAAATGATGGTGTTGATGTTGGTGGTTTTCCCATGGACCTCTGCTGTAAAGAAAGCAGGTTCTAGAGTGAGCTCTTGCTTTGTGATGTTTGCATCCTCTTGCTCTTTTAGGTACGTGGCTATGGTTTTCTTTTCCACCTTCCTACATGGTCTAATACCCGTCCCCGATACCCCAATCAAATGAGCTCTCAAACGGGTATATGAGGATTTAAATGAGGCGGCACAATGGGGACACGTCCAAACACGGACACCACCACCGGCAACAAACTCTGTCACTTCCACATGTCTCCATAAAGGATAATTCGGATCCATTTTCACTGCCATACCACCCGAAACATTTTCCCCCTCTTGCCCCACTGAAGCTGAACTGGATGCCATGATTGTAGGATTAATTCAATAACCTACAATAAGAGATATTTTTAAAACATTGCTAAATATTAAAATAATTTGTTGACCCATACATGTCATTCTCTAATTCTGATCACCAAGTTCACCATAAATGGTGCGAGGTGAGAGCATACACAGAGGGTAGACGTTTAAATTTTTAACAAATTCAATTTAAAACTTTAAAATAAAAAAAACGAACACATAACTAACAAAAAACATTAAACAGTTAGTCCTATACGTCAATGTCTGATTCTCGATCACCAAGTTCGCCATAAATGGTGCAAGGTGAGAGCATACACAGAGAGAGACGTTTAATTAAATAAAACTTCACTATTAAACTCAAAATACGGAAAAATTAATAATATATTATATATTAATAACCGTAAAATAAATAAATTATTAAATATTAAAAATAAATTTAGATCATGATCAATAATCATGAATGATGTGTTTGAAACACATCATTCATGATATTGATCATATTCATAAACAAAACATTGCTCAATAGATTAAAAAAATGCCCGAATGCATGTAAAATACCCGAAAAATCCTCCTTGATGTTTGTAGACTTGCTTCTCCAAGCTCAATCACTCTCTCCTCCAAGCTCTTTTTCTCTCCTCCAAGCTCTTCCTTTCTCCTTCAACCTCTCTTTCTCTCTCTCCTTCAAGCTCAAGCAAAATATCAAATATTGAGTGTGAGAAAAAAGTAGAGGGATTGGGTGTTTATATAAGTGTTTGGGGGGGTAGTTTAGGGTTAGGTTAGATTTAGAAAGTTTTAAAATTAAAAAAATGCTTTTTAAAAAGTTTTGATGAAGTTCGGTTTAAAAAAGTGGAAAAAAGAGTGCAGTGAAACGTACCCACGAGGAGGGTAGTGCAGTGCAGGTGCGGTTTTGTCGTGCCGGACCGCACCTATCCATGTGGGTACGTTTCACTGTACCCACAATGTACCATACCCGTTCGAGTACAGTGCGTTTATAGGCTGGTACGGGGGGGCCTAAGGCGTTTCAGTGTCTAGATTTACACGTATGTGGCAAGGTGAGATATTATAAAATTTACACCGTTGCATCTGCGTCGCATTTTCGACATTATAAGGTGCGAGTTGGTGTAATACTACTTACGCGATTTTAGAATAATAAAGCAATTTTTAAAAGTCGGCGATAATTTAATCGTGGCGAGTATACAACTACATTATAAATTCGCAATTAAAATTATCGTGTCGGGAGAGATTATAAAGTTTTATTTAGTCTCCTAATTGGACCCGTGCCTTTAAAAGATTAATTACACGAGTATTAAAAGAGTTTCAATTAATTAATATTCTAAAACAAGGGCAACTTTATATCACTTAAGTCAAAATTAAATTAAATGTGAGCCCTTAGATTTGAAAAGATCTCCACCGTTGGATAAGGAAACTCAAAAATTTCAAAAAGTTATTCATTAAATCTAATTTTTTTTATTCTTTTCTCCTTCTCATATTTCATTCGGTTGCAAGTTTATTAGGTTTTGTTTCTGGGTTGTAGGCTGGAGGATGAAGCTCACATGGAGCTCAAGCATGAAGATCAATGGTGGAATCACTCCTTTCACTATTCTCATTCTGTTTGAAACCCATTAGGGTATGATTTGAGTATTGTTTCTGTTGGAATAGAAATTCTTTGTTGTTCCTTTGGTTAATTTTTGATCCATGGAAGGATCTGTAGGTTTCTTATGTCATTTTGACAGTGGCTCTTCCACACAGCAAATTTGTGAGTGATTTTCTTTTATTTAAGTGGAGATATAAACCCATATTTGAGGTTAATATATATATATATACATACATACTTGTATATATATAAATACATATATATTTATATGTTTATTGTTTTTGTTCTTTTTTAAACATGTTGAAATAGAGAAGGGCCCAAATGGGCGGACTGCATTATGAATGGCCTTATGGCCTGTTGGAAAGGCTGCCAAAGGCCGTGGTTGGGAAGGTGTGGGACGGTGGGGATGGCCACAACTTGCTGTGGCCATAGGTTCAAGGGGGCGGATTGTGGCATATGCCACAGCCCGTCGATGGAGGAGGAAGTGGGGGTTGGGTTTGGACAGCTGTCCCAACAATCCCACTCCCAAACATTTTTTAAAACAAAAACTTTGCCTGTAAAAATTCGATGCCATTTTATTTTATAAAGGATCTCCAACATCAATTTTAATACTATATATATATATAATTTTTGATGATATGATAAATTTTGCAGTAGTATTATTTTATGAAGTGCAAGGAATTTTTAATGGTTCTAACCCTTTACTTAGTAAATTTTCCAATAAGCAGAAAATAGAAGAATAACTCAATATATATATATATATATATATGCTTTCATTGTTGTCTCTGAATGTTGATAGTACTAAACTTATTGATTTTGCTTGTTGTACTATCAGTGTCATTATATATTATATATTATATATATAATGACACTGATAGTACAACAAGCAAAATCAATAAGTTTAGTACTATCAACGTTCCATAAGCACAAATTTAAGACATTTAGCTAAGTTAAATATGAATATGGTTAAACATGATTTTGCACTACTAAATTGGAAAAAAAGATATTACAGAGTTGATTGTGTAACAACAACATTATTCAATTTGGAACAGCAAAATATAACTTGAACACAACTATTTCATCTCCTAAACTTGATTCATACAACAAATACTATACTATTCTAAAACAAGTATGCAAATTGTTTCTTAATTCCATGGAGGGGAAGTTTAAGTGCAGAAGATTCAGATTTCAGTTATGAGGAAAATAGAGATGGTTTCATTCCAGATTTTCCATAAAGATTTTAAATTTACTTTATCCCTTAAGCTGATTTATTTCATTTTCAAAAAAAGATTTAAAGAGGAAAACACGGATTATAACAACTCACTACCTTTGAAATCAAGGTGGAATCCCATTTCATAAAAGCAAACAAAATGCACTTTCTAATAGTAAAAACCACTCCTTTCACGACTCTTTTAAACAACATTTTAACATTATAACAGTTCAGATTTGGAGGTCTAATTCATACATTTTTCTTAGAATTAATAAGAAGGAAAAACCACTTAAAATACAAGTTACAAGCCCTCCACTAAAGTGGAGACAACATGGAAAATTTTTGCCAAATTTAAACAACTTTCTAACAGCAAGAAAACCTGCAATCTGCTCCCAAGAACAGCTCCACTCCAAGCTCCAAAACATCACAAGAAAAACTCCAAAACAACCATAGAATTAAGCTTGGTTGACCACCCAACCAAATGGCATCATTACATGCCTCCAAGGAAACCAAGAAAGCATGCTAGCCTCCCCCCAAGCCCATGGGAAAGAGGCAAACATAGTTCCAACCAGCACTTAGGTGAAAAGAATTTGTTCACATTCAAACAAGGTTTCAAAACTGCATTCAAGCCAAACTCACTAAGGCTAAACAACAAAGAGAAGCACCAAGCTTCATTCATGGGAAGAGGGGATGGAAGAATCCCAAATAAGATAACCAAAAACCTCCAAATTAAACATCAATTTTCTCCTTATCTCTCCATACAAAATTCACCCCTTATCACTCCATAATACACCCCTTATCACTCCATTTCCCTCTCCATGAAGGATTTTCAAACTTTAAGTTTCCTTGAATGGAGATAGGGATTGATTTCCAAACCAAATGGAAATCAATCCCTACCTACAAACCAAATGTAGTGGGTAAATCAAGATGCTTCCAAGCTTGACCAATCAAGCATTGGAAGTTATTAAGGGATTCCCCCTTCCCAAACAAGCTCCAAAATCTACACCCCTCAAGGGTGGATGGAGTAAATAAAACCAAGATTTAAACATTCAAATTTCCATTTCTTATAACCAACATTTCACATGCAACAAATTCAATTACATAACCAGAAGGGGAACACAAATGAGCAAGATTTTACCTTGCAATCCAAAGCTAAAATCCAATCCCAAGTTGGTTCACCAATTCTCAATTTGCTTTCCAAGCTTTTCCCAAACTATGCTCCCAAAATTTTTGCAAGAAAAAGAACCCCATAACCATAAACAAGAGGGATTATGAAGGAAAAGAAACCACCATACAAGTCAATGGGAGGGTGACAAGTGTCACCCTCCACCAAAACAACCAATGCCAACCCTCCAAATTTGCATTCAAAAATAAAAAGAGAGGAAAGTAAAATAAGCTTAAACACTCGTTAAAATTTCCCAATTCCAACACTTACCCCAGATTCAAAATTTCATAATTAAGTACAAGATGGTCAATGCGGTCAAATGCTCACATGGCGATCCAGAATTTAACACTCACAAACATAATTCTATGGTTAATATAATCAAAGACAACAATCAGAAACCAGAACAAGGGGCAAGCCAATATATAATGAGTAAATTTCTGGTTAGCATACATCATCCCCAATATTCACTTTCTATTAATTTTGCTTACATCGTTTCAATTTCAAAACTCTTTACAATTTAATTTTTATGAGATAAACCTACACAACAATTTTAGATTTTACTCCATGCACCAACTATATATGTAGGGAAATTTCCGTAACAAAGTATCATAAATAATAACAAAATATAGGGACATATATGAGTACTTTTTGTTTTGATTCCTACCAAATAATATGTTGCTATCTAATGTTTCTCCACTAACTGGGATTTGCTTTGGAGTTTTTCTCCTTTTCCTTTAAAAATGTTGAAAAGCCTTGAATCTGATATCATTTGAAAATATTAAACAGTTTAGTGTTGAGATTAAAGTTTAGTTGAAGATGTTTAACATAGTCTTGAGAGCAAAGTTCAGCTGGAAAACTCTAGCATATCAGTTAAATTAAATTGAGTTGGAATATATTTATTTGAAGGCTTGTAGATTTTGCTATATTTGTAATATGCACAACGGGTAATAATATTGTGCTTTCAATTGTCTTTGCATTTGCTGTAGAACTCCAAATCATTTACAATTTAGTCAATGTATGTTCACAGATGAATACAAATCAACAAGGGGGATGCACAAAACCTTAAAGAACATCAAGAAGAAATCACAGCATGCGATTGAAAGTGATCAGTCTGAGTCGACTAATGATTATAATGAAAGTAACGAGGAACTGAACATAGTGATGAGGATGCTAAGCCAGAGAATGGGGAGATATTGTTGATTCAATGGCGAAGATCTGAAGTAGATAAAGAATTTGGGTGGGGCATTTGCCAATTTCATGGTGTGTTTTTTGAAAATAGAGGCTGCGATATTTAGAGTCACTTTTAACATGAGGCTGGACTTTCCCCATCTATCATTTTGGTTTAAAATTTCATCACTGAAAAGATATTTGAACTGTCGTATAAGTGAGAAATTGTCCAATCAAAACATCGGAATCTTTTTAGTTCTCTCTTTTTGTATTTGTATTGAGTTGACAAGCAATGCCGAAGTGCCATTAAACAGCATTCAAGTTAAGTATTTTTCATGGACATCTATTCATTCTTGTGATACGTTTACTAGGTTTTTGACACATCTTTATTTTAGAAACTTAGTTTACAAATGTAACAAATTGGAAGCAGATTAGAGAAAAGAGAATTAAAATATTATTTAAGGACACATCAATAGAATACTTTCCATATTTTGCCATTGTTACAGGACATATCATTATAATACTTTCCCATATTTTGTCAGTGTAAACCAATGTGATTGTGAAAAGGGGTGTATAATGTGATTTTGAACCTTCAGGTATATGAGTGCCATGAGAATATGATGATTTTTCTTCTTTCAACTGTGGTTTACTTCAACCTTTATAGTTTCAACCTGTTCCTAACTTATTATGTTCTTTGCAAGTAGTATTGAGGAGAGGAGGCCATAGCCTCCCTACCTTACTCTATGCCTCTTCTGTGACAATAGTTGCATTGATTTTCTGTTGAGTTTCAAGGGATGATCTGTTCTCTAATTTCCTGTTATGAGGCAATAACTGCATTGGAATCTTGTGTAGTTTCAATTGATGATCTATGCTAACTTCTCCACTGGCATGCTCGATTTAAAACAATTATCGGGCTCAATTAAAAACTGTTGTTGATCACAACTTTCCCATTAGGATTTGTAATGATATAATCTCAATAGAAAATCCTCCAACAATTTAATGTCTGATGGAGGAAGCAGAACCTTTAATAGAAAAGGTAAAGGTGGTTTTTAGGTTGCCGCAAAGTGAGGCATTGATATGGTGTGCGAGAACCCCTCGAGGAAGCCCAAGAGGGAGCTGTTTTCCATATACTTCATTTTTAAAATTTTATAATGGTTTTTGTGCTCATGACCAAACTGAGTAGTGAACTGGAACTTGCCAATCCATCAACATCCACAAACATCTAGAGTATGAGACCCCCTTTGTGGAATGCCAATCAAGGGGATTGTTTTCCATTTACCTTACACGTTCAATTTTTGTGCTCCTTGGTTTTGACCTCTCAACCAATCTTAATAATGAACTTGAACTCAAACTTAGCAAACCACTTACACCAGCAGTATGAGACACCCCTTGTGGAAGTCTACATGGATTGTTTTTCTACTACCCTATATATTGTAACTCAGACTTAGCTATCCACTTACACTAGGAGTATGAGATCCCCCTTTGGAGAAGCCTACATGGATTGTTTTTCAATTAACTTATATATTGTTCAATTTTTGAACTTTTGGTTTTGACCGTATAAAAGAAAATGCCTTGATTATAGGCTTATGGGGCAATATATTGGTCCAAAAACACTAAAACTCTTGGGCGATTGAGAACTGAAAATCAATAAACAATGCTGGGGGTATTTCATTGTACTTTTATTTACAAAATCTAATAATATTTAGGGGAAGATGGTATCTTAGCAAATCTGGGTTTCGTATGAAGCCATGAGCACCAACTTTTAATTATATTTCGAGGAGCCTCCTACTACCGTGCCTATTTGAGTTTGATGTTGTTTGCTACTTGGTCGATTTTGAGCTGACCCTGCATTCTACAAGATTAGAAATACTTATCTGCAGTATCTAGTTGCAGCTGATTTTGTTATGCACTTCACAATTAAAATATACTCGAATTTGTGTAAATGTTCAAATTGAAAAGCCTTTGTTGGATAGCGATGGCTGAAACTAAAGGTAGAAAAGAAAATTGGATAATTTTTGAGATAGGGACTCATGAGATGATTCTTTCTATAGTAGTGATAAACACAACCAAGCCACAATCACTTCACCATTCCATTACCTCATCATCAAACCACACAACACAATTGATTTTGCACAACAATGTAGAAATCTCTCTTATTTATGTATACATTTGTTTGACCCACTAAAAATACATAGGAAGTCCCATAATAAATAGCTGGGATATTCCTATGGGTTGGCTAATTCGGCCTTTGTCAGCTTTAGGTGGCTACGTGGGTTCAAATTCCTATGATTTACCCGCAACACGCGTTGAGGGTTCGGTGTATGTTGTTCCATATGAGGTTGATTGGTGACACTTGCCTTGTGTTAGAGCTTCCCTTTTTGAAGCTCAAGGGCATTGGGTATTCAATGATCGCTGTGGATTACGAAAAATAAAAATAAATAGCTAGGATAGTTTGTTTCATAACAACTTGTTTGTGAACAAACTAATGGTTAATGAATTAACAAAGTTTGCACTTACAAAATGTACGTACAAACAATGAGTTGTCCCTCAACAATGCAAAACCATTTCTCCCACTTCAAGCTCATCTCTCATGTGATTATGAACAAGTGTTAAACCAAAATAGTTAGGAATTAACCTCAATACCTAGCCTAATTTGAATGCAAACACTCCAACACCCTCCCTTAAGCGTAGAATGGGGAGTGAGAAAAGAGGAAACAGAGAGACTAATGGGTTTTGACAACAAGCCTTGAATAGGTATGCATGTATAAATGCATAGTGAAATACTAAGTTTCCTTGTAACCAATTCATCTTACTAGAATATGCTGATGTTGAATTGTTGTAATTGTTAAGTCAAATAGAAATTGGTATCATGTACAAGGCTTACTTAAAAAAAAAACATTGATCACATATCTGAGATTTTTTTTACCCTGGGTGAAATGTGTCACCGTAAGGCACCAAAAGAACTAATAAAACAACCAAAATGGAGAGAACTTATGTTACAAGGTGTCCTAAGAAGCAGGACTCAAAGGCTCAACACAATGTTGAAGTAGGTGAACTGAAGTAGGTGAACTGAAAAAAATGAAGGCCATAAAAACATAAATGCACTTAGTGGACTCGAAAGTTACAAAAGATTTGGTGAGAGCAAGTGGTCTAAAGCTGCTATTGAGGAGTTGACATGTGGTGAGAATGACTAACTTACCAACATTGTCAAGTCCGAATCCACTAATCTTCAATGAAGCACTGATAGGTGCTAGGGATGCCAAACTTACACAACTTTGTCAACAAAGTTCTACTTGACTTAGAAAGTGTTTGGTAGATGAAAAGTCACTTAAAACTCATCATGTACTAATGGTTCGGATCTATTGCTCGGTCACCAAAAACAAAAAAATAGCTGACATAGTAATTTAATAGAATAGCTCACCATGGAGGTATTAGCGGTGTCGATAGTGGAATGTTACCCAAACTTAATTTGATCAAGCTGTAGGAGATAGAAGTATCCCAAGAATTTGCAAATAACACAACACTTGAAGAAGCACGATCAACACTATACCCCCATATTCTTTGAATGAGTGGAGTGATGCCAAAGATTTGTATGAGTGGACGAAGCCAACTACTTGAATAATGAATAGTTGACACTCTATTCCCTTGAGCGGGGCCACACAAGGAGATTGCCAACCAAAAAAAGTGTTGAAAATATAAATACAAAAATCTCTCAAGAAGATGACCTTGGTGGTGATGTGAGAGTCAAACAATTGAACTAGAGAAAAAAATAATTTATGAGATTTCCACAGTTAGATATATTGCAAATTTTATTTGGAAAGACCGTGTAAGAGTTTAGAGAAAAAATTGCTCATCACGGAGCACACAGAGGCACGAGGATAAATTGTGGCTAAATTGTAAAACCTTTCATGGCTCTGTAAACTTAGTGCGACTTCAAAATGATCCCAAACGAGAAAACCTACCAAGTGATGCATAAAAATTTCCAAAATGTTGTAAATCTCTAGAGGTCACCATTTGGAAGCAAGAGAGTTGCTCCTAACAAACAATTGCCAAAGAATATAGCTTAATCAACAAAAGGAGATACAAAAGACGCGAGTAGTGAGCGGACTAAGAAACTGGATAATGGAGGAGCCATCCATGTAGTGCCCTCTTAAAGAATGCTTAATTTTTTGCTACAAGTGATCAAAATTCCATCTCAAATGAACATGGATGCTAAAAGAAGATGCCTACATATGATTTGGTGTTATGTGCACCACTAGTGCATGTGGAAACATCGGGTTGATTATGCTTGATACCTATAGGCTTAGGGTTCTCGGGGATGAGTGAAGAAGCAACAAAACTCATGTGTAGTTCAAAATCATCGCGAAGAGTATGTCGAACAAAAATAAGAGGTTTGTCATCAAATGATCCCAAAGAAGATTTATTACTTGCTTCATAACCAATGCCATGATAGGTTTTCCAATTAATACGCTAGATGTGAGCTAAGATGCCTTGGATATGAGTGCCATGACCTCCACCCAAATGACCCATGAAACAAAGTATATGAGAATTGAAGGTAGTGGTATGATTCTCAAAAGAGTCACACCGATAAGAAACAAGATTAGAAGATTCATAATTGTAATCTGAAAGTGGGCATGCAAGGTCGATTTTTTTTGCCGCCCTTTGATTTTGTGAATTTCTGAGTCCCCTAGTGTTGGCTCTGATGCGGGACCCTTCAGGTTCGACCGAGAATCTTGCCCTACAAACTCTGGGGGCCTATCTCCCCAGCCTCCCCTCGAGGCATGGAAAAAAATAGTGGAAGGGTCCTCTTCTGCTTCCCATTCGGAGAAGTTGACTCTCATGCTCTCTGATGGGTCCTTCTCTCTTCACATCCCCTCTCACATCACGGAGGCTGCTGCTTTACCTCTAGAGATCTATCCCTAGTAGGTAAGCTGATGGGTCCCAGACCCCCGAAGATATCAAAAAATGGGCCCGCATGAAATGGAACCCTTGTGGCACTCTAGAAATAGCTGCGATGCCAAACGGATTTGTCCTCTTCTCTTTCAACATGAAGGAAGAATTTGCTCGAGCTCTTCTGGGTGGTCTATGGTTCTTCGGCAGAAGAGGGTTCTACATCAGGAAATGGTCACCTGGCTTCAACCCGCTCACAGAAACAATGACACAGGCTCCAATCTGGGTTCGTCTTCCGGCCTTCCTCTGGAGCTTTGGCACCCTGCGGTCATCGAAGGTATTGCTCTATCTATGGGTCCTCTAATTGTAATAGACTAGGCCACAAAGGCCAAAACTAGATTCATTCATGCTTGTTTTTGTGTCAACGCTGATGTCAGTTGCCCACTCCCAAAATCGATTGATCTCTTATCGGATTTTGGAACTTGGTCTCAAACCATTGAATACAAATATATTCCACAAGCATGTTCAATCTGCAAAAGCATCGGTCACAGAGCAACCGGATGCCCCACTAAGCCTCAGCCTAAGCCCAAAACCCTTGTAACCTCTCCCAAGAAAAAAGGGAAATATATACCAAAGATTATTCCTGAAGAGACCCCGGTCATCCCTACTTCCAACCCCTTTGCCCTCCTTGAAGAAGGAGAGATCACTGCCGACTCCAACTTGGTAACCCCTCTCGACCCCACCTCTTTCCATTATAGTTTCTTTCGCCATGGAGGTTTCCCCTGCCTCCCCTCCCCCTCCTCGGTGGTTTATTCCCCCTCGGTGGTTCTTTCTTTGCCCCCTTCTCCGCCTTCTCCTGCCCCCTCCAACCTTCTCCTCTCCCTTCCCCCTCTCCCCATTCTTGGCTCGGAGTTTCCTCCTGCTAGCTCCACTCTCCTCGGTCCACCTTTCCTCCCCCTCTCTGATTCCCGGATCCCCCTCCCTCAAACCTCCGATGACAACTTGAACTGCACTGATCAAGGCGGTTCAAGAAACCTGATATTGGAACGGAGAAAGTTCGTGGGCGTATCCCGGGAAATGTCAAGCTTCAACAAGAATCAGCCCTGAATGTGGCCCAAGGAACCCAGAGCACCATCCCCATGGTTGTGGGGAGTAAACCCAAATCCAAGAAATGAAGGTGATCTCATGGAACATAAGAGGTCTTAACTCTCTGCAAAAACAGAGGGTCCTCAAGGATATGAAATTTAACCACTCTCCTGACATTATCATGCTTCAGGAAACCAAACTCAAAAAGGATGACAGTCTCTTGAAAATTTGGCTCTTTGCCTCTTTTGCTTCCCAACTTGCTATAGGTAATTTGGGAGGCTTATGCACTCTTTGGGACCCCAAATACATCAAAGGTGACTGCCTTCTTCAGCACCCCAACTTTTTGTGCATACTCTTCCAAGAGGTAGACTCTGACTCTACTTGGATAGCAATCAATGTTTATGCCCCTAATTTGGAATCCCAGTGTGAAAGACTCTGGTAGGACATTTCAAATTTCATAAAAAATGTGAAAATTTTCCAGTGCTCATTATGGGAGACTTCAACTGCACTCTCTACCCCTCCGAAAAGCAAGGAGGAGCCCTTGCTAACCCCAACAACATGGAAGCTCTGGCTGACTTCATACGTGGGGAGACTCTCTTTGATATGGACCTGCATGGTACCTCCTTCACTTGGTCCAATCTGCAGAGTGGGCAGAAATCACATTCAAAGCAGATTGGATAGGGCTATGGGATCTTTGGATTGGATCTCTCTTTACCCCGATTTCTTTCTCAGTTCCTTAGCTCGAGCGGCGTCTGACCATAGCCCCTTAATTCTATGTGCCAACAACAAGATGAACATAAAAAATCCTCCCTTGATTTGAGCTTGCTTGGCTTGAAAACAATCATCTGGACCCTCTTATTAAGAGCTGGTGGGACATCAAAATTCAGGGCTCTGATATGTTTAAGTTCTCCAGTAAACTTAAGGAAATCAAAAAGCAGCTTAAGATTTGGAAGAGCAAAGTGTTCGGCAACATCAAACTTCGTAAACAAAAGCTGACTCAGGAAATAGCTAACATTTCAGCTCTGATGGAGGTTGAAGGAAGAATGAAACAACTCCATAAACAAGAAAGGCATCTTCTCAGCGACTTCCATAATATCCTGAAAGAAGAAGAGACCTATTGGAAGCAGAGATCACAGGCGCTTTGGCTGGATCAGGGAGACCGCAACACCAAGTTCTTCCACATTACAACCTCTAAACACAAAAGCAGGGACAAAATCAGAGAACTGCTAACTCCGGCAGGTAATATTTTAACCTCTGACATTGAGATCTCTAATGAATTGGTCTCTTTTTATTCTAATCTCCTTCAGGCTGAGGACCCTCCCAACGAGCAAGCTATGTCCAAGATGCTTCAACACATTCCTAAATTAATCTCTGATGATATGAATGGCAATTTAATGAAACCCTTCTCTATGGAGGAAATTCATAAAGTGGTCTTCACAATGAAAGGTGACAAAGCTCTTGGCCCCGATGGCTTCCTTCTTTGCCTTTTCCAAATCTTCTGGGAAATCATCAAGCAAGATCTTTTCAAGGCGGTAAATGAATTCCAGTCTAGCAACTCCCTTCTGAAAGAATGGAATACTACCTTCATCGCTCTTGCTCCCAAAGCTCTTGGATCTAAGTCTGCCCAACTTCAGGCCAATTAGCCTCTGCAACATCTCCTACAAAATCATCACCAAAATGTTGGCTACAAGACTTAAACCCCTGATGAACGACCTCATCACGTCAAATTAGAATGGTTTCATTAGCGAACGCTTTATCCAAGGGGGTATCATCACTATTCATGAAGCCATCCACTCGCCCATCACTCGAAGTCTGCGGGAATGATCCTCAAATTAGACATGCAAAAAGCGTTTGACAGAGTTAGCTGGACTTTCCTGATCCGGGTTCTAAAAAGTTACGGTTTTGACAATAGATGGTGTAACTGGATTTTTTCTTGCATTGCAACCCCTTGCTTCTCAATCCTCATAAATGGCATCCCGACAGGCTTCTTCAAAAATAGCAGAGGTATTCGACAGGGGGACCCTCTGTCTCCTTTCCTCTTCTTGTTAATGGTAGACTCCCTCAGCAGAGCTCTTGAGGCTGCCAAGAGTCAATCTGACATTTCTGGTATCAAAATCACTTCCAGCTCCCCAGTTGCCACTCATAGCCAATTTGCGGACGATACCCTGCTCTTGAGTGCCGCTTCGGTGATTGAAGCTCGTGCCCTCAAAGAAATTTTAGAAAACTATCAACTTGCCTCTCAACAATTGATTAACTTCAACAAAAGCAATATATCTTTCTTAAACACCCCTCCTCAAACTCAAAGGAGGATTGTTGACATATTTGGTTGCAGAATTGTGGACTTACCCTCCTCCTATCTTGGCATTCCCCTTTTCAAAGGCAAGCAAACCAAACATCTGTGGAATCCAGTCATTGAGAGATACCAAAAAAAATTGGCCGCTTGGAAAGGAGCCATTCTAAGTTAGGCTGGCAAACTTCAATTGGTTAAAGCTACTCTTCAGAGTTTACCTATCTATTTCATGTCTCTTCTCAAAATGCCTTCCTCAGTGATATCTGTTGTTGAGAGAATCCAAAGAAATTTCTCTGGTCGGGTGTGGAAGACAAAAAGCAGATACACCTTGTCTCTTGGAATGAAGTCTGTAAGCTGACCAAACTGGGAGGGCTTGGGATTAGACAGATTGCTGATATGAATGTTGCACTGCTGGCTAAAATTGGCTGGGAAGTGGCTCAAGGTAACTCTCACTAGGCTCAACTATTGAGATCTAAATATTTGTCATGCAAGATGAAGATTTCCTTCTCTCCTCCCCACCCCACAGCTCGGCTATTTGGAACTTGGTTACTAGCTCTCTTCCTCTTTTGCGTCTTTGGAACCAAGTGGAGGTTGGGAAATGGCAGATTAATTGACTTCTGGTCGATTGGTGGATAGGTGAAAAACCTCTATGCCTTAACCCTGTTTGGGACCCTATCAAAAGAACCCTCATCAATCGCCATGGCAAGAAAGTTTTTGGTTACTGGAGAGAGTCTAATTCAATCCCCTCTTGGCATTTACCGGATTGGTCGGGCATCAACGAGCATCAGAGTCAACTTTTGAATCAGTTGAGAATTGCCCTTTCCTCTCTCTATATTCCTTTCTCCTCCTGCTGATGATCGTATTTGGCCCCTCTCCCCCTATGGATCCTTCTCTATTAAAGTTGCCTACGACTCCAAGCTCCGGACCAGCTCTGACCTCCTCTCTACAAAATTTGGCCCAAAGAGTCTATTCCCAAAATTGGCTTCTTTGCTTGGCTCTCCTTTAAGAATTCCTCTTGGGAGAGAACTTAAAAAGGAGAGGCTTCTCCTTCCCACATGCTATGTTCTTTGCTGCAAAGCCTTAGAGTCCTCCTCTCATCTCTTTCTTCACTGCCCCTTTGCTAAGGCTGTATCTGGAATTTACTTTTGTTGCTTTTTGGAGTTGTCTGGACTTTCCCCGATTCAATTCACGATACCCTCATTCAATGGTGTTCCCCCTTCTCTCACCCGACCCTTTCCCTAGCTTGGAAACTTATCCTCCCCCACGACCTCTGGGGTATTTGGAAGGAGAGAAATAGGAGAATCTTCAAAGACCAGTGTATGGATCCTGAGAGGGTGGCCAACCATATCGCTATTCTCTTCCAAGACAATCTAAATGGCTGCTTATGGAAGAAATATCAGCAAAAATCTAGTTATGCAATAGCAAGGAGTGGTGTCAGCAGATGGTGATCCTTCCCACTGCTAAACCCTCTTCCCAGGCTCGCTCTTCTATTCGGTGGCTCCCCACGGTGGATGAAACTCAACACGGATGGTGCTTCTAAGGGTAACCCAGGGAGTGCGGGGGTGCGATCCTCCAAATTCTTCTGGTTCCCCTCAGGCTGTTATAACAGCTAACTTTAACATGGGTACTAACCACCGTGTTGAAGCCTTAGCGATCCTTAAGGGGCTAGAGCTGACTCTTAAAATTGGCAACGAACCCTTAATTGTGGAAAGTGACTCTCTCAATATTATAAATCTCCTCAACTTGGAAGACCCAGGACAATGGACTATTAAAAATATTATTGTTGACATCCGTCTTCTCCAAAGGAACTTCCAGCAGATCAAATTCTAGCACATCTTCTGGGAAGGAAATAAGGCGGCCAATTGCATGGCTAACATTGGTGTCCTCCTTGATACTCAACAAATGTGGTTAGGAAATTTTCTTGCCAATCTCCTTCAAATTGCCCATAATGACTGCTCATTTTCTAGCTAACATGTGGTGGTGGGAGTCTGATCCTTATGTCAGCAAGCTTAACAAAAAGCACTGCACCCTTGCCAATGACGGCGGTCATGATTATCACATAATTTTGAAGTGATGTTCTACGAAGCTGAGCACGTGGGAAGAGAGTTACTCCATTCGTGCGGATCTGGGTCTGAGATACACCCTTTCTCATCATAATTATCACAGGTACAGGAGGACGGGTGATGTGGAAGACTCCCACAGAAAATACGAGCCTTTTAAAGCCAACTCGCGTCTCCTCACCTCGATTCATTTCCACGGAATCTTCACCATGGGAGGGCAACTCAAAAGGATTGAACCTGCTTCTTGCACTTGTCTGTAGGAAGACCAGGAAGTCTGGAACATTCTTAGGGACAATGGCGTAACTACATTCCTGGAAAGAATGTCCGGTACTCGGCTTTGGTTTCTTACGGCACCTTGGCTACCTGGTCTCATGGCAGGGTCCAAATTGGCAATACCCATTTCACTTTGTCTCCACTAATGCCATCGCCTTGGTGGCGCCTTCCCGCCTCCGGTCAGTCTACTTGAGAGGTCTTTGCAAGCAGAGCTTCAGGATTTTATTGCCAAAGGTGAGAAGCCGACTAAATATCTTTCTGGTTATGTTTGGGAATCCCTGCTTCCCCCTTGGGATAGAGTTGCAGAGGTTATTATGAGATATTTCACCATTGATGGGCGATACAAGTTGGTCTTCGATCCCCACTTCTTCATTCTTTCTCACTTATGTTGGGGGAAGAAAATAAACCTAGCTGCCTTTCTGTTCCAGTCGCTCGAGCACTCCATTAATCTTGCCAGGAGGAGAAGGCCCCATTCTGCATCAAGGCCTTCTTTACCTCCTCTACAAATTCGTTGCTTCTCTTGCTGAGTTGACCCTTTTCCCTCCCAAGCATGGTCGGTCCCGCCATACCCCCACCTCATCCCCCTTCCATCCCCAACTTCTCGTCCCTCTTCTAGCCATCGCCTTGCTTTGTAAGTCTCTTTTGACTCCGACTCTGATGTCGCCATCATGGGTTCCTCCTTCAGGATTTGCTCCCCTTGTTTCCCCCGTTTTTCCTCCGCTCTTCCCTAGCCATACTTGTCTTGAAGACCCTGATGCTTTTGCCGTGTTCACTGCTTCTTCCCCAGCCTCTAGCTCGAGCTCCGCCTCTCGGACGCTCTGCTTGGTTTAGCCAAGCTATATCCTGATTCCCTTGACTCTGGTCCAATTGGCTTGGATGAGGAGCTGAAGGAGGAGGGGCTAAATTTCCAGCATGGTACCGAAAATATCATCATGGATGATAACGAAATCAACCCACGGATATTCAGATGGAAGCTGCTCCAAACTGGGAAGACACTGCGACTGGAAACACAACGAAGGATAATATTGGAACTGTTGTTGACACTAACAACCATCCTAAAGACCGCCAAGTTGAGTTGGTGACTTCCATCCTGGCCAAGCTTCAACGTTCCTTCTCTTGTTCTCAAAGCTTGGGAAATTTTCACTGATAACACCAGGGCTGCCATCACCAAAGACTGCTCCAAACTGTTAACTCGGTGGATCAGCTGGTGAAGAGTCGGGTTCAATCTAGGCTAAGAATATTGTTATCGAGCTGAAAAAGCTCCTTTGATGTTTTGTTTTTCTGCTCTTGGTTTTGTTTGGTTGTTCATTTTTTTGGAATTTTCATGGGTTTCTCTATATGTAATCCTCATTGCTTAATCTAGCCACTGGGCTTTTTGTACAAGGTTGTGGGACCTTCTAAAACCCTCACTTTACCCTTTTTCCAAAAAAAAAAAAAGAAACAAGATTAGAAGCGGGATAACAACATAGTATTAGAATGTGCAACAATATGAGTAGTAGAAAGAGGAACATAAACTCTTTTTGCTGCTACAAGAGGGGTATTACATTTAGGAGCAAGCTCATGCATTGACAAGACAAGATCAACTGGTTTAGGTGAACCATGCTCAATAAAATGTTCAATTTTATGTTACAAGGAGTAAGGGTTATTTTTGTTGAGGATGAGGGAGCACAAAAACATTCCACTTCATCACTTTCTTGTTTGCTTCTTGAAATTTTAGAATATACACCATGATTAAATGCAAAAACCAAAAATGAGGAGGTTTATATGTGAGGGGTTCTCTTTGCCTATCCGATTGTTCTTCACCCTCTGCTCTTTATCACTCGAAACAAATCACACAAAGAACAATAGAGCGAGAGAAGCTCCAAACAGAACTTTGACTCACAATATTTTGGATCTTCCTTTACAAAATAGAACTCCTGCAAGATAATTTTGCAAAAAGTAATAATGCCCCCTTACAATTTCTGCTTTCAAAAACTTGCCCTCCCCTTGCCCTTTAAAAAAAATTCTCTCAAAAATGCGCTTTTAAAATTTGTTCTCCCTCGATTTTTTCGTCGCCTTTTAAATTCTCTTTCAAAAACTTTTTAAAAGAATTTTTTTAACAAAAATGTAGGGTACGTGTTTCGATTCCCTAACCGTCTCAAGTTCAAAGTCTTTTATTCAAACACGCATAGGTATAGCTGAATGCAATTTCAACGTGCAGTTTGATAGGTTTTTACTAAAAAAGTTAAAAAAACTGGCCGACATTGTTAGGGTTATTCGTGGAGCTTGAGAGTTGAATGTTTAGTATTTCTGCGTCGAGATCTGGTGGAAGATGGAGAAGGCTTGCAGACCAACCCAAGTTGAGCTTATAGATAATATGATAGAACAAGCTCGATCCAACATGAAAGTCGGATGGGTGAGTTGCCATGAGTCGGAGGAGCGCCCGAGGGGCAGAGACAATGCCAACCAAGGAATAAGGATGTAGTTCGCCGAGCTCTGAGTGTTAATCAAAGCGTGACTTCGGACTGAGCTGAGCGGAACATAGCAACGAGTTGGGTGGATCTTTCCAGCTGCCTGCAGAGGGAAACAAAACTCGAAAAACTAGAGGCAACAAAGGGGTTGATATGCAAGCTACCTCCAACGAATGCACTCTCTAATGTAATATAATGTCATTTCAGACAAAACCAATAACACAGATGATAGCGACGCCTCTAATTCACAAATGTAATGCACTGATGTTCCACCGTAGTGCTCTCTCCTCTTCCTTAAACTTCTTACTTTCCCCCTTTTCTGATCAGTGCCGTACAAATTTTTAGATGACCTATGTAAATTTTTTTTTACGATTATGATATGATCAATGGATGAAACTAGGGTGAGTAATGATAGCAGAAGAACACCGTGATACCATGTACTAGTCTTAACACTTTCAAGCCACATGATGGCTTTAACATTCCATTACTGCAACAACCATTTAAAGGTCTCTCATTTTATTGTGTATGTGTGTTTGACCAACTAAAATTACGAAGTGAGTACTAAAATAAATAGCTGGGATAATTTGTTTCAAAACAACAATGGGATGAGTTGTTTGTGAACAAACTATTAGTTGAGGAATAAACTAAATTTGTACTAATAAATTGTACACGCAAATCATGAGTTGTCCCTCAATAATACAAAACCAACACTCCCAATTCCTGCATGCAACTCATGTGAGTTGAACAAGTGTCAAACAAAGCTAGTTAGGAAATAACTTCAACACCTAGCCTAGTGTGAATGTGAACACTCAAACATTTTTATTCTCATCAGCTTAATTACAAAGAGTTACTAATGTCTCTTAGTATTCTAATCCCTACAGAAAGGAAATTGAATGTTGGTTTTACAACCCCTTCAAGATGACTACTTACCCTCCTTATTGTAGGCTAAGTAGTCATGGTTTTTAGACTTCCAATTGATTTGGGAAGGGCACAAAATGTGAACAACCCATTGATTACAAAAACATTTTTTTGGGATGAAGATTTTGTAGAAACCCGAGGTTTTCTTTGCAAATGTTCTTGCATATTATTAAGAATTGACCACTTAGGATTAGTTAATGTGTTATAATTTTCCATTGTTTTAGTGTATTTATGTTTACCAATTATTAGTCTAGATCATGCTTTTCATGACATGTGTTATGTGTTTTGATAGTCTTTGCACATATTTCCCTTATGTTTTCTCCTATTTTTCTCTTGTTTTTGCTCCTCCCACGATTCTCATGTAGTTTAGGGCATGACTTGATCCTTACTTCAGTTCCACTTCTTATTTTGTACGGACCCTTTAACCTTAATTTGGGTCCCTCGGAAGTTTTGGCCCTTATTCACTAGCTTTTTTTCCATGTTATGTGTTGGCATACATTCAATAGGGTACTAATTTGAATTTAGAAAGTCCATTAAATACATAGGTGCATTTTGAGGAGCAAGGAAATCACAAGAAAGCAAAGGATTCATTTATTATAAGAGCATCCTTGTACTAAAAGAAATTACAAGTATTTAGAGAAGAATATCCAACAATTTTTTTGCATTGATTAGGTAATAATATGTGATAAAGGGTTGGACAACGACATTACACTAGTATGCTTACTTGAATTGAATTCCAATATACTTCGTGTGTTGACGTCAAAGAAACTATTTCCTTGAAGTGCCTTGATACTAATGGAGGAATATCACCAACCCCTCAAAACATCACATGTATTTTTTTAATCATTTTGTAACATAAGGTTTGACTATAAGGAAGGCCCTCTCTCAAACCACTAATCACAAAATGTTTGATTAGGCCTTTATTCTACAAATAATTATTTAATACCCTTCTTCCTATTGGTGATGATTGACTTTATTTGAGGAGTTGTTATTTTTGGTAGGTATATAACCTTATAAACATAAAGTTGATTGCCAAATTGATATATAAATCTTATTTCACACTAATGTTATATAGGAATGCCATTATTTCTGTTAGATTTAATTGAAATATTCAAATTGTGGTAGTGAAAATATCATACATAGGATAAAACTTGAGTTAAGTTGTAATCAAGTTAATTTTAATTAACAACTAATAATTAGTATTATTTTAATTGTCTACGTAGTACCCCTCCCACCATAATCGGGCACATATCTATATGGCACAGATCACACCCTACACTAACTATATGGCAACGACCTATCTTGGTCGACCAACGACCTATAGATATAACTTGCTCAAACGAGATATATTTCGAACCTATATATATATATATATATATATATATATATATATATATATATATATATATATATATATATATATATATATATAGTGACACTTGACCACAGAATATAAATCACTAAAGGATTGTATTTTATTTATTTGCATTACATTTGGTCAATGGGAAATAATGTTCTATATATTGTACCATGACACTTTGAGCATTGTACATTGCCGACAACATCAAATTATTACACAAGTCAAATCAATCAAATAATTTGATGATATGATGCATAATCATGGTGCTATTATTGGTCTATAAACACCTTGCTCACATGTGGATGACCTTAATTGTAGTGGAGGAACCTCAATTTACAAGCTATGACTTGATGTGGGAAGCCTTGATTGTTAATGAGATCCATCAACTTATTGAGGTTCTTACAATGTTGCAATCACGACCGAACATGACTTGTTTTGGTTAGACATGGGGCATGTTAAAGAACAAATCATACTTGGAGATATCGGGAAGTACCCTTAGCTACTTGCAATTACTTAGAGATACATGCACTTACACTTGAAGTTTCTAGGTTGTAAATTTGACAACCACATATGCTTGTCAAACAAATTTTTGGAGATTGTTTTTTTCAATATTGCCCTTCAACTTGTGCATAATAGTAGTAATATATAAAATAAGGCCATGAAATCATACCAAGACACATTCAATGTTGACGATATTGAATAATTATAGAAATCAAATCAATCAATCAATCAAATAATTAAACGATATGATGCACAATTGTGGGGTTCCTTGATTGATCTATAAATGCCTCAATGATACGTGGATAACCTCAAATGTAGTGGATGAATCTTGATTTACAAGCCATGACTTGATGTGGGGTGCCTCAATTGTACATGGAATCCCTTAGCCAATCATGAAATTATCGACACCTGTAGCTACTTTGAGATACCTATACCCACCCTTGAATATTTTGGGCTATATATTTGATGACCATGTATGCCCATCAAATAATTTTTTGGTAGCAATAATGTTTTTGCCCTTCAAATTATGCACAATAGTAGTATTATATAAAATAAAAATAAAGAAATTTAATTTATTGAAGACTTTTTGCATGTATAAACATATGTTCATATTTCAAATCTGTAAGTGGAAGAGAAAATGACCTCAAAAATTTGTAATTCAAAAAAATGAAAAGCTCATTGAGACGAGCACAAACTTTAAACTTGACAATCCCAATTTCTAAATGGTGCTACTTGCACATACCTACACATACATGGTGTTTGCCTAGATCTCTTTGGGGTTGAATTTTGATCCTATTTTTAAAGAGTAACTTTAATCGCGATTTCCAATCTTGTAATTTGAAAATAAGATTCTACATGGAGGATGTGATATAGATTCTAAAATTGTCTACCGATTTTCACTAATTAGGCCATCAATATCCCAATGTCAAAAGTTGAAAAGTCTTTATGATGGAATTGAGATCTTGAAATTCGTTGTTGAAGGATGCGATATAGATTGTAAAATTGGCCACCAATCTTCACTAGTTGGGCCATCAATATCCCAATCTTAGAAGTTGAAAAGTCTCTATGATGGAATCAAGATCTTGGGATTGACCGTTGATGTTCATGGTTTAATCTCCACTTTGTCAATATTATCATCATGGCATGCACATAAAATTGTGACTTCACAATTTCCTGCTAATGTAAAAGTTTATTTAATATTGCAATCTCATTTAGAAAGTGATAAATGTTTACTTAAGGGAATTCTAATATTGGTTTTGTCCTATTCTTTATGGGTGAAATGCTAATTTTCTTAAAGAGGCGAGATTGATTTAACATGACATTCTCTTACTACCCGCAATCCAACGAATATGTTGTATTATATTTCCCTAAGAATTTAGATAATATGATATGATTTCATGCGGCAATGTTATGTATTTTTTTAAAGTTTGTTTCCAACCTTGAGCTAATAGTTTTTGATTAACATATGCCCGCACGGATAGTCATTAAACTCCATTATTTACCTATATTTCTTTTTCTTATTTAAACCATACATTTAGTTTTTGATGAAATTTTCTTTACCAATAATGTATTTACTTTTAATGGCTATACAAATGATGCTAGATTAGATGTTACGTACAAGGTGAAAATCTTATTTTTGGTTTTATAATAAATATTTTGCATTTGTAGTGATTTTATATATTTATGAGAAAATGCCAAGAGTATCAATTACAAATCCACCTATAATGAATTAATTTAGTGTTTTATAATCTATGTATCTCTAAAATATCATAATTTTTGGGTTGTCTTCTCTATATGAAAAGAAAAATCATCTTATGACAATCAAATAAACATGAAATTTAAGGGAATACATTTGTATTATCTTGCCTTCTCCCACAACACTTGGCTTATTGTAGGTTATTATTATTATTATTATTTGATAGATAATACTTGGATAAGGCTCCAAGGGCCATGTACATAAGATTTTACAATGAAGCTCACAAAGTTCAAAAACATATATCAAAACAGCTTGAGTCAAGAAGAGATTGACTCCAAAAGAGCCAAAACAAAGATCCAAAACACTAACAATCGATAGCTATCATAACATTACAGTCGAAGTACAAAAATCAAAGGATGGTTAGCAAAAAGACAACAAAAGACATCCTAAGCACATTTTCCTCTAGTCCTTAAACTCAGGCCTGCGTACTCCATCTAGGTATCCGCCGATGACTCCTCTTCCTCCAAGCTACCAATTTGTAACTTCATCCTTTTCCCCTTATCCACAACAACCACACCCTGTAAAGCCTCTATCTTGTGATCCGAACTACAACCTCGACATTAATGCATCAAGCACCCCGATAAGATTCCTATTTTCGACCTTAATTTGATTCACAATGTCCTCCAAAGCTTCAATTTTATTCGCTAGGAAGTTTATCATAATATTTCCCCCAATGAAACCCTCGGAAGGACCCTCATCCACATTCTCGCCCCACTAATTCTTGCAGAGTTTGTAGCATCAAAGTCTTTCTGGGCTTTTTATTTCATTTTCTTTAGTCTCAGTCTATCTGCCAAAGTAAGGTAATCTTCCCAATCCTCACCCATAATAGAACCAAAATCCCTAGTTTGAGGGACCATATTTCTTTCTTTCACAAGCATTAAAATAATCCCATGGTGGAGGGGAGCTACATTTTCTCTACTTGAAAGTCCTTAACATAAGCTTGAAGCAATTTGTAAAGAAAAAAATAGAATACTCATCTTCTTGTCCCTCCTAAAGTGATTGAGCAACATAGAATGCTGTGTGTGAAGATTTCTAAACTTACCATCTAACGTTATGTATTTCATCATATGAAAGAAAACCTCAGGCCACCTTCCGGGAAGAGATGAGCAAGAAATGTCGTCCTCCATGTAGCTGATTTTTTCATCATCTCCAAAGAAAGTATAAACCTCTTGTTGCAGCCTGGTTCTATCTTTGACACCTTACTAATGAGAACAATCCATGTCCACAACAGCCCTATGAAATCTTCCAAGATCAACACATTGATACCTCAGATATTCACAACACCATTGTCCCATGTTGTAGAAAATTCCATCAATAAGTTCTCATCATGTCCTTTCAATTTTGAAGGAAATTTGTGATCCCCCTTTCCTAAAAATCTCCCTTATGACAGAGTCCCATTGAAGCCCTATGCAAGATGATGGTTCAAATCTTACCCTTCTCCCCCATTGCCATAGTTTGACCTCGAAACATGTAAAGATTAGATAATAAAAGCTTCAAATAAACAAGCCTTACAATGATTTGAATGATTTGAACCTTCGTATTACTCTAAATAATGAGTAGGAGAGTACAATTTTTGCACACACACTTCGCAATAAATTTACTTTTACGCATTGAAGAAAGTTTTAGTATCTTGACAAATAATTCACCCTCGATTCACCATGACGATTTGGCAAAGATTTCCAATGTTTCCACACATTGATTGGCCTCATGATACACATGCCCAATATAAGTCTCCTCAAACTTAGGTAAAAGGCCTAAAATATCCTCCATAATAGATCTTATACTAACATGATGATTAACAATTCCCTTCATAACATTGATAATATACAATGAGCCCCCCTTAATATGAAGATTTTTTATTTTTTGAAAAATAGCTCATTTAATTCCTCTAAGAACAACATATGCTTCTACATAATTGTTTGTTTTATTACCTATGGGCTTAGCATATGCAAAAATAAGGGAACCCTCATCATTCCTGATTATGCCTCCAATTCCAGCCAAACCATAACTCCCTTTTGAAGCTCCATCAAAGTTGAGTTTCATCCAACCCTCTCGAGATTTTTCCCATTTTGCATTGTTCTGAAGGTCTTTCTTCCAATTGTTAGTTAGTTGAAAGCTTTGACTTATTCGCAAGGATTGAATTATCCTGTTTCATAATTTGGGAAGCTTTTTAGCTCCTTGAACTTAATAATGGACATATTATTAGCCATAGCCCCTAAAATGACATTTCCCAATGGAAGAGCTTCTTTGTTTTTCCTTGAAGATCCTATGGTTCCTTTCTAGCCAAATTCCCCATAAGAAATGAGGAAAATAATCCTCCATGCCTTAGAAAGACAAAGGGAAGTAAAAGGAGACATCAATTGCAAATAAAAGTCAACAAGAGATTCTAGAAAGACCCATTATGCCCGAAAAGATCTCGGAATATTATTAAAAATCTTTGTGACAAGAAACATTGTTGGAAAAGATGATGAGTGGATTCACTGTCCTTTTTACACAATATGCATCTATTCAGAATCATCATACCCTTTGCTTTCAAATTGTCAATGGTTAAAATTTTATTTTGAACCACATGTCACAAAAATAGGTTTAACTTTGGACTAAGGAATTTGTCCCATAAATTTTTCCAAAACGAAATTAGGGGAGGTGTATTATGAGCCAACCCATAACTAGTCCTAACAAAATAATCTCCACCCTTAGTCAAAGCCCAAACCAACACATCCTCCTTAAGAAATGACGGTATATGAAGTCCACCTAAATCTGAATTCAACATTCTTATAGCCTCCTTAGCATCCTCATCTTGGCCTTCCCATTCAAGAGATTTCTAAGTCCAATGTCTCCACCCAATAATCTCTCTGAAACCTACCCATTGTAGATTTAAAATAAGGGGCCGAGACACTCCACTTTGCCTTTGATTAATTAGGGGGCTTCTTTAAACCACCAATCGTCCCAGAAACTAATCTTAGTACCATCCCTAATATTCCATTTGCTACCTTTCAAAAGTAAGCTTTTGCATTTACATAACCCATTCCAAAAACATGAGCCTTCGGGAAGAACATCATTAGACAAAAAAACACCCTGATACCTATACAAGTATTTGGCCTTAAGATTTTTTTCCCACAATTCCTCCTCACTCATCATCCTCCACCCAATCTTCAATATTAAAGCTTGATTCACACTTTTAATATCCTTTAAACCAAGTCCTCCTACACTCTTCGTGATAGTAACTTTTACCCAAGCCACCAAAGGAATCCTATCCTTAGCTTCCATTCCGGACCATAGGAACCTTCTTTGAATATGAGTTATAATAGTTCGATTTTTAATGGCATCTTGAAGGCTGATATAAGGTAAACTGCTACACTTTGTAGGGAGGTTTGGAGTAATTTTAATTTTATAGCCCGAGACACCAAAGCACCCTTCCAAGAAGCTAACTTTTTTGAAATTTGTTAACTAAAGCATTCCAGCTTATCCGAACTATCCTCCCTTTAAAGAGGGGCATACCCAAATAGGTAATTGGAAGATATTTAATTGGACATTCCAAGATAACAATTATTCTATTTTTAGTTTCATCATCAACATTCATAAAGAAAATAAAGGTTTTATGGTAGTTAATAAGCTGACTGTAACATCCTCATAATCTTGGAGTATGTCTATGAAAGCTTTAGGATATGAGACAACCGCCTTGCCCCGAAAAGAAAAGTATCATCTACATATTGCTGCAATGAAATAGGACCCAACCCATTAGAAATGATTATCCCTTTTAAGATTTTATTTTGCTTTCGGTCAGTGCAAAGTCTTCCTAAAGTCTCTGCAACAATAATATACAAAAATGGCGATAGGGGGTCTCCTTGCCTCAACCATCTTCTTGGCGAGAAAAGAAGCCTTTCAGATTACCATTGATCAATATGGAATATTTTGGAGTAGTTATACATTCCATTATCATGTTTATGAAGTGTTTATGGAATCCTAGTCTCTCCAGAATGATACTCAAAAATCTCCATGACACCCTATCATATGCTTTGTTCATATCAATTTTTAGCATCATTGCCTCTCTTTTAGAAACATCCACCGAATGAACAGTTTCATGAATTGTTATGACACACCGTCTAAGATCTATCTTCCTTCCACAAAAGCTCCCTGATTTGGAGAAATAAAACTATCCAACAAACCTTTGATTCTATAAGAAATAATTTTTGTTATAATCCTATAGACCGTATTACATAAACCGATTGATCCAGAGCAAGACCTTCTCAAGCCTGAGAATCTTTGGGATCGGGGCTATAAAAGTTTTATTTACCTCTTTAAGAAGTTTTCCATGCATAAAGAAATCTTGAACAACATATTCCACTTCCTTGTGTACAATTTCCCCAAAACACGAAAAAAATGTTGGGAATCCATCCGGACTGGAGATTTATCCCCTTTCGGATCAAAGACAACAAATTTTATTTCCTCCACTGAGGGTATTTCGACCATTTCAACATTTTCCTGATAAGAAATAATAGGATGAAATAAGTTAGCCAACTTTCTCTCCTTTGAGGGGTCATGATCCCTTCCTTTGGAAAACAAATAAGAAAAAGCCTATGAACTCCTCAGAAACCTCAGACGGGTTTTTTGTTTTAACACCATTCTTATCAATACTTTCCAAAATTGTATTGCTATTTTTATGGATTGAAGTTGTTAGATGATTTTTTGTGTGTTTCTGTCTCCCTCCTTAAGCCACATAATCATGGAGTTTTTCTTATTGTAGGTTATGACTATTAACATACTTAAATATTTCTAGTATACAAATATACTTAAGAATATAACTTATGTATATAACGGAATTATTGAAAAGCAACAAGTTAGAGGATATTATGCTATTAAATATTTATAGGTATATGTATAAAATCATAAAAAAATGTGTAAATGACTATCAAATTTAAACTTCAAATTCACATTTTGTGTAAACAACCCCGATGTTTGATAAACTCACAATCAATACTCGATGCAAATTCATAATTAATCTAATGTATGTAAGTATACTATTCATTATCTTTTAATGCATTATGATGATCTTCAAATAAATTATCCACATGATTGATCATTTCTTGAATTCAAAATAGGACCCTACTTGCACATATCCCAACACACAATGAATGGTAAATTGATAAGGAAAACCATAGTCCTCAGGAAAATCAATATCAATTAGAAAAATGGCCAAAACAGTGGTAACAAAAAATGTAATGTCCATACGAAACATGTTGACTATTTTTTGTCTTGAAAAAACCAGTCATTTCTAGGACCAATCCAAAAATATGAAAGAATAGAGAAAACATAAAGAGATAGGAAAACATAAACAATGGGGTGCAAAAGTGGAGAACATGGAGAAAATAAGGCCGACAAGGTTAAAATTTATAACGAATGTAAGGAAAATGAAAAAAAAAAACATCAAACGATACAACGGACACAAGCAAAAAAATAAGTTGAAAATTTAATTAATAAAAACATAGATACTCTAGCACAATAGTAATTAATTAGTCTTATATCAAAGTTAATTGTCTACAAATATATTTTTTTCTCTAGAATCTACTTTTTTTTAATGTGGTGTTTTTAAATTTAATTTCGAGTATGATCTTCTTGTTTATTCCCTTTTCCCCCATTGTGTGTCACCCTACATGCAAATAGGGAAAAAAATTGAATACTAAATTTTTCCATCGTCATCCCCATCCATAAGGTTATCCCTTTTAGTAAACTTGTGATCTTTGAACAAACTATCCCATGGGTTTCCCCTTTAGGTGGATCAACGATCTTTAAATAATCTATCAATAGGGTTTCCCTTTTATTAAACCTAAAATTATTGAACACCGATCCTTATGTATCTCGAGCTATATATATTTTTGGCTAATTCCTACCTATCCCATACATAATCTAGGATGTCACATTGTGTAAGCACTTGTTCCTTTCTTCCCTCTAGTTTCATTTCTATATTTTTGGGGTTGTGCCTATATTTTTTTCTCCTATTTTTCAGCTAAGGGTATAACACAATTCTAAACTAGTGTATACTAATAATAAATTAAAAGGAAATCACAGATACATATAAAAAAATGCACCAAATATGGAAAATAGAGACAATCTAATAGCTCAAAATTAATTAAAGGTACGAGAACGTGAAAAATTCAACAATCATAAATTGATTCTATTTGTATGATAAATGCATAGTGACCTCAAAAAATTACAAACGGGTCAATACATTATCATCAACAAGATATGTTATTAAACATACTCAATGATCTTAGCAAATGTGTCAAATTCCTTTTGAGTTAAAGGAGTTACTATTTTTATCGTAGTGTAGAATACATTACATTAATGGGCTCCAAAGGTTTGAAACCCAGAAGACCTAAAACATGTTATGTTGTAGACACGTGCATAGATTTGTTGTAGCTAAATGTTTAATAAAAGATTGGATTTCATCCCATGTGTTTTACTTATCTGAATTGTAAATTCAACAAAGGTACAAAATCATCTTCTTTTGGTAGTGGTATTCAAGCAAAAATCTTTAAGGTTAATAGGATGATTTCCCATTCACTCTTTTTTCTTTCTCCCAATCCTATGTAATTTTATTTTCATTGCTATGTTCTTCATTCAATCTAGAATCTTTGTGTCTTCCATATTCTCCTGTAAGTTTTTGTCTAAATTTGCCTTCAATATTGTACAAAAAATAACCAACATTTTTTCCTATGTCCCTTCTTTATTTTTCATTGATTCATCCAATATTATTCAAATATTCAAACACGAATTCTTTGTTCTTGTTCATACCTTTCAATCTTGTAACCCAACATATGATCAAGAGGAATTAATATTCTTTTTGCTAATATACTTTACAAGACCTACACTAAAAGTTTTGTTTAAAATTTAATAATCATGCATGTTAGGGTGGCTATGGAGCAACTACTCTCATCAAAACCCTTACAATTCACATGAAAACAAAAACCTCCTATACTTAACCTAGACTTTCCTATTAGGTTTTCTAATCAAAAGATAAAACATAACATGAATAGCTTGATCAATTATGCTAGTAATATCTACAATTTTGAACCTTTTCCATACCATGCTACTAACCTCTACAATTATATGATCATATCCATAAGTATGCTATTCATTTGGGCCATTCCATCATCAATTTACATGAAAATTTAATCTTGGAAATCTTGTATAGTACAAACTATACCCTTGATAATATGCACTTCTTTCCTTGCTTTCTTAGTCTTCCTTTTTGGCTTCATAATACCCAAAAAAATCCCTTTCAATAATAAATACCTGATTAAATTAATTCAAGAATACCTCTTTAGTGCATCTTGGAATTATTGTTAAGACTCTATTTGTTTTAAAATCATCATTTTGGGTTTGATATTGGTCACAAAAACAAAACAAATATGTCAAAGAGGAGTACATTCCTTCTCAAAGTTATTGAATAGTTGTCTTAACACGTATAATATAAGGTATTAGTGTCTTATTATCTAAAAAGAACATACATATATCATACAAATATTAAGGAAATATTAGATTTTTAATGAAATAAAGGGAAAATTGAGCCCAAGATTTCTCCACCATACCAATTGTGACAATATAATGTCAATTATGACATAACTATCCCTATTTGTATACACCATATTGAATCAATTATTTGATTAGTTCAATATTCTATATATTTGGTGTCGATTGAGCCCCATCAATCAAAAATATGTGATTTAACAAAAATAGAATTTTGTAAAACCCCAATATTGCAAAGTCATGTATGATAAATAAATGCTAAAGTAAAAATTTGACATAAGCAATAAGCTAGATAAATATGAAACCCTAAGTGCAAGAGAGGGAAATAATAACTTAGTTGATTCGTGCTATTCCGAGGCTGATTTGGACTAGAAAAAATGGACGGAAGGGATGACGATTGCAGAATCGAACTCGATAAATTCTAGAGTTGTCGGATGAAACCGCCCGGGGCACTTAGATTAGGCGGGGCACTAGAGATCTTTCTTTGCAGTGCTGTGACTACACAAGAGCTCAAAACCTAGTTTTCTTGGTGTCACAAGATGGTCGCTGGTAGTCACTATTGGTCACCTGTATGTCATAATATGATCGTAGAATTCACCTGTAACTTGCAAAGAGATGATGACCTGCAAAACCCTCAAACTACATCAAATCCCAAAAATAAAAGATGCAATATGGGGAGTCATATTGACCCCGAGAGATCACCTGACTGAGTGAAATTATGACCAAATGCTACACTACATCATCTCAGAATCCATGTAGTTCTTGTGTGTGTGTGATATAATCGTGCCCTAGGAAGCCCTTGTGCAAGTGCATGTGATAGCGGGTGATAGCTAGATGTACCAATGTAAATATATGTGTGGATGACAAAATGAACTTCCCCTTCCTATGAAGTGTATGCAGAAAATGCAGTCCCTTGTCCCTTGTATGAGTGCTAGATGAATGCCTTTGATGCTCTTAGATGCCTTTGGATGCAACCTTAGGTGATGATAATATATGCTTAGAGCTTGGTCCTTTATTTTGGTCACATAGCTTTGTATTTATATGATTCCCTTGGTTGAATTTTGTAATTGAAAACTGGAAGGCCAACCCATAAGAAAATAAGATGCCCAAAAGATAAAATAATCCCAAAAAGAGCGAGTAAAGTGGAAAGAGGTTAGGGGTGCTCAAAGGGTACACCGACGTTGGGGTGTTGGTGTCCCGGGTGGGATGGTGTAAAAAGTCATAAAAGATAAGAAAGTGAAATCTTTTGGGCTATAAGGTGTAAAAGACCGAGAAGAAGACCATAAACAAATCAAAGAGGCCAAAGATAGTTTTCAATTACTAGTTTTCTCAATTAGGAATCATATAAATGCAAGTATGATTTTAGGACCTAGAAATTTACCTAAGTGTGTGATTTTGTGTATGTATTTTCCCCCACTTTATGTTGTTGAGTGAATACTCGATAACATAAAGTAGATAAGAGATGCGTATCTTGATAACCATGTAGAATGTGATGGTGATAACATGCCAAGGAGACAAGTGAAAGCGTGAAGTGATAAAAATGAAGCGTGGAAGCTAAGAAAGAGGAAGTGACCCTAGGGGTGAAGCGTATAGTTTTGCAACTGTTATTGTGTTTGGTGTAGGGATGCTTCTTGTTACGTATTAAGGAAAAACATGTAAAACAAGAGCTAAAGAGTAATCAAATTCATGTATTATGAAAACTCTGTAAAATTATTTAAAAGTATGTAAATGTGTGTAAAAGTAGTAAAAGGAAAGTGTGCACCTGATCCGTGAAGAGTGAAAAGGATAGAAAATTTCCTGATCTGCTATAAAAGAGTGTGTTTTTGGGCGATCTCATGCCAAGAGTGGGTTTTTTGGGCGATCTCATGCTAAGAATGAGTTTTTGGGTGATCTCATGCCAAGCGCAATTTTTAGGGAAATCTCACACCATGACAAAAGAGTGTTACTCTCCTTCCATGATTGCTTCTCAAATTTATATACCACTACAGATGGTGCGATCCATGTTGTTCCGAGTTGTACCATATTTAGTTATGTAGTTGTTCTGGGTAGAATGTGGAGAAATAATGCATTCTACTTGTTAGAGGACTGTGCTTGTATTATGAAAAATTCTCTGTGAACTGCTGTGAATTGTGATGATTTGAGAAAGTAGCTTTATCTGCCCCCAGGAAATACGTTCCCAGGAGAGGTCAAAAGCGCCAGTGCTAGTGTTCGTAGTGAGCACTGGAGTTTTTTGAATTGAGGTCCCAAGTCGATTTAGGGCCATTTTTATGAGTGTAACTATGTTCTTTCCTGTACTGTGTAGGCTTGTACTGTTGTATGGGGTGACTAATTCACCCAATGTATGCCCCTCTCATTTGGGGTGCATTCAACTTCACTAGGAAAATGTGGCCCAAAGAGAGGACTTGATTTTGACCTGAAACTATGGATACCCCTGCAGGAAGGGAATGTGTATGGCGGAACCAAGGCACATGCAAACAAGATGGATAGTAACATGTTTTAGTATAAAATTAATCAAACATGTCATATAGAATTAGTGAAATAAGAAAATATACATACAAGAGAGACCGTGAAAAGTGGGTTTCATACATGGGACATCACTCACAATATCACAAGACAATCGGGGGTTGAGGCGGCCAAAATCATGTAAACAAGTGATCAAACAAGACATAGGGCGTAGCCCATAAATAATAACAATCAATGGAAAAAAAATTCAAGCAAAGTGTAATAGATAACCATGGTGGAAAATAGTCTTACAAAGAAAATGTTGTACATGAAGAACTGTTAGCATGTTAGAAAGATAAAGAGTATGTCAAAGCGTGTATAGATAAATGGAAAGTAGTGTGCTAGTAAGAATAAGAAGTAGTAAATAATGAAACAATAACACTTGTGATGTGTAAGAGTAGTAAATGTAGATGCCCCCAGGAGCCTCGGTGGGACTGGTAAGAGGTACAATGCCAAGCATCATTGTTGCGTGTAAAGATCTGTAAGAAGTTTACATTCACAACTAAAGACCAAGTGAACACACATGTGTATATAGAAAATATATTGACATACTTGTAGACACCCCAAAATTACACTTCTGTTTCCACTTGTTCCCAATATTATCCTAAACGCCTTGTTATTCACCTATTTGCGATTAATTAATTAAATTAATTAATTAATACACATTGTATCTCTTTGGATTAATTAAATTAATCCCATGTACCCTTTGTACCCCTTTGGATAAATTATTTATTATTTATTAATTAAATAACTAATTAATTAAGTGTATGCACATCCTAGTCATCTGCCACTTGATCTAACTCCACTTAGACTCCACTTGGACTCCCTATCCTTACTCTAGTTAATTGCACTTCTAGAATACTAGAAAGGTGGGGCAATTAAATTGCAAGTAAAACCACCTTTCCGGATGCAAATTTTTGCAATTAATTCATTTATTGCCCCTAACACTATTGCAACTTCCCATAATGAAATTTTTAGCATATTCATTTATCCATGTATAACCAACTTTAACTAACTTCTGCCTCTATAAATTACAGGCTTACTTTTCTTTCAAACCGTCTCTTGCATTTGAAGTACAAAAACTCTACTGAATTCACTGTGTCTGTAGCATTTTCATTCAAAATTTGGACAGTACTCAAGATCACCCACAAATCATCTCTGACATCCATTGTGCAAGGTCTTACAGAGACCCTTATTTGAGGTTTGCATTGAAGGTTCTTGGGAAAGGTTTGTATGGTTTGTTTATCTTTCTATTACAATGATTTTTCTTTGCATACATTTTTACATGCTTCGTGGGACTTGCACCCCTCCTTTTTCATTTTCGATTTCATTTTGTTTATCTAAATTTGTTTTTGGAGTGCTTGCATTCTGTTGTTGTGCATGTTTGGAAGCAACAACACAATCATGATCAGCTCACATACAAACAAAAAAACATCTTCATTGTTGTTGGTTTACTATGTTCTTTTTTGCAAAATGTTGTTGCTAACATTTTGTTTGCAGATTACGGGTTTTGCACATTTGCAAGTTTTAGATTTGTAATGGTTTTGCTTTTTGACCCTTTTGTTGCACACTTTTGTTATCTTCTTTCTTATTTTTGTTGAGTGTTTGAATTCACATGCACAACTCTTGGTCTTTGTGTAGGTACATTCACCTACACCTGCACGCACAAAATTCCACTGTTAGATTTTTTTTTAAGTAAAAAAACTAGGAAAAAATAAATAAATAAAAAACAATAATTCTGACCAAATTTTATGAAACAAAAAAATAACAATAAATCGAAAAAAAACAAACTCATAACATTTCTCAACCCTAAGCTACCCACCCCCTCCCTACACAGATTCGAGACAGCTCTCTACCGAGCCACACCCGCCTACTCCATTCCCCACCCCCTCATAACCCTTGAGCCCTCAACCCCTTCCTACCCGAGCCCTCACCGCAATTTTCTCATTCCCCGCACCATTAACCAACAACCCCATCCTGTTTACTTCCCACCCCAACCTCACCACTCATCCCAATCCCTTCTCGACGACCCATTTCCCGCTACCCCGACCCTATTTGGTGAGCTCGGCTCACCGAGCCATCTCTCTCCCTACCCTCCCTGCGACCCACAGGACCACGACGCAACTCACCCTAGATCCTACCCCGAGCCCCTTCCCCATCCTCGTCCCTTTAACTACCTAACTCACGAGACCTGCCCCGACCCAACTCGCCCTCACTCCCGTGAAACTCCCCCCCCCTAGCCCTCCCTCATGTGCTTCTACTTTTCCCTTCCCCATCCCGACCTCACAGAGCTCCATTCCCTATACTACCCTACTGGACCCACCCTACCCGAGCTCCCTCCCTGCGCAGGGATCCAACCCTCTGCTTCCACCTCGCCCTCGGCTGCCCAGAGTCCTTTCCTTCCCGAGCTCGCTCCACTGCACACACTAACACAACCAATTTGCATTGCATTCTACCTTCATTTTAGGTTTACTTTATATTATCTATTTTAATATTTTTATGTTTAGTTTAGTTTAGTTTATTTTTATTTTCTTCATTAGTTTATTTCATTAGTTTATTTAATTAATTCCTTTTTTATTACTTAACATGTTAGTTTATTTCCTTTGTTATTTTCTCTAATTCATTAGTTTGTTCTATTTAATTAAGTTATTTAATTAATTCCTTCATTTTTACTACATTGCGATCCTTTCATTCACAGAACTAACTGTGTAATGTGCTTTTGCAGGGTTTGTGGAAGCTTTTAATCACTCTAGGGTGCTCCTTGTCAACATTGAAAATTTAGTGTTATTGGACTTTTCGGTTCAATTTTTGTCACATTTTAATCACTTGTGCACACATTTCATCATTTTTGTTTATCGACTCACCCTTTCTAACGTGTTTTTGTGCTTCTCACTTGTCATTTTCTATTGTTATGCCACTAACACGAACCACTCACACGTATGCTCTTCCCTCGCGCTTTTTCAAGTGATCTTGGGAATCAGAAACATGATTGTTTCTCATTTTTATTTTTTGGGAATTAATGTTTCACTTAACCAAATCCAACCCACACGTATGCTCTTTCCTCGTGCTTTTAAGTGATCTTGGAAATCAGAAATGTGGGTTCACTTCTGTCGTCTTGTTCATTTGTTTTGTTATTTTTACCTCATTCCGAAAAAATTTCTAATCATTGTTTACAGGACCCACTCTCACACAAGGTGGATAAAACATTGAAAACTACTAATTGTAGGTTGCCAAAGGATTTCAACCAAACCACATCTAAATCAAAAGATAAAAAAACCACATTCAAAACACTTGATTTGCAGGTTCGGTTAAGAGCTATGGCTCAACCGCTTAACTAGAACATAACCCCCTTGGCATAAGCCTTAAGCTACAACAAAGGGGGTGGTTATAGGAACCCCAAAGTAGTCCACACCTTGAGGGAACTGGTGGATGAAACAGGAACCTTTTCTCCTACTTGACTAGTAAAGCCTTTGTGAGTTAGAGTCACATATATCCTTAGTGGCGACCCCAGTGCGATTCATTCTGAGCAAGGTCTTTGCTCAGGGTTTCAAAGGGGGTAAAGTAAAGCCATTAGCTAGAAATAACGTTGTGCTCACTCGGATATACTTTGCCAACACCCGTTGAGAGAGCCACATAGGAAGTCAGTACCTTGTCCAAGCCAATCTAAGATAGAGGCCACAACTTTCACTTCACCACTTTTCATTTTTCTCGCATGTTACACACTTGTGTTTCACTTTCGTCATTCATGTTTTCTCTCTCATCCATCTTGTCACTTTGTACACGTGTCTAAGTCTTGGGTTGTGGACATCCATATTCACACTTAAGAAATTTCATTTTCATCTAAGTCTTGACGTTGCGATACTCGCTTTATCACAGTCAAGAACTCTCTTGATCACCTTGATCTTTCATCATTGTAAGTCTTAAGTTTAACACTATTTTGTTTAACTATAAGCATTCCCCATTCTTACATCATCACATTTCATATTTTTTTCTTGAATTATTGACATTCTTCACTATCATTCTCTACTCACTCGTATGTCATCACATTTTTGCATCCACTTTGTTGAGTTGTGACATCTTCCATTTTTATCCTATCATCTTACATTGTCGTACTTCACAATTATTTTGTTGCATTTTTGACATCCTCATTATTTCTTCACTTCTCTCATTAAAGCATTCACTTTGTTTTAATTTGAGATCACTAATCCATCACTTTCTCCTTATCTCTTATCTCCATTGTTGTGATATTTGGACCTTCTCGTCATTCATTCATTCACTTCTTATGACAACCTTTACTTTGTTGTTCTTTTAGTACTTTCACTTCCTTTTCGTGTCTTATCTTTTAACACACTTTTTGTTAAGAGTTGACATTGATCATCATCTTCTTAAGTCTCCCCTTTTACCATTCATCTTGTTAAAAGTTGAGAAAATCCATCATTTTCTTTCCTAAGTCTCTTCACTTAACATTTTTGTTAATAATTGAGCATCATCCAATGTGTTTTAAGTCTCCTCTTGTCACACTTACAATTGTCGCAAGTTGAGCACACTAACCTTTCGTCTCTCCCCTCTTTATGTTCACTTTTGTAAAGGATCATAAAATCATTTCAAACCTCTTCATATTTCTTAACACTCACTTTGTTAAGAATCATCTAAACTAACATTTCAACCCATCTTCCACCTTAACATCACTCATTTTTGTTAGGTGTTGCAAAGTCCCCTCTTGTCATCACTCTTATCACACATTTTGTTAGGAGTTGATCGACTTCATCTTGTTACATCTTGTCTCCCTTGACATTCATTTTTGTTAAGTGTCAAGCACATTTCACTTTTCCCCCTTTTCGTTTCTCTTAATACTTACCATGTTAGGAGTTAACCCTTTTTACATATTTTCATCACTCTTATCATTCTTTTTGATTACAAGTTGATCGCGTCACCTTGTTCAGTCTCTCTTCCTTTAAAACTCATTTTTGTTACGAAATAGAGCACATCTAACTTCTTATCGTCCCTTTTTCTCTTTACTATCATTTTGTTAAGAGATAGGCACTTGAATAACCTTTTTTTTATTCTTCCCTCTTAGCACTTATTTTGCTACGGGTCAAACTTTTTTCCATCTTCTTCCCTCTTCCATCTTAGCATTCACTTTGTTGGGAGTTGATTTTTTCAAACATTTTCATCACTTCCATCTTAGCATTCACTTTGCTAAGGGACAAGTTATTCATCGTACCTTTCTTCACTCTACCTCATTTCTCATTACAATGGTGGATTTATACAATTCATCCTTTGCCCAAGAATGACAAATGATGAAAGACACTGTTACGGGTATACAAAAACAACGCAAACAATTCAATTTTGATGAATTGTGTCCATACCCTTTTAACATGGACATATTATGCATACCCTTCCCATATTCTTTTGAGACACCCAAATTTGACAAATACAAGGGCAAAACTGATCCAAGACAACATATCAAAGAATTTTCCATAGCATGTCATGAAGTGGCATATAACGATAGCTTTCTCTTGTGCCTTTTTCCTAGAAGTCTAGAAGGACAATATTTGGATTGGTTCTTACACCTTCCAAAGGGATCTATTACCACCTTCGTGGACCTCTCAAAGAAGTTTGTCAAACATTTTTATTTCAACCTCACTCGCAATAATCACCATACTAGAAATTCTCATGATGAATCTTGGTACATCAACCACAACCGCAATGTCATCACTATTGGTGTCACGGATAATCACAATATGCCCAACATACATGACCAATCAATCAAAAATACAATCATACAACCTAGCCAAGAAACTATGCCACGCAAAGTTAAATGTAAGTTTACACCCCTCGGTGAAAGTCTCTCTAGTGTCTTTCATCAACTCAAAGTGGCTAGGATGATAAAATATCCCCTTATAAGACCTTGGATTGAAGGATAACCTAAGCCATATTGGTACAAACCTCATGCATATTATGATTTTCATCGTATTAATGGACACTCAATAGATAAGTGTGTGCTTTAAGAATTATGTCCAAGACTTAATTGATGACGAAGAGATCTTTGTAGATCTTGATGATGAAGCTCTTATAATCGATGACATGTCAAATTCCACACCTTCAAATGAAGAGTTGACTGTTATTCCCACTTCTATTCAAACTGACATTCCGTGAGATCACGACGAAGGTCAAGTATCTCCCCCTTCAAACCAATCCATTTCTTCTACAGATTTTCTTCCTATAGTCCAAACAAACATTGAACATGTTTCAGATCATCTTATAACACCTAACGAGAACTCACATTTTCTTCAAGACTCTCTTTCAACCCTTGACATGAGAAAATAGGTTCCATCGTCAAACACCATTGAGCTTCATTCTATTCTTTCTGTTCCAGCTCCTATGCCTAACATCTCTAGTTTTGTTGTTGAAATACAACCACAACAATCTTGGACACTTGGGACAACACAACCTTTTGTGTCCATTATACCTCACATGATTCATCCTACAGAATCTCATCAATGATGATTCCTAACTTTCAAGATATCTACATGCACACATTCTTTGAGGTACATATACCTAGGAATATCCTTATTCAACTATTTCAAGCTTTAATTGCAAATGTTTTGTCCAATCAATTAATTCACAACATAGAAAGAGACACATTGACTATTTCCTCTCTGTGGCTTACAAGGAACCCTAAGTCTACATCTAGAGATCAATCCTTCTTTCCTTGCACTCTTTCGCTCACGAGTGAATATTCATCTTGACATCATCCCCACATTGACAATATTCTTTTAACATCACATATGTCTTTCGATCTCATCGAAGACTTATCTAATCACACATCATTTGACTTGGATCCTATCCACCCAGGTCTAGTACTTTAGGACTCATCGAATCGTTTGATTCAGTCTTTTAACTTGGCTCCTATCCACACAAGTCTCATATTATAAGACTTATCAAAACTTTGGTTTCACTCCTTTGACTTGGCTCATGTCTATCCAAGTCTCGTATTTCATGACTTATCAATTTTTTTGATTCCCCTTCTTGAATTGCCTTTAGTCTACATGAGTCTTGTATCTCGAACCATTCAAATTCAATAAAAATGGACATCTTTCTTGATAAGTCCATTTCAAACCTTCATCCTCCAAAATTCTAAAACTCAAAAATCACAAAAAGAGAATAAAACTCTATATTAGAGCCTTTGTTTTCCAATTGGAAATGGAAAAGTGTGTAAAAATAATGTTAGGCATTCCATCTATTGGAAGATACCTTAATCATACCATTATCATATACTCACCTTCTTCACCTATTATGACACATGTTAACCTTGTTCCTCTTGGGCATTTTGTGTCTCGTATTTGTTATGGTTCTTATCATTTCAAATATTTTTACCTACGGTTTTGTCTTGAAGCTTATTGATGGAAACTCCTCCTTTCAAATAATCTCTCTTTTAATAGAAATCACTAAAATTCTTTACTTGGTCCTTTTTGACCACCCATCTCAATCTACGGTGTTGAACCCTTGCATCCTACTAGTCGCATGAGGCTGAGACTTGGGGGTAGAATGTTCCTTCCCAACAAGCACGCTATCAACATACAAGGAAAATTAAATCAATCAAAAATACAAAAATTATAAAATCAATACACCTTTCGTCCTTCACAATCTTCAGTGATAAGCCCATACTTCTTATTAGCAGTATGAGACTAGGAACAAAGAAAGCCCTTACTCGCCTACATTTTGTCTTCGGTGTTGAGCCCTTGCCTTTTATTGATGGCATGGGGCAACATGTAGGGTTTCCTTCATAAAAATCAATAAATAATCATTCAATAAAGCCTTTATGAAATTTGAATCAAAGTGCTTAATAAAAAACATCCCCCGAAGTAATTTAGTTGCTCATGTTAAGAGAGAAAAATTCCTTCAACCTGATTTTGCCAATTTGTAGGCCATCAATGGATCTAATTCAAGTCAAAACCTATAAAGTGGAATCATCTTGTAATTGGTCAAATAATCTTGACTAGAGATGAGTTACATTTTTCTCATACGGATCATTGTTATAGCTTGTGTCATCGCATCCTTTCTCTTCACCCTTTAATATATCACTATTCGTCTCATTTTCATGTCCTTCTTGGCTCTCGGTGATGAGCCCTCACATCTTCCTAGTTGCACGGAACCACGAATGGAGTGAAAAACCCTATCATTTTATCATCTACATTTCTGCCAATGGAATGGAATGCTTTTAATTATTTGCACCTACTTTCAAGCAGTGTACCTTTTTACCGAGTTGTACTATACAAAAAAATTCAAAAATGTCTCACAAAACTTCAAAAATAATATCAAATTGTTCAAAAACACAAAAAAATATAAAATTGTCCAAAACTCCAAAAATAGTTTCAAACTGTCATAATCAAAACATTCAGATAATGTTTGACAAAATTTCAGCAACTAGATAACACAGTTCAACACCTTCGCCATTTGATGGTGCTCCTCATGATTGTTCTAGATCATACTCATATTTATTGCTCGTGGTGTATATCTATGCTCAAGCAATCATTTACCCTTTTACAATATAACTTTGCTTGGGGCATACTTGGATTTTACATTTTAATCCAATACAGATCAAACTTCAATGGGATCTGACAAGAGTATCTTTCGGAGTATCTAAGTATCACTCCACTCTTCACCCTGATCCAATCCTCTCGCGTGTTAAGCTATCACTTAGGGGCATTCAAATATGTCTATTTCTTCAATGTGGAACACATTTGGAGTGTCATTAGACATCGTTTTTACACATTGTATTGTACTGTTGCAGTTTGTTAACATTATGACGATGCTTTTATTCTTTCAGTTTGTCATTGTGTTTTACTTTGTTTACCTTTATTGTAGACCAATTGCAAGAAATTTATTCACATCCTAGTTCACATATAACTTTGGTGTGGTTCCTTCCTGTTCATATTGGGTTTCTTTCTATTACTTCTTTTATATCTTTTTGTCATTTGCACGTGTTGTGTTTTCCTCCTGGTTTATTTAAGCCATGGAATGTCTTCATTTTTGTTTGCATTTGTATTTCAAAACTTGCAAAAATCCACAAAAAATCAAATATTTCAAAAATCCAAAAAAATAAAAAAAATTACAAAACTTTTGAACAAACATTCACTTATCATAGAAATCCTACAATTAGAAAACCCTTAAAGTGAATCATTCAACATCTCAATACAATCTTGATAAACGTCATACTTTTATCTATTACCCTAGTGCTTGTGTCAATCTTACAACTATCACTTTCTTCCCTTTGCATGATATGCTAACTCTACTTGGGGCAAGTCACACAATTATTTTTCCTTCGTGATATAACTTCACATGGGGAAATTTTATCTTTGATAATTTACACAACGTATTCAACAAGAGTGTCATAAGGAGTCACTTTAACTCTGCTCTTCCAGTATGATCTTATTCCCACTTGGGAGCATTTGTATCTACTTAATCATCATTATGGCATGCATTAGGGACATAGTTGATTGCCTTTTTTGACTTTGTGTTGTATTGTTGATGTTTACTCTTTTTGGACCACTTAGAAGTAGTGTGATCACATCTTGCTTCCTTTATAACCACCGATGCTTTGACACCTACTTTGTATATTGGGTATGTTTTCCTTTTTCTCTTTTCTTTTCTGAAAGTGTGTTTGTCTACATGCATCTGGGTTAACCATCTTGATTCTTTCATAATCATGGTGAAAAATCTATTGTGCAATAGTAAAAATTAGGTTGCTCTAAAAAAATTACTCTCCAAATAACGCTCATGCTACGAACACAGTCCTTTCCCATCCTTGTTCTAATCCCTTGTTTTCCTTCCTATCAAGCGGTTTTTTGTTGCCTTGTTGCATCATCCACCCACTTGAGGGGGCATTCCTCTACCATTATAATCACTAGGGCATCCTAATGCTTCATTGTTTGTTGGGGCATCTCAATGCTTCACAATTTTTCCGCTCACCGATCTGCATGCATCTACTATCTTTAAAGCACTATTACTTTGCAATAACACTTTAAAGAGGGGAAAATGTAGACACCCCAAAATTACACTTATGTTTCCACTTGTTCCCAGTGTTATCCTAGTATGCCTTGTTATTCACCCATTTGCGATTAATTGATTAAATTAATTAATTAATACACATTGTACCCCTTTTGGATTAATTAAATTAATCCCATGTACCCTTTGTACCCCTTTGGCTAAATTAATTATTATTTATTAATTAAATAAATAATTAATTAAGTGTGTGCACATCCTAGTCATCTGCCACTTGTTCTAACTCCACTTAGACTCCCTATCCTTACCCTAGTTAATTGCACTTCTAGAATCCTAGAAAGGTGGGACGATTAAATTACACGTATAACCACCTTTCTAGATGCAAATTTTTGCAATTAATTCATTTACTTCCCCGGCACTATTGCAACTTCCCACAATGCTATTTTTAGCATATTCATTTATCTGTGTATAACCAAATTTAATTGACTTCTGCCTCTATAAATTTTAGACTTACTTTCCTTTCAAACCGTCTCTTGAATTCAAAGTACAAAAACTCTACTAAATTCACTGTGTCTGTAGCATTTGCATTCAAAATTTGGAGAGTAATCAAGAGCACCCAAAAATTATCTCTGACATCCATTTTGCAAGGTCTTACATGAGACCCTTATTTGAGGTTTGCATTGAAAGGTTCTTTAGAAGGTTTGCAAATTTTTGTTTGTCTTTCGTTTCTTGTGATTTTTCCTTTCTTAAAATACTAAGTATTTTTCTAACATGGGAAACAAAGTTTACATGTAAGTATAAACAAGCAAGAATAAGTGAAACCATGATATGCAATATGCTATGTGTGAGTGAGATGGGATGGTAGGTAATGTGAATGTGATAGGAGAAACATGCCGCCAAATGAATGTGGATGAGTATGAGATGAGGTTTACTTATAAAATACCCCTCAACAATCAAGAATAAACCATAAAACAATAGTGTGTCATAGAGAAATGGTTTGATAAATGTGCGTTAGAAAGATATGGTCAATGAAGCATAAAGCGTACAAAGTGTAGAATAAGATAGTATGATGTCTAAGAAAGGAAAGATAGAATGACGTATCATGAAGCATGAAGCATGAAATATGCAAAGTGTCTAAGGTTCATGGATGTAGTATGCCCTCAACATTCAAGTGTGAAAATTAACATGAGAGTTCATCATAGGGCAATGAATATTTTTACGCATAATAATGTTTGAGATCCATTACATTTCTGGGTTTTTGAGTGGCTTGCTAAGGAGAGTAGCGAGACGATAGACATCCCCCATCAATGCCTATGATGACATAAGGTACGAGAAAATTAGGTTTGAATTTTCATTTGAGATGGGTTTCAACTGTTGTGTTTTTATGATTTTACTTTAATACAAGGTTTCCGATATTGAATTTTCATGGAAAAATCTTGTTATTGTAAGCTTGTGCAATGTGACCCGATATACTTGGAGGTGTTCGAGAGCTTACACATGGCGAGAGTCAAGAATCTCAAGCTCATAGATATGGTTCTCACAATATTCATTGTCTTTGAGAATGCCTTTAAGTGAGACCTGCAAGGAGGGTATCTCCAGCTCTGAGGGGATCACTACTTCAATGTTGTACATGAGTGAAAAGGGTGTAACATTGGTGGGGGTTATTGTATGAATGAAAATGAACACGTGATCTTCAACCGCACTCGACCCATGAGGTCATGCCGGAGCAACCGATGTTAAACGTGTGTGGCTAACTATAGGAGGATCAATGACTAAGATCTGGTAGTGTGGTCTCCTGGTAGCCAAGTTGGCAAAGAGGAGATTTAGAGGCTATGAACGGGTAGCGTAAATCCCCTATGGTTTGTTTGGATAAATGAATCTAAGCACTAAAATAGTTTGAAGTCTCCAAATTAACTAATATAAAACTAACAATCTATGCTACTGCTGAAAGGGGAAACTAATCTAAATAAATCATAAAACTGAAATATTGCAATTACAAACAACAATTTACTTCTATTCTAAATGATCAAATCTACTTCTACACTAAAACTAAACAAGTGAAATAACTCGGTGTGGTTATTCACTTGTGTTGAGTGTGTTGAATTTAAACTAACTTAAAACAAGAAATTTTCCAAAAGATCTATGATGTGTAGATAACCTCCTACATATATTCTCTCCTACAGATCCACAGGGATGGGAAGAAGAGGATCCATCACCGGGATTGCTATTAACGATTTAAACCCTCTTGGAAATTAAATAATTACTTAAAAATGAAAGGAAATTGATTTCTAATCTATTTGATATGATGTAACAATGATAAATTACAAGAATGAAGGAAATCAAACAACAAATCCAACCTAGAATTCACAGAATAGAGGTAAATCCATATGTGTAGTAATTTTTCCCCTCAGTTTGTCCTTTCTTTCTCTGTGTGTCCATATGAGTCCAAGGGATTAGGAACACAAGAAAAAGCAGTGGGAGGATGGCACTTGAGAAATGGCAGCTTGATGGCAGTCCGGATGCAATGCAGGTAGAAGAGAGATAACACAAGAGATCAGAGCTTGGCTATGCAATTCCTAACAAGATCGTAACAACAATACAATGCAAGATACACAAAATTATTAGGCCCCTTTTTCTTGAATACAAGCATGGAATATATAGGAATGGAGGATGGGAGGTATCTTTTGTTATCCAAAATGAGCCCCTGCTTATTTTGGCTAGCTTGCCTTCATTCTTTCCTTCTTTGTGCTTCAAATTCAATTTGCACACATTTCAAGCACTCAAAATAATCTAGAAATGGCTTCATAAGATAGGATTTTTCTTCCCCTTTCTAGAAAGGTAAATAAGTCTTCCTAACTCCTTGTATGTTTTGAGTTATGGCTCGGCGGAGTTAGCGGTGAAATTTTTCCCACAGGCGGGTCCACGGAGGTAAGGAGAAAAATTTTCCAAGGAAAATAAGCGCATTTGGCGGGCCAAAAGAAAGAAAATTTTGGAACTTAGCCCTTTTGGGAAAAAAACTCAAAGGAAACATTCAGCTCGAAAGCCCGCAAAGGAAAATAAATTGTTTGAGGCCCACAACTAATCAAGATGCGCCACGTGTATTTCATCGACTTAAGACCTTGGAAAAATTTCCCTTGCGGGTAAAATGGGCAGAATGTGATTTTGAGACCCACTTGTTCAAAGCGATGCCACGTGTCTTAGAGCAAGTGGGGCCATGGAGAGTTTTGAAAAAAATTTCCCAATTTTGTGAAAAGGGAAAAAGTTCAAGTTTTGGCCCGCCGACCCGATTTTGCCCTAATTTTGCCCTGTTTGCCCTAAATCTTCAGAAGGCCATATCTTTCGATCTAGAGCTTAGATTTTCATGATTTTGGTATCAATGGAAATCTGTTGAAATCCTCTACACGATGGACACTTCAATTTTAAATTTTGATGGAGTTTTGCGGAGAAAAATGAGAAAATGTCTCTGGCATGGAAAAATTATAGAAAACGACCCCAACCACCAAAATTAATGAAGTATGGGCCTCTTTCTTGCTCTGTGAAGCAATGTACGATGAAGTATGGGATTTTTCATGGAAACCCATCATTTTGTAGGCTAATTAAATGGATCTTGTCGGTGGTTGGAGTTTTAAAATTGATTTTCCCGCATTTTCTCATTTCCTTCATTCTGTTCGAAGCGATAAAATCTAGTTTTGGCTCATTTTGAAAAAGGTTGTTCATCCTTCTTCTTTGACTCTCTCTTCTTTTCTTCCCCAGAGTCGAAAATGGAGTTTGAACCTCCTCCCTTGATTTGTAATGGCATTTTTGCCTCTTACTCTTGAAATGGTGCACTGTGTAAATTTTGAGTAATAAAAAACATGTTTTTGTGATGCATTTGTCCATCCTTGGCTCATTTTCTTTGTTTTTTTCCTTACCTCTATTCATTACAGGGTATTTGTACATGTTTGGATGTTCATTGCAGGTTTTGGAGCTGTGTTCATGGAGTTTTGGAAAATTTTCTATGTGAAATCCATCTTTGGTCTATGATGCACTTGTCCATCCTTTCCATTGCTCACCTCTTCTTGTTCCATGGTAGTTTTGATAGATAATCAACACTTTCCTTCTCTGGTGTATCATCGTTTTAGTGTAGGCTCTATTTTTCCTTGTTTTCTTCCTCTCCTTGTCTCCTTGGAAGTTATATTAGGTTAGATTAGCTTGCCTACATTGGAATAGCTTGTGGTAGGTAGTTTAGGAAGAGGAACTAGCCTTCTCTAGAGAGCTTTCCCCATTTGCAAAGGTCCCACACTTTGGGAAAGCTCAATGTTGTGAAATCACACCAAATGACTTTGGCTTAGAAAAGCATATCCATAAATCATTTGGGGCGCTGTGAATTTGCACTAACAGGTACCTTCACGCAAAAGGAAAGAAGGAATAGTTCTAACCATTAAAAATAGGAGGAAGGAGAACCAAGAAATCAAATCTAATTTTAGACAATTCAACTCACAGATGCATGCAAAAAGTGAATTTAAGTGAACCGTCGCATGTTCAAACACGTGTGAAGAATTTGGAAAAAGTGGGTAGGACCCGCCTACGTAGGGTGGCGGGTTCAGACTCAATCGCCTATCTTGGGCAGCGGTTTTAGAACCGCCACCCGGTCAAAGTGATGGTCTTGGCACTAAAGGCCAAAGCTTGTGCGAAAGAGGTTGAAAGCTAGAAAAGGTATGGGAAGGCTAAGTAAAGATGTCTAGGCAACAAATATACTTTGTGAATGGAAATTGGAGCTTGAACACATTCTTGAAAGGATATGTATCTTCATTGGGGACTTTTGCAACCGTTTTCACAATGTAGCTCATGTAATTTTGGGCGTACATATTTCCCCTTAGAGAAGCGTCTTAGCCATAAAAATGCGTAAAATGTAGAGTTTGAGTATGGAGTTCCCGAAATGGAGAGTTAGAAGATATACCTAACACACCCATGTATTGAAATCTTGCCACCCAAACTCTTGCTACTGCAAGAGAAAAGAAGACTCGAGTGTAGATAGATAAAATATTGAAAAATAAACACTAAATCAAAACAACAAAAGCACTTACCATTTGTACGGGGATTTAGAAATATACCTACACCAACGCTCTACTCCTGTGAACACATGCACTCAAAATGAGGTCAAAACAACATATATATATATATATATATAAAAATTCATTTTTCAATTCATTTGTGTGTACCGGCTTGGTGATTTTTGAGCTCAGGGCCCACGTTGTCCGTTTTTGCTTTTGAGTATGGTTAAATTGGAATGGATTTGGGAATGGTATTTTACGTTAGGCTTGACCCTTTCATGTTTGAATACCTTTGAGAAGAAATCCTAAGAAATCCATAATTAGAGTGGTCGAAGGGGCCTCAAAGAGGTGGATAGGCAGAGTGCCTTTATTGCTTGATTTCCATTTTGTGAGGCATATATGATGTTTTGGTATTTTGCTTCATTGCAGAAGCATTTTGACCACACCTAGTGTGCGATGACATCATACAAAACTATGACACACCATAATATGTACATATATCTCTTTTTGGATTTGTTATTCCTTGCATAAAGTTGACTTACATTGATGATTTTATTCATGTGTGTACTCTTACATGTTTAGAATTTCCAACTTTCTATGCTTTTCAAAATGTATCTAGTGGATATGAATGCTATCGAATGATTTCTTTTTTTTTGTTTTTTAATACTGATATATGATAATGCAATCACATTGTGATGTTGAACTTTAGTTTCTCTCTGAAAATTTTGGTACTTCGTATTACTTTGGAAAAACGTGGTGAAAGAGTGATATGATAAGTAAATGAACTTGCCCCACTCCTAACTCCACGTAGCCAGTAGGCTGCGAGGGCTCAACACCAAGATCTAGAAAGGGCACAAGTTATGAAATTTGTTGAACGGTAATGATGAGAGAAAGACAAGGATTTGGAAAAACCAAATTTAGACACTACAACCTCACTCTACTCAAGTTTTCTTGATAATTTAGAATGTGAATTGCTTTCTCATTTATCTAGACTTAGATCCATAAATGGCCACTTGGTTGAAAAAATATGGTTTTGGGGTTTTTAACTCTTTTAGAATTTTGAACATCTAACTCACTTTGTTTTGATTTATAATTTCACAAATTTTGAATGAACTATTTCTAACTTTCAAGTTTGTCAAAGAGACCCCTACACATTTCCCCATGCTACCAATAGGAAGTATGGGCTCATCACCATGGGAAAGGCATAGGAAAGTAAGGGCATTTCTCTCCTTTCCCAACCCTACATCACTAATAAGAGATGTAGGCTCAACACCGAAGGTTGGTAAGGCAAAGAAATGTGTAAAATAAAAATTTTCTGTGGATTTGCATTTGACTTATTTATCTAGGAAAAATGTTTAGAATGTTCTTATTTCTAAAGAGATGTTTATGGGATAGATGTGACACCATGAAGCTTCTAGAACATACTATAGGCAAAGACATCTAACCTAGAAAGAGACTATAAGTAGAGCCAAGTATGCAGGCCTTGGTATGGTTACTTTCAAAGCTTTGTCTTATCTTGTTTGGATCAATGAAATGATTCAGAAACAATTGATGATACCGTGAAGATTTGAAGAGACATGATTTGAATGTTTTGCCAATATTTTCAGAAGTTTTTAGGAATTGCTATAAGAATAAGTCCCTTGATCACAAATTTATGAAATGAACTGGCAGATGAAAATGCAATGCAGATGTAGTAATGCACATGTGTGAATGCGGTGAAACTACATGTCATGTTAGCTAAGGTGAAGAAATTTGATGAATATCGAATTATTCGCCCTAAGAGTACTACGCAAAGGAGAACCATTACCTTCAAAATTTCCATTCTCTTGACAAGGGCCTACCATTCTCGGTTTAAACTTACAACTCGTGCCCCTAAGTGTATATGTCCAATAATTAAAAACATGTCTAAAAGAGGCGTTCGTGCACCTCTTTGTCACGTTTTGAGAGATGGTGTGTGGGTGAGAAAGACTATGCTTTGTTCGACCTTTTCTTCTATGTAGAGCATTGTGTTTACTTGTAACTCCCGTTGAATGATGAAGCCTTACCCTATAGATATAGATAACTTAGTTTCAGACGCACATGGGTCGAAACCAGGGTTTAGAATAGATCAACCCCTAGAGATGGTTTTGATGGGCATCATTTCAATCTCAAATTTCCCTTCTTCATTTGTTAATTCTATCATGTTCACACCTAGACCTAGGTTATCGGAGGGAAGAGATGCTAAACCGAGAAGACTACCCATTCCCTGTGGTTCAAATGGGAGGAAGATCAGACCGTCACTCTCTAAGAGTTTCATGATTTCCGTTGTGGTATTAGTAGAAACCGCTTCCACAGATATTGATTTACCTTTATCTATTTTCCACCTCAAATGTTTTCGGGTCAACTACTTCAACCTTTGGAACGTCCTGGGGTGACCAGAGTCTAACGATTTTGTTGGAGGTGGTTGGTTTAATTACTTTGCAGGAAGTTCATACTCCGTATAGAACCCTTTCTTCTTCTTGATGTTTTATAAGTGTATATCGAAGGGCTTAGAATCCCCTTGAGTGATGAAGACCTTCCCCAAATGGAGGAATCTAATCTCTTGGAACAGGTAGTAGAGGGATAGCCTTCATTTGATGAATCCAGGGGCTCTCCGAGGATCATGTTATAACTTGTTTCCTATCGATAATGTAAAACTCTATCAAGATTTTTTTGGACCAAGTGTGACTAGAATAACTATGGTTCCAATCGAGGTCACTTTAAGACTGTTTAACCCCCGTAAAGTTTTTCTTGTATAGTAACAATTTATCTCCCCATATTCCAACTTCTGCAAGAAAGTGAAGGGAACCACATTTACAACAACCCCATCATATATCATGGCTCTCTTGATGCAATTGTTATAAACCCATACTTGTAAAAATAAGGCAGGATCACCTCTTCAAGCAATTTCAACATCAGATGACATCTTGTCTATATCAAAAACAAACCCAGTATCCCTATCATTCTATCCTGGAGGATGTATGTCAAAGTCAATATGATTTATTTGAGCGCTAGGAGGTGGTGTAACATGGATTAAATGACCAAGACCTAGTGCATTGAGCAATGCGAATGATGCGCATGTGAATTCTTCAACAAATATAGAAACAAAATGTGAGAAAAGGTCTTGTTCAAATCTGATATCAAATCATAGGCTCCTACTGGTTTAGCGATTGTAGGAACATCATCCTATGGGAAGGAACAAGTGGGTAAGGGTTGTGAAACATACTCCTTCGTCCGAGTTGTTGCATTAATTTCACGCTCAACCTCTAGCTCAACTAATCCCAAGATTTTTGTATTATCGTTTGAACCAAGGTTAGGAGTGATCCGAGAGTTTTCTAAAGTTGAGGCTTCATGGTCATTATTTCTTATAGGAATGCCCTTGTTTGTGTTTTGTGAATTCACTTTGAAATTTTCCAGGATGTGTAGGGAGTGGATCTCAAAATATGCTCACATTAGCGTTCTGAGGAGCTATAGGTCTTGTATAGTCAGATTGCGAGTTTGTTTCAGGATTTGCTAGGAACATGTCTATAAAGAGTTGTCTTTGGTTTTGAAGTCTTTCCAAAAATTTGTTGCAATTGCAGAAATTCGTATCGTCATGGCCTCAAACCTTATGGAAACCATAGTATAGGTTAGGGTCATAATATCTTGGTCTTTGATAAGCATCTTGCTATTGTTGATTATAACCTCGGTTGTAGTTTTGAAATTGGTTGTTATAACCATGATTCGTTTCCCCTTGGCCAAAGTTTTGATACTAGTTTGGGCCTTGGGTTTGATTTTGTTTTTGCGGTGGATGATTTACATCGACCGTGTTGACAGAAGACACAGTGTTAGGGCCTCTTTGATTTCCCAAGTTGTTGTTATTGTTAGTGTTGCCATTGTTTGGAAAACCAACATTCTTGGCTTGATTAGTAGCACTATTCGTGGTAGTACCATGATTACGATTCACACCCTTAGGTCCTTGGTTGTTGGCACCATTGTTTTGATAATTTTCATTACTTTGATTTGGGGATACCGATTTCCCATTGGTACCATAGGTCTTACACCCATTTTCCATAGAGGCTTAGTCAATCCAAGCGCTCCTTCCAATACTTCCTCATAACTACGAAAAGGAAACTTTTGGACCTCTTCCTTAGTCTCTCGATTAAGCGAGTGGAGGAAAAGATCACGAAGTTCTATCCGATCCATGTTGGGAACACTTGTAGAGGAATAAAGAACTTGGTGCCATCTTTGGATGAAATGGGCGACAAATTCATTTTGCTCTTGTCTAATATGCAAGAACTCCCTAATCCCTATACGCAACAACTTGTTCATGTCAAATAATTTGATTAACTTAGACACAAGATGTTTAAAGGAATGTATAAAAGATTTTGGAATATGGTAATACCAATCCAATGTAATTACTTTGAGACTATTTGGAAAGATCTTAGCCACTACAACATCCTAAGGAAGTAATTCCCTGATAGCAGTAGTGTAGGCCTTGATATGAGCATTCGGGTCTCCTTCTCCCTTAAATTTTGGAAGATCCAACAATGGGCGTGGAAGCATGACACCACATATGGTGAAGTCAAGAGGCTCCTTTAAGTACTCAACGTATGTACCCATTGCGTAAGATTCCACCATTGAAGATCCTTGACGAGGAGGAGTTGGATAAGCTACATTATAAGCGTTGACGGGAACGTATGGGGTCCCTTGATATGGCATGTAGGGAGAAATAATGGTATATGGGTCCATCTAGGAGTTTTTGAATACATATGCATGTAAGGTGGGATAGTACCAGGATATGGACTAACAGGTGTAAAACCAGGGAATGTCGCATTGCTTATTGTGGCGACATTCAAGAACGCACTTCCGACCAGCCCTTGCGTAGGATAAACTTGATGAGGACCCATCCCTAGTATGTCTAACCCTGTGAGAAGATCACCTAGATTTGAATGAACCCGATAACCTTGTTGTATAGGATATTGTGTTGGTTGTTCATTGGAAGGGATGTATCCTTTGTTGTCAACTAGATACCCCATGTTCTTCCCTACTACATGTGTTGGTTGTGAAGTTTGGGAACTTTCTAGTTCTCTAATCCTCCCTACTAAAGTATAAATGAGATCTTTGGGATAGTATTCAGTCCCTTATTGGGGTGCTTGTGGCGTAGGGTTTGATTGAGCAAGCTCATGATACCCTGTCATGAATTGTTTAGTGTTATAATTCTTGTCTTCCTTAGAAGTAAGAATCTTAGGATAGGTATTTGAAATCTCAGAGGTTGAAGCCTTCATTCTATCCAAAGACTCATCTATTTGATGAAGAGGATTAGCTATTCGTGCAAATAGATCATCCTCTATTGATTGCATGGAAATGTGAGGTCTTGAAAAGACCCTGTGGTAAGAACCCATTCTATTTGTGATAACAACGTGGTTTACATTGGGTTTACCGTATTGCATGTATAATAGTTGATCAACATCCTCCATCCTTACATATTTAATGGGGTTTGAAGTGTAACTAGGAGAGGTTTGGACGTTGCTTGTGTAATTGTCACCCCACCTCGAAAGAGAAGGGGATTGTTGTGGTTGCACATTGGTGTAATATCTATTAGAGCCAAATGGCCCACCAAAATCTCTTCCAGACATATTTTAAAAGGTATAAAATACCTACCAAAATAGGGGAAGAAATGGAAAGATGAGGTAATAAAAATCAAAGAAAGGAAACAAGAATGAATTAATCCTTTATGTCGGGTTCACCAATTTGTACGAATGCAAATGAACACGTGATCTTCAACCGCACTCGACCCCCAAGGTCATGCCAGAGCAGCCGATGGTGAATGTGTGTGGCTAACTATAGGAGGATCAGTGACTAAGATCTGGTAGTGTGGTCTCCTGCTAGCCAAGTTGGTAAAGAGGAGATTTAGAGGCTATGAATGGGTAGCGTAACTCCCCTATGGTTTGTTTGGATAAATGAATCTAAGCACTAAACTAGTTTGAAGTCTCCAAATTAACTAATATGAAACTAACAATCTATGCTACTGCTGAAAGGGGAAACTAATCTAAATAAATCATAAAACTGAAATATTGCAATTATAAACAATAATTTGCTTCTATTCTAAATGATCAAATCTACTTCTACACTAAAACTAAACAAGTGAAATAACCCGGTGTGGATATTCACTTGTGCTAAGTGTGTTGAATTTAAACTAACTTAAAACAAGAAATTTTCCAAAAGATCTATGATGTGTAGATAACCTCCTACAGATATTCTCTCCTACAGATCCACAGGGATGGGAAGAAGAGGATCCATCACCGGGGATTGCTATTAACAATTTAAACCCTCTTGGAAATTAAATAATTACTTAAGAATGAAAGGAAATTGATTTCTACTCTATTTGATATGATGTAACAATGATAAATTGTAAGAATGAAGGAAATAAAACAATAAATCCAACCTAGAATTCACAGAACAGAGGTAAATTCATATGTGTAGTAATTTTTCCTCTCAGTTTGTCCTTTCTTTCTCTATGTGTCCATATGAGTCCAAGGGATTGGGAACACAAGAACAACAATGGGAGGATGACACTTGAGAAATGGTAGCTTGATGGCAGTCTGGATGCAATGCAGGTAGAAGAGAGATAGTATAAGAGATCGAGCTTGGCTATGCAATTCCTAGCAAGAACGTAACAACAATACAATGAAAGATACACAAAATTATTAGGCCCCTTTTTCTTGAATACAAGCATGGAATATATAGGAATGGAGGATGGGAGGCACCTTCATGCAAAAGGCAAGAAGGAGCAGTTCCAACCAATTAAATCTATTTAAAAATAGGAGGAAGGAGAACGAAGAAATCAAAGATAATTTTAGACAATTCAGCTTATGGATGCATGCGAAAATTGAATTTAAGTGAACCTTCGCATGTTAAAACATGTGTGAAGAATATAGAAAAAGTGGGCAGGACCGCCGCCTTGTCTTGGGTGGTGGTTTTAGAACCACCACGCAAGTAGGGCAGCGGTCCTAACACTAAAGGCCAAAACTTGCGTAGAAAGAGGCAGAAAGCTAGAAGAAGTGTGGGAAGGCTAAATAAAGATGTCTAGGCACTACGATTGGAAATTGGAGCTCAAACACCTTCTTGAAAGGACCTGTATCATCATCGGGACTTTTGTAACCGTTTTCCGAAAATGTAACACATGTAATTTTGGGTGTGTACATGTACACACACTAGTGTGGTAAGCCCAAAGGTCATACATAATTTATTGTGCCAATCATCGCCACTAGCATCAATAGTCTTACATGGTTTTTAAAAATTGTCTTAGTTGTGGCTTCGGCTTGGCCATTGCCTAATGGATAATTAGGATTGGAGAATGTTGCTTGATATTGAATTTAGCATAGTGTCACTTAACATCCTTATTTTTGAAAGGAGATCCATTATCGGTGATAATGGCGTAAGAAACGCCAAGCATGTAATGATGTGGGTAGTGATAAAATGACAAATTTCATGGCTAGTGATATTCTACAGGGGTGCAGATTCGACCCATTTAGTAAATTATTCCGTAATAATGATGTATTTATGACCATCAACCGATTCAGGGTTAATTTTTCCGACAAGATCGAAACCCCATAAGGAAAAGAGCACGATGGAGTAATAGGATAAAGGTCATATGCATGCACATGATGGAGATTACTATGCTTTTGACACTTATCACAATGTTTGGCATATTCTAAACAATCTTGTTCCATAGTAGGCCAATAGTAGCCTTGACATAGAATCTTGTGTGACATGGATTTTCCTGAGAAGTGACCACCACACAGACTATCATGAACATGAGAGATAGTTGTGGGGATGTCATCAACTCCTAAGCATCACATCAAATGACCATAAAATTATATTGTTAATAATGAATCACCAATGATTACATATCGTGTGGCCTTATGTCACAAATGACAAGATTCACGAGGTTGAAATCCTTTGGGAGTGGCTTGTCGATAGAGAAAGTTATAAATTGGAGTAAATCATTCAGGATGGTCATTGCTATGTGTGATAACACATGATTTGAAAGGAGGATTATCTGTAGATGGCTGTCGTAAGTGGAAAATGATAAATGTGGCTTGCTCATCAGTGATATCTTGAGGAATGAGTGATGCCGCACTAGCCATAACATCCACATGCCAATTGTATTTGCATTGAATAGCTAAAAGAGAGTAGGACTCAAATGTAGCTAGGATTTTTTTACCAAGTTATTTTATGGGAAAAGACACTCCTCTTTTGTTTGATATGTATCATTAACTTGATTTATAATAATATACAAATCATCATGTGTATGAATATTGTGAATAATAAGTTTACATGTGATAGTGACGCTGAGAATGAGGGACTCATAATCAACAATGTTATTCATACATGAGAACACTAAGCTATAGGTGAAGGGAAGATGATCACCATGTGCGGTGATAAATACACATTCCCGTGCCCACTCCCCGAGAGGTAATGAGACCCATCAAAGTACATATTCCAAGTATTAGTATCAATGGCGTAAGTAGTGAAATCATCTCGAAAAGAATCACAAACATGTGATGCATTTGAACGAGGTGCATCAACTAGTCGATCAATAATAAATTGGCCTTTGATTTCTTTTTGTGGAATGAATTTGAAGTTAAAATATGTAAGTAGCATGACCCATCATGCAAGACGTCCCGAGAGATGTGTGTGAGACAAGAGGTATTGTAGAGGATCTACTTTGGTAATGATATGAACCTCATTGTTAAGAAGGTAGTGGCACAAATTTTCTGCCACAAAGATGAGGCCAAGGCATAATTTATCAATGTAACTATAGTTGCATTCATAAGAGAGAAAATTATGAATAATGTAATAGATAGCCCTCTCATGTTGAGAATACTCATGTTGTGCTTTAGAAGGTCCCTTAGTGCATGGAATGTAGTGGAAATATATAATAAGAAAGTTCACTCAAATTGAGAGGTACTAGGACAAAAGGATTTAAGAGATATACTTTAATAGCCTCGAATGACCTTTGAAAATGATCATCCTAGACAAATTTAGAGTCCTTTTTCATTAAACGTGTGAATGGAAGGGTTTTGTCAAAAACTGCGCAATAAAATGACAGATGACCTAGATTTTACCTTGTAGTGAGTGTAACTGATGCAAATTATGAGGTGGAGGCATTTCAATAATGGCATGGATTTTATTGGGATATATTTCAATTCCACATTGGGAAATAATGTACCCAAGGAGCTTACCAATTAAAATGCGAAAAACACACTTCTTTGGATTTAGGTGTACTTTATATAGTTGTAAACATTCAAAGCATGTGTGGAGATCTTGAGCATGTGTAATACGACGTCCTGATTTAGAAAGTATATCATCAACATAATCTTCAAGGATCTTATAAATATAGTCATGAAAGATATGCGTCATTGTTACTGGTAAGTGGCCCCAACATTTTTAAGGCCAAAGGGCATGACAGTGTAACAAAATGTTCCCCATGGCATAGTAAATGAAGTTTTTCTTGATCTTAGGGTTGATTTTGATTTGATTATAACCAACAAATCCATCCATGAAAGAAAGGATATCATATCTAATAGTGGAATCAATGATGGTGTCAATGTGTGGTAATGGGAAACTATCCTTGGGACAAGCCTTATTGAGATCACAAAAATATGTGTAACAACGAACCTTGCCATCTGGATTCATAACTAGAACAATGTTATACACCAACTCAGGATAACCCAAAATGCGAATAAAGCCAACAATGGGACTAGCGGTGTGACCTTATGATGTATTTTATGATTTTTTATTGAATAGGTTTTGCACACTGTGGGTTAAGGACAATATTTTTCATGACTACTTAAGGATCGATACTAGACATATCAATATAGTCCTATGTAAATATATAAAATAATTCATAAAGAACTTATTTAATATCATCTTTCTCGAAAAGCGTAAGAGAAGCAACTCGACAAAACCATTTGTGGGTTGGTAGCGGTGCTTTGAGATAATATTGAATGGTGTCTTTATTTAGAAGGGCTGACTGGTCCTCAATGTATGGGTTAGTAGGAATGGTGTCAAGAGCATCGTACTTTTGTTAGGTGTATCTAATTCACCAAAGTAGGTAGTAGCATTAAGAATTGATGGAGAGCATTTCTTATGATGGAAAGAGGGGAGGTGATCATAAGTCCCCATGTATTCTAAAAGAGAATCATCAATAGCAAAAGTGTCCAAATCAAGCCAAGTAGTAGAAGTAGAGTCACTGATGAGTTCCGGATATAAGAGAGGAAGTGAAGAAGTATGTAGAATAATATAATCCTCCGAATAAGATGTGGAGGGAAGATGATATCCAAGGCCAAACTTGTTAGATTGAGTGGGGAGAGCCAATGGTTTTGTGACTCCTTGACCATGTTGGCCTAAACCATTACCAAAGAAACCATAATGAAGTAGGTACTTATAGCCAAGACCATATTTGGAGAAATATTGATTAGATATAAAAGAGATATGGGTTTCTGTGGAATGCTCATTAGAATTACAATATGCAAAAGGGAATGGATTGACTAAAACATCGTAGCAAAATCCTTGATAAAGGAATTTAATCCATGTATGAAGAGTGGAAGGAACCACATGCATGGCATGGATCCAAGGCTGCCCAAGAAGAATATTATAATTAAGATTATTGGGCATCACATGGCATGGAATAGGTAGCATACATGACCTGATGGTAATGGGAAGTGTGATAGTACCTAAGACATGCTTGGGAATATTATCAAATCCACGAATAAAGATAGATGAGGGAGACACAAAGGCCTCGGGAAGAAAAGTTGGTGGAGAAATGCTATATTACAAATATTAAGCCCCGATCCATTATCAACTAAGGCACGTTTAAACCCAAAATTATTGATGAAAACATGAATATAAAGGGGGATCATGCTCTAACATGGCTTGAGAAGGCAACTCATATGTCTTTATTAAAGTAATGTGGTCTTCATTGAGAGATAAAGATGAATTAAAAGTATGATACACATATTCAGAAAAGTATGAGGACGAATATAAGTATTAGCCAAATAAGATCTAATTTTATTTACACAATTAGGATTATCCTACAAAAAGGCATGGATGGAGACATCCATGGGGAAGAAACTTAGGATATTGAAACAAGAAGAAATAAAGATCCAAGAGTGTTTCGATGATGGGTTCACTTAATGATTTAATAAAAATAGAATTTTGTAAAACCCTAATATTGCAGAGTCACATATGATAACTAAATGCTAAAGTACATATTTGACATAAGCAATAAGCTACATAAATATGAAACCCTAAGTGCAAGAGAGGGAAAAATGACTTAGCTGATTTGTACTATTCAAGGAACTGATTTGGATTGGAAAATAAATGGACAGGAAGGGGATATGATCGCAAGTGATCTCAAGAAATACCGGAGTTGTTATATGAAGCCGAACCAGGGGTGCCTAGGTGCCGAGATACCTTTGATCGCGTAGGAGCTAGGAACCTAGTTTTCTTGGTGTCACAAGATGGTCATTAGTAGTCGTTAGAATCCTGTATGTCACACTATGATCACATATTTTTTCTCAGAACTTACACAGAGATGATGACTTGTAAAACCCTCAAATTACATCAAATCACCAAAATAAAATATGTAATATGGGGTGTCAAATTGACCCCAACGGTCACCCAACTGAGCGAACTTACGACCGAGAACTGTACTACATCTCATACTCCATGTAGTTCTAGTGTGTGTGTGATAGAATTGAGCCCTAGGAAGCCATTTTGTAAGTGCATGTGATAGTGGGAGATAGCTAGATGTACCAAAGTAAATAGATGTGTGGATGGAAAAATGAACTTCCCCTTCCTATGAAGTATATGCATAAATGCGCTCTTGGTGTCCCCGCATTTCACCCTAAAATCAGGGATCACCCATTTTAAAAAAATCATTCTTTTAAAATAATGGGTCTTTTTGAGTTTTTATTGCCGTAAGATGTCTCGTATTATGTTAGGATATTCCCAAAGTGTATCATACGAGCCAATTTTGACAAATATCCAGATGTCAAAACTCGTTTTATCCTCTCGCTAAGTTTTATCCATAGGAAATTTTTATTTAATTATTTATTGAATAAATAATGCCCCGTTTGAAGTAAATTGTGCTCTGTTGAATTTTGTTACAATTTTGCATGACAATATTCACTTGTCTCATTAGGGTATTTACTAGGAATGAATTCAGGGCATTGTCTGCAACTTCCGCAACGTTTTTTGCTTTTATTTATTTCTTTTACGTTTTTCTTTGGTTTTCTCCTTGATTTCTCCGTGAAATTTCCAGGTAAATTCTTTTGCTAGTATAGTCTCATGCTTAATTACCCTCAAGCACTGGAGATCATCTACCGACATAACACCGTAAGGAATCAGCCTCAAAATGTAAATTGTTAAACAAAAATGATGAAGTCATGCACAAAAAGCCTCTTGCAGGCAAGTTGCATTTTTGGAATTAGTGAGTGTAAGTTATAATGAGATTTTTGGTAGCTACAGCAGTGGGAATTTATTACCTTCCTTGCACGGGGTACTTTTTCCCATGAAGTCAAAGTCACTTAAGTTACGATGGGAAAATTAGAGGCGCGAAAAAGGGAATTTCTTACCTACCTTGTAGGGTGAAAATTCTCATTATAAAATAAAGAAAAATCACTTAAAGCACCGATGGGAATTTTCTACCTACCTAACAGGCTAACTTTTCCCATCGAAGGGTTTTATTCACCCATACAAGTCACACTTTTCTAAAAGAAGCTATTTTTAATACAAGTCGCACTTTTTAGAAAGTCACTTAAGTTGCAGTGGGAAAATGGGAGGTGGCAGGTAGGCGGAATTTATTACCTACCTTGCAGGGTAAAAATTCCCATGATGAAAGTCAAATCACTTAAGTGGAAGAAGGGATTTTTAGAGCTGCGGTGTAGGGTGAAAATTCCCATCAGAAGTTGACTTCTTAAATTTAGAATTCACCCATGCTAAAAAGTACGACCCATTTGGTGATTAAACAATGATATTAATGGTATTTATTAATAGCTTTTCTACCTAATTTTGGTGCCATGGATGAATAGAAAGTCAATGAATGAAGGTTAGTCAAAGAGAACTGAAGGTAGCATGCTAAAAATAAATAAATTAAATTTATTTAATGGCAGCCAACAACATGCAAAAATAGGTGCCCAATTTGAGTGAATAAATATCATTGTTTATTAATTAATTGACATAAATAGAATGTAAAATTATTAGAAATAGAATGCTGAGGGTTATATAATCATGGGTTGTCATAACAAAGATGTAATTAATTATTTTTGCAAAGGATTGCATCCCTGATAGTTTTGACGCCCAAGGAAGGAGGATTTTTGCATCAAAAGTGTTTTTCATTGCCGAAAAGCTTCAAAGTTTGGCTCCTAGGGTTGGAGGAGCTTGATTTAAGCCTTGTTAATTATTTGCATGTTGGTATAAGTGCCCAGGTGAAGTTGAAAATATTTATGCTTGCTTTGCATGCAAGCAAAGCCTCAAATTTTAGGGCAATGAGCTTTATATGCAGATTTTTGTGATAAAAATCAAGTGTTCATGCTCTGGATTCCATCTTTGTCTGAATTAATTGTAGGTATTCATTACAGGTGCTTATATAAGTGAAAGGAAGTTCAAATCAATGTTAGGTACATTGAATATATCTTCCGAATATGAAGAAATTACTAGATCTGCACCAATTGTAAAAAATTCTGACAAGATTAAAAGAAAAAGAGTTCAGACAAAGGTTTCTTAGATAAAGATTGCTTTGGCCATGATGAAGTGGGATGAAAGAGAAGGATCGGTGGAATCATGCATTACTTCTAGATTTGCTGATATCAATGACATAGATTTAGACCCCAAACCCCTCTCCAAATTGATTGATGATCTAGGGTCTGGAAAGACATTTCTTATGCAGGCAATAAAAAGTAGTGGAATTATTCGATCTTTAGCATTCCCAAATCACTGCTCGCTTTCTGAATTTGTCATGGAGTGTGCAAGGTCATACCATCTCCTATCTAGAACAATTTAGGATGCTGCAGGAAAGACGATAATCAAGTTGGATGCACAATTTATCAATTATTGTCTGAAGATTCCAACGCAACCGATGGTGACTACAATTAGCATTCGGATGCGACAACATATGGGAGAAGCAAAAAGTAGACTTTGTGGGCATAATGAATAACAGATCTATGAAGAAGCCTAGGTCTCCATCAAAGTTCCTAGGATTCTTCTACGATCCAATTTGGTGCAGAAGTGGATGATATTACTAAATTGCTATGCAAGATAAATGGAGAAGACAACACTCACAACTTCCACTCATGGATGTATGCCTTCATTAGAACCATTGAGATCAACAAAGATGATTCAATAATCAATTGGGTGAAGATCATCGCTGATAACATCGGTGAGAATCTTTGAAGTGTGAGGCGGACATACAACTTCAAGATGACTTCCTACTTGGTATACGCAGAGCTTTGTAGGGGTATATTTTCCAAGCTAAATAGACCAGAATTCTCTCGAAGGATCCCATTTTTGAGTGCTACCCGTAGTTGACAGTTCTGAATGCCATAAAGATTACAAGGTGGTCAACGATGGATTATTTTACGAATTCATTTGAAAATTGAATAGTGATCTGAAGACCAACAAGGTGAGCAAAGAAGCTTGAGAAGTCATCCCAAAGATGGTTGTATTTTCATCTAGTTCACAAACTTCACATACCTCACGGTAATTAGCTTTTTCGGAGAGCCACTAAGTTTCTAAGATATCCAAGTGACAAGTGGGTCATCATGGAGTTGTTCAGAAGCTCGTTGAGATGCATGACCTATAATCAAAGTGGCACAAGTATACAGTGTTCCTTTTCGATCACAAAGAGGCTATTACAAATACCACCAAGCATCCACAAGGCTAGAGGAATCGAAGCTAAAATGTTTTTTTGAGTATAAGCATGAGTTCTTCCTGGCATGACTGAAATTTGATCTATATGGGGTAGCAAAGAAAAAATATCCTAGGAGTACTCACATGTGCCTTCATTATAAGACTTCTCGGATGAAGTGCGAAACAAGATCAAAGTTAGAAAGAAAGACTTAAGCGGTTATCAACGCAACAAGTGTTTGATTATGGATTTTCTCGATACCTACAGATCTCATAGATGATGGGCCTGTGTTACTTGACACTTATCATCAGATGGAGGATAGAGCTTCTCTTCAGGAAAACATTGGTGGCTGCCACACGATCGAGGAATGATCTTCCGTGGTTCTGGTCAATACCTCAAACTGGTTGCCGAAAAATGGGTATTGCCTTGATGAAGCTTTGATGAATCAGATCACAGGAAACCTTAGCAGAAGAGACCCCATCAAAAGAAATCATGAAGGTGAAAGAAGTAGAAGGCCTGAAAAGATTAAAGTGCACAAGAAGTCTTAGACACAAGAAAAGGTCACTTCTATAGCTATGGTGCTAGTTCCAACTTTTCCAGCGTTAACTCACATCACTTCACTTGACTTTGAACCTCAGGGAGATCTTGTTGTTCCTCCATTGAATCCAACAAAATTTGTGTTTTCTCCTCAGCCACTCTGATCTTCACCTCTTCATGAAGAAAATATAAAGTTGCAGATGGCAGAGTTTGAAAGGGCATTTTCTTTGGACAATTCAGAATATGGCAAATACGACAATGTAGCAAACTTAGATGGAGAGGAACTAGAGCATGAGATGGTGGTGCATTCAACAACTACTCATTCTCTGAAAATAAATTTCTCAAAGTGGTTGGCTTTGTAGTCAATCTCAAAAGCTAGAGAGGAGATCAACCTAGAGGAACATGATTTGCAGCTGCTCCTGAGTTTAGGTGGAAAAGATAGAAGACCTAAAGTTTCTAAGGTGACTTCTAGGTTGATTATTGAAGAATCGGGGAAAATTTTTGCTGAGGTATCATTTCCAATAGAGGGAAAGAAGAAATGAAAGCTTACGGTTGTAGATATATTAGTAACCAAGGTGCCAATAGGTCAAACTACCACCGAAGGATTAAAGCAAGACACACAGTATACTAATAAATGCTTTATTCCTTAAGATTGAAAAAGAGAAGGCAAAAAAATCTGAACTTCAAAATCAGGTTTCCCGTTGTGTGAGATCATTGCTAAGGTTTCCAAGCCTTTATCTCAGCCAATTTGAACATGAGCAAGTGAGTGATCATCCGATGCAGTGAAGTGGAAAATGCAGTAACCAAGTTAAATCTATCGATTTAATGGAAGAATATAATCATTTTCCAAGATTCTATTTAGTTCGGAGGTGCCAACTCGTCTATGAAGGATGCAATAGTTCAGCTGAAGTAAGTAGTGATAAGCACGGTAGATATGAATACAGTGGCTGAAAGTAACCTAGGAACTTTGGTTGAGATAAATAAGCTGTCGAAGGAGGTTTTGATTGCAGAATGAATTGTGCCTGATGGATCGATTGAAAAGGGGAAGCAACTTGAATTCATAGTCTCTTTCCGCTTGGAGATCTTTAGAATTATGCTGAAAAGAATGCGGTGCTCGAGGGTATGGCATTGTCACTGTCAAGCAATGTAATTGCTTTCACCAATGAGGAAGTGGTTGGGAACGTTTCTTCATACAAAAGGACCATTCCCAACAAAGTGCTTGATTCCCTAGAAGGATCTCTTCGAGATGATTCAGGAGAGGATTGATGAAGCTCTTAGGCATGTCATGATGAATTCAATCAGTAAGTTGGTAACGCTGCAATCAAACATTAAGAAGTTCGGGCCTAGTTTGAAGGAGGTGGAAGCAAGTATTGAAGTTTTGAATGAAGAATTGCTACAATTCAAGACAGAGAAAGAATCCGTGGCTAAAATGGATGGGAAATTGCTGAACTATATGTTCGAAAAGTATATTCAATATCAAAACAAAAAGAAAGTGTAGGACTTACAACTGACAGATCTTCCTTCTTCTTTTTTTTCTTCTCTTATTTCTTATGTCCTTAGATGTAATTGTAAAATTAAAAGTTATTGGTTTAAAAACCATTACTTTAAGTTTTTGGAATAAATCTTTGAGTTAAGTGACAGATGATGTGCACAATTTTGGCTTGAACTCCCGATGCATGTCACTAAAAGAGGAATTAAAGGAAGATGATTGCGAGATGTTCTCTTTACTTCTTATTTATGATCTAGTTTAGTTATAGTCTCCCATTTGTAATTTCCCCTCTACGTGCTATAAGTAGAGGAAGAACCTACGAGTTAAAGGATCAGAATTTGTAATCAACATTCTTGTGTTCCAGACTTTGAGCTGAAACCCCTGATTTCTATAAGTAGAGGAATATAGAAGATATTTCCAAAGAACTTTGTGTCAACGGTGCATTTTGCTTCTTAATTTATTTCTAGATATGTTCATAAACTTTGTGTTATTATAGATCTAGATTTGAAAGTTTCCTTTGCTTTGAATTCTATGCCTAATGATCTATTTGTTTTAATCTATGTGCATGCAATCAACTCTATAAACTATTGCTTGGGTTGCACATCCTCTCTACTTTCTTCCGTTTCCTATTATTTTCCTCTTCTACAGATTTTTCCTTTCTTTTATAGCTTCTTACTTATTAGCATCTGTATAGCTATGGTTCATGAGATACACGGTTAAAGTAATACCAACAGATAGATATTAGGACATATAAATTGACAAAATCTTACACGGAGCCTCACCGGTAAATGAGGGAGATTTATCTCATGACTGCCTAGGTTTTCAGCTGTGTAGAAAATCTAGCCAACAAGTCCCTTGTCCCTTGTATGAGTACTAGATGAATGCCTTTGATGCTCTTAGATTCCTTTGGCTACAACCTTAGGTGATGCTAATAAACTCTTAGAGCTTGGTCATTTAATTTCGTCACATAGCTTTGTATTTATATGATTCCCTTAGTTTAATTTTGTAATTGAGAAGCTGGAAGGCCGACCCATAAGAAAATAAGATGCCAAAAGATTAAAAATACCAAAATGAGTGAGTAAGGTGGAAAGAGGTTAGGGAACCTAAAGGGGATACATGTGCCTCGGCGCTAGTGTCTAGAGTCATAAAATATAAGCAAGCGAAATACCAATTGGGCTATAAGGTGTACAAGACCGAGAAACAAAGCAAAGAGGCCAAAAATAGCTATTGATTATTAGTTTTATTGCTTAGGAATCATATGAATGCAAACATGCTTTTAGGACCTAGAAATGTACCCAAGTGCATGATTTTGTGTCTACAATATGATGATAAATTTTTAACTAGATCTTAATTCAGCCCAATCGTGTGCCATATTGAACCGATTACTTAGTAAATAATTAAGGAAATTGAGACATGAAACATAAGCGTGATAATATCATAGAAATGTGGGACCAATTATCTCACATCATTATTTGCATATATATATATATATAGTTTTTACATACACGTGATTAAGAAAAATATATAATTTATAGATGCTGAATATAATGCAATGTAGCAAGAAATGACTAAGCAATGAAGTATAAAATAGACCCAAGAAAATAATAAATTAAGATTTAAAACCCTAAATGCAAATGAAGAGATAAAAAGGATAAGCTAATTTGAAAATAATCTTAGATTGTGCCGAGGGAAAATTATCGCACCGAGCCTCGAGAAAAATGCAAGGGTGCCATAATATCTTTGATTGGGGTGGCTATGGAGGGTCAAGGGCGCTTGAGGCACCATAGACTTATTCTGGCACCCATAACTTCTCGAACCTTAGAAAACTAGATTCACAAGGTTGCAAGATGTTTGATGTCCTTTGCTTCTTGTCACTAATAGGCCGTACAATGATCACTGATGTCACTAATAACCTGCAATAAATATTTCACTGTAAAACCATCAAAAGTGCATCAAATCCTAACATGAAAACAATGCAATTGAGGGATCAAACTATCCTCATGTGTTAAACAAATGATATTACGATCGAGAACCGAACTACATTTAAAATCCAATGTAAAATCCAATGTGTGTGTGTGTGTGTGTGTGTGTGTGTGTGTGTGTGTGTGTGTGTGTGTGTGTGTGTGTGTGTGTGTGTGTGTGTGTGAAGAATCATGTCTTATGTGGCTCTTGTGTGCATCACACTTGATTGCGAGAAATAGTTAGATGTAGAAGATGTGAGTATATGTGTGCATGGAATAGAATGAACTTCCACTCTTATGAAGTGTATGCAGTCCTTTTCCCTTGAATGGATGCTAGAATGCTCTAGAATAGCCTTTGAATGCAACCTTAGGTGGTGATAGCTAATGTTTAATTCTTGGTCCTTTATTATGGTCACATAACTTTATATTTATATGATTCCCTTGCTTGAATTTCATAATTAACCCTAAAAGGCTGACTACCAAAATGATAAGATGCCCAAATGTCTAGAAAGGACCCAAAAGATGTGAGTAAAGTGCAAAGAGGTCAGGAGCGCCCAAAAGGGATGGGGGCACCTAGCGTTGGCATCCTGATAAGGCGTTGGTGTCCGGACTAAGAGAAACCGAAGGCTTGGAGGTTAGGCGGGCAAGGAGGTGTGTCGGACAAAAAGTGGCAACAAAAAGCAAGAAAATATGGCCAAAGACATGGGATAATTATTAGTTTTCTTACTTAAGAATCATACAAGTAGTAGTATGTGATCAGGACTAGATAGATACCCAAAGTCAATGATTTTGTGTCTATATTTTCCCCCACTTTATGTTGTTGAGAGAATGATCAATAACTTAAAGTAGATAAGAGATGCATACTTGATAACCATGTAGATTGATTGAGAAAAAACATTATGAGAGACAAGAAAAAGTGTGGAGTGATTAAAAATGTGAAGCGTGGAAACTAAAGAAGAGGAAGTGCAAAAAGTGATGAAGATAATGACCCTAGGGTGAGGGCGTATGTGTTGATGTCATGATTTTACCCGTTGTTGATATCGATTTTTGACTATAATTGATAATGTGTGATGATGTGTGATGATGTGAATACCGTTTCCCATAAGGACGAACTTGCAAAAGAGAAAATGAACAAGTAGTCAAATACACTGTATTTGATTAAAGTGTGTAAAAAAGTATGTAAAATGAGAAATTGTGAAAAAGGAACATGTGCACTTGTTCCGTGATGAATGAAAAGTGTAGAAATGATCCTGATGATGATGTAGAAGAATGATTTTTTTGGGCAATCTCATGCTAGTTGTGCTGACTGCGAGTTTTTGGGTGATCTCATGCCAAGAATAGAAGAAGTGTAGGGAGAAAATTCTGGTTTCATCCTCCAACCTTTAAATTATTCTCAAAATGTAGAACACCACTATAGATGGTGTGTAAAAATCTATTTGGTTCAAATTTTTTTGATCCAACGCGAAAGTAGAAAATGTTGTGTAGTGCATGCATGCCAAGTGCTAAGGACTTTGTGCCTGTAAAATCTGATGTAGGAAGTGTTGCACTAAAAAATGTTGTGTAACTGCCCCATGGTTATAGGCCTTCGGAAGGTTCAAGGGCACCCCGGCACTCTTGTCCCGATCTAGGCGCCGGTGTTTGTGTTTCTTTGAGGACCTAACTCAGATTCTAAGTCCTATCTAAGACTGATGAATTTTATATACTTGAGTACGGAATTATGCCATGTGATGACTTTAGACTACCATGGGGTGAATGATTCACCCAAATGATTCCCCCTCATTTGGGGTGCATGCAACATCGCTGAGGAGTATGTGGCCCAAAGGAGGATTGAATGCTGTGATCAAACTGATGCCCTACAGGGGGAGGGAGTGTGCTTGGTAAAAACCAAGGCACACATAAACAAAGTGTCTAGGAAAATAATTTTTAGTGCAAACATGATAGCTATGCATGTGGAAGAAAAGATGTAAGCTAAGTAGAAAATGTGTAAGTTAAGACACAAGAATATAATGTAAACACAAAAAAAAAATTTAGAACGTGAAAATAAGGTTTCAAACATGGGACATCACTCACAATGTCACAAGACAATCAAGGCCGTAGTGGCATAAAACATACAAATAATCGGAGGACAAGAAAAACATAGGGAAAATCTCATGAACAATAACATATAAGAACAATGAATGTAACATAAAACCATGGAATCAAATAGACTTGAAAAGCAAATGCTACACATGAAGCACCCATTAGCATGTTAGAAAGATAATAAATAATTTAAATTGTGTATAATGCAATATAGTAATGTGCTATGAAAAATGCAACAATATAACTTTTGTAGTGTATACGAAAGTGGATGTCCCCAGAGCCACCGTGGGATTTGGTAATAGGTATTGTGCCATGCATCCATGCTGCATGTATAGATCTGTGTAAATTTATTACAATTAGAAGGCAAGTGAATGCACATGCATCTATGATAAAGATAATGACATACAAGATATCTATATAACATGTGTAATAAATTGTACATGTAAACATAAGAAAACAAGAGTAAATGCACCCAAGATATGCGGTATGTTGTGGATGAGATTGGATGGAATGAATAGTGAAGGAAAGGAGTCGTGTACCCCTAAGTGAGTGTGAATATTTATGCATGTGATGAGGTTCATTTATAAATTACCCCTCAACAATAAAAAATTAAACATAAAGCAAGAGTGTGTCATTGGGAAATGGTTTGAATGTGTATGCTTTAGAAAGATGCAATCAATACAACGTAGAGTGTATAGAGTGCATGCGTGAGTTTGTGAGGTCAATTTGAGATGTAGACCCTCAATAGTCAAGTATGGACTGTGGAACTAGAGTACATCATAGATTAATGACCGATGTGTAGAAGTAGATGTCGAAAGATATGCCGTAAATACACGAGTAGATGCTGCGTAGAAATAATTCCCTTAATAGTCAAGTGTGAACCATAACATGAGAGTACATCATCGGGAAATGATGATACAATAATGTATCAAGTTGTGCAAGATTTCTCAAAGATGTGAAATACGAATCACATAGTGTAATAGTAGAAAATGATAGCCACCTGGTAATGCTAGAAGGGGGAAGAATAAGCATGATTCCCCCAACTATGTGAGTAATGGAGATCTATGCACCGATGAGGGAAGTCACTTTACATTGTGATGGATTTTGAAATGGGTTGTTAGGATCATAATAACGAGTAGTTTGTTTGAAAAAAGTGATTGGACACTGAAGTGGAGATGGTGAAGGGACCTTTAGTGGTGGAAGTTGACAAAGGCCAACTAGATTTTGTTGGTTGTTGCATTGCGAATGGTTGCTTATTTTCCGTAGAAGACTTGAGAGGTGTAGGATTTGTATCGATCTTTGGAGGAGGTTGTAGGCGACTGGCGAGGGGGAGGTGATGGAAGATGAACATTGAGAGGTGATTGCTTAGTTTGAATGGATTGAATAGGTGGTGTTTGACTAATTGAAGAAGGAACATTAGAAGTGATGGCATGATGCTCATTAGACATAGATGAATCATATTTTAGAACCCATTGTGATGTAACAATTGGAGAGGACCATGTAATAGAATGATGTGTAATGAATGAGATAAAACCTTGACACTCAAAATGCTTGATTCTTGCATTGTAAAGCATAACAATCACTTTCATTATGTCCATTGATTCGATGATAATTGTAATATGGAATACTTTGATATTTTGTGATCTAATAAGGAGGATAGTAATGAGTAGATGGCAAGATGATTAATTGATGAGTAATGAGTTACGGAAGAATATCTTGTTTCTTAGCATTAAGTACAAACTTCGAGGAGGGTGTGGGGAGTGGAAAAATTTTAGGTTCACTAATATGAGCACATGTAGAAGACATAGAATGAAGATGATATGTAGAAGGAGAACAAACATGAGCCTAAGAAGCATCCTTAAGATGTTGGATTTCAGATTTGAGAGATGTAATCGTGGATTCCATAACCTGAAATTTGTCTTGAAATAAATAATGCAAGGATTGAATTGAGTCCAACATGAGTTGATTATATGGAGGATCATGAAGTATAGGGTTGTCGATAGACATTTGAGAATAACACTCACTTGATGCGGTGGTGTATCTATAGGGAGATACATGGTTTTTAGGGATTTTTCAGAATAACTTGGAAATTAGGATGCATTTGAATTAAATCATACAAATAAATTTGAGCAACTTTAGGAGCCATGATAGAAAAGATGATGTACTCAAGAAGGATCCGAATGACCTATCACGAGTGGGGTTCACCAAATGATTAAGAAAAATATAGAATTTATAGATGCTTAAATCTAATGAAATGTAGCAATAAATGATTAAGTAATGAAGTAAATAATAGACCCAAGAAAATAAGAAATTAAGATTTAAAACCCTAAGTGCAAATGAAGAGATAGAAAGGTTTAGCTGATTCAAAAATAATCCTGGACTATCTTCAAGTGACAAATTGATTGAAAAAAATGGAAAAATGTTGTACTTGAGCCTTAGAAAAATGAAAGGGTGACATAATATGCTAGACTTGGGTGCCTATGGAGGTCTAGGGTGCACAGGCACCCTATACCTATTCTCGGGTGCATGTGGCTGCTTAGGACCTCGAAAATCAGATTCATAGGGTTGTGAGATGTTCTCTTGTCCTTCACTTCTTATTGCTAATAGGTCACACAATGATTTCCAATGTCGCTGATAACTTGCAATAAATATTTCAATTGAAAAACCCTCAAAAGTGCATCAAATCATAAAAAGAAAATAATGTAAATGAGGGGTTGGATTGTACTCAAATGTCAAACAAGTGATATTACAAATGAGTGCTATACTACATTTCAGACCTAATGTAGTTCTCTTTGTGATTGAAGAGTCATGCCCTAGGTGGCTCTTGTGTGTGTCGCACTTGATAACGAGCAATTACTATATGTAGAATATGTAAGTAGTGCGTGCATGGAGTAGATGCGTGGATGGAGCAATCACTATATGTAGAATAAAAATCACTTTAACGAGCAATAACTAATTATTTGAAGAGAACGTAGAGAGTAGAGGCACATAAGTTGGGCACGAAGTGCGTGCATGGGTAGGATAAGAAGGCATGCACTCGGAAGAGAAAATCACAAGACTTACCTGATTTTTCATGTTACGGGCTAAAAATAAGAAAAACAAATGGAGTACGGTTTAAGTAAAAGAAAGAAGACTTCGTGGCCAAGAAAGAGCTATTTTGAGACCAAAGTGGAAGATCAAGGGTCATGCATGGATCATGCTAATAATAGGATTAAAGTAGAGTTTATTTATAGATTAATCTATTATTAGCCTCTTTGTAAAAGCATGCAGTTGTTAGCGCATGGCTATTTTGGGAATGAAATATATTTTGTGATGCATGGGTGGCGAAGGAAAGTCCCCACCCCTATATATGTTAGTTGATCTACATATTTTTGGTGACCATGAACCATGTATTAGAATCCGTATTGTAATAGAGTTATGCTACTCTGATTTCCTAGCATGCATGAATCTTTGGTGACTATTGTGATGTATTCAACTTCTGCTATGTAATCTTTTGGTTATTAATGGATAATTATGGTTGGATTATGGTAATTGATGTCTTGGATCATGGTACTTGTATGGTGAATCTGATCTTAATTATTGTCTAACTTGAATGTTTCTTTATTATGTGTTTCCAATTTGAGCTCATGGATATGATGTTTATGCTAGAATGTATGCTTTGATAATGATTACTATGAACATGCATGCTAACATCTTGACAAGACAACACAAAGGAGGGACATGGTAGGCTACACACGCTTCGTGAGTGTTTAGTTCTATCTAAATGAGATGCCAACATGCCTTGTAATCGAGTAAAAATAAGAGACAACAAAAGAATCGTATATATGCCTAGTTATAGCTATCAAATAAGTGTCCAAGCACTAACATTACTTACTATCACCTAAGCTTGCATCGAAAGGCATAAAAGAATTACAAAGCATCCATCTAGCACATTCATACAAGGGATAAGGGTGTATCACTTTGCATACACAACATAGGAGGGGAAGTCTATTCTATTCCCTCTCACACATTTTATACATTTACTATATTCTAGATCTAGCCCACTATCATTGTGTAACTTACATAAGGGCATCCTAGGGCATCATTACACACACATTCACATAGAACTACATGGAGTCTGAAATGTAGTGCAAAAATCAGTACTAAGTTCATTCTTTGACTGACCACTGGGGTTAGTTTGACTCCCCATTCTATATATTATTTATTAGGTTTGATATGGTTTGTTGGTATGAGTAGATAAATATCTATTTTGTAGGATATAGGTGCAGAAAATGACATTAGAACAAATATAGAGTGAAAAATAGAGATCATCAACAAAGCTCCTCCTCCACATAAAATACCAAAACCTGAGCATTTGACTAGACAACAACACCTAGATTAGTCACTATCATCCAAGCGCTATTGTCCTACACATTTTTAGGTCTTTGAACCTTTGGTGAACCTTGACAACGATGCTGCAAGTATGTTCCATCTATTCACCTCCCAAATCATCTCCAGTTGTGAAAAGAAACTAAGTCACCCTCCCTCTCTCTCATGCTTAGGATTTCATATTATTACATGTTTGTTACTTGTCCATTTAATCTATTTTATTAGTTGTACATAACTCATTATAGTAGTTACTCGAAAATATGATTTAATTCAATTTATATTAAATCATTTGGTGAACCCGCATTCGAACACTACATATTCGTCTTACATATTACCTCCATCTTTCTTGTAACTCTAGCTACCCTTAGATCCTTCCATTTTCATCAACATGTGTATTCCTCTCCCTCTTTCTTGTAGGTCCATCCCGAATATCAGAATAAAATACAATATTTTTGTGTTATACTTACCTTCATCCTCACACATCTCCTGAATATGTTTACCATAGACTTACTACAACACTTTCTTTTAATGAAGAGCATATTACTTTTACATCAGCTGAAATTTCTTCTCAAACTGTTTTAGATAATGACCCCCTTTATATCCAAGTTCAAATTAATAACATAGGGGTTAAACGAGCTCTAGTAGATAATGGATCTGATCTTAACATTTGTAATCTCACATTCCTTCAACAAGTTGGCGTTTCTCAGTGTGTTAACTCCATCATCTATCTACATTTGTGGCTTTGATAACATTCCCAAATGGGTCTTAGGCACAATATATGGATAGAAAATCACGCACTTGGGTACATTTATAGGTCCTAATCACATACCACTATTCATATGATTCCTAAGTGAGAAAAATAGTAATTGACAACTATATTTGGCCTTTTGTCTGTGTTTCTTATTTTTATTTGTCCTTCTACACCATACAACCTAGTCTCGATCTTCATTGATTTATCATTCTTGACTCGGACACCGGCGCCTAGCTAGGCCTCCGGTGCACGGTTCCCTCGTCCCATCTAGGAGGCTATGACATCTTTGTATCTTACTCACCTCCTTTAGGCCTCTTTTATCTTTTGGGCCTCTTATTTTCTTATGGGGCGGCCTTCTAGTTGTCATTAGAAATTGAACTAAGGGAATCATATAAATATAAAGCTACGTGAGCATAATAAATGACCAAGATCTAAGTATCTATTATCATCACCTAAGGTTACATCCAAATAATTTCTAAGAGCATTAAAGGAATCCATCTAGATTTCATTCAAGGGACAAGGAACTACATTTTCTGCATACACTTCATAGGAGGGGAAGTTCATTTTTCCATTTATAAATCTATTTAAATTGGTACATATAGATATCACCCACTATCATGTGCACTTACACAAGGGATTCTTAGGGCACAATCCTATCACACATGTACAAGAATTACATGGAGTCTTAATGTGGTGCAATGATCGGTCATAAGTTCACTCTGTCGGGTGACCGCTGGGGTCAGTTTGACTCCCCATTTGCATATTTATTTTTTAGGATTTGATGTAGTTTGGGGTTTTATAGGATATCATTTGTTTTACTGAGTTCAAGAGAATTTTGTGATCATCTAAATGCGACATACAAGATATCAATAATGAAGGTTCAAGAAACTGTGTTAAACAAGAAAAATCAGTTTCGAGCTCCTATGCGGTCATAAACACCTAACATAGATCCATGATGCCTAAGCGTCCTAGTCCTATTCTAGATGCCTAGTCCAGGATCATGTGGAAGTTCCGGTTTTTCGAGGATTTGATTGCACAATCAGTCCTCTAGTCCGAACACTTTGGGATCAAGCACAAATCAACTAAGTCTTTATTTCCTTCTCTTGTACATTGGGTTTCAATATTATATCTAGCTTATTGCTTGTGTGAAAATATGTACTTATCATTTATTTATCCTACATTACTCGCAATATCTTAGGGTTTTAACATAACTCCATATTTGTTAAATCATTTAGAGAACCCGCATTCAAACACTTTAGGATCTTTATTTTCATATCCAATTTTCTTTCATGGCTCCTAAAGCTCAAGTCCCCTTGTATTAATTACTTCAAATGTACCCACCTTGCAAATACACTCTCCCAAAATCCATACACATTATCTTCCTCCCTCTTGATACACCATATTCATAGATAAGTTCCCTCTTTGATCGTCTTTCTAATGAACCTAGTGATATCAATACCACACAACATGATACAATTCCTTAGCTCGTTACTCATCAATTGATCAACTTGTCAATTTATATCCCCCTTATCGGCTTGAAAAATATCAAGGTCATCCATATTGCAATTATAATCAAATTGATGGACATAATGACAATGATTTCTATGCACTTAAGCAAAAAATTGGCCACCTTAAGCATTATGGTCTTATCTCATTTACTACTCAACATGTTGCTACATGTTCATCTTCAATGCTACATACCAAAGCATTCCTAAATCTAATTCATCTATGCCTATTGAGATAGGAGTGTGCCGACGAGTGTGGGTAGTAGATCCAAGGAGCATGAAGGTCATAACCATGAAGGGTGTGATAATGGAAATAATAGGAATGGTGGTTTCAGAGGTGGATATATAGGTCGAGGTCTTGGTGGTGGTAGAGACAAGTTTTCCGCAAGGAACTTTTTATACTTATGGATCTCCTGATCATTATCAACGTGAGTTCCCTTAGAATATAACTTGATCATTATGCGAAAATCCACACAAGTTGGAAGATTGTCTGGATCTGTATGAGCACATGTGCAAGACTCAAAAGAAGGAAAATGATGTGGGAATAATTAAAGTGGAGCATGTTGCTTTTGATCAATGGATGCCAAAGAAAACCCCCGATCCTAAGTTAGAGAATGTGATGGTAACTACGTTTCTTTGAGGCCACACAAATTGTGAGACATTGAAGGATAAGCCACTCATTACAAGGGAAGAAGTGATATATGCCAAGTATCCGGATCTTTGTACACCTCCTTCTATCGAGGATACCATGGAAGTTATCAGGGTTTTATTGGGGGAATACAATGTTTAAAGGAACAAACATGTGAGAGGGATCATGTGAGGAAAGGTTAACTCCCATAGAAGGACATGGATGAATTGAAATAGGTGTGCGGTATGTTGCACTAGAAGAACATCATTCCATTGTTAGGGGAGTGGTTGCGAGAAAAGGTATTGCACGTTGGAACTGAGCATGAGAGACAGATACTTCATGCAAACATACCATCTCAAAATCATGAATTTGACAAAGAAATTACACTTGATGAAATAATTGATGATTGGTTATTGTGCAACATTCGATTGATCTTGGCGCGCGAAGTGAATGTGCTAGCTCGGATACCTAACATTAGATGGGTAGACCAAAATTACAACCATCCTCAAACGTGATGTATATGGCAAATAGAACTAGGGCCATGCCTATTGGGTTATTGAAGGACACATATATTACTATTTAGGGGGCCAAGTTTACTAGAGACTTTGAGGTATTGGAGCTTGCTTTGAAGTAGAAATTTCCCAACATTATGTAGACGGCCACAGTGCTATGTGGACAATAGATTTACACTTTAATAAAAGGTACATCAATTTTGAGAATGATGAGGAACACATGATTATACCTCTTTTTGAAAATAAGGTTGAGCCCTATGTTGAACCACTAAGTTTGGAAGAGCTTAATAGAATATATGCACACTTAGTGCATGATCCATAACATTTGGAGACATTTAAAGAAGGCATACTTCATTGGGAAGACATACAATTTGTAAGTGACAAGATCAAGTGTTTCTTATGATAAATAGGCTCATGGAACGTAGGAAATGATTGGGTGCAAAGTAAAAGGATGAGTCACCGGGATGGTTAGAGCACACATGGTGAGGTAGTTGAGATTTAATAGGGTACTAAATTATACCGGTGAAGGTTATCCCGATACATTTCTACGCACCATGTAGAGACTCGGTGGAAGGACATAGGGGAAAAAGAAATATGTTAGTCTACAATTTGCATGGGACAACAACACGGTGGTGGGAAACACATAGAGATGGCCATTTGGAATGCCGAGAAGTGAGAATTACTTTCTCCACTAGGTTCACCTAGATCAATGTACCTACCCAATCATGCATATTTCATGGGAAGTCTTATGCCTCTCATCATGTCCAGGAGTGTGAGAGATCTTGGTTGCAAGGCGGGAGGCTTTACTACTATCACTTTGGGTACAAAATTTATACTCCACCTTATGCGGCTGCACACACACATGGTATGTCCATTCAGGGTTAAAAAGGAGACTCGCTAATTGGTAAGAAATGACCTCGGTGTGATTCATAATTTTGATTATTTTTCTACTAAACCTTCGGTTAATGCACTATATTAAATGAAGCACCTTACATTGGGAGATAATGCAAAGGATGAAGAGCCAATGTAAGAACTATTTGGAGAACTCCGATCTTGAGGTACGCCCAGATCTTGAGGGAACAAATGAAAAAGAAATGGTACATGCCTAGAAGGAAAAAGAAAAGGGAAAGCTGGTGTACATGATTGATGACAAGGAAGTGGATATACTGGATGTTAACCATATTGAAGGTACATGTGAGGTAATAGGAACTACGGATGAGAAAGCACGCATGTATCATGCCCCAATGAAGACAAATAAGGTTAAAATTGGTACGAGGCAGGTAGAACCTAATGAGGCCATTATTGGTGAGTATTGGATGGAATAGGAAGTGGAAAAGATTGTTGAATTATTGTGTGAATTTAAGAGCTTATTTCCATGGGGATATAGTGAGTTAAAAGGAGTACACCCCTCTTCGAGTGAGATGAAAATCAAACTAAAAGATGGTCCACTCCCGATTAAGAAGAGGCCTTATAGGATGAATCCTAATATGTGCGTGAAGGTAAAGGAAGAAATTGACAAGATGCTCAAGCCTAGTATAATTAAGCCTACCGAGGAATCTGAATGGATTAGCCCCATGGTAATAAGCATTAATAAGGATGTGAGGATAAGGATTTGTGTGGACGATAGAGAACTTAATGTTGCATGTGTTATTGATCCTTTTCCCACCCAATTCACAGAGGAGATCCTTGAAGGAGTTGCTGGGTGTGAGATATACTCCTTTTACTGAGATGGGTTTTCTCAAGTTATCATTAGGTGCACATAACTATAGAAGAGAAGGAAAATAAAAATTTCACCACTGAATGGGGAAGTTTTGCATATACCGCGATTCCCTTTGGACTCAAGAATGCACCATTAATGTTCTCACGCATTGTTGTGCATGATTTTTATGACTTTATCCATAATTTATTAAAGGTGTATCTAGATGACAGGATAGTCTATGGGTTAGTTAAGGACCATTGCGATAATTTGAGGCTCATTTTTGTGAGGTGCGGGTAATTAGCATCTCCCTAAACATTAAGAAGTGCATTTTTGCAACACTTTTGGCGCTTTACACGGACACATAATTTGAAAGGAAGGATTATTGGTAGACCCATCCAAGATAGTTGTAATTTTGGGATTAGAAGAACCTACCAATTAAAGTGAGGTGCATGAATTCCTAGGACATACATGATATTACATAAAGTTAATTAAAGGTTATGCAAAGATTTATGTGCCCTTGGAAATTATTGAAAGCTAAAGGAAAGTTATGTTCGGGTGATGCGTAGAAACAAGCATTTAAAACATTGAAGGAAAGGATGACAATGCATCTATTTTGCGCTTTCCTTCATGGGAATTACCCTTTCATGTACATGTTGATGCTTATGGCATGGAAATATACAATGTATTAGAACAACCCAAAGAAGGACTTGTGGACCATCCCATTTTCTTTACAAGTAGGAAGTTGATGCCCACGGAGTGGAATTATGCAACTACCGAGTGTGATGTTTTGTCCATGTTCTACGTGCTATACAAGTTCAAAAATACTTGTTAGAAACACCATTTATATTCTTTACAGATCATATGGAACTCAAGTATTTGGTCAAAAATCCTATTTTTCAAGGGCACATATGTAGGCAGATACTAATATTTCAAGAGTTTGAGTTTACAGTTGTTGGAAAAATAGGAAAAATTAACTCGAGTGCCTCATCATTTATCAAAAATTAATTATAGCGAGGATGCACAAAGCATTGAGGACACAATGCCAAATACAAAACTATTTAGATTAAACTTTGCACCCATAGAACTTGAAGACATTGCAATAATTTTGCACATTGGGTAGGTGCCCAAGGGAATGAAGAATTTAGAGGAGAAGTATCTTACAATACATATGACATGTTATCAATTAATTGGTGGATATTTAAACAAAATGGGTCATGATGAAATTTTACGTAGGTGTGTTACGGATCATGAGCACAAGGATATTATGGAAGAGGATCATGGTGGAATTATAGGAGGTCATTAAATAGGTGATACCGCCATACACAAGATACTAATGACTTTGGTGGGAGACTTTGTAAAAATGTACCAAGGAATATGTTAAGTTGTGTGACCATTGTCAATGCCTTGGAAAGCCTAGACATAGAGATGAGATATCATTGAGACCAATTGCAAGTGATGAGCCTTTTGAGAAGTGGGCTATAGACTTTGTAGGCCCTATTTCACCACTGCGAGAGTAGGATTGACATGCACTACATCATAACTTGGACAAACTATCTTCCAAGGTGGGGTGAAGCAACAACTATAAAGGATTGTCACGGAAGCTACAACAACAATATTCTTATGAGAAAACATCATTAGTAGGTATGGCTGTCCATGAAGTTTAACAAGTGATATAGAACTCATTTCCTTGGGTGGCACACAAAATTGGAATCATATATTTCCTTAATGTGATATAGGAACTCATTTCCTTGGGTGGAACTCAAGTATTTGGTCAAAAATCCTATTTTCAAGGGCACATATGAAGTTTGGCATGGAAGTTGTATTTCCCATTGAATTTATGTTACCATCTATGTGTATTACACATGAAGGAGGACTAGTTGATGAGAAATTTGTGGAAGAGCACATTGATAAACTGATACGATTAGATGAGTGACACACCATTGCACATTAGATTCAAAAGACCGAGAAGGTTAGTCGAAAAAACATGACATGATAGGAAAATCATGAACAACACATTTGATATTAGAAATATGGTTCTTTTGTATGATTCCAAGTTTGTGTGCCACCCAAGGAAATTTAAAGGACATTGGTTGGGACCATTTGTGGTAATAGAGATAATGAATCAGGTGCTTGTCAATTGTAGGTGCTAGATGGCACTTTATTTCTCGAGATAATTCAATGGGAGTAGGATGAAGCCTTACTATAAATAAGGCTTCTTGGTGTTTTTAATAAGGAAATCTTCCCACTTAAATTAGATTTCCCTTTATGTGTTTCCTTTTTTCATTTCTATGCTTTGTCATTTTAGTTTTATGTTTTGGTGTAATAAGCACATTTACGCGTAGGAGGCTGATTATTATCTTTTGAGTTCATGCACGTAGGATCACACATACTTTTAGTGTGGGGTGGATTGTAAGTACGTGGAGAAGAGTAAATTTATTGGTATTGAAGGTTGACTAAGAAATGAAGGAGTTTGATCGTTGATGAAAGTGTTGGTTGTTGAAGAGAAAGGTGCTACAAATAATGAGAAGGATGGTGATAATAAGGATTTGAAGAGAGTTTCTTAGAGGAAGACCATGTGTAAGAGACAGAGTTCACACATTGTAACATGAGGTAAGTAGAAACATAACGAGACTAATTAGTATGAGGTGCAGAGGGTTATGTACTTTAGGACATGGATGCATGCGAAAGGAGGTGTGTGGGTGAGAAGTAGTGGGTGCATTAGGAGGTTACGACTGAGATGCAAAATAAAGCAAAAAAATCTGCTAGAGACCCTCATGAAGTGCGGATAAAGGAACTAGGGCGCTGATTGTGAAAAAAATGGATTATATGGAAGGCATGATCTTAGGTTTGGAAGGGGTTATAAGAGAGCTTAAAGATAAGGGGGAAGATATGACTCTAGATGAAATGGGAAAGGTACTCAATGATGTCCTAGATAAGATGAAGAGGGGGCTAGGAGAGTGGAACAAGTTAGAAGCTGATATCAATAAGGAGTACCCTGAGCTCTTAGTGCCAATAGAGGAGAAAGGTGCCAACACGCCTTGAAATATTTTCCATTCCTTGTATTTTCTTGCATATTCATTCTTTCATTCTTCATTCTTTATTCATTGTACTTAGAGGGATAAGTTGAGAAACCTCATTTCCGAGGGTGGAAATGACATTAGTGTGGGGTAATGTTGGGTTGAAATAATATACGAAGTATTTGAAGAGTGCACAGAGAGTTGAGGTACACAAGTGGGGCGTAGAAACACATGCATGGGTAGACTAAGGAGGTGCACGCCCATAAGAGTAAATCCCAAGACTTAGATGATTTTACTTGTTATGGGATAAAAATAGGAAAATCACTGGAGTACAGATCAAGTAAAATACAGAAGACTTCTCAGCCAAGCAAGAGCTATTTTGGGACCAAAGTGGAAGATCAAGGGTCATTCATGGATCACACTAATAATAAGATTAAAGTAGAGTTTACTTTTAGATTAATCTATTATTATCCTCTTGGTAAAACATGCAATTGTTAGTGGATGGATATTTTGGGCATGCAATCAATTTCGAGATGTATGGGAGGTGAAGGGAAAGTCCCCACCCCTATATATGTTAGTTGATCTACATAGTTTTGGTGACCGTGAACCATGTATTAGAATCCATATTATAATAGAGTTATGCTGCTCTAATGTCCTAACGCACATGATTGTCTGGTGACTATTGTGATGTATTCAACTTCTGCTATGTAATCCTTTGGTTATTAATGGTTAATTGTGGTTATATTATGGTAATTGATATCTTGGATCATGGTACTTGTATGGTGAATACGATCTTAATTCTTATCTAAGATGAATGTTTCTTTATTATGTGTGTTTCCAATTTAAGTTAATGGATATGATGTTTAGGATGGAATGTATGCTTTGATAATGATCACTATAAACATTAATGATAACATCTTGACAAGAAAGCACAAAGGAGGGACTTGGTAGGCTTAACACACTTTGGGTGAGCATTCAGTTATGTTTAAATGAGATTCCAACGTACCTAGGTAATTGAGTACAAGTAAGAGACAACAAGGGAATCATATATATATATATACATGGTTATAGATCTCAAATAAGGGGCCAAGTACTAACACTACCGCTATCACATAAGCTTTCATATAAAGGTACATGAGCATTACAAAGCATCCATCTAGCACATCCATACAAGGGACATGGACTACATCACTTTGCATACACAACATAAGAAGGGAAGTATATTATATTCAACCTCACACATTCTATACATTTTCTATATTCTAGATCTACCTCGCTATCATTGTGAAACTTACACAAGGGCATCCTAGGGCATCATTATACACACATTCACATAGAACTACATGGATTCTAAAATGTAGTGCAACACTTGGTACTAAGTTCACTCTTCGGTGACCATAGGGGTTAATATGACTCCCATTCTACATATTATTTATTAGGTTTGATGTGGTTTTGCGGGTATGTGCGAGATAGATATCTATTTTGCAAGCTATAGGTATAGAAAATGATATAAGAAAAAATATAGAGTGAAAAACAAAGATTAACAACAAAGCTCCTCTTGTACATAAAAACCGAACTTGAGAATGCAGGTGAGCACCGGTGCCTAGATCGACCACTAGCTTCCAAGAATTCCTGTCCTCCCATGGGCACTCTCGTCCCGCACATTTCTAGTTATTTAAACCTCCGGTGATCCTTGATGATGATGCTTCAAGTTTGTTTCATCTATTCACCTACCCGATCATCTCCGTTGTGAAAAATACACTAAGTCACCCTCTCTCTCTCTTATGCTTAGGGTTTCATATTATTACATGTTTTTGCTTGTCCATTTACTCTATTTTATTACATGTACACAACTCATTATAGTAGTTACTCTAAAATAGGATAATTCAATTTATATTAAATCATTTGGTGAACCCACATTCAAACACTAGATATTCATCTTACATATTACCTGCATCTTTCTTGTAACTATAGCTACCCTTTGATCCTTACTTTTTCATCAACATGTGTATTAATCTCCCCTCTTTCTTATAGGCCCATCCCGAATATAAGAATAAAATCCAATATTTTTGTCTAATACTTACCTTCATCCTCACACATCTCCTGAATATGTTTACCATAAAATTACTAAAACACTTTTTTTTAATGAAAAGCATATTACTTTTACATCGGCCAAAATTTCTTCTCATGTTGTTTTAGATAATGAGCCCCCTTTATATCCAAGTTAAAATTAATAACTTATGGGTTAAATGAGCTCTATTAGATAATGGATCTAATCTTAACATTTGTAATCTCACATTCCTTTAAGCGATTAGCCTCGTTGAAGCTACCTAAACTCCATCATCTATCTTCATTCGTGGCTTTGATAACATTCCCAAATGGGTCTTAGGCATAATATGAAGACACAAAATCACACACTTGGGTAAATTTATAGGTCCTAATCTCATACCACTATTCATATGATTCCTAAGCGAGAAAACTAATAATTGACAACTATCTTTGGCCTTTTTTCTATGTTTCTTATTTTCTATTTGGACTTCTACACCTTACAATCCAGCTTCGATCTTCATTACTTTATCATTCTTGATTCTGAAACAAACACTTAGCCAAGAATCCGAGTGCCTAGGTTCCCTCATCATCCCCTATGGGTGCCCCTGACATCTTTATATCTTACTCACCTCTTTTGGGCCTCTTTTATATTTTGGGCATATTATTTTCTTATGAGTCAGCCTTCCATTTTTCAATCATGAAATTAAACCAAGGGAATCATATAAATATAAAGTTATGTGACCATAATAAAGGACCAAGCTCTAAGCATTTATTATCATCACCTAAGGTTGTATCCAAAGGAATTCTATGAGCATCAAAGGCATCCATCTAGCTTTCATTCAAGGGACAAGGGACTAAATTTTCTGCATACACTTCATTGGAGGGGAAGTTCATTTTTCCATCTACACATCTATTTACATTGATACATCTAGCTATTGCTCACTATAACGTACACTTTCACATGGACTTCCTAGGGCATGATCCTATCACACACGCATAAGAAATGCATGGATTTTGAGATGTAGTGCAACAATTGGTCATAAGCTCATTCTGTTCGGGTAATTGCTTTGGGGTTAGTATGAATCCCCATTTGCATCTTTATTTTTAGCATTTGATGTAGTTTGAGGTTTTATAGGATATCATTTGTTTTGTAGGTTACAGAGAATTCTCGATCATCCAGGTGACATTCGTGGATATCAACAATGAAGGTTGACGACACTTGTGTGACACAAGAAAAATTAGCTTCGAGCTCTTGCGTGGTCACATGAACCTAACAAAGATCCCTAACGCCTGCGATCCAGTCTAGTTCTAGTAGTGCTAATCTAAGATCATCTGGTAGTTCCATGATTTTTGGGATTTGATTATGATAGTCGATCCTCCACCCAAAACACTTCGGGATCAATCGTGAATCAAATAAGTCTTTATTTCCCTTTCTTGCACCTAGGGTTTCAATATTTTATCTAGATTATTTCTTGTGTCAAAATATGTACTTAGAATTTATTTATCCTATGTTACTTACTCTCAGTAATATCTTAGGGTTTTAACATAATTCCATATTTGTTAAATCATTTGGTGAACCCACATTCAAATACTTTGGGATCTTTATTTTTATATCCAATTTTATTTCATGGATCCTAACGCTCCTCAAGTCCCCTTGTATCAATTAATTCAAATGCACCCACCTTGCAAAGATGCCCTCCAAAAATCCATACAAATTATCTTCCTTCCTCTTAATACGCCACCTCCACGAGATAATTTCCCTCTTTGATCATCTCTCTAATGACCCTAGTGATCTAGATAGCAAACCCCATTAATCTATTTACAATTCAATTCAAGATTTACATTATTTCTTTCAAGATAAATTTAAGGCTATGGAATCCATGATTACATCACTCAAATATAAAATCCAAGATCTCAACGATGCTTCTCAAGCTCATGCTAGTTCTCTTTCTACATCTCATTCTCTTCATCCTAATTCCATGTCTTCTATATGTGCTCATATAAGTGAGTCTAAAATCTTACCATTACCGACACATCTCAAGTTTGATATCAATACCACGCAACATAATATTATTCCTTAGCTCCTTACTTGTCAATTGATCAAATTTTCAATTTCTACCCCCTTATCGGATTACAAAATATCAAGGTCATCCATTTTGTAATTATCATCGAATCAATGTACATAATGATAATGATTGCTATGATCTTAAGTAACACATTGGCCTCCTAAGTATTATGGTATTATCTCATTTGATGCTCAACATGCTGCTACATGTTCATCTCTAATTTCTACATACCAATGGGCTCCACAGTCTAATTCATCTATGTCTATTGAGCATCATGCCATCACCTCTAATGTTCATTCTTCGGCCATTCAAGCTTCTCCTATACAACCCACTCCAACTAAGAAATCACCTCTCAAGGTCCTCCCTCCATCACCTCCTCCTATTAAGTATTCTTTCATGTGACCACCTCCTAAGAAACCTCCTCTTAAAATAATTCCAACTCCTTCTCCTCCCAAATATTCCGCAACATCATCAATCACATATAAGCTACCACCAATTAATTTTTTCAAACAAAATACTCCTTATATTGATGGCCACTTGACACATTTCAAACTCTACCACCATGGCATGGTCCTAATGTTTCTTCTACCTACCATTGTGCCGACTGCCTCTCTATTCTCATGACTCGATAATGATCTCCCACAATGGCATGGTATCTCTCACGTCACCACATAGATATCCATCATACACTTTAGGGAATCATGCTTACTAATCTCCCCTTCCTAAAATCATCAGGTGTCTATCTATGTATAGACACCAAAATTTACATCTTCAAGTTCAAACATATTCATGACCAAAGGCGACTCGTTTACAACACTACATTATATGATCCTTCTTAAAACCACTTTCAATTAATATATTTACAACCACTACATCTCTAAAGTCTAAAATATTTATTTAATTAATTGAAAATATATAAAATGATTATTATCCCCTCACACCTCACCCACACACCTCGGTGAGTTAACTAAGACACCTCACCAACTACATAAACCGCCTAACTACCGTCTAAAATCACTAAACCGTGTTTAACCTTCTAAAAATCTCTAACCTTCTCTAACTAAATCTTCCAAAAAGCTAACTTCCCCCATCCAATTGAGTTAGTTCGTGATTTTTTAACCACTCCTCATACTAACAATTTACTAATCCACCATTTTGAGCTCAAAATGGAAGCAAATAATTTGATCTTCTAACCAAACTAGATTTCCCCAAAATCACCAGTTATTTTCCCGATTGCCGACGATCTATAAAAACTTACTTGCTGACCTCGGTTGGTAAGAATAGATTCTCAAGCTTTGCACGTACACTCTATCTCAATCCTAGATCATCAAACATCCAAGTAATTCATACCAATTCTATTCAATGTTAGGCTTATCCAGAATGCCAAATTCATCACCGGATTGCTCGTTCTTGTCCCCCAACCACCTTCTTCCATTCATCTGTCACATTGATCTATTCAACAAGGTAAATCACTTGTTTTGATTCATTTTAGACACTAGGAGTAGGTATGTTCTTTCTTATACACCATTTACATGTCAAATAACACTTTATTTTCATTAAATTGGTGACTTAATCAATCAATTTTAACTTTGTTTAAGAATTTGTTAGATTTCACAGTAATCGCTAGTGATTACCCCAACTACTAGTGATTTCTTTGAATCACTAGCGATTATTGTATTTTTATGCTTTTTCACCATTTTTTTGTTGAATCTAACCAAAATGTTTAGTTTTTTCTTGTTATCTACTACTCCTCTGTCTAGCATGATTTTTTCAGATGGCATTTGGAGGTTATAACTTTTTCACAACCGATTCCTTCCATGTAGTTCGTCATCCACCGTCTGGGAACAATATAATTTTCTCAATGATCTTGAACTTTGTGTGATCCAAGCAGCTCCATTGATCACTTATAGGCTACATTTTCCTCCACTTAGCATATCTGAGAAGCCACTGATGATTTTTGGGATGCGTATGATGAAGTGTTGAGATTCCAAGAAGACCTTGTTCAAGATCGAGCATCGTTACGATACCAACCCTAAACACCTAGAAGAAGACTACCACACTCGCTTGATTTTGATTCCAATAGCCACATCAACATATCCAAAGACCGACTCAACATTCACTCACCTTTACAACACCCAGGAGGAAGATTCTGACTTCTTCGTTGAAGATTACATCTCTCGTCCCCGATTTTGACCTTACTAAGGAAGAGGAGGAGACAATTGGTTCGATAACCTCTAACATATTTGAGAATCAGACACAGATCATGAATATGATTTATGGATATAAATCATGATTTCGTTAATCATATATGTATCTAATTAAATAAGTGATAATCACATTCTTATCGTATCACTTTGTAAGCATAATCATAAGTACTAATAAAATCTCAAGTGTTTTCCTAAGCCATAACATTATCTTGATATGATTTGTAGCTTTGTTTATAGGAAATTGTTTGCAGTAATGAAGCTTTTGATCCATTGTTTTAAATGGTGCACAAACATACACAATCAACACTACGGGTATCCTAGAAACCCCACCATATTGAGGTCAAACTCAGCTATTTTCCCCTGGAAATAATCTTAGAAAAACCATCTCAAAATCCTAGAATCGATCTTCACTCACCTTATTCAATTTTTCCTCCATCTTAATCTTGCAAAGTGTATTTTTAGTGCTCTCAACGGAAAAAATTGGGATTTATCATATCTATCCGTTGAACAAAAGTTGATCCTGAAAAATTTAGGGAAATCATAGAAATGCCTCCATCTTCCAATCTTAAGCAATCGCGTAGTGTTCAAGAAAATTATAGTCCATTTGGTGAGTTATATCAGAAATCTCCAATCATTGCCAACCCTTTCATCACCTAATCCACAAAAATGTTGAGTTTTATTAGGATACTGGTTGCCAAAAGGTCTTTGATCAAATTAAGCAATATTTGTTGTCACCACTTGTACTCACCCCGCCGTGTGAAGGGGATCCATTCTACTTATACATATCCACTTTTGAGCATGACCTAAGATCTATGCTCGCCCACTGTGATAACCAAGGTTGCATGAGCTGGATGTATATTACATTAGTCACACACTTCATGAATATGAGACACATTATACAAAGGCTGAAAAACTATGTTGCGCATTATATTTTGCCACCTCCAAGCTACAACACTATCTTCTAAATAATAAAACATACGTCATCACTAGTTTCAACCCACTTAAGGCCATGCATGCTAAACCATATCATAATAATTGCATAACTCGATGGCTCATGTTAATGACTAAATTTGACTTGGAAATGATACCAAAAATTCCATTAAAGGTTAGGCCATTTCTGATCAACTCACTAAAGAACTCCTAGATAAAAAACCACCTCATGAATACTTTCCCAATGAATACATTAATAAAATTGATGAATCCAATGGTTGCGAATCAGAATTCATCCTAGTCAAAATGACCCTCTTCTTTGATGGTGCTAAATGTCAAGAGGGTGGAGGGGCCAACATTGTCATCATAAAACCCTAGAACATTCCACTCCCATCATCATTCAAACTCAATTTTGAGTGTACTAATAACATGGAAAAATATGAATCTTTATTTATGGGTTTTCAAACCACTATTCTCTTAGGTGTCCAAGTCCTGGAAATCTATGGATATTCACAACTCGTCATCAAGTTAGGTCAAAGGAGAATTCCAATATAAAAATGAAATACTTCAAAAATATAATGTTGTTGCTAATTTTATCCTTGGCACATTTGATCGATATACCATTTAATCCATCCCACAACCTTCTAACATGTTTACGAATACTATGGCTTCTTTAAGATCCCTTGTCCCTTTCGAGATGGAAAAATCAAAAGATAAAACTAAGATGTATGTAGTCATTCAATGCTTGGACCATCCTTCACATCAAAATAAGCTACCTTCCATCCATAACATCGACGCAAATCCATTAGATCTATGGTACACTCAAATATTTGATTACCTCACAAAATCTAAAATCCCCCAGACCTATTACCAGGCACTAAATGCTCTTTTCTTCAATGTGTAACTCGCTTCGTTATCATAAGAGGTATCCTCTATAAACGTAGCTTTGATGATATACTATTATGATGTAGTAAATCAAATGAATCAACCAAAGCAATCGAAGAAGTCCACAACGATATTTATGGTGGTCATTCCAAAGAAAACTCTATCTCCAAACGTATCATACGGTTAGGGTACTACTGGCCTACAATCACCAAATAATGTTGTGCATATGTAAAGAAGTGCATCAAATGCCAACTCCATTATGATCTTATCCAAATTCCTAGTCAAGAATTATAACTTGCTCAGGACTTATGGCCTTTCTCTCAATGGGGATTAGACATCATTGGTGCAATCAATCCAAAATTGTCTCAACAAAATCATTCAATCATCACCGCAACTGAATACTTCACTAAATGGGTTGAAGCTATTCCTTTGACCTTGATGAAATTTGGGCCTATCATTAACTTCATATATCAAAATATCATTTTTCATTTTGGCATCCCACATAAGCTCGTCACAGATAATGGAAAATCCTTCAAGAATAAGGAGGTTAAAAACTCACATAACACATTCAATATAAGGCTTCCAACAAAACACTCAACAAAATTCTTATGAAAACCGTAAATGATGCAAGCAGAAAATGACACATTCAAATTCCATTTTCCCTTTGGGATTATCAAACTAGTATCCATACACCTACTAGCGCCACACCCTATTCACTCATTTATGGATCTGAAGCCATTGTGCCCCTAGAAATCCAAATTCCATCACTCCACGTATATTTAAAGGACTTCATTCCTGATGAAAATTACCACCAAAATCACCCAAAGACAACTTGAGTTATTATATGAAAATCTTTTAACAACTCTTGAACATCACCATGTTTATCAACACATTAGTAGAAAATAATAAGCATGTCAAGGAGCATGAATTTAAAATTGGTGACCTTGTACTTAAGTAAAATCAAAACGTAACTAAATAGAATGGAGTAAACGTGGAAAGTTTTCCCCCAATGGGATTGGTCCATATATTATTACCCACAAGCATGGGTCGAGAGCATATCATCTTAATTCTCTTGATGGGGAACTTGAAGCGAAAACCTTAAATGCTTTGTACTTATGACCTTTCTAATGTTAAATGATTGATTATCATGACAACAATTTTTGATCAAACATTACCCTTTGTCACACAAGCTCAAAATCCATTCCATCATTTTTTCCTATCATTATTACATGGGGAATATGGATGTAGGTCACCTATATAGTTATCCCATACTCAATAAATGATTTATTAGGGTCTTTCCCTCAACTTAAACAAAGTAAAGTAAACACATATGGATATTTATTATTAAAGTCAAAGAGAGATAGAAGGATCCCTCGAAGGATAACTATTCAAATATCATACTTGTAAAAAAAAAAGAAAAGTAGACTGATCCCACGAAGGACAACTACCTAGAAAAATCATGGACCAATCCCACAAAGGACTTCCATTCAATTCAAATAAAAATGTAGACCATACCCTCAAAGGATGGCTACTTATATATATAAGGCTTCCCGCATTGATCAACCTTCAAAATATAAAGCATCCAGGAAATCTTCCCGCATTGATCAAATTTCCCATGAGAAAACTTCCTGCACTAGTTAGTTTGCTTCAATAACCTTATTATAAAAGCTAGGGCATTGATTCCATATAAATTTGTCAAAAAGGAGAACCTTCCTCCCCTACAAAGGTATACATCCATATGCCCCTTTTTGTTCCATTTATGGCCACAAGAATACTTTTTATCCAAATCCATTATAGCTTGTATAAACTTTCCAATGACAATATCATTTAAAATTTTGAAAGAATACAAGTGTAAATGCTATCAAAACCCCTAATATACACTAAAACCCAGGTGGGGTGTTATTTTAACTTTCACTTCTTGTTTATTTGGTTACATTTCAGATTTTTACACACTTAGCATGGTCACAATTTTTCCAAATCATAATTAGGCATAAAAAATCATGAAGTATACATCCAACACATATAGATATCAAAAGAAACTAAAAACAAATACACATCATCATCATCATAGATAAAATCCCGTATACAAATGACCATATCATCCATGTAAAATAAAAAGGGTTTACGTGAGCCTATCGATATCACTATAAATATATCAAAGTTTCATACATATATCGGATGGGATTCTATGAGCCTACTAAATCACATCGTAAAATATACATCTTTTAAACAAGATCTTTAGTACTGCCTCTCCTCTAGGGGCATGAGTTCCTCCTCTTGAACCTCCTCTATCATAACCTCCTCCTCTCTCGGCCTCCGAGGTGGATGACCCACACTCGCCGCATTGTCACTCCTGACCTCGCTTTGCGCAGTGTCCTTGGGAGATTAAATGATCAATGCAAAGAGTAAAGTACACAAGATACTTCTTGATGACCATGTGTATGTAGTAATCATGCTTTGCACGTAGAGTCTCATAATGTGCCACAAAAATCATACCCGGTGCATTCGTTTCATTCTCCTCTCTTTCGAGCCATGGATGATAACGCTCTTGCTTAGATACTGGAAGGCCCAAAGTAATCCTCAAGGCCTTCCTCAATGTATCCCTATGACTCTTGTACTTGTCCCTATCAGTAGAGACAAGTACAAGTTGTGTCTATAAACCGTCACACTCAATAATCAAACCATCGGGCTAAGCGATAAGCATGTCTCAAATCCCCACAAAATCATCTCGCTCTCTCCAAGTTGCATCCCTCTCGGCCAATCCACGACCGCAACTACTATAGGCACAATGCCATCACCCTCCACTCTCTCCTCCTCTACCTTGGGATCCATGGCTCCTCCCTTTGCTTGAGCTCGCACATGTCTAACTCGCCTGTGTAGCTCTCTACCACACTAGTCCTCTCAAAATCCCTCAAATAATGGGCCCACCAAGCACTAAAATCTTGATACACTCCTACATCATTAATAAGGACCATTTTTCCATCCTCATATGGAACTATGGCACCTAGATGATCCTAAAAAACTACAGGACTCACCACAAGATTCTACGGGGTATATGTATCCCCATCCTCCCACCTGTACACAACTGGATCCATAGGAATACTCCGAACTAAGCCAAACTACCTCCAAACCCAGTGAAGCGCAGAGCTCATCTTCCCCGAATCGACCCTAGACCCGGATGTCCCGTAAACCCAATAAGTCCTAAATAAACTCAAACCAAGCATGAAAACCCACATACAACCGTGTTAGATCACATCATTAACTCCGTAACCCCAATATCAAATCAAGATAATAGGTAGGCTCCTTGTCCTTTCTCACCTTGTCAAGATTGGTACTCCACCTCATATAACCAAGGTGTCTCACATCAATAACACTGAAAATCCCAATGATGAGCAATGGAAATGTGCTCGTGAGCCCAACACCATAGTAGAAAGTGAACATCAATACCATATCACATGTGGGTTGTCCAAGCCCGTAACTCTCTGTAAGTCTGTACCATAATGTAGGAGCCCACTTAAATACCGCGTGCGAAGCTCCATCATCTCCACAACTACCCCTATCATCATCCATGGGAATATCCCACCTCCCGAATTTGACAAAGTGTGAAACATGAAATGCCTAACATCATAATAGTCATCTATAGATAACCATCTCTCTCAAATTTATATAAGACATGATAATAAAAGGTCCCCAATGCATATCTCACACCACGAGTCACATCTCCATATAGCCGCCAGATATAGTAGTCAACCCTCTCTGCATCTCGAAATACAATAAATGGGTTCCCCCTCCGAAAGTCTAGTAATCCTATGAACATCCTCTAAGGTGATGTTCATCTCTTCTGTGGGTAGCTAAAAAGTGTTGGTGGAAGGGTTCCACCTCTCTAATAGTGCAAAGGATCAAACTGTGGCATTTACGAGATCCGCCGGGTAGAATCTCATCCCACCAAAACCAACTTCCTCTAAATGCTCCCAATCCTCATCAATCAAATCCTCTCTAACCTCATCCAACATCAAGGGGATGCGATCTCTAATAGTCATCTTCACATCCACCTGCAAAGCAAAAACACACAAAACAAGCATTAATATCATCATAATAATGCAACCAACAAGACAATATCAATTCATAAGCCAAAACATTTGGTAAAATCATAGAAAACACAATTTTTTGTAACAAACAGTCGAATCGCCAATGATTCACATGAATCACCGACGATTCACATGAATCACCTATGATTCACATGAATTGCCTACGATTTGCATGAATTGCCTATAATTTGCATGAATATATAGTGATTCAATAAATTGCTAGTAATTCCTATCAAACATTTACGCTTCCCTAAACAACGTCTAATTTCTCAAAAACATCAGAATTCACTAAAAAATAAATCAAAAATGGGATGGAAACTTACTTCGCTTACGCATGTGTTTTTCTTCCTACTCAAGGTTGCCATCTCTCTCAATCAATCATAGAAAAATTTGCTCCAGAAACAGTTTTCTCACAATAACATTAAAACATAATAACGATAAAACTTAAAATGACGGGTTATTTAACCCTTTTCCATGTAAGACAATCACTAGTAATTAGCCGTGATTGCCAATTTCGCATTTCCCTACTTTGGACTCTTCTCCGCCTTTCCTACAAAAAAACATTTTTACTTTCCGCACAAGTGTGCCATGTTTCTAAAAGGTCCTAGCCTTCAAAAATCTATGAACAAGTCCACATAATAAAATTTTTGGGAATTATCATTCGTCATATGGGAGACGAGCCCCCATCACTTGGTTTTTCCCCATCTCTCAAACTTTACTTGGTAAGAATCATACGTCCGTAGGTGTTGAGCCCCTGGCCACCCTAACAATTGACTCCCTAGCTTTTTGCTTTGTACCTTTCCAATTGGGGAAATCCCTTTCAAACACAAACACATTGGTGCTCACTATATTGTGATACAATGGGTTCACATGTACCAACACAAATTTCCTTCATCATTTTTGTCTAGCAATTTTCCAAAATCACCAGACAAAAAGGGGAAAATGTAGACACAAAAAAATTTAAATCCCCAAAGCTCGAGACATATTCATGACAAAAAAAATAGTTTACAACACCTCACTATACGATCCTTCTTAAAACCACTTTCAATTAATATATTTACAATCACTACATCTCTAAAGTCTAAAATATTTATTTAATTAATTAAAAATATATAAAATGATTATTATCCCCTCACACCTCACCCGCACACCTCGGTGAGTTAATTAAGACACCTCACTAACTACTTAAACCACCTAAGTACATTCTAAAATCACTAAACTAGTTAACCTTCTAAAAATCTCTAACCTCCTCTAACTAAATCTTCCAAAAAGCTAACTTCCCCATCTAAATGAGTTAGTTCGTGATTTTTTAACCACTCCTCATACTAAAAAAATTGAAATCCACCATTTTGAGCTCAAAATGAAAGAAAATCATTTGATTTGATAATCAAACTATATTTTCCCGAAATCGCCGATGATTTGCCCGATTGCCGATGATCTATAAATACTTCCTTGCAGACCTCAGTTGGTAAGAATGAATTCTCAAGCTTTACACATACACTTTGTCTCAATCCCGGATCATCAAGCATCTAAGTACTTCATACCAACTCTATTCAACATCACGTTAATCCGAAACGTTAAATTCATCACCAGATTTCTTGTTCTCACCCCCCAATGACCTTCTTGCATTCATCCATCACACTAATCTATTCAACAAAGTAAGTCACTTGTTTTGATTCATTTCGACACTAGGAGCATGTATGTTCTTACTTATACACCATTTACATGTCAAATAACACTCTATTTTCATTAAATTGGTGACTCAATCAATTGATTTCAACTCGGTTTAAGAATTTTTTAGATTTCACAGTAATTGCTAGTGATTACCTCAATCGCCAATAATTTCTTTGAATCATTAGCGATTACTATATTTTTATGTTTTTTCACCATTTTCTTCTAAATCTAACCAAAATGTTTAGTTTTTTCTTATTATCTACTAATCCTCTATCTAACATGATGTTTTCAAATGGCATTAGGAGGTTCTAACTTTCCCACATCTGATTCCTTCCCCATAGTCCATCATCCACTATACTGGGAATAATACAATTTTCTCCATGATCTTGAACTCTGTGCGATCCAGAAGCTCCATTTGATCTCTTAGAGGCTATTTTTTCCTCCACTCAGCGTATTCAAGAAGCCACCGATGCTTTTTGGGAGGTGTATGATGAAGCGTTGAGACTCTAAAAAGACCTTGTTCAGTATGAGCATCATTACGAGACCGACCACAACACCGAAAGAAGACTACCACACTACTTCAGATTTTGATTCCAATAGCCACATCAACATATCTAGGACTGAATCAACATTCTCTCACCTTTATGACACCAGGAGGAAGATTATGACTTCTTCACTAAAGATTACATCTCTATCCCCGATTTTGACCTTACTTGAGGAAGAGGAGGAGATAATTGGTTCTATAGCCTCTAACATATATGAGAATCTATATACAAATCAAGAATCTGATTTATGGATGTAAATCATGATTTATGTTAATCATATATGTATCTAACTAAATAAGTGATAATCACATTCTTATCATATCAATTTGTAAGCACAATCATAGGTACTAATAAAAGCTCAAGTGTTTTCCTAAGCCATAACATTATCTTGATATTATTTGTAGCTTTGTTTATAGGAAATTGTTTGCAGGTAAAGAAGCTTTTGATCCATTATTTTAAATGGTGCACAAACATACACAATCAACACTATGGGTATCCTAGAAACCCCGCCATATTGAGGTCAAGCTCGGTTATTACCCCTTGAAACAATCAAGAAAAAAAAGGTAAAAACCATGCTAGGCACTATCATTTCTTTTATTACACTTTGTGCTTCATACTTCATATTTCTAAGCATAATTACACAACTTGATACAATTTGTATCATCATTGCCCAATGACACACTCTTCTGCTAAAGTTCACACTTGAGTGTTGAGGGTATACTACATTCATGAACCTCACATACTACACATTGCACACCCAGGCTTCAAGATACATATTTCTAGCATCTTATTCTCATACATCATACTAACCTATCACACACTCTTGTGCTAACATTCACACTTGATTGTTGAGGGCATACCGCATTCATGAAACTCACACATTACACATTTCAAACTCCATGATTCACAATACATATTTCTAGCATCATATTCTTATAGATCATACTACCCTATGATGCACTATAGTCACACGTTTCATACTCGATTGTGTTGGGAAATGTGTCTTAAGGTTGTCATTGATGTCAAAGTATCCCTTAAAGTATTCCCAAGGTGGTATGTATAATTAACAAGGTCAAACATGGTCAATTAGTTGTGTATCGGTGTTAACAACTCCGTAACGAGTTTCCATTACAGAGTCTCCATGGTTAACTCATGAAGTTTTAGGTAGCTTTAGGCCTAATCTTAGTCCTAGATCAAGCATGCAAGTGTGGAAACATGAGAAATGGATCAAGGTAAAGAATAAATCACATGGTTAGAAAAGTATGAGCTGGAATAACATGTTTGAAAGGAGTATTAAGTTAAGACTTAAATTTATAGGGCATGAAGGTAACCATTTTGAGGAATTTTAGTGAAGATAAGGCTAGTAAGCAAGCCTAAATGATGAACCAAGGCATGATGATACAAACCAAGTATTTAAGGAGTATAATATGATGGTATATGAGGTGTGCAATTATTTATAAAGGTATAAGAAGGTAAACTAAGCAATTACCCAGGTTGGCATAATATACCCTTTAGGACTAAAAAACAAAAGCTGAAAAAATGAGATGGGGCAGAGATATACAAAGTAAGATATGAAAAATTGTTTATTGGAATACATGAAGGGGTTAGGTGAGAATATGTGGTCAAAATTTCAAGGCCTAAGTAGATGTTTTGCAAAATTTATGCATGTTTTTCTAAAACTGGATTTTTGGAAAATGCAGTTTAAACACTCTAGCTTATTAGCTGTCAAGAAAAATTGACAAGCCTCCATCAGATAAATTATAGACTATTTTTTGTAGGTAATTTGGATACAAATAGAATGATTTTTTTAATCTCAGTTGATTAAGTATTTAAAAAGTAATAACCTTTTTTTTCAAACCAAATTTGAAGTCCTCCAAACACTCATCCTAAAGTGATAGGAGAAAAATGAAGTGTTTAATCTTATAATCAACTGAAAAATCCATGAAAAATACTTGGATGTGTAGAGGACATCCTAAATCAAATTTTAGTGACATTATTCCTTTGCATGTGTGACTGTACGGTATAGAAAAATAATGGTTTTGAAGAAAATTACAGGTACAGGTAAGAGTTCAGGGTTTCATAATGAAAACCTCCGTGTTCTAGAAATCTTATGTTGTATACTACATGGTGATAAAAATATTTGGACAAGGTGTGTGAATAATTTTGAAGGTACAGGTGAGTTTCTTCCTCCTATTGTTAGAAGTATGTGAATGTAAGAACAAGTCATAATGAGTTGAAGGGGCTCTTATATGAATGACACTTGAAGAGGTATAAGAAGGGTATGGAAACCCTCTAAAGACCTGATACAATATTTTAGAGCTCCCAAATCATTTTAGTGGCATGATGGTATAACTAGAATCTATTAACATAGTGTGTCAAAACGAGTCTCTCAAGAAGGTGGACTGAATCTGATTTGAAAATGAAGCTAACTAATTTTTTTCTTTAACAGCCTTCAACACCTCAAGAAGCTTGATATGAACATGATATTTAATACATGTTCTCAAAAAGTTTAGAAGCATGATAATGCAAAAACTTGGATTTTTTAACTCAAAATTGTGGACTCGTGCTTTTCAAGGTGTGATTTCTGAGTGTATCTTGAAAATATTGAAGTGGACAACTTGCATATATATGAAATAGATCAAGATATGTCTTTGATGTGGTGAACAACACATTTGACATTCCTGGAAATGAATTCATTATCCCATGGTAAGATGATCAAATGTGCAAATTTGGTCACTTTCAGTAGGTGTTTCTTTTGTGCATACAAAGAATGAGTATAACTTGCTCTAATGCTTGAATCAATAAGAAAGAGTGAAGCCTTGATGAATCTTGTTGTGTGTTGAAGATGTATCCAAGATATTGTGGATGTGATGCTCACATGCAAAATCAAACCCTCAAGTTCAAACTTGATGAGAATTCATCTATCATACTAAAAATTTGTAAAACCCTTTCTAGCATCTAGCTTCTTTATGTGCACTCATAAAAGTGGAAGGAAAAATGGTGAAGAAAGGAAGATAAAATGGAGTTATAAAATATGTTAAATTATTTGGTAACATGTGTGCATGAATATGCCACTTGGTTCTTTCTTAAAAGGTGTTAAAAGACAAAATAGGATAGTTTTCTAGAAGACCAAAATTGTGTTTTGGTAGTTTCAAATAGAAGTCGTGGTTTGAATGGAATAATCAGATGTGGATTTTTTTAGGATGTTGTGGAAGATTTAAATTTAATTATTTTTTTCCAAGAAATATGAAAATAAGTATATAGATATTGTATATGTAAGTGATATATGTCAAATAAAAGAAGACAAATTTTGAGGCAACTTTATGAGAAGTCTCTTTATCTCCTTTATACATTGAGAGAAGAGAGCTAGCTGAAGATTATTTGTATTTTAAAATTAAACATTCATGTTAACAGTTAGGATTGTTTATTTAAGCTCATTTTTATCATTTAAGTAGTTGTTGAAATAGTGTAGAGTTGAGTGTTTGGTTTTGATAAAATAAGAAGGGTGTTAGTGTATTGAAGCCATGAAAAATTAAGAAGAGGAGAGACGTAAGAAGGTGAGATGAAAATGTGATCACATCATGTTGATGAAATAAAAATGTGGAGAAGGTGATGAAAACAAATTCATGTGCATTTACAAAGTGTTAGTTATTGTTTAGTAGTTTAGAGATGAACTTCCTAGCAAGTTGTTGTTTGTAGAACAACAATAAGTAGGTGTTTGTAATATAATTGAAGTGAATGCTTCAAAACTATAGTTAGAGCTTTATGGTGAGTGTATTATCAACATTTGGTGAGATCATTGTAATTCTTGATGGACAGCTTGTCCCCGATATTGGTTTAATTTCTCCTTTTCGTGGGTTTTATCCCTTATTGGGTTTCCCACCTTAAATCTAGTCTCATCATGTGTACATGTGTGTTTATTGTTATTTATCTTTCATGGTTGGATGCTCATATTATTCATGGTTAACATAGTCAATCTTGGTTGATTGAATCATCATAAATTTCACAAAATTTTAACAAGCACTGATTCACCCCCTCTCTCAGTGCCTAGATTTCTAACAATTGGTATCAGAGATGGTTCTCTTTGTTCAAGTTTAATAGCTTAGAGAAGGCCCTTAAGGAACAAAAATGGGTGGTCAAGCTGATACAATTTTGAAGAAGTATGAAATTTCTCAAGATTTGATTAAAGACTGAAATTTAGCTCAATGATGCAAATCATCTTGAAGAACTTAAAGAGGTGGTAAAATTTGTTGGTAAGTTTTCAAAAAATCTATGTGTCAAAGAAAAGATTATATAAAACTTTAGGAATAATGGAATACCATAAAGGATGAACAAGAAAAAACCACAAGTAAATTGATGATGTATCAAAGGATTGAGAAAGGTTCAAGCAACCTTGATTATTTTCTAAACAAACAAAAACATCCTAATAAAAATCAAGTTTGACTCTCAAAAGTGAATAAAATCAGAATGAAGTGAAGTATAAATCTTGTCATGAATCACATCAAGTAGCTATTAGAGCCAAGACTGAAGAATGTGATAGAATAAATGTATATTTGAATACACTAAGAGAGGAGCTAGAGAAAACAAGGAAAATAAGTTGAAGAATGAGTCAATTCGTGAAACACATCAAGGACACAAAATGCCGATCAAACAACCAAATGTAAGGATATTCCCTGGTAAGGTTTATGGAAGTTGTTTTTCATGTCATTTATTTGGACATAAAGCTAGGGATTTTATAAGGGAAGTGGAAAAAGAAAATTCATGGAGAGACTGAAGGACTAAATATGAAAAGAATATAATGTGTTTCAATTGCAATGAAAAGGTCACATAGCTAAATTATGTCTTGAAGAGAACATGGAGCATGAATGGACAAAGGAGACATATAGATTTTTATGTTTTAAGTGTAATAAAACATGTAATTTTTTAAGAAATCGAACAAGAATAAGCTAATCTACAAGAGGAAGGATGAAGTCAAGCCTACACCTTTAGAAATAATCAAGGGAAAATCAACACTAGTCAATGAATATCCAAGGTTAAATAAGGTGTCAAAATGCACATACAAAGCTAAGAAGGAGGTATTTTGATTATTTAAGTCCATAAATATCAATCAACCATTAAATCCTATAAGAGGTATGTTTATCCTAGTGGAGAAAAATTTCATGCATAAATAAGAGAATATTTGCTTGATGAGCCAAACTCGGAGATTACCATTCCAAGATAGATATGTAAAGGGATCAAAAAGATAATTTTCAAAAGGGAAATAAATGTGGGGTCACCGGACTCATTTGAATATTTCATGATGTTTTAGTGCTCTCAAGAGCATGACATGCCTTCTTTAGGATTCTAGAGGGAAGATTTCTATTGAAGGAAGCACTGTGAGGCTTTGAATATCATATTATCATCTTGAAATTGTCAAATACCAAGAAAATTATTTCCCGACGATGAGTAAACCAGCCAAAGAATGTCCATGTATGTAAGTTGCTACTAGTAGCTACTGATTGAAGTTCCCATCCCAATGCAAAGGTATGTCGGAAAATGGTTTTTAGCCTCTTGTTGAAGTATCAAGATTCTTGGATGGTCTTCTTCTATGTGCATACAATAGGAGTATAGTTAACAAGTTTCAAGACATGTGTTATTCATCCCATGTTGTGTAGCTTGTGTCATGAGTGAAAGTTATGTTGCTCAAAGGTTGTCCAATGGGTTTCTTTGTATTGGATTCTTGTAAGAACTCTCAAAATAATTAGAATCTAGGTTTAAAAGTGTGTCTCTGTACTTGCCTCTAGCCATGAGTCATGAAAGGAACACATTATAACTGATGTCTTGATATTTAAAGAGGTTTTCATCATGTGTGATATTAATGAAAGGTATGCTCTAAATCTATCCTTCACGAGTCATGGTATGAATTGTTAAACTCACTCATAAATGAATTTAGTTGTGTGCATCAAGTAAAAATATATGTCACATGTGTCATTAAGGAGTCATCTTGTATGAAATGCATGAACAATATATATGAAGGTTGTCATGAATTTTCTCAAAGGTTGTCAAATGTGTCAACACTGTCACACAATGTGTTAAAAGTGTTCAAGGTTGTCAAAAATGTAAAGTTGTCAATTAATATTGGTGTCAAGACTATGTCAAGTTATAGTCCAATTATAAAACATGATCATTGAAGTAAATTAAGGATGAATACTCAGTTCAAGAGTTTAAAAACATGTTCATTGAGAAACATGATAAAAAATGCAAATATGTGGAGTAAATTCCTTTAATCGTGTCCAAGTGAAAAGCTATGATTATCTTCCATGATTACAATTGCCATGAAGTAAAATGCTCATCAAGTATTCTTATGAAGAAACAAAGTGCTAGGAATGAAGCCATAATTCTAGAAGCTTCAATCGGACGCATCATGCCTCATTATCTTCCTTGAAGATGATGTGAAGTAAAAGTTCATAAAATTAAATCCTTGAGAAAGTAAGAATTCAATGATTTATCAGCCCATGAAGGTCTTGTTTATTCTGTAGAAAGGCCACAAGTAGGTTTCAAAGTGTGTCGATGCAAAACTCATGTTGGTCATAGTGGTTCATGGTATTCATCTCATTAGGAAAGTATGACACTTTGAAGTCATGAGAAGTTAAAGATATACAACCTTGTTGATCAAATGGAGCATTGGTTGGTGTTTAAATCTATCAATATATGTATAAGTTGATCAATGGAGAAGTTATGTTCCACGATTGAGAATGAAGGAAAGTAAGAAATAATAGTTTTTTCGATGTTCAAGTTTCTCAAATCATTCAAAGTACTCCCGTGTCGTAGAAGAAATCCTGTACACATGAAACCGAGGTCATCAAGGGACTTGAAGATTTACTAAATAATTATTGAATCATCAAAAGGCTACGATGAATCTCCCAGGATAAGTTATGTTGAAGAGATTAAAGAGAAATTGATCGAGGTAAGTAGTAATACTCATCTCTTATTGAGGTATACTTCCAAAACGTAATGCTTGAAGAATAATGTTAAATGTTGAAGAATTCATTAAGAAACCATATGCAAAGATTTGTTCATGTTTCCATGAGTTAGAAACCAATCTCATGAAAAAAGTGTTCTAAGTTTGAAAATGTATTTAAAATAATAAAATGAAGTTGAAGCTCTTAGAGAACAATTTATGAACTCGGTGCATAAGATGTGAGTTGGTGAAAGTGAAGGCTTAACTATTAATTATCATTCAATAAACACTTGAAACTTGTGTAAGGATCTTTAGATCTTGAAATAAAGTAAGAGGTTGAAGCCTTGATCAAATGATAGAAAGAAAAGTCTCTTTAACTTGAAAACTCGGGCCATAAGAACTCATAGAGGTACATTTTCCTTGAATATTCATTCATAATATTAAGGTAATCAAACCAACATTTGAAGAACATTTGTCTACTTAATGAAAAATAAAATAATAAGACACATCTTTACCCATCAATATGAGATTTAAGTCAGAAAACAAGGTTTAATCAGGGCACCAAGTGAACAAAGAAGAGAAATACAAGTTAAATCTCAAATTGTGATGCTTATTAAGTATTCTTGAAGTTTGAGATCATACATCACAAAGTGTATTTTACTCTTCTTGGTAACATGGTTTGTGTTATGGGCAAGTCAAGATAAACTATAAATTTGACTCAAAAATTCAAGCCATCCACTTTAAAATGCAAAGGAACACCTGTGAATCATAGTTAGGAAATCTCATGAAATATTTTTAAAGATACAATGATATAACTATGAAGTTTGAGATGGTTAGAGATCTCAGTTGACAGGCTTGGGTTTTGAGATTAAAACCTTCACTAGCACAATTTTGAAGAATCTAGCTCACTTGGTATAATGGAATATATTTTGACAAGAAAGGAGATCTAAGAAGTTGATAAATTCTCATGTTATACTTAAAGGATGATGCTACAGTCATATTAGACCAAAGATGATGAAAATTTCTTCAAATATATCACTATTAAAGAATGTGTTAAGGAAACTGTGAATGTAAAGCTTACAAATGAAGTTTTTTGGTGAAAATTTCTCTTGAGCATAAAAAAGGTGAAGTAATCATTGTTCTTTATCCTCAAAGCTATTGAATGTTGAATGTTATGTCCCAGGTGATGTGTTATGTACTTAGTGAATGAAAAATATGGATTGTGACTATGAACTTGAAAATATGAGGAATCAATAATGTCTCTTCTTCCTTTGATCTTAAGAGACCTGAATGAGTAATGAGAGCCTCATATAGTCTTCACAACCTTCTCATAAGCTTACTCCCACTATAATGAATTGGAAATACAATACGTGAAGATGTATATGGGACTTTGTAATTGAAAATCAAGGATCACTACAAAGATAAGGTATGTTCATTGTTGTCTAATTGGCCTTTGAAGTTTGATAGAGCGATGCCTACATTCCTTGACTCTTGAAAAAGAATGAAACAGTGAGGCAACATGTAGATGCAATTTACACAATATACAAAGCATAATGACTAGTAGAGTATACTCATAAATGTAGTGCTGATGTGAGATACGAAGAGGTATTAGATGTTTGACAAGGTAACATAAATCTCTAAGAGTTCTTATAAGTTAATAGAATTCATAGAAAATAGAATATTCTATCTAATGGTGCAAATGGTTGCAAAAAATGATATTTTGGTAAGAATATTGGTATGTGTGATAGAATTCAACTATATCTATGAGGATGAACCATCCAACATGGTGTAATGTCTTGAAAAATAAGGAATGGATAGTAAAAGCATGCCAAATCCTAAAAAACCTAGCATATATAAAGGATGAGATAATGGTATAATCTTGGTAGTGGAGTATACTTGTGAATTGGAACCAAACATTGCCAAGAACACTGTAAAAACCATTCAGGACTTGACAAAATTTGAAATTAATATTGTGGTGTGATTATCATGATTTTGGAGATAAAAATTTGAGTTCTCAAGTAGATGGATACAATACCACCATAGGGGAAGTCACAAGAATTTGGATCATGATGAGTGTAAGCTTCCATAACAAGATGAAGTTGGTCCATTTTCCACTGAAAAGGTACCTTAGGGAAAATATCATCCTTTTGAGGCCAAGTTGGACATTACAAGGAGATGAGAGCTTAGATAAAGATAACTAGAAAAACATGATATTTTCATCCAAATGAGGTAATTAAATCCCAAGGGGAGCTTGATATAGGTTAAAATACTCTTCTCACATCAGGTACAGAGCCCAAAAAGTAAGGAATTAGAGAGAGAAGGAAAAATTTGCAGATTTGGCATGATTTTTGAGAAGCACAATCTTGGAGCATGATGAATTTATAAAGTAAGGAAAATTAAGAGGATTCCAGTCTTAAGGAGAGCATGTAATTGTTCACACAAGGTATACAGACCTCATATCTTTGTTGGTAGGAGTGAAGAAAAGAAAACTCAGGGAGCTTATGAATGAGTAAGTTTGTTTTTCTCATGCATTATTGTCTTTGGTTGTCATTGTTTCATATCAAGTGGCCAAGTATCCTTTGTCATAGATTTAAAATGGGGAGATTGAACCAAGAAACATGGGAAAAGGGCTTACAGGTGTTGGTCTTGACTAGTTTCCATCAATGTTTCTAGGTGGTTGCCATCATTGAAAAAGGAGGAGTTTGTTGGGCAATGTGTCATAAGGTTTTCATTGATGTTAAGCTCTACATTGATGTTGAAGTATCACTCAAATTATTCCCATGGTGGTATAAAGACTTAAAAAATTCAAACATGGTCAATTAGGTGTGTATCAGGTGTTAACAAGTCTATAACTAGTCTCCATGGTCAACTCAAGAATTTTCAGGTAGCTCTAGGCCTAATCCTAGCCCTTAATTAAGTAGGCAGGTGTGGAAACATGAGAAATGGATCAAGGAAATAAAAAAAACATGATTAGAGAAGTATGCGCTGCAATATCATGTGTGGAGGGAGTATTAAGTCAATACTTAGGTTTATAGGGCGTGAAGGTATCCATTCTAGGGCATTTCAATGAAGACAAGGCTAGTAGGCAAGTGTAAATGATGAACCAAGGAATGATGATGCAAACCAAGTATTTAAGGAGCATAATATGATGTTATATGAGGTGTGCAAGGATTTAAAGAAGGTAAATCAAGAAATTACCTAGGTTGGCATAATACATCCTTCAGGACTAGAATTTTTTTGCAAAAATGAGACGGGCGAGCTTTCCAAAGAAAACAATGATTTTTTTCATTAGAATACATTGAGGGGTGAGTTGAGAAGGTGTGGTCAAAATTTTAGGACCTAAGGAGGTGTTTTGCAAAATTTATGCATGTTTTTTTAAAAATGGGGTTTTGGAAAATGCATTTTAAGCACTCTAACTTCCTAGTTTGTGAAGAAAAACTGAAAATCCTCCTTAAGATAAATCATAGAAGACTTTTTGTATGTAATTTGGATAAAATTTAATGCAAAAATTCTAAGGTCAATTGGTTAAGTATTTAAAAAGTTCTAACCATTTTTTGAGCCGGTGTGAAGTCCTCCAATCACTCATCCTGAAGTGATAGGAGAAAATGCGATGTTTGATCTTCTAATAAATTGGAAGCCATGAAAACTACTTAGATTTGTAGAGGACATCCTGAAGCATATTTTAGTTCCATTTTTCCTTTGCACGTGTGATTGTATGGTATACAAAAATAGTGGTTTTGAAGAAAATTGTAGGTATAAGTAAGAGTTTTGGGTTTCATGACAAAACCTCGGTGTTCCGTAAAGTTTATGTTATCTACTACATGGTCATAAAAATATTTGGACAAGGTGTGTGAAGAATTTTGAAGGTACATGTGAGTTTTTTCCTCCTACTATGTTAGAAGCATGTGAATGCAAGAACCAGTCATAGTGAGTTGAAGGGGGCCTTATATGAATGACACTTGCAAAGGTATAAGAAGGGTATGTACACCCTATATAGACTTGATACAACATGTTAGAACTCCCAAATTAGTTTGGTGGCATGATGGTATATCTAGAATCTATTAGCCTAGTATGTCAAAATGAGTCTCTCAAGAAGGTGGACTGAATCCGATTTAAAAATGAAGATAATTGAAGGTTTTCCTCCATGACATTTAAAAACTCAAAGAATCTTGAAATAAAAATGATATATGATACATGTGCTCACAAATTTTAGAAGCATTACAATGCCAAAAAGTGGATGTTTCAACTAAAAAATGTGGATTGTGATTTTTAAGGTCTGATTTCTAAGTGTGTCTTAAAAGTATTGAAGTGGAGAGCTTGTGTCTATGAAATAGATCAAGATATGGCTCTGATGTGTTGCAAAAATCCTTCACATTCCTTGAAATGAATTCATGATCCCATGGTAAGATGATCAAATGTGTAGATTTTGTCACTTTCAGTAGATGTTTCTTTTGTGCATACAAAGACTGAGTATACCTTGCTCTAATACTTGAATCAAGAAGAAATAGTGAAGTTGCCGACTCTTTTTGTGTGTTGAATATGTATCCAAGATCCTGTAGATGTGAAGCTCACCTGCAAAATCAAAACCTCAAGTGTAAACTTGATGAGAAATCATCTATCATACTAAAAAGAGGTAAAATCATTTCTAACATCTAGCTTTTTATGTGTACTCATAAAAGTGGAAGGTAAAATGGTGAAGAAAGGAAAGTAAAATGGAGTTATAAAATATGGTAAAGGAGTTGGTAACATGTGTGCATGAATATTCCACTTGGTGCTTTCTCAAAAGGTGTTAAAAGATAAAATAAGATATTTTGCTAGAAGATAACAACCGTGTGTTTTGGTAGTTTCAAACAACAAGAAGAGATATTAATAGAATAATCAAATGTGGAAAACTTTTAAGGATGTTGATGAAGATTTAAATTTAATTATTTTATACCAAGGAATATTAAAATAAGTCTACATATCTTGTATATGTAATTGACATATGTCGAGACACTAAAAGACAAATTTTGAGGCGCTTTTATGAGAAGTCTCTTTATCTCCTTTGTACGTGGAAATAAGAGGGCTAGTTACAGAGTATTTGTATTTGAAAAGTCAAGAGTCATGTTGAGAGTTGGGATTATTTATTTAATCTCATTTTGAGAATGTATGTATCTTTTGAAAGAGTATAGGGTAGAGTACTTGTTTTTGAGAGAATAAGAAGGGTGTTAGTGTATTAAAGCCATGAAAAATTAAGAAGAGGAGAGAAGAAAGAAGGTGAGATTAAACTGTGATCACATCATGTTGATGAAAATAACAAAGAGGTAAAAGGTAATCATAAAAATTCACGTGTTTTTAAAGTCTAAGGCATTTCTTAGCAATTTAGAAGTGAGCTTCATAGTAAGTTGTTGCTTATAGAGTAACAGATCAAGTGGGTGCTTGGCATAAAATTGAAGTGGATGCTCAAAATTTGGTGAGATCATTGTAATTCTTGATGGAAATTTTTCCTTGATATTGCTTTGATTTCTCCTTTTTGTGGGTTTTCTACCTTATTGGGTTTCCCACCTTAAATCCAGTCTCCTCATGTGTAGTGTGTTTGTTGCTCTTTCTTTTTCATGGTTGGATGCTCATGTTCTTCATGGTTAACATAGTCAAGCTTGGTTGATTGAATCATCATAAATTGTAATTTTTTTAATAAGAACTGATTAAACTCCCTTCTCAATGCCTATATTTCTAATAAACCTCTACGGGTCTAAATCTAAAATGAACCTCACCACATACATTTTTCACGCTTTATGCTTCATCATCCCTCTTTCTAAAGCACAAAGTGTCAAGCCATTTCCGATGAAACACTCTTGTTCTATTGTTCATTATTGATTGTTGATGGGTATTTTATAAATGAAGCTCATATCATACACATCTATACACATCCAATCGGGGGTATGCTACTCCCATCACATTCACATTACATATCATTCCATCTCACTCATTCACAATATGTTGCATATATTGGTTGCACTTACTTTTTTTTCTTACAATTTTCTTACTATCTTAGCCGATATATAGTATCTCATTATCTTTTCTATATACACATGTGTGTTCACTTTTTATCTAGTTGAGAATGCATAATTTATATAGATATTTACACACAACATTAATTCTTGGCAAAGTGTACTTCTTTCTAGTCCCACCGAGGATACTTTGGGAGATCTACTTTCTTATACACTACAAGTGCTATTGTTTAATTTTATACTACCTTCTATTCTTACTAGCACACTACTCTATATTGGAACACACATGCTTTTACATAATTTTTATCTTTCTAACATGATAATAGGGGCTTCATGTGCACATTTTCCTCAGAACTATTTTCCACCATGATTATCTAATACTTTCCTTGCTACTATTTTCCACTGTTTTTCATTGTTTGTGGGCTATGAATTTTGTCTTATATGCACATTGTATGCTTTTTTCTACTTTGGCCTTGATTGTCTTGTGCCATTATGAACGATGCACCATGTCGAAACCCACTTTTTGTTGTCCAATTTTTTTACTTTATTGCTTGATTACACTATCTTCTATTGCATACTTGTCACTTTTTCTACTAACACATGTTACTAGCCACTTTGTTTACATGTGCCTTGGTTTCTACTATGCACATTCCCTCCCCTTGCAGGGTATCAATTTCAGATCAAAATCTGGTCCTCTCTTTTGGGCCGCATCCTCCTCGGGACATCGCATGCACCTCAAATGAGGGGGCATACATTGGGTGAATTTGTCACCCCATCTAATGAAACCGAGCTACAATTCAGACATGAACAATACATGAACATATAAATATACAGATTCTTACAAAATGAGTCAAAATATGACTTGGGTCCTCAGTTCATCATAGATGCCAACACCCGAGATAAAGACACTAGCGCCTAGGAACTCCTAACCTTTCCTGGGTGCCTATGACTAACGGGAAGTTAGATTTATTTTCTCATATCAATAAAGTTTTTAGCACTTCGATTATAGTTTTCAAAATAAAAGAACAATCCTCTAAATAATTAAAATGCATTCTATCTCCTTTTTCTATTTCCTTGGATCAAACTAGAATAACAAAGGAAAAAATCAATATCACACCATCTACAAAGGGTGTATCAATTTGGGAAGAAGTCATGGATGGAGAGTAGAACCGGACATATCTCCTCAACTCTCTTCTCGCCGTGGCATGAGATTGCCCAAAACTCACACTTGACATGATATCACCCAAAAACTCGTCCTTGGTGTGAGGTCTCCCAAAAACACACTCTTGACGTGAGATCACCCAAAAATTTCCCTTCTACAACATTTTAAGTACATTTTCTATCATTTTCACTCGTCATGGATCACGTGCACACATTCCTTTTACTACTTTTTCATATTTTTACATACTATTACATGCTTTTAAAGAGATTTCATAACACATGAATTTGACTACTCTTTCGATCTTCTTTTACAGGTGTGTCATTAATACACAAAAAGAAACAACCCTTCATCATGCTACAAAAATAACAAATACGACATAAGTACAACTCATACGGTTCATCCCTAGTGTCACTTTCTCTTCCTTAGCTTCCACGATTCATTTTTTATATCACTCCATGCTATTTCTTGTCTCTTTGGCACACTTTCACCATTGATCTACATGGTTATCATGTACGCATGTATTATCTACTTTATGTTATCGAGTATTCACTCAAAAACATAAAGTGGGGGAAAATGTAGACATAAAATCACACACTTGGGTACGTTTCTAGGTCCTAATTACATATCACTATTCATATGATTCCTAAGCTATAAAAATAGAAATTGACAACTATCTTTGGCCTTTTCTCTATGTTTCTTATTTTCTATTTGGCCTTCTATACCCTACAACCAAGTCTGATCTTCATTTCTTTATCTTTCTTAAATCTAGACACCAGCGTCATCAACTAGGACACCAACGCCTAGAGCTCTCATCCCGTCTCGGTACCCTAAACTCTTTATATCTTACTCACCTCTTTTGGGCTTATTTTATCTTTTTGGCATATTTTTTCTTATGGGTCATCCTTCCAGTTGTCAATCGTGAAATTAAACCAAGGGAATCATATAAATACAAAGCTACGTGACCATAATAAAAGACCAATATCTAAGCATCTATTATCATCACCTAATGTTGCATCCAAAGGAATTTTAAAAGCATCAAAGGCATCCATCCATATTTTATTCAAGGGATTTAATTTTTGCAAACACTTCATACGAGGGGAAGTTCATTTTTCCATACACAACTATTTACATTGGTACATCTAGCTATCACTCCGCTATCATGTGCACAAGTGCACAAGGGCTTCCTAGGGAATGATTCTATCACACGCACAAAAGAAATACATGGAGTTTGAGATGTAGTGCAGTGATAGGTCATACATTCAATTTTTGGGTGACCATTGGGGTCAATACGAATCCCCATTTGCATCTTTTTTTTAGGATTTAATGTAGTTTGGGTTTTTGTAGGATATCATTCAATTTGTAGGTTACAGGAGAATTACACGACCATCCATTGACATACATTTGATCAATAATGAAGGTTAGCGACACTTATGTGACACAAGAAAAATGAGTTTCGAGCTCCTACGCTGTCATAAGTGCCTAACAGAGGTCACCGACACCTGGCACCTCAATCTGCTCCACGCACCCTAGTCCATGCTCATTTGACAGCTTCGAGGATTTTTGGGATTTTATTGTCACATCCGCTCCTCCTGCTCATTAGTCCTCCAGTCCAAAACACTTCGAGATCAAGCGTGAATAAAAAAGTCTTTATTTCCCTCTCTTACACCTAGGGTTTCAATATTTTATCTAAATTATTGCTTGTGTCAAAATATGTACTTAGCATTTATTTATCCTACGTTACTCTACAATATCTTAGGGTTTTAACATAATTCCATATTTTTAAAATCACAATCACACTTCCCATTATTATTAGACCATGCACTTTTCCTATCTCATGTCATGTAATGCCTAATAATCTTAATTATAACATTCTCCTCAAACGGCCTTGGATCCATGTTATGCATGTGGTTCCCTTAACCCTTCATACATGACTTAAATTCTTATATCAAGGTGTGGTCTATGAAGCCCTAGCTGATCCCTCCCCATTTTCCTTCTACAACATCATAGATCACTCACCTCCTACCCCTCTTTCCAACACATCTTCACCCACTTTTACAAAATATGGTCCTAGATATCAATATATGCTTTGTTACAAATTCACCAATGTTGGGTTAGGAAAATATGGAAAGGGAATCATAGAACCTCTTTCCATTCCCACACAATCCACCAAGTTGGGCATTGGCTATCCTACCCCATATCCCCTTGAGATATGCAATATTTCACACACTCATCACCTCACTCTATTATACCCTGAGCTCATCAATGATTCCATTTCTCCCACTTGGCCTACATTAGATACATTCCACACTTGATTATGATTTATTAGAATACATAAGAACTTATGACCATCTCCCCCTTTACCATCATAAAAATGCTCTCCATTTGTACTTAACACTATAAATTACTTTGGTGAATCAACTCCTCTCACTACAAATACTAATATTCTCGAAACTATTCCTATCGAACCCTACATCAAAGATTGCATTATACTTTTAAATGAATAAACTATCTAGTAAAACCTTGGTACCCATGACAACCCCGGTATTTTTCCCTTAGCAGCTTCTCTTACACTTTTAGAGAAATCTAACATCAAAAAAAGTGCTTCACGACTTCTTAGATATATTTGCATTGGATTATAGTTATTTTGGGTATAGATCCTTCATTTCCATGCATAATATAGTCCTTAACCTCGGAGTCAAACTGGTTCAACAAAAATTTGAAAAATGCATCCTAAAGTTACACTATTAGTCAAGGAAGAAATACAATGCCTATTGGATGCAGGTTTCATCCATGCCAGTGGACTACCCCCGAATAGGTCTAAAATATTGGACATGTTATGAAACACGATGGAAAAGTGCATTGCTTCACTAAATTTTGTGATCTTAACAAGTCTTTCCCCAAAGATAGTTTCCCTTTACTACACATAGATGTTATAGTCGATTCCATAGATAGATATGACATTATTTATTTTATGGATGGGTTTTTTGGCTACTATACAATTAAATCAACCCCGCCCATCAGAAAAACATATTTTAATACGTAATGAGGTAAATTTTGCTACACTATTATGCCTTTTGGACTTAATAACGCTGATGCCACCTATCAACATTTTATGACGCACATCTTTCATGATCATATCCATAAAATACTTGAGGATCAAATTGAAGATATACTTGCTTAGTCTCGCAATCACACCACTCATGTTGATGTTATACGCATACTTTTTACATGTTTGTGACATTGAAATTTATGCTTGAATCCTAAAAAATGTGTTTTTCAGGGTCATGACTGGAAAAATCCTCGGTTATATCATTTCTCAACATGGAATTGAGATTGATCCTAAGAATATCTATGTTATAGTTGAGATTCCTCCCCGTTAAATATCCCTCAATCGCGTTCACTCCAAGAAAAAATCAAGGCTATCTCGCCACTTCATTACTTAGTTAGGTGAAAAATACATCCATTCACACACCTCATGAAAAAGGATACTAAGTTTGTCTGGGATGATCATTGTCACCATGCTTTCAAGGATATACAAAATTCTCTCTTTGAATCCTCTAGTTCTTGTGCCTCCCACGGTTGATTGAACCTTCCTCTTATATATCTCTACTACATTTCACTACTTGGGAGCCCTTTTTGTGCAACACAATGATGTTCACCATGAATGGGATGTCTATTACATTAGTCATACATTACTCCCTTATGAATGCAATTATAGTTATATTGAGAAATTATGCCTTGGCCTTGTCTTTTTCATGGATAAATTGCGCCACTATCTTCTCAATCATGAGATCCATATTATCACCAAAGTTGACCCTTTATGATATTTATTATCTCAAACACATATCTCTAGTCAAATTTCTCAATAGGTCAGGTTACTCATAGAATTTGATTTCAATTTTATCCCACAAAAATCCATCAAGGGCCAAGTCATCTCCAACTAGCTAGCTGATCCTCATCTTCCTGATCCTTCTCCCATATAGGAATATTTCCATGATGAATTCACCACTTATGTAATTTATACTGGTACATGGATGATGTATTTTTATGGATGTTGTTGCACCTCAGGTGCTGGAGCTAGTATTGTATTTGTCACCCCTCATGGTGATTATCTCCCCTTTGCCTACCATTTAGGTTTTTCCTATACAAATAACATTGCTAAATACGAAGCTCTTATCATTGGCCTCATTGTCTCCCACACATTTCTTATTTGTAATATCCATATTCACGGTAACTCCCAACTAATTGTTAATCAAGTCAATGACACATATCAAACCAAAGAAGAGTGACTCATCCCCTATAACAACCTTGTAAAAGCTATATTGGCTACATTTGACTCCTATTCTATCACTACCATCCCTCACAAATATAATCGTCATGCTGATGCAATGGCCATTTATTCCTCTCTCATCCCACAAGATATCACTGATGAACAAGACAATTTTGTAATCCATCACCTACGCGACAATCCTAAATGGTTCACCCCTATCTTTGATGTCATATATCGATAAGGCATTCCTACCAACCTACAACCTCATGAAGATCATTGATCATGGGCTTGGAAGCATCACACTATGTACTCATTGGAGCCTCACTTTTTAAAATGGCATTCAATAGTCACTTGTTACATTGTTTAGGTGTTGATGATATTCCTTTAGTTATTTCTCATGTCTATGATAGATTCTATGGAAGACACTTCTCAACCAAATAAATGTTTCAAAACTCTCATGACAAGGGTATTATTGGCCCACCATGGAACAAAATTTTTTAGAATACGCCACATGTTGTGATAAGTTTCAAAAGTACAACAACCTCCATCATGCATTTACATATGAAATCTAACCCATTGCCTCATCATGGCCATTTTCCCTATGGGGATTCAACCTCATTGGAAAAGTCAATCCAAAACTAAATAATGGCCATAAATACATTATTACTGCTACCCAGTACTTTACTCAATGGGTTGAAGCCGCACCTTTGCAAAATCTTACTTGGTCTTGAAATTTATCGTTTTATTATTACTCACATTATCACATGCTTCGGTATCCCTTTGTCCATCATCATGGATTATGGATATTTTTTCAAAAACAAAAATGTCAAAGGGGATTTGTGTGAAGTTCAAAATCAAGCAAACCTTTTCTACTCCTTACTATCCACAAGGAAATGGTCAAGCGGAAGCTACTAATAAAACCAGTTTCATAATACTACATAAAACTGCTGATACCAGCGGAAGTGATTAGAACAATAAAATTTTATACAATATTTGGGCCTACCACCCCAACGTCCACACTCCCACAAATGCTAAACCTTTTTCATTAGTTTATGGAACTGAGGTTGTAATTCCCTTAGAACTTGAAATACCCTCCTTAAGTGTGTCACTCAAAGGCATCCTCGAGGATAATGAATATCATAAAAATGATTGTATAAGATTGAAATGTTTGAATCTCACCATGTACAAGCCATGGAACATATTTGTGAATATCAAAATCACATCGCACATGCTTATAATAACAAAGTACACCCACGAAAAATTCCATATTAATGATCTTGTTTTAAAAGAAAATCAAAATAACACTAATGTTGTGGCTCAAGTAAAAGGGAAATTCAAGCCTAATTGACTTGGGCCATATGTCATTACTACTAATCTTAGGGAAGATTCTATTGTCTTTATACTCTACTCAAAAAACACTTAAGAACCCGCTTAATGTGATGCACCTTAAGCGGTATTATACATAAACACTTTTCATTTCCCGATGATGCACTCTAGTGCTATGGTTCACACTTGACTATTAAGGGTCCAATTCTTAAATGAATCACACATCATCTACACTTCATGCTTTGTGCTTCACAATACATATTTTATAGCATCTACTCTGACACATCACCTTCATTTCTTGATGATACACTATTGTTCTATGGTTCATTCTTGACTATTGAGGGAGTATTTCTAAATGAACCTGATCTCATACACATTCTTTGGGGGAAATGTGGCTCCTCCTCTCTTCACATCTTGCTCATCTTGCACATCTTCACACTCACACAAAATTTACATATCTTGGTTGCAATTAATATTATTAGCCTATACTACTTACATGTTGCACTTTACTTACTATGCTTTGTATGATGTATGTAATTATCTTTTCTATATACACATGTGTGTTCACCTGGTATATTGAGGTGAATGTAAGACCTTTCATAGATTCATACATGATGTATGATGTTCGACACCACTCTTTACTAGTCCTGTCGAGGCTCCTGAAACATCTACTTTGGATACTATCATACTTTACATATCAATGGTTCTAGAATTTTAGTACTTACTATTTCAGATTCTATCACTATACTTGTCACTGATTTATACAAGCTTTTACATACTATTTATCTTTCTAACATGTTAACGAGTGCTTCATGTGTAGAATTTACCTTGCAGGATTAATAAAACCATGGCTATTTGTCACTTCTTGCTTCCTATTGTTTGCTATAAATTACGGGGTAAGCCCTATATATTGCTTGATTAGTGTATGCTTTTGGATGCTTCAGCCTTGATTGTCTTGTGACATTGTGAGTGATGTCCCATGTATGAAACCCATTTTTGCGGTCCATCTTGTCTTCCTAGTTGCTTGTTATATTGTCTTCTATTGCATGCTAAATAATTTTCATTAAATCTTGTTACTAGCCTAGTTTGTTTGCATGTGCCTTGGTTTTTACCATGCACATCCCTTACCCCTTGCAGGTATCCACTTTTAGATATACATACTATCTTTTGGTCCTCTCCTTTGGACCACATTCTCTTATAATCATTGCATGCACTCTAAACAAGGGGGACATCTATTGGGTAAAAATCACCACTACATCAACTCGTAGAGATTTAGTAAAACATAACATAGTACAAAATAAATATAGTAACACAATTATAGATTGACTAAGAATAAGAGTTAGGACCAAAATACATAGCGAGACACTAGCGCCTTGAGTCTTGAAAAATTGTGGTGGGTGCTTGTGTCTTGGGGGAAAAAATATTTTCTCACTTCAACACAATTACAACCATTTTCGATTCGGTTCTCTAGTAGCATGCACTTGCCTCTACTTACAAAATATAGTCTACCAGTTATATTTCAGCTTCAAGTTATGGGGTAATATGTAGGTAATCTTATCTATGTGATTACAATACCATTAGGTGATACAAACATTGATAATAACTTGATAATTGAAGAGTTATTAGGTTGGTTAGTGGTTTTCTAGTTCTAATAGTTTAATAAGATAATAAAGATGAGGATGCATAATGAATCAAGTATCACATTCATAAATGGATGGACTGATCACTCATAATGCATCATTTGATAAAGTATACTTGAAATAAGTATTGATATAAGGATCACTAAGTGGGTTGTCGACCATATGCTAAGCATTTCTCTAGATGATCTCTATAATCGATGTATTTGTATCACTCTTATTGATGAATTTTTTTTTTTGGAGGCTTATTATAGATGAAGTGGTATATTCTCAAAGGGTCAAAATAATCGGGTAAAATCTAACCATTCAAATTGCTTTACATGATTGACTAATATTCTAACCATTCTCAAAGTATTTTTCTTATTGATTTGGTCATGAAAATTAAAATACTTATCTACAATGTCTTTGATGTCACTAATTTTTGGGCTGGCATTTGTCCCACCAATTAGTCTTGAGTGTCCCGCTCAAGAGTAGCATTTCAAACACTACTTTTCACATGAATGTTAAAAGAGTAAAAATTGATGCCAATATATTTGATGATGTTGGATCATGTATAGATGTTTGTTGAGATGGGATCTATGATCCATTAGAATTGGGATTGAATAAAGTATTAGTTTAAGTTTATGATGTCACTTATAAACTTGATGCATTCCCATTTATTCCTAATATTATTTTCATAAGAGCCATTTTCATATCTTAAAATGTTTTTCCCGCTATGTTGGAACTTATCCCTTTCTTTGATACAAAGTCCAATGTCATATATTTTTCTTCAATTAGTATCAACTCGGACCACCATTTCTTCATATATATGTTATCTACCATGTCATATACTATATCCCATACCGCTCTCTGGATTGCATATATTTTTTATGTTGCCTCCCTTGCTTTTTTTTTTTTTTTGTTTGTACCATCTACATTTGCTTGTACTATTTTAGTGTAGGCATCATGCAAACTTAACCATGTTAAATGTAGATCTTGAATGCATGTTATATGCGGGTAAGAAGATTAATAAATTATCCTCTCTCTTCTAAAAATATATATTAGGATACAAATAATAGTTATTGAATCCATCTAGCCTAGATAAATTTAGTTTGGGTCAACCCTAATATAGGGAACAAAAATCATTTTTTTATTTTTTTACTTTCTCTTTTTTTTTGTGGAAAAAACAGTCACCCAACAACCTTATGCATTAAATAATACAACATTTTACATTACATTACTAAGGTTTTTCATTATATTAATCAATTTTTGCATATTTATAAAATCAACTCAATATATTTCGATCTTTTCTAAATGTTTTTAAGAATTCCAATTTTTGGCTACTAAATGGATCCAAATTTCTAGAATTAGTAACTATAATACAAATAGATGGATATTTTAGGGCCCACACACAAACCAAGATTATAATTATTGTAAAAATAACACCCCATGCTATTTTTAACAACTCATCCAAGCTTTAGATTTACATGGCTCTAGATTGAAGACCCGCAAATTGAAGAAGTTTAAGGTAGTAATCTGTGACATGCGAGAAATCTTAGTGCTTTGTGGCTTAGAAATAAATTATTATGTAGACTTGGAAAATATAGATTTCTCAGTAGAGTTGGATAACTTCATGTAGTAAAACATATACTCCACCCAAGAAAAGTCTGTGATGTAAAGACAAATAGCCAAGGAAATCATTGAAAAGAAAGTAAGTTTGAATACACCTAAGGTTGGAAGTTGCATGAACAAATAACTTAGTGTTCCATGACATATATAAGACATAGTATTTCATATATCTGAAAAATACATAGGACATATAAAGACCACACAAGGAAAAATTTGCAAGGAAAAAGAAATGGAGTTTCGTTGCATGTAGAGAGGGTAGGTTGAATGTGGAATACATTAAGGTCAGAAACATGAGAAGTTGCTAAACAAGGAGAAAGCTTCAGATCAAAGAGAAATAATCTAAATTCCACGAGGCATGATAAATTTGTGTCTATCTTAAACCAAATACTTAACCACTCCACCAACCTAATTTAATTTTGAGCGGCACCATCCTTCTCTCGCATATGTGATCCGATGGCGTGTGTTTGGGGCAATTTGTGCGCCCATCCCTAACTTATAATTGGTCCTTGGTGGTGGCGGGTGGTTGATTTCATTAATCATTGGATGTTATCTATCTATTCTCCCCCTCTCTCTAACATTCTATAAATGTAAGTGCTTTGGCACATAATAGGGGTTGAATTTCTAAAAGTCAAGAGATATGCTTTTGAGCTTGAAAATTTTTGTTTGTGACCTCTATAAGTCACACATGTAGACTTATTGCCTTGGCTTTGTGTCTCTAAATTGTCAAGATTTTATATTAATGCAAGTGTGAATTTTTTTCATTGAATTATTTGTGTTCAATGTGAACATCCCTCGTCCTCTTGCACAACTTCACTCTTTTCTAGTTAGTATCCTTCAAAATTGTGTGCATATTTTAAATCTTCACTTGCATATTCATATCTATGTCTTTTGAATGCATAATCGATCCATTTTATATTTTGGTGCATCAAATCCCTTTTATTTTTAGTTTTGTCTCTCTCTCACTCTATCTCCTTAGGATTCTTAGGGTAGGTTTAGATAGTGTTAGAATCGAAGCTAGTTAAAACTTAGTTACAATGAAGGCGGGGTCGAGGAACTAGCCCTTTCACTTGAGGTTTGATCTTGATTTCCCTACATACTTTCAAGATCATTCATTTTTTCATTGAAATGCTGAATTCCCGATTCAACAGGGGTGTGAATTTCAATGACAACATTTTTTACATGCTCGGTGGGAAAATTTGATGAGATTTACACCATCTCTACTAATATTGGTGTATGTTTTAGTGGATCTTAGCCTTTGGATGCATCTTTCTACACATATAGTGACTCCCAAGTTTAAATTTACTGATTCAGTTGTTCAGTTCTCACTTTCATGAGAAGGATACAAAGAAGGAAAAGTGTATCAAAAGGTGAATCTTTTGAGTATTTGCAACTCTCACCAAGAAGAGAAAGATTAGTTTAGGGATCTCTTTTACCTTCAAATAGAAGTCTTTCCACTTATCCTCCTAGTATATCCTTCTCTTTCTCCATCACAATATTAAGTCCTATTCCATTCATGGCACATTAGATAAATCTCCCCTTTGTAAGTTTAATGGTGGTAGTCCCTTGGATCTAAATGCCCAAAATGATATATCGATTAATCGATATGAAATTTTTTTCCTTTCTTCACTAGTGAAAACCTTACAACCTCTGCAGATCATATCCATGATGTTGCAAATGTATGTTCAGTTCATCTTATTACTAAAGATGATGTTGTAGTTAGGCTTCTTGATTCTCCATTAAAAGGAAAAGAACTTGAGTGATATAGGAGTTAAAGGTTTTCTTCCATTCACACATGAGATGAGATTGAAACAACCCTTTATCACAAGTTTGATGGGAAAAAAGACAACATATCTCTGTTAGAACAACTAGTAAGCATCAAAAGGACCCTAATAAACTCACAACGGATTTCAATTTTAGACTTTAGAAAACATGGGACAAAATTCCAATTCTCGTAAGACCAACTCCAGAAGGTGTTTTCCTATATTAATTAAGAGCTTTGAATTTTGATATAGCTTTAATGATATAATCTATGGGTGCCATATAACTATGTGATGTATATGAAATAGTCATCATGGCTTAAAATTGTTTGATACAAGCTGGAAAAATAACCCCTAGATTTCCTATGCCCTTATTTCTTGAACTTCCAAATAATACCCGATCTTATTTTTATCCCATTCCTTAAGCTGAATGCTTCATCTTCTACCTCCACTTCCTATCCTTAAAAAAAAAATGATGATGATGACCTTAGAGCCCTAGTTAAGAACTTGTCTAATGAAATTGTATCCCTAAAGAGGCAACAAGATCAATCCTATATAAATTACCCAATTTTTAACCAACGAAAATATTTAGGAAAAACTTTAATCAAGGTTATGAATAAAGAATCCAATATCCAAATCAGAGATATGGATAAAAAATTAGTAAATTAAGAAATTACAAGGCCAACACATGCATCTACCTCTTCAAATGGTTGTTCCTTCACAATCGCTTCCTCTTGCCAACTCAAGTAAAATGTGGTTTCTAGTGCAAAATATTGTAATATAAGAAGATTAATGGTGTTTTCCATAAATTCAAATAGATAATAAAAATACATATTCAAATTACATGCAAGTCCAGTCCCTCATGGTGAAAAATTATTTCAATCAACAAGAATCTGTGATGGAAATGAAAAGTACTGGCATGAAAGAAAAATAATCCATCCATGAGCCCAAGTTCATGTGTTTTGGGTCTAATGATTTATGTGTGGTAACAAAGTGTAGACAAATTGAACAAGTTGCAACTCTATGTGGCGGATCAAAAAGGTAAAAGAAGAGGTAAATTGAAATGGATACTCCATACCCTTCATTTCAAAGTCACCATTTCAAAGACAAACAATTCACAGATTTTTGCAGAAATTTGGCTTCATATAGTAATCTAAAAACATAGAAAATCCTCAAACCAAATAACTTCGTGGATGGAACAAATAAGAAAGGAGAATGCCACACCTTTGATGCAAAATATGCAGGTATCCCCTTCAAATTTTTGAGTAAATGAAAAGACAAATCTAAATGTAATAATGTGGGACATACTATCTATCCCATCTCGTAGAAATATTCCACAAGAATACTTACGAAAATTCCCCAATCTGAACCAACTATGCGAAAAACAGACATTCGAGTCAACTTGTTCTACCAACGAAGGAATAAGTAAGAAAGGATAAGAATTCCATACCCTTTTATATGTCTCTAATTATAGGAAAAATCTTATTACATAATTATATGATTGAATTATGTATTATCATCTCTGTAATTCCCAAGAAAATTGCTGATATTTTAGGCATTGAGTACAATCCAATTTCTAAAGGTGTCCTACAACTTGATGGATCAAATTTCAAAATTTTAGGAGTGATCAAATATCTAGATTTAACCCTCCTTGATTTTCCAAGCACAACCATAACTCAAAATGTCTTAGTTATTGACATGCCTCCTTTGTTTTCCATTTGTCTATCAAGATATTTTACAACCAAGGTGGGTGGATATTTTTCTTTTGATTGGTGTCATATGCTCCTAAGAACTAGATATGGTACAAGATTTACCATCAAAGCTAAACCAATCTCTTACTATCATGTTGAGTCTTATGACTCTACTCCTTTCTAATCTAATTGCATAGTATAAGAAGATAATTAATCAATATCAATACAAAAATTACTCCTTCTAATTCAATACCCGACCTCTTGTTATATGAATGTGCCAAGGAATAGTTTGAGTTTGATCCTTACGACATAAATGTGGAGGCTGCCTAGGAACTTGTTGTATTCATGAAGAAGAATTCACATCCCCCATGCAACAAAAATAATATAATGATGTGTATGGGCTATCAAAGATGTTATTTGATGGTTCTAGAAGAAGAAATGGAGTTGTGGAGGGTGTAGTTCTGGTTTCCTTAATGGACAAGTTCTTCTTTTCTCGAGAGGTTACAATTCGCTTGTTATAACAATGTGGTGGAGTATCGGGCATTTATTAATGGATTACTTATGATAGAAAAACATAGATTAAGGTCTTATAGGTGTTCAAGGATACTGAATTGATTATTCACCAAGTTAAAATACGGTACACGAATAAGAATAAGATTTTAAAATCTTATATACATAGAGTTTGGGAACTCATAGAAAATTTTGATTCTATCAACTTGTAAGTGGTGCCAAGGAAACTCAACAAAGAAACATATTAGATGGTGGCACTTAGATCACAATTTTCACCAGTTGAAGATCTCATCTAAGGAAATGAGCATAATGTTAGGATGGTTGTGAGACCATAAATCCCATATAATGAAGTTATCTGGTATATCTTTGATAATGATGAAAAAAATATTCAGTTCATCCAAATTGAAGCCAAGTTCTTCTCAAAATTGTAATCTAAATTGTAAGACCAATATGGTGATCAGATCATTCAGCCAAGAACAAACAAATTTCCGAAAGGGTTGGTAACTCTTGAAGACATATTTAGTCTTGATGATGAATACAAAGTGGAAAGAAAAATATAACAAAATAAGAGGAGTATCAATCAATCACCATTACACATGATAGGAGTTAATTCTTGAAATGTATGTGATGAAGCTGAAAAGAAAGTTTTCATCTCCTTATGTCAAAAATATTATGATGTCTTCTTATGGAGTTATCGGGATCTTAAGGTTTTTGATCATAACATTGCTCTACGAGAACATATTTGTTGATCTTAATACCAAGCGAAGAAAATAGAAATAAAGGCATGTTAATCCCAAAATAGAGACCCTCATGAGAAAAGAGCTATCAAAGATTATAAAAGAAAAATTTAAATTCCCCATCAAGTACTCCTCTTGGGTGAATAAATTGGTCCCTATTAGGAAGAAAAATAGATAAATAAGAAAGTGTATGGATTTTAGGTATTTGGACAGAACATCCTTGAAGGATAATTATCCTCTCCCTCATGGAACAAATTTTATATACATGTTGTCGAGAAAATTGGTCTTGTGGAAAAATTGGTGGGTTTCAAGCCAACACTATGGGAATCTAAGTCCCTCTACTTGAACGGTGTAGCTTCCGTATGTGCATGCGTGAAAAAGTGGATTTTAATGGTGGAATTTTGACCAGAGATCCAACAGGGGCACTCCACTGACCTTGTGGAAAGATAGCAATTTCTCACTAAAGAAGAAATTTGTCTGAGAAGGGGAAAGGGAGTGAGAATGGATGTAGGAGAAACTAATGTTGCAAGTAAAATATCAAATTCCCACATACATTAATTAGAAATTTCATTTACATGCATTTATAGTTAGAAGAAAAACAAACCCACAGAAGAAGCTACAAGACCAAATGAAACTCATTGGTCGCAAAGTACCAATCAATCCCTCAATCAAAAAGGCCAAAATTTCTTCTTTTATTATTGAAGCTTGAGCAGAGTTTGTACATAGCTTGAGAATGGAAGAAATTCAAGGAAGAAGAGAAAATAGAAGCAATGTGGCACTTTTTGTCTTTTCCAGTGCAGAGAACTCGGTCTTTTTTGAAATCAATCGCCCTCTTTGGAATGACATCGAGAAGCCATTATATTATTTGCAAGAAACCGTTACAACTTCACAAATCTTCAACGCCTTTTCAAATTCCTCTGTTGTGAAGAAAATGCTCATGGTAGGTTAAAAACCAGATCTTGCAAAGAAACCATTACATTCGATTTGCTAGTTTAAATATAGACCATTTAATTTGTTCCTCTAACTCTGAAATTGGGTTGTCCATGTGGTAGGAAGGGATTGGAGCGGTTACGGGGGAAGCCTTTTGCATTTTATGATTTTTCATGAGATTTGACAATTTGGAAAAAATTGGCCCGTAGCCCCGCTTTGACTTTTCAACTTAGACACATGGCACATTCTTATTGGAAGTGGGATTGCGGCCCTTTTCTCAACATTTTAACCTTTTTTGAAAAAGTCTCAAAAACTCAAAGTTCTATGCTATTCTTCTCCGCTTGCTTTAACTAGGACACGTGGCACATTCTTATTGGAAATGGGATCATGGTCCTTTTCTCAACATTTTAACCTTTTTGGAAAAAAGGCTAAAAAATTCGAAGTTCTCCATCGTTCCGCTCCTTCACTTTGACTTTTCAACAGCGGGCCCAAGACCTTGGCGGAGTCATGGGGAAAATTAGAACTTTTACTTCACTTTTGGGAATTTGGTTAAATTTCCAAAAGTTCCCGATGGCCCGCTCGTTCACTTTGACTTTTTAACAATGGGCTTCACCTTTGACTTTCTCCTGCGGGCTTCAACTTTGAATTTTTCCCTTTAAATCCTGATCGGGGCTGCAGGTCACTTTTTAACTTTTCACCTTTTTTGCAAAGAGGCTCAAAAACTCAAAGTTCTCCGTTGTTCCACTCCTCCACTTTGAATTTTCAACAGCGGGCCTGAGACCTTGGCGAGCCGCGGCAAATTTACCATTTTTTCCAAAAGTGACCAAAAGTGTTAAGTTCACCAAAAATCCCATTCCTCCCCATCCAATAGGATTTGACCACGTACCTACATTCATTGGGGTCAAAATTTGTGGGGAAAAGAAGCCCGTCATCCCGACTATGGAAAATACACAGAGAAAGAAAACTTCATCATTTTGAGTCCAATTTTGAATTTCCTTCACGAACTAGAGGCATGGAGGAAAAACAATGATTTGATGACCTAGGCCATAGAACAAGTGAACAATTTTGATAAAAAATGGAGGTTGCAAAGAGGATATTACGTGCACAGACCGAGAAATGGAGGATTTCTAAAAACGAGAAAAACAAAGGTTTAAACAGCTCTAGGGCACAACTTTTGCTAATTTCTTGAATCTCTAACTTGGCTTAAACACCGAAAAGGGCATGAGCTCAAAAAATTTGAATTTGGCTATGAAAACAAAGAGTAGTTTTGGGATACAACAAGACAAAGATGCAGGAGCTGAAATATTTTCTATGCTTGATGGCTACTCAGGTTTCAACTAGATCATGGTTAGAGAAGAGGATTGACGTAAGACCACAATTATAACAAAGTGGGGAACATATGCATATGAGAAGATACCCTTCATTTATCAAATGTGGGTGCCACATTTCAAAGAGCAATGGATTTTTCTTTCAAGGCCTACATAAATGTGATTTAATAAAAAATAATTAATTAAACCCTAGATATTATAGAGTAACAACACAATGATATAGAAATAAAGCACATATTAGACCTAAGTAATAAACAATTGAATTTGAAACCCTAAGTACAATAGAAGGGATAAAGTACTTAGTTGATTTTGTAATTAATCATGGAATGTGCTGAACTAGAAAACTAACAAACAAGAGGAGGAAAGCTGCAAAGATGAACCCAAATAATTATGCGATTGTCGGATTTTTCCCGACTAGGGCGTCGAACTAGGTCAAGGGAACTAGAGACCTTCTCTGGGTTCCTATGACTGCAAAAATTGTCGAAAGTGATTTCTTCGTGTCACAAGATGTTCTCTAGATGTCTATTTTATTCACCTATATGTTGTTAGTTGATCATTGAGTTTTCCTAAAACTTGCAAAGAGAAAGAACACCTGTAAAACCCCAAAATATATCAAATCCTAAAAATAAAAAGATGGAAATGGGGATTCGAATGAACAACATGATGGTCACCCAATCGAGTGAACTTACGATCTAAACACTACACTAAATTTCAAACTCCCCTGTAGTTCTACATGTGTGTGTGTGTAGAATCGTGCCCTAGGTGGATCTTGTGCAATATGAACTGAATAGCGAGAAATAGCTAGATGTAGAAAATGTAAGTAGATGCATACATGAAAAAATGAACTTCCCATCCTATGAAGTGTATGTAGAAGAATGCAGTCCCTTATCCCTTGAATGGATGCTAGATGGATGCTTTGATGTTCTTTGAAATGCCTTTGGATGCAACCTTAGGTTATAGTAATAGATTCTTAGAGCTCGGAATTTTATTATGGTCACATAACTTTGTATTTATATGATTCCATTGTTTGAAGTTTTTAATTTACCACTAAAAGGACAACCCATAAGAAAACAAGATGCCCAATAGCTAGAAAAGATCCAAAATATGTGAGTAAGATATATAGAGGTCGGGGCGCCCAAAGAGGTCGGGGGCACCCAAAGGGGATGAGGGCACCTAGGCCTTGACGTCCTATTTGGGCACCGGTGTCCAGGCTTAGAAAAGCTAACGTATCAAAAGTCAAACTAGGTAGTAGGGTGTGTAAGACCAAGAATAAAACTAGAAAGAAAGTAAAGAGGACAAATACAATGGTCAATTAGTAATTTTATCGCTTAGGAATCGTATGAATAGTGGTATGTGACTAGTACCTAGAAATGTACCCAAAGTGCATGATTTAGTGTCTACATTTACCCGCACTTTATGTTGTTAAGAGAATTTTGGATAACATAAAGTAGATAAGAGATGCATGCACCTCATAACTATATATATCGATGGAGAAAAGCATGCCGATGAGACAATAAAAAGTGTAAAGTTAATAATATGAAGTGTGAAATCTAGAGAAAAGGAAGTGACCTAGCGGTGAAAAGTGTATGTGTATATGTCTTATTTTACATGTTGTTAATGTCACTTGATGCTTGATGATGTAATGTTGATTCCCATAAGGACGAACTTGTGAAAGAGAAGAGAAAAAGAGTAGTCAAATATGTGTATATGAAAAATTTGATCCAAATGTGTAAAAAGTGTGTAAAAGTATGTAAAAATGTAAAAAAGAAACATGTGCACCTGATCCGTGATGAGTGAAAAGAGTAGAGATGATACTGAAAATGCTATAGAAGAACATTTTTTTGGGCGATCTCGTGCCAAGAATGAGTTTTTTGGGTGATTTCATGCCAAGTGCAAGTTTTTTGGGTGAACTCACGCCATGGAAGAAGAGTATAATGAGAAAGGTCTAGTGTTATTCTCCATCCAATAACTCGATTCCCAATGCTTTATACACCACTACAAATAGTGTGATCTTGATTTATTTAAATCAAATCCATTTCGATCCAATGCGAATATAAAAAAGGAGAAAACATGCATCTTTGATTGTTAAAGGATTTGTGCTGTCTTTGAGAAATATGTTGATTTGAGAAATATCCTCATACTACCCCTGGTCATAGGTTCCCAAGAAGGGTCGGGAGTGCCTGGCACTCATGTCTATGTCTTGCACTAGTGTTTGTGCTATGCTAAAGACCCAAGTCAAATTCTCAGCCATTTAAAGACTTTATATTGTGTTGATCATGTGATGAACTATGAATGTGAACTCTTTTGAATGGGGTGAATGATTCACCTAATGATACCCCCTCATTTGGGGTGCATGTGGTGTTGAAAGGAGTATGTGGCCTAAAGAGAGGATTATATGCTGATTTGAAACGATGTGCTATAGGGGGAGGGAATGTTCTTGGTAGAAAAAGGCACATGCAAATAAAGTGGCTGAAAATAAGTGCTACTTGTGTTGGTCGTCAAATAGGACTTTTTAGAGGAGCAACAGTCAGGGGACAAGAAGTCCCTCCTCTTTAATGGGAGAGGTTCCCTTATTCTGAAACGAACTTATTTACAAATATACAGAACATTATTTTATGGTTAAACTTGGATATTACGAAAGTGCTTTTCACCAGGATCATCAGCTACGCAAGGACTGAGGAAAAAGAATAAGAAGATGAGCGAATAGCAACATTCAGAATTATAGATAGCAGAATAATTCTTCGTGTATGCGAAGCTTCAAAAGATTTAAGACAAGATCATTTGAATGAGATTAAATTTAAAGACACAAAGTTCCATAAATAACCTTCTTCGAATTTATTAGTCAAGGACACAAAGTTCCTTCTTGGTTGTACAAGATCGCTGTATTTGCAAAACTGGACAGTATGCAATCAGAGAGACCAAACGAGTTAAGAACAAAATGATCTTCACAATATTAAAGGAAAACACAGAGACAACAAGAATCAGATAGACAAAGAATGGAAAGCCCTTTTGTATTGATTTCTTTAAGATTTATTTACACTTTCAGCAAATATCCAAGTTCTTCCTCCTCCTCTAAAATGGCGCAGAAGGCCATTATATAGTTTACAATTCGGTTACTCCTCGTAACCGTTTCTTTTAACTAGAGAATAGTTAAGGACTGTTAATTGCAATGCCTTAACTAATTACATGGAATACGAAAGGAGTGGGAAGAAGAAAGAAGGATGGAGAAGGGGACAGGTGGCCAGTTCTGAGAGGGACCCACTGTCTTCAGAAACCGCTGCTTGAATCTTTCTAACGTCTCAGCTCTGTATTTGCCATGAGGGACACACCAGACGTTTCATCTTGAGGATGACAATGAGTGTCTTTGAAAACTGATGCAACCAGCGTCTTGAGAGCTTCGTCCTTCCGCCAGCTGTCCTTGAAATTTGATCTTCGGATTGATAGCATCAGAGCCGCAACTTAAATTCATATTTTGAAAAACAGCATATTCGGGTCGAGCGGGAAAAACTAAGTATGAATTGCCTTAGGTTCACTTGGGACATGTGAGACGCGAATGCGCGAAACACGAGGCTCGGCCGATTCGGGCGAAACGGGGAGAAGACGCACAAATGAATTTGGGACAATTGGGACAAAAATGTGCGAAGTGCGCGACTCGGGCGGTTCGGCTGAAATTGGAACAGTTTGCATTTTTGGCTTCGGGACACTTGGGACAAAAATGTGCGAAGCGCGCGCTGACTCAAGGCGGTTCGGCCGAAAATGGAACAGAGCAATTTTGAACTCGGGACAGTTGGGACAAAATCGGGCGAATCGGTGAAAATGGAACAACAGGTCCGTTTGAACTTGGGACATCTGGGACAAAAAGTTCCGGAGTACGCGGTTCGGGTGGTTCGGCCGATCGGGGAACAGAGCGCACTTTGATTTTTTTTTTTGGGACACTTGGGACAAAAACATCCGACGGGCCCGAAAATGGGACAATTTCGGGGATTTCGGCCGGTCGGAGAACAGAAAGCACTTTCGTACTTGGGACAGGCGGGACAAAAACTTCCGACAGGCCCGAAATACATACAAAATGACCCAAAACACAGATTTTCTCAATTTTCACGGCTTAGGCACTTCAGAGAAAACACTCATAACTCAAAATTTTGAAATTTTACTTCTATCAGAACAGGGAATTTTGAGTGAACAACAGCTGGCTCCTTCTGGGGATGACTTGGTGTAAATTCAAAAGATGAGACAAGGCAAGAACTTAGAGAACTCGGTGAAGCAGACCAGTGCCTTATCCATTGGGCAACGGAGTCGAAAACAAACCAATACAGAGGGCAACACACACAACAGAAGGGAAACACACCAAAAGCAGAAAAAGCAAAAACACGGTACATAATATACAAAGGGACTCCCTAGTCACCTAGGACTTGAACAACTTCAAATACTGCCCACTATAAGGAAGTGGGAGGGGAGAACCATCCATGTAATCAAGATAGAAAGAGTCCTTACCAGCAAAGTGTCTTATCTTGAAAGGACCAAGCCACAGAGAATCAAATTTTCCATGGCTACCACGAGGTTCATGTCTTTTGTCCCACAACAGCACGGTATCACCAACTTGGAACTCTCTGCTCCTAGCTTTCTTATCAAACAGAATCTTCACCTTCTGCTGGTGGGCAGATATTCTGTCAGCAACCTCCAATCTATCCTCGTTCAGTTTGTGCAGGTACATGATCCTTTTGTCCAGAGCATCACTGAAACTAGTGTCTTCAATGGCCTTCATCAGGTGCAAGGCTGGTAGTTCCACTGTCACTGGCAATTGAGCCTCTACTCCATACACTACTTGAAAGGGGGACATTCCAATGGCTCTTTTAGGTGTGATCCTGTCTGCCCAAAGAGCATCATAAAGTTTCTTATGCCAGTTTCTCTGAGATTCATTGACCAACTTTCTTATGATAGTCACCAGATTCTTGTTGGTAGATTCTGCTTGTCCATTTCCCTGGGGATAATAATCTGAAGAATGAGCCAGAGAGATGCCATACCCGTAGCAGAAATCCATTATCTCAGTTGAGGAGAAGTTTGAGGCATTATCTGTTACAATCTTGTTAGGTACACCATACCTAACCAAGATGTTCTCTTTGATGAAGTTGCATACTACTTCAGAAGTGGTGCTCTTGACTGGAATAGCTTCCACCCATTTGGTGAAGTAGTCAGTGGCAGTTAGCACATGAGTGTGTCCCGCACTAGAAACAGGGTTGAGTGTACCAATGAAGTCTAGACCCCACTGTTGAAATGGTTCCTCGATCACAACTGGCTTGAGAGGCAAAGCGGCCAGTTTGGGTCTTCCCACAAAAGTCTGACAGGCCTCACATTTATCCACCCACTTGGATGCATCTTTGAACAAGGAAGGCCAGTAATACCCTCCACGGAGTATCTTATGAGCTGTGACTGTAGATGAATAGTGCCCTCCACATGCCTGATCATGAAAAGCTGAGAGCAACTTTCTCTGTTGTTCCTTGTCTACACACTTCAGAAATCTCCCGTCCAAACCACGCTTGAACAAGGCATTTTCCCACAATACATATTGTGCTGATCTCAATTTAACAGTCCTCTTTTCTTTAGCAGTTAAATGAGAGGGGCATTCCCCGTAGGTGAGAAAATGGGCGATGTCAGCATACCATTCATCAACTGAACTCAGGAATAGAACAGTAGGAAGGTCAGCTTTCTTCTCCAATAACTCATGTTGGGCTCCTTCAGCAATGAGCTCGCAAAGACCTTTTCCCCGAACCAGCTTGGTTGGCTTGATATCAAGGTCATACTCCTGGACCTTAGCCACCCAGTTTCCCCTCTTGGATCCAAATTCTTGTTGCGTGAGAATTGACTTTACAGTCGTATCTGGGACCAGCACCGTAGAGTGAGAGTTGAGGATATAGAAACGGAACTGCTTGACAGCTTTGACTACTGCAAAGGCATGCTTCTCCATCATGGTGTACTTTAGCTCATGGTTCTTCAGGATATAGCTCATGAAGGCAATGGGTAGCTCATGTTTATCAGAATCTTCTTGGGTTAAGACAGCAGCCAGAGTACTATCTGTAGCGTAGCAATAGATAATGAAATCCTTGCTGAAATCGGGGTAGGCCAAAACTGGAGTTTTAGCAATAGCTTTCTTGATACCCTCAAAGGATTCCTTTCCTTCAGAAGACCAACCAAATGCTTGCTTTCCTTTCATCATCTGAGAAATATTCAAAGTTAATTCAGCAAAATCAGGGATGAATCTTCTTAGAAAATTGATCTTACCGAAAAAGGAATGCACGCCCTTTTTTACTAGTAGGGAGAGGAATCTGTTGGATGGCTTGAACTCGTTCAGGATCAATCTTGATGCCATCCTTTGAGACAATGTGTCCTAATAGCTTTCCCTCTGTAACACAGAAGACAGATTTTTTAGGATTCAGGGAGATTCCATGCTCTCTACATCTCTGCAGAACTGTTTCCAGGTGATCGAAATGATCTGCTCTTGTCTTTGAAAACACTGTCAGGTCATCAAGGTATATGACAATACATTTCCCTTTCAAGCTCCCAAAAGCCAGATCCATAGCTCTCTGGAAAGTGGCACCGGCATTAATCAGCCCAAAAGGCATTCTCTTGTAGGCAAAGGTACCCCAAGGAGTGGTGAAGGCTGTCTTGTGTTGATCTGCAGTGTCGACCTCTACCTGATTGTATCCCGAGAATCCATCAAGCATAGATAACATCTCGGATCCTGTTACTGCTTGCAAAATCTGATCCATCATAGGCAGAGGGTAGTTATCTTTCAGAGAGGCCTGATTCAGGTTCCTGAAATCAACACAGATGCGGATCTCACCATTCTTCTTCCTAACAGGTACAATGTTTGCAATCCAAGTCGAATGGTGAATGGGAAAGATGATTTTAGCCTTCAGCAGTTTCTGAATCTCCTGAAATATGGTGTCAGCTATCTTTGGGTTGTACTGCCTCTGCTTCTGCTTGAAAGGCTTGATTCCTGGCTTGAGAGGGATAGAGTGCTGCATTTCTTTTGGCTTGAAGGCTTTTAGATCTTCGTAAGAATAAGCAAGCACATCCTTATATTTCCTTAGAAGGTCAATTGCTCTTCTCCTTTCATCTGATGTGCAACACTTCCCGATATTTACCAGCTTCGGGCCATCAGAACTTCCAATATCAATCTTATCATACTCAGCTGATTGCTGAGGTCCAGTGGAAGCTTTAGATCTCACGTATCTGTCATGTTTATCAAACAACTCCTCCAAACTCACTAAACCTTTGGGAATCTTATTTCCTTTGAGCTTAATGCACCCTTCCTGATCAGTTTCTTCTCCTTGGGTGACGGCTTGGTCAGAAGACACGCTCTCACGAGGCAGGTTGTCACTTCCTTCGAAATACAGTTGTTCAAAATTGCCCTTGAGCTCCAGGAAGGAAAGCAAATGCTGGTCGTCGTTGAAGACTTGCCAGTTATTAGTATTGTCAGGGACACTAGGTCGGTGGACCATCTCAATAGTGAACTTATCCTGAGAAAATTCAGGATGAGGAATCAACAGTGACCCTGAGACAGCCAGTGAATCAGCTCTGCTGTTCTTTTCTCTGGGAATTGCTTCAATGGAGAAGGCATCAAGGAATTCAATTGAATCCCAAACCTGATTCCGATAATGCTTCAGCCTCCCGTTCTTTACCTGAAACAGGCTTCTGACTTGCTTCACAATCAGCTCTGCATCACCACGAGCCAAAAGATTTTTAACACCTCGTTCTTTGGCCACTTGCAGTCCAAGGATGAGAGCCTCATACTCTGCTGTGTTGTTAGTGTTCTCAAACTGCAATTTAAATGAAAAGGGGTGCAGGCAGCCTTCAGGTGATATTAGCAGAACACCAGCTCCAGAGCCAGCTGAGGAACAACTGCCATCGAATTCTAAAATCCAGACACCATTGGGATCTTTAGGTGATATTTTGCAGGGTTGGATTTCATCAGGGGATAAAATCATGTAATTACCATGGCCCCTGTCCTCATAGAGTATTTGTGCCTTAGGATCATCAGTCTTCTGCACAATATACTCGGACTGCTTCTCAGGTAGTAACTTCTTCATTTGTCCATGGACAGGTATGAGTGCGTGTGACCAATCCATTTGAATCTCTCCACCCACATCTTTACAGAAGTTCCTACTTAGCAACATTCCATAGGAAGGAGGAATGTCTGCTACTAGGATGGTAGCCAAGACCTTCTTCTCAGGTAAAGCAGCAAAAGCCACTTGTGCATCTTTAATCCTTCCAACTAAAGGTACTTCCTTACTTTCCATGGAGTAGCAAGATCCATAAGTGCGAGTAAGGGTCAAGCCTAAAGCATGAGCTACTTTAGCGGGCATCACATTATCTGAGGCTCCGGAATCTATGACACAGTTACTGAGCCTGTGGCCAGCTATAAGGAGTGTTACATAGAAAGGCTTGATCTTGTCACCAGGTGAGGTGACAGCAGCTACTAGACTGGGCTGTGGTGTAGAAGGAGGTGTGGGCAAAAGGCCTTTGGAGGTGGTCTTGGAATGGGAATTTACAAATTGGATCATCTTGGCAAAAGCTTTTGGATGGGTTTGGTAATATTCAGCCTCTGAAATTTGAACTTTGGTCCTTTTTAGATGATCTACAATGTCAAAGGATCCAGAGGTGGATGGTCCATCATCATTTGGAATTTTAGGCTTATCAACCCTAGGAGAAAAAGAAGAAGAAGAAGCAACTTTGGGAGCAGGATTGATAGTACTTACCTTTGGTGCAGATGAGGTAGGGATAGGAGATCCTCTTACGCAATTACGAGGATAGTTACTGCATGCTCCTTGGATTTCTTTAGGGGTGTCACCTTCTCCTTCGCCTTATGCATTCTCGAGTCATGATAGCAAATGATTCACTTTGTTCATATCTGCTACCACTTCATCATAGTCATCTGCATCATCAATGCCTTCAGTGGTAAAGAAATTGACTCGAGATCCCTCGGGTTCTTCCGCCTCATCATCGAATTCCTCCAGGAACTCCTCACAAGCTTCATTATCATCTTCTGGCTCTTCAACCTCGCAAGTTGCATTCACAGGAACTTTGACGGGAGGTCCTTCAAGTGCTAGTCTTGTGTGAGGAGCAGGCAACCGATTTCTAGGCTGAAAATTTCTTCTTGGAACATCGGCATACGGGGCATGCTGAGCTAGTTGTTTCTTTATAGCGACGAGATCATTTGCAAGTTTCTGGACTAATGGATCAGTATTGGGTCCAGAGGTGGAAGGGGAAGAAGCAGCAGATTTAGATTTGGGAGGATCTCTCTTCAACTTCCCTGACATGATCAGGTCGTCCTCGACACTAACAGCCAGTTCTTGATCCAGAATTAACGTTCCAAGATTAGCCCTTCTTAGAGCATAACTGACTTTAGGCGTTTGGGCATTCAAAAAGAAACATTTTTGAATTTGATCAACCGGTCGAGTATTTACAGGAATTTTGTTGATCAATCTGTTGAACCGAGCCACAAATTCTCTCATAGGTTCTGATGGATCTTTCTTTATCTGAGAAATCTGGGCAAGCAGGGCATGCACATCTTCTGCCGGCTTGAAACGGCTTTCAAATTGAGTTCTCATTGTATTCCAGTCGGTGATGGCACCAGCCGGAAGGTGATAGAACCAGTCAGCAGCATTATCCTGTAACGTCTCAACGAACAGTCTTACTGAGACGTCTTCATGTTCAACCCCCAAGACTCCACAGGCAACTATGAATGCTGCAATATGTTCATCAGGGTGAATTTTGCCATCTCCTTTAAATTTTGGGAAGTTCTTTCGGTTACCTCTAGGTAACTCATGCAAAGGCTGCGCAAGAGCCAGGGGCCCGACACGTTGACCCCATGGTAATTGTGCCATTCTTGGAAATACGGCTTGGAGGGGAACTGTAACACCGGCAAGGATCAAAGCTCGTAGATTAGGACTAGCAGGCTCTGAAGGAATACCACCCGCAGGACTTCTATCTTGGACAGGTGGAGTGCTCGTCGAACGAGTTCTTCTATTGGAAGGGAAAGGAAAACCCTGTTGCTCTAAAAGCTGAAACTGAGAATCTTCGATACCAAGGGCCCTTCTCCCTCTAGTGAAACGTGGAGTCGCCAGATCAAAGGATGATCGAAAAAATTGCAGTACTGGAATGCGATTTTCCCAGCGGAGCTGGAATGCAAATTTCCTCCCAGCGGAGCTGGAATGCAAATTTCCTCCCCAGCGGAGTCGCCAAAAACTGTTGGTCGTCAAATAGGACTTTTTAGAGGAGCAACAGTCAGGGGACAAGAAGTCCCTCCTCTTTAATGGGAGAGGTTCCCTTATTCTGAAACGAACTTATTTACAAATATACAGAACATTATTTTATGGTTAAACTTGGATATTACGAAAGTGCTTTTCACCAGGATCATCAGCTACGCAAGGACTGAGGAAAAAGAATAAGAAGATGAGCAGAACAACAACATTCAGAATTATAGATAGCAGAATAATTCTTCGTGTATGCGAAGCTTCAAAAGATTTAAGACAAGATCATTTGAATGAGATTAAATTTAAAGACACAAAGTTCCATAAATAACCTTCTTCGAATTTATTAGTCAAGGACACAAAGTTCCTTCTTGGTTGTACAAGATCGCTGTATTTGCAAAACTGGACAGTATGCAATCAGAGAGACCAAACGAGTTAAGAACAAAATGATCTTCACAATATTAAAGGAAAACACAGACAATAAGAATCGAGATAGACAAAGAATGGAAAGCCCTTTTGTATTGATTTCTTTAAGATTTATTTACACTTTCAACAAATATCCCAGTTCCTCCTCTTCTAAAATGGCGCAGAAGGCCATTATATAGTTTACAATTCGGTTACTCCTCGTAACCGTTTCTTTTAACTAGAGAATAGTTAAGGACTGTTAATTGCAATGCCTTAACTAATTACATGGAATACGAAAGGAGTGGGAAGAAGAAAGAAGGATGGAGAAGGGGACAGGTGGCCAGTTCTGAGAGGGACCCACTGTCTTCAGAAACCGCTGCTTGAATCTTTCTAACGTCTCAGCTCTGTATTTGCCATGAGGGACACACCAGACGTTTCATCTTGAGGATGACAATGAGTGTCTTTGAAAACTGATGCAACCAGCGTCTTGAGAGCTTCGTCCTTCCGCCAGCTGTCCTTGAAATTTGATCTTCGGATTGATAGCATCAGAGCCGCAACTTAAATTCATATTTTGAAAAACAGCATATTCGGGTCGAGCGGGAAAAACTAAGTATGAATTGCCTTAGGTTCACTTGGGACATGTGAGACGCGAATGCACGAAACACGAGGCTCGGCCGATTCGGGCGAAACGGGGAGAAGACGCACAAATGAATTTGGGACAATTGGGACAAAAATGTGCGAAGTGCGCGACTCGGGCGGTTCGGCTGAAATTGGAACAGTTTGCATTTTTGGCTTCGGGACACTTGGGACAAAAATGTGCGAAGCGCGCGACTCGGGCGGTTCGGCCGAAAATGGAACAGAGAGCAATTTGGAACTCGGGACAGTTGGGACAAAATCGGGCGAATCGGCCGAAAATGGAACAACAGGTCCGTTTGAACTTGAGACATCTGGGACAAAAAGTTCCGGAGTACGCGGTTCGGGCGGTTCGGCCGATCGGGGAACAGAGCGCACTTTGATTTTTTTTGGGACACTTGGGACAAAAACATCCGACGGGCCCGAAAATGGGACAATTTCGGGGATTTCGGCCGGTCAGAGAACAGAAAGCACTTTCGTAATATCCAAGTTTAACCATAAAATAATGTTCTGTATATTTGTAAATAAGTTCGTTTCAGAATAAGGGAACCTCTCCCATTAAAGAGGAGGGACTTCTTGTCCCCTGACTGTTGCTCTTCTAAAAAGTCCTATTTGACGACCAACATACTGTAAAAAAAAAAAAACACATATAGAAGACAATATGTAAGCTAGCAAGAAAGAAACAATGTAGACCATGAAAAGTTGGTTGGAAATATGGGACATCACTCATAATGTCACAAGACAATCAAGACTAAAGCTACTAAAATCATATAGTGTGCACAAAAGAAAAATAATAGCCTATAATGGTGAATAATGACAGATAATAACAAGTAATGTAATAGACAACCATGGTGATAAATAGTTCTTGCAAAGAAAATGCTGCACATGAAGCACCCGTTAGTATGTTAGAAAGATAAAAAGTATGTTAAAGCATGTATGATCCAATATAGTTGTGTGATAATGAAAATAGGAAGTAGTATAAAATGAAACAATAACACCTATGATGTGCATGAAAATAGATGCCCCAAGAATCCACTATGGGACCGGTAATAGTACAATACCAAACATATGTGTTATGTATAACAATACATGTAAAGGATGCATTCATCGCTAGAAGGAATGTGCATGTGTATATAAAAAAATAATGACATATGAAATATTTGTCTAGCACAAGTAATTAAAATGTACATGCAAGCATAAATAAACAAGAACAATGTGCAACCAAGATATACAATATGTTGTGAGTGTGAATGGAATGGAATGCAAAGTGAGTGTGATACGAGTTGCGTGCCCCCCTGAGCAAATGTGAATGAGTATGCATGAGATGAGTTTAATTTATAAATTCTCCCTTAGCAGTCAATAATGAACCATAAAATAAGATTACATCATCGAAATGGTTGGAATGCACATTTGAAATATATGATCGATAAAGCTAGAGTGTATAGAGTGAGTGAGTTTGGTGAGGTTCATTTTAGATTGATACCCTCGGCGAGTCAAGTGTGAACCGTGGAACTAGAGCATGTCATTGGGAAGTGTGTTGTGATGGGTTTTCATGAGAAATATGTGTTGTGAATGTGGTGATGTATGGTGTGAGGTTCATGAGTGTATTAAGCGCTCAACGGTCAAGTGTAAACCATAGAATACGAATGCACCATTTGGTAATGATGTGAGATTTATGTGTAGTATCATTTAAGATGTATAATGTTAAGTGGGGTTTTAAGTGGCTTACTGAGGAGAGTGGCAAGGTGATAGATGCCACCCCCAAGCTTTTCAGTGACAACATAAGGACCTAGCCAATTAGAATTGAACTTGCTTTTGAAAGGAGTTTCAATGTTCATGTTTTTATGATTTTATTTTAAGAAAAGGTCACCAAATTTAATTGCAAGGAAGATTTTTACGATTATATGCTTGAGAGATGTGAGATTAATATTCTTAAAGATGTTCAAGGGCTTGGACCCGGTAGGAGTCAAGCATTTCAAGTTCATGTGAGTGTTTTCCACGATATTCATTATCTTTGAGTATACATTTAAGTGAGACTCGTATTGATAGGATTTTGAGTTCCAGTGGAATAACGACCTCGATTGTATACTAGTGACAACAATGTAGCATTAGTAGGCATACGCACACTAGTGCGGTAGGACCAAAGAGTGTATAAGAGTTGATTGTTCCAGTCGTCATTGCTAGTGTCCACATTTTTGTGTAAGATTTTTCCAATGGTCTTATTAGCAGCTTTTTCTTGGCCATTAACCTATGGGTAATAAGGAGTAGATAATTATTGTTTAATATTGAATTTTGCACAAATATTTTTAACATCCTTATTTTTGAAATAATATCCATTGTTAGTGATAATAGCAGAGGGGATGTCAAAGCGCGTAATGATGTGAGTAGTGATAAAACGACATATATCATGACCAGTGATAGTTTGTAGTGGTGTTGCTTTGACCCATTTAGTAAAATAATTTGTGGTAATAATAATATACTTGTGGCCATCGATCGATTCAGGATTGATCATGAAAATAAGGTCAAAACCCCATAAAGAGAAAGGCCATGAAGGGGTAATCAACTAAAGGTCATACATGGGTGCACGGTGGAGGTTTCCATGTTTTTGACATTTTCACAACATTTAGTGTATTCTAGGAAATATTTCTCTATAATAGGACAATAGTAGCCTTGAAATAAGAGCTTGTGTGACATAGGCTTTCCCTAGAAGTGGCAACTACATAGGCTATCATGGACTTGAGATATAGTGGTGGGAATATCTATGAGTCCTAGACATTGTAGTAAACAACCGTCAAATGAGAATTTAAATAGTTCCATACCAATGATGACATAATGTGTGGTCTCACACCATAGGTGATGAGCTTTGCAAGGTTGAAGGCCATCAGTAATGGTTTGTTGATAAAGAAAGTTATATATTAGAGTGAACCATTCAGGATGGTTAGTACTGCATGTGATGACACAAGCTTCAAGAAGTGAAGTGTGAATAGAGGGTTGTAGTAAGTTCCTGATTATGAACATGGCTTTCTTGTCAGTGATATCTTGAGGAATAAGCTATGTTGCATTGGTTATAGGATCCACATGACAATTATCTTTACGAGGAATAATAGTAAGAGAGTAAGTCTCGAATGTAGATAAGAGCTCTTTAAAAAGGTTATTATATGGCACGAGATATTCCTCTTTTGTGTGGTACTTATCATTGAATTGATTAATAACAAGTTATGAATCACCATGTATGCAGATGTTGCAAATAAGGAGCTTCTGGGTGGTAATTTGGCTGATATTGATAGCTTCATACTCAACAATGTTATTGATGCATGACAAACCTAAGTGATATGCAAAGGGGAGATGATCTCCATGCGGAATGATAAATACTATCCTAACCCCAATGCTAGAATCATCTCCAAGTGTTAGTATCAAAGGTGTAAGATGTGGAATCATCTAAAAATAATCACAAATAGGGGATGCATCTGGTAGAGGTGCCTCAACTAGTTGATCAATGATAACTTGGTATGATTTATTTTTATGGGATGAACATGGAGTGAAATTTTGTAAGTAGCACAACCCATTGAGAAAAACATCCCGAGAATGTGTGTGGGACATTAGATAGAGGGTTTACCTTGGTAATTATATGAACTTCATTGTTAAGAAGGTAGTGGCATAAGTTGTCTTCTACAAAGACAAGGCAAAGGCATAATTTCTTGATATAACTATAGTTGCATTCATAAGAGAGTAAAGTCCGACTGACATAATAGATAGACCTCTCGTGTTGAGAATCATCGTGTTGCATTAAGAGGGATCCTAAATCATGAAATGTGGTAGGAATATAACAAGAAAGGCTCCTCAACTGTGGGAGGGACTAGGACAGGAGTGGATTTAAGAGATATGATTTAATAGTGTCAAATGATTGTACGCAATGATCATCCTAGAAAAATTTAGTATCCATCTTCATCAAGCATGTGAATGGTTGGGTTTTATCACTAATCATTGTCAATGACGATAAACAGTCGAATGGCTTGGATTTTCCCTTGTAATAAACATAACTGATCTAAATTTTGAGGTGTAAGTATGTTAATAATTTCCCTAATTTTACCGGGATCTATTTCAATACCATGTTACAAGATAATGTATCCAAGGATCTTACAGGTTGTAACTCCAAAAATACACTTCTTTGGATTTAAGCATACTTTATATTGTCATAAATATTTAAAGAGTGTGTAAAGATCTTGAACATCTGTAGAACAATGTCATGATTTAGCAAGTATATCATTGTAATGCCTCTATTGTGTTGATATCTGTACTTGATTCTTTGTGAATAGTTGGAAAATGTTGACATGTGATTCTTTTATGGGTTGTGCTCTTTTGAACTGTTTAATCATGTTTTCTAGAATGATATCAAGTGCTTATAAGATTTGGTTTGTTAATCATTCTTATGGCAATATTCGTACTTGTGTTGTTGATCATGAAGTACTTACTTAACTGGTTTTTGAAAGGAACTTAGTGATTTCAGCTTGTGAAAAGTGTAAATCAGGTTCTTGGAACAGATTAAGCAATTAGGTAATCTAGTAAGCTATTTAAGGTCTTGATATAATTTCTACTTCGAGACTATTGTATTGATATTGGATGTAGGATAACACCTTGGATCAATTGTAATGATCTAAGGTATTCTCCTAAATTGATATGTTATTATGACTATAAGTTGTAAGGCTACTTGAATTCTTGATGATTTCTAGAATTGCAATTTTATATGCTCATATCATGTGGACTATGAATCTAATTTAATTGTCGGGTTGCACTACTAAATTGAAGGCATGAAATTGTTAAAGCAAGTTTGGTTCGTTCTTGACAAACTGCTTAGTGGCTTTAAGTGGGTTAATATGTAATAATATTTTGATTGTTTTCATTGTTATTAGGTAACCTAAGCTAACCTATGCTAAGGTGATGTTTAAATTCCTAAGTGACTCTATGTGCATTTGATTAAATGTTGACAACCTAACCTAAGGTTGATATAGGCATGTTGATTTAAATAAATCCTAACCTATCTAAGGGATCCTATGACCTAACCCTAAATACCTAACTATGGTTAGCATTTATGAAAGGGGTTAGTGGAATGGTTAAGCAAATTGGGTGCCATCCCATACTCATACTTGGTAAATTAAATAGTTTTAATTGATGGCCACCACCACCCTTTGGCAGAAGACCAAGTCAGACTTGGCCATGCATGCTAAGTTCGTGGCTAATGGTATAGTGAAGGCTTGGAAAACTATTAGTGTGATTACTAATTTAGAATAGTGAGATTGCGGTTGGTGGTATTTAAGGAGGTAACTGAAAGTCCTACCTTGGAATTAATGACATTGGGTAAACCAAAAACCACCTTGGGAAAACAATGATGGTTTTGTTTTTTTTATTATTGGCAAATAGTTTTTTGAAAGGGACTATACCCTTGAATACAAAAGAAGGCCTGAGAGCCGAATAAGAGTGAGAAACAGAGAGAATGGATCAAGATCCAAGTGTTACAATGAAGCTCCAAGTAGCTCAGAAACAACTACTCAAACGAGACAAAACAACAAAAAACAAAAAAAAGAAAAAGACCGCGAGAAAAACAACAAAAAAACAACTAAAAGCAGCAGAAGCATCCAGAACTACTTCTTGGCAGCTTTATCGATACTGATCTTGACTCTCTTCTAGGCATGAAACATACTCAAAGTAGTCATATGGGCAGCATCAGTCTTATCAAGCTCCTCAATGGCTATTTTGCTTTCTTTTTCGTTGCCCCAAAGTGCAGCAGGGACACCGCTGAGGTTGGAAACACTTTTGGCATGACCCTCGATGAACTCCTTAATCACCCTAAAAGAGGCAATTTTGTAATCATGTATATTTTTGGCCTTCCCTAAGTGGGAATCTAAGGAGGTCAAACTTCTTGTATATGTCTTCAATCATTGCTATCAATGTTCCCCTCCCCCTCCATGCTTTTCTTTCCTTTCTGCTTGCTGTGTTCTTGACCTCATCCTTGGCCAATTTCATCTCACCCTCTAAGGCCTCCAACCTCTTAGAAGAGCTATCCATCTGCACTTCCGGGGACCGGCACTACCGATATTCAAAGCAGTCATCATGTGTAATCTCAAGTTCAAAAGGCTCCTTCTCCACAAAGAGGAGACTCGAGGTTGAGCTTCCCCGGAGGCCTTGGTGACCAATTTTTAGAGGTAGAGGCGAGGTGGGTGACGGGAGTAGTAGCAGGGGGAATGGAAGGAGAAGTTTGTGTAGCCGGCATGGGGGTGGAAGCAATGGTGGCGGGGACAAGCGGCGAGGCGGCAGCGGGAGAAAAGCAGGGCAGCAAGAGCAGAGCCCATCAAAGGGGGAGCCGGGCTAGGAGAGGAAGGAAGACCAGGGTACTTAAGAAGGCAACATTTATGAATCAACAAAATAAGTCCTTGATGCAAGGGAATCACCCGGGTGTGCTTCTGAAACTCCAAAATGGAGCGTTCAAGGAGTTCAGCAGATAATGGGGGAAGGAAACCAATCGATTCCTACGGAAGTGGTTTAGAAAGATAAGATGCTTAACAAGGACAGTGACAAACCTACCTTCCAAGGAGATGAATCGAATCATCATGCGAGTAACCTCATCATAGGGTGGAGGAATTGAGCTGAAAAGCAGGCCCACTATGCCAAATGTGAGCTTCTCAGTTCCCTCCACAAATCTTCTTTCTTCAGCATCTCTGTCAACCCTTTTGTTGAAGAAGCGGTATCCCTCCAAACTAAGGCTGGTCACTTCAGTAATAAGATCTTCATTGACCAATATCTTCTGTCCCCCATAGTCAACAGTTCGCTCTTTCCACTCCTTAGCAAAGTGCACATAAATTCTTTGGTCATGCCCCTGCACCTTATCTATGAAGTTGGTGAAGCCTCCTTTGCTGAGAGTGTTCCAAAGCTCTGTATTTTCCTTCCAGTCGGGGTCCGCGCATGGCTCAATTTGGTAGGGAGGTCCTCCCATCTTCTCTGTGATATATTGGTTACAAAAATTTCCCAAATGTCTGTGAGCGTAGAGACCTGTCCACTTCTTGCTGTTGAAAGCCGCACTAAACTGGAGACTATAGCCGTTGCTCTTCTCTGGCAACGGCTGCGTAATCGCTGAACTTGAGCCTGCAGGAAGTCACGTGTGAGAGTAACCCTTTCCCTGTCAACAATCACATTACAACTATCATCGGTTTCCAAGGAGATATGAATCTGGATTTCAACATCTGTAGTACATCCCGCATGCGCAATTTTCAAATCAAAATAACTCCACTTGAAGTTCCCCAAATAATTCTTACTATCATGTATATTTGATATTATTTGCATGATCATATTCATTAAAGCAACACGTGTGAGAGTGTTATTGATGCTGATCTTCATCCAAAGATTAAGACTCATCTCTAAGGATTGCTTGCATATGAAGGTCCGCATGAATGCTTTGTTGTGTAGCTGATTAGGGATACTGTTGTTATCCCAGACGGTGAAATTTACATTAATGCCATAATTGGCGAGTGCATCCACCAATTTATTACCCTCCCTGTAAGTATGCATGATTCGATGCTATTGAAGGTATGACTGATGCTTATGGATTCAGCGATAAAATCCTTAATACTCCAACTAGGAGATGAGGACTGATTAAGAAGTTTAATGATATTTAGGGAGCCCCCTTCAACAACTAGGTTCTGAATATTTTGAGCCTGTGCAACTCTCAAGCCCCAGAGAGAAGATAATGCTTTGGCAAAATGATTGGTTTGAACTCCCATTTTTCCAGCATATGTAGCAACCAAATTACCTTTGTGGTCCCGTATTGCTCCTCCTCCTGCCGCTGTCCCAGGGTTTCCCTTAGAGGCCCCATCAAAGTTCAACTTGTACCAATTAGAATCAGGAGGATGCCATTTGATCGAAGATCTATCTATACTATTCCCAGGATTGCTCCAATTTCCAATCTGCCAATTGGATAAGATGTACTCTTCATTCTCAGGATAACTCTTGTTCTTGGGAGGTTTAAATCTGGCAATATCCTCTTTGATACCTTTAGAAATTTTGCCAATACTGAGTTTATAATTTTGTTTCTTATTTCTGAAAATGATATCATTTCTATCCTTCCAAATCCTCCAGATTAAATGTGGGATAGCCAATTTCCAGATCCTTTTGATAACACAATGCCTAAAGGGTGGATTCCATTGATTCCATAGCTGATTAAGATCCTTCGGTAACACCCAGAGAGCTTCGAATTTAGAAAGGACAAAGTTCCAAATTCTATTGGCATAATCACAATGTATGAACAGGTGACTGATATCTTCATAGTCATTCCTACAAAGATGGCACCAATTAGGAATTATAAATCCTCTTCTCATCAGTTGTCGGTGGTGAGAATTCTACCTCGATGGCCAGCCACAGGAAGAAATTTATTTTGGGAGTTAATTCAGGCATCCAAATCTTGTTCCAATTAAAATCAGATTGATTACTATGAAAAAGATTGATATAACCAGATTTGACTGAGTACTTCCCATCATGGGAATTGTTCCAAACCAGTTCATCCTTGGAATCCAAATGACTTAATCGATTTGACAATGATGGTTTTGTTACAAATATATTGTGTAACATTATTAATATATTGTAATATTATTAATAATGAGTATATATAAACTCATATTAATAATATAGTTAGTATTTGAGTGAGTTGCGAGAACAACTCACGTAGCTATTTTGGTGTGTGAGAGAATAAAGGTTTGTTAGAGTGATTCTAGAGATAAGAGAGAGAGATGAGGAAGACTAAGTGATAAGACTTGACTCTTAGATTGTAGCATCAATCATTTGTATAAGAATCTATCTCTAGATGAATACAATATCCTGAATGATATCTAAATTCAATATAATTATATTCGGTGTTTTTTATATAATTGTGTAGTGTTCAACAATGGTATCGAGAGAAGGATCATGTTATGTATAGTTTGATTATCATATTAGGGAATTTGGACTTCGTTATCGCCTACTTTAATGGTAGATTTTTTATATGAGAAGTATTTTGCGAGAGATTATTTCGAGATAGCTATTATTCTATTTATGTTTGTTCATGATTACATTTTGTAATTGGTGTGTGGATCTTTCTTTGGATCTTTGCCATATATTCTTGAGGAGATTTGTGGATCTATGCATAGAAACATCATGACATCTTGTGGATTCGCTTCAAATGATCTCATCATTTTGTCTTCCATTTACATGTTATGTCGCAGTTCAACTCTGAGATATGATCATTGTGCATTGTCTTATCTAATACATTTGAGCACAAAATTATTTTTATTTTATAAGCTTTGTCTCGAGATATTCACCTAATGTACCATGAGAAAAACATGCACATTGGGATCAATTGTTCAACATTGAGCAAAGTCTTGTGAGGAGCAATGAATAGAAATCACAAATAATTGAGTCCAAATTTGGTAGAAACGTGCAGACCATAACCTTTTGGAGTTCATGCATGAAAAACAACTCCAAATTCATGTACAACTCAGTCATGAATAGATTTTAGGTCAAGTGATGAAATAAAATTTTGTTAGTACCATTTTTAATCTCTCATAACAAGCTCTCGACGTGTCAAACGGTTTGAAAAATGGAGTTTTGCATCTCAAGTTATCAACGAAACATTGAGTTCATGTCATATGCTTCCATATTAAAGGTTTTCATTTTTTTAAAGCTGTTTTAGGTGTGAATTCGTGGTATTTGATAAAGTAATTTTATTTTAAAAGGTACATAGTTTCCTTTAATTGTATATTATAGGTTTTATGACATTATTCATAAATAATCATTAGAGTCATTAAAAAAGTAATTTACATATTATTTTTTTAATCGTTTTATCATTTGTTAATGGTTTATAAGGCTTTAGTATCAGTAAGTCATGTTTTATGTTTGTAATGGAGAGATTTTCATCTCGTTATAATTAAAAAAATTATTGTCAAAGTAAAGACTATATTTGTGGTTTATAGGTTGTTCAAAAAGAGTCATTGTTGTAAGTGTCATTGTCCTCATATTAAAAATTTCAGTCATTCTAAAGTTCCCATGTTTAGTGTCAAATTTTCATATTCATTGCTAAATTTATTGTCATTTTCAAAGTTGTCCATCATTTTCAAAATGTCAAAATAGTCTCATTGTTAAAGTTAGAGTTGTCATTATAATTTATGAGTCATTGTCAAAATTGTGTATTTGTCAATGTTTGTCAAAAGTGTCATTTAGGTGATTATTAGGTTTATCAAATTAAAAAAATCTACAACACGGACACATTTTCGAGTGTAACTCGACATTTGATTTTTAAATGAACTTCAAAATTACATCTCACTGAGTTAAGCAGTGACATTTCATGGAGGAAGGAGGCAACGGAGGAAGGAGGTCAATCAACGACCTCTCGTCAGCCGTAAGCGATGGGACCACACAATGATGTTGTGGCATTTCATTTTCAATTGTGTGTTTATTTTCTGCAAATAAGAACAGATGAATCATACCTATTCATCTATTGTAATAAGTAAGCTCCTACGCGAGTGATATTTCCTACATTTTCTCTTGATGTCAGAGCATTGCAGAAGATCAGAAACACCAATGTAAGTTAGTTCGTGGATCTTGAAAAGGTTTGTGGGAGATCCAGAAAACCACATGAGGTGGATAGTTGATGGGTTCTGTCACGTCAAGGTTTTTGGTAAACCTGTTTAAAACCATGAAAGGAGAGAGCCTTTCTTTTGATCAAGGTCATGAGCCAAGTTGGGCATGCCACATGGGTGAGCATATTGCGTAAGGAAGTGTGATTATTTTTTTCTCCCATGTTAACATTAGGGGAGTGTATATTGGGAATTAATAATGTTAACAATAGGGGAGTGAATGTTACAAATATATTGTGTAACATTATTAATATATTGTAATATTATTAATAATGAGTTTATATAAACTCATATTAATAATATAGTTAGTATTTGGGTGAGTTGTGAGAACAACTCACGTAGCTATTTTGGTGTGTGAGAGAATAAAGGCTTGTTAGAGTGATTCTAGAGATAAGAGAGAGATATGAGGAAGACTAAGTGATAAGACTTGACTCCTAGATTATAGGATCAAGCATTTGTATAAGAAGCTATCTCTAGATGAATACAATATCCCAAATGATTTATAAATTCAATATAATTATATTCGGTGTTTTTATATAATTGTGCAGTGTTCAACAAGTTTTTGGAGAAAAGAAAGGAATCAAGTTTTTTTCTCATTTGGTCATTTGAGTTATTTTGCTCTGCATGTCGATTTTTTGTTTTTCGAACTCATAGTTCATTTTTGGATAAACATGAAGTTATCAATTGCATGGTGGAGGAAATAGTGGAAAAATTAATGCAATGGATATTAAACTAGAAAGATGGAGAGAAAAGGGTTTATGTGGAAGTTATTTCATTTTCTCTGTGGGATTTTTCGTGAAATCTTGGAGAAGAACTTAGAGAGATTGGAAAGGAATTGTAGGATCTCTACTAGGCATGATAGGATCTAACTCTTGAGATATTTTTCTCTATTTAATGGCTTCATGAAAAGAACTCTACTCTTATATGAAATCTAGTTCTCTGGTTTTGGGTTTTGTATATTTGTTTCTAAATTTGATTATCTATGTGTATCATGAAATATTTCTCCGAATGTGGTTTTATTTCGTTATTATTTCTTATGGGTTGTGTGTGTTTGACTATGAAGTACTAGTTCAATTTATGGGAATATTGGGTGGTGTTTTTATAATTGAATACCTTGTTAATTTATTTCACGTGCTATTTCAAGGTCTTTGTATCTTTTTTTTAGATACTTATCCTCCACATGGTTTTATGTATGTTTTGTATGAGGCATTTTATGCCTGAATTTGTGTTGATGGGAATAGAAATCGATAGGTTTTCTAGTTTTTTTGTATTCACCATTTTGACTTGTTATGGTAATGGGTGTTTGTGTATATCTCTGCAACCAACCTATTTGTTGTTTGACTTTGAATATCAAGTCAATTTTCCTAGTATCGACTATATATTTGGTTATTATGGCTTAAGTTTGAATGGAACTTCTTGTTAAATCCATACCCTTACTTGGGTGCTCGAGTTTCCATTCTTTGTTTATCACCTTGGAAATTGAATCGGGATTTGCTTATCCGGTTGCAACAGATCCGTTTGAAGTTTCTAAGTAGGCTAGGTTAATGATGAAGTATCATCACTTTATCCTCCATGACTTTAAGTCTTTGCAACTTATAAAAGTCATTCATTGATGGGATGGGAAGCTATTTTTTGGTTTATTCATTCATTTGACATAGTTTTGAGATATTTTTGTTATAATTTAGGTAACGTTGGTAAACTATTATCAACCCGTAGATTTTGTTAAGTTCATCCAGATGGCCTTGTTCGAACTGGATGCATTCTTCCTCTCTTGAATATGGTTTTGATAATTAGAATATCATGACCTCGGCTGTGTTTGTTCTCAACGATGAGTTAAGCCATAGGGTTCCCGGGGTCTTTAGGAGAATCTAGTACCTTTATGGTTGTCGTACTTGTTAAAAGAGTTAGATAAATCTGAATCGATGCATTTTTGCTATTGGTTAAATTTGGGAATGAAGTGGACTAATTATGGTTTGGTTTAAAACTTTTCTTCATGTCCTAGGTATGGAAGAAATATTGTCTCTCTTTTAGTTTTTTTGTTTCAATTAAGATATTGATCTTAATCTTGAAATGTCATAAAGTATTTGTTTAAATTTTATAACTGGATAGGAGCTTGATTTGATCCTTAACTTGAGATTGATGTTGATCATCAATAAATGATTATTCATATCTTGTTTAATATGAAAATAATGTGGATCTTATTTCTTAGTAAAAGGGTCTTTGATTGGAGTAAAAATTAAGGGAATTCATTTTAAGGTTCGATAATTCTTTCAAAATGTGTCTGCTTTTGCGTACTCATTTAGTCACTTATACTAATTTTGTTCAAATAGAATGGTGGCTTCATAACTTAAGTTATGAGATGATTGTTCGATCATAATATGTTTCTCATGTTGATGATATAGTTGAGTGTATTTGATTCTATATCATCTATGGTTTCTTGGTTCATATCTATTTGTTATGTAGACTAATGAAGTATAAACTTATACCTCCTTTTTATCAAGTTTCGGTTTGAAATGACCCTTACTTGAATGTTGAGTTATATTGTGAGTAACTTATGAAAAAGTAACTCATTATGTTGTGTAAGTATGGATTATACTTGACTTCCATGATGAGTTAATAAGTATATCTTATCATATTTTCATGCAAGTTATATATATATATATATATATATATATATATATATATATATATATATATATATATATATATATATATATATATATATAAATGTATAATATTAGTTGAATAAGTTATTACTTGTAAGGGTATTTCTCGAATGAAGTATAATAAACTATTGATTAAGTTATGTTATTTAAAATTCATTAAACTAGATATAAAACTACAATTATATAAGTATGGGCTTATATGATTGTAATATTATTATACTAGTACTTGCATTATTTGATTGATTGTGATCAATTGCATTTGCTTGGGTTACCTATGTGTGTCTTAAATTAATACTAGATTAGAATTACTTAGTTATCTTACATTCTATAAATGGTTTCATTTATGAGGTCTTTGTAGCATGATCAAAAGAGTTGTGTATTTCTTTCGAACCTTAGAATGATTTCATTTAAAATAAACATTCCTTTTATGAAATTATTAGTTAGAGCATACTATTCTAAAGATTTAGTTATTATCATGCTTAGTTTGTGTAGTCTCTATTATCACCACCTATTTCAACAACCAATCCTAAGCGCACTGACATATCATCTAGTCTTAGCCTAGAAGCTCACCCGAGGCGCGCACAGTGCTGAGTCCCTCCTTTATGTGAGCCTCATGAGAACATTCCTTCTTAACACGAGGATGTAATATAACTAGAAACAAGTGCATTCATTCATGGAATTCAAGATGTAAACACTAACTCCTAGCCTAAATGCATTGTAAACATGGATTAACATAATCAACTAAAGGAAAGTAGAATCAACCCATGAGCATCATCAAGAAAACTGTAACACACACATGAACACAAAGGAAAAATACATAGATCAAGATCCATTACAAAAGTGTTACAAAATTACTTCATTATATTCATAAGCCAAAATATGGTAGCCAAGATTGCATCAAGAGAGTTCCATTTTTATTTTAATGTTCATACTAGTAGAGCTTTCTTTACATCACAGAGCTCACCATTACATATATCTTTCCACACATACCCTCACTTCCTATCTCTCTCTCTATCCTTATCTAGAAAGACCCTCTATATCAAGCATCAGAAGGAATCTTCTCCTAACCGTCCATCATCATCTGCAAAAGCCTGCAGGAATCTTCTTATGATTTCTCTACCACTACCTAGGAATATGCCAGATGTCGCCATGCGTTTCCCTCAATTGAGTTTCTTTAGCATGCATGTTCCAGCTAATCCTTAACAACCTTGACTCCTTATCCTCTCATGATAACCATAATGATGCCTTGGAATATCCTTTTCTTGAATCACAAGTCTCCATATCTTATCCACATCTATATCTGGTCACTTTTCTGTTCACTCCCTATGCGGATTCTTTTTCTGTTGTCCAAAACTCACTAATTTCTAGCTTCATCCTACCCTGGCGTAATCCTTCGCGCCTCTCCAAGGACTACTTATGCACGTGCCTTCACACCCTATTTTTCGTGCCATAGTACGTAGTTAATATTTTAGGGGCCCAACATCACCCCACACTAAACTGGTTGCCATCCCGGCAAACCTTCACGCTTCCCAAAAAAAAATTTGTCATCGGCCGAAACACTACTAAAAATAATAAAAATAGAGGTTGGGAGAGAAACTAAATAAATAATTTGAGGAATGGGTGGGGGAGGGACACTATGCAAAAAATTAGAGGAGTTTGTGGAACTTCGCATCTATCTCATCCTTCAAATTTTCCCAGGCCTTCAATTCTAATAAGGCCTTACCTGGTGCTTTTCCTATGACATTTTGTACCTGGTCTAGAGTGATTTCCTCTACCTTCCCTCTCAACATGTTAATAGTGACCCCTAGCTCCATGAATATACCATCAAATTCATCCATCCATTCAGTGATGGAGTCTCGTAGTTCACCAATTTTGAAATCCATATTTTCATGCTTTGTCTTGATTTTATCCTTCTAGGTCGTGGTGTTGATGACCAATTATGCATGCTCCACCTTGTTGGTGGGGATGGTCTCCTATAAAACTTTGAGGGCTGCCTCTTCCTCTATCACCCATGCGTCAATAATTGGCTCACATTTTCTACAGACTATTGAAGCCCTTATCCACTAGTATATTCACCTCCTTGAGTTGGGAGAGAAAATATTCCAACTCCATGATCCAGGATTCAATTGCGACCTTGTTTTATTATTTCTCTTTTGTGAGCTATGTAGCTATGGGGCCCACGCCATCTTTTATGTTAACAAGTAACATCCCCACGAGGTCCTCAAGGTACTCCATCTCATCCCCATAGTTGGTCTTGGCCTTGCTTACTAATGTCGAACATCACCCTAGAATGTTCTACACAAGGGCACCAAATCGGTCGTACACCTCCTTTGTCCATGCCTGTTCTCCCCTTAACCCATGACACAACCTATAAATTTCCTTCTCCTTGATCTTTCATTCTGTGATCAAGGTACGAGAAGTGGCCCTTGTATTGATCGCTCCGGATTACTTATGACAACATCTTTTACAATGCATTGCACACCTTCTTGTTTGTTAGGTGGTTAGGATTGACCACTTTGTAAGTATCTCCTTCCTTCTTCTTCAAGTGAATGATCCCAATCGCATGATCGTCGAACTTGAACTCAGGTTCCTCGACGTGACAATGCATGCTCCAGTTGAGCATCTTCCTAGTGTTGGGCACACCTCCATTTTTGTGCATTAAATCCCAACCACGTAAATTTTTTTGTGGTAGGGTGGCCTGAAATCTTACACACAAGACCTTCGTGGGGTCATCCACAAAGTCCATGTGTGGGAATACTTGAATCCACTTCTTCCTTATATCCTTGCATTTTGTCCTCTTCTTCTTTGCCCTAGGGGTCAATCCCTTATCCCCCTTTATAATAAAGGAGTCCCCTTTATCTCCCTTCGGGATGGCTTTCTGCGGTGTATTAGCTTCATACATCAAAATATTCTCAGCCCCTACCGAATGCTCCTCTCCTTCTTCCCACACCCCGCCTATATCTGTGGCCTTTAGCTCAGCCTCCTGCCCCTCTAACTTTTCTTGTAATTCTAATTTGAAAGTGGTGGGGTCTTCTTCCTCTCCTTCCTCCGAGCCTGCTATGGGGCTTGATGCATCATGTGTCTTTTGTTTCTTTTCCTCAGGCTCTTCCTTCTCTTCTTCCTCTTCCTCGTGCCCTAGTAATGAGGTATTGGCACCACCTGTTCTGAAGTGTTGCCGCCCTTTCTAATATTATAGAATGTGTAGTACTTCCTCTTCCTTGAAGTGTCTAACTTCCCTTCTTGTTCTTCTTCTTCTTCTTCTTGTACTACCTTCATGGGTGGGATTGGCATCTCCTATGGTTTTGGAAAGGGATATTTTATAACCTCCACTTCAATCCCTCCCTGTGTTTTGGGGCACAACTGCATGAACACCCGATGGACATACCCCTTGATGGTAACGTTGACTTGTGGGTGTAAGTCTAGGAAAGTTGGCTCCAAAACCTTGATGTAGGCAGGCTGAGCACCATACTTGTAAGTGGTGTGCAACGTGTGGACATTAACATCCACCTTTTGTGCATCAAAAATTAACTTGTGCGCATCCTTGATCTGGTTGATGGAGTATTTCATATATCTGGCTGTGAACATGAAGAGGAGTTTGCACCATGGCCCCATTTCTCCTTCGGCAATCATAAACTTCGCTAGACAGAAATGTTGGGTAAAAAAAAATTTTACCTTATCCCCAATAACTTGTGGTAACTCATGGGGAATGTTCCACTCATTCTAAAAATCCTTGAGAAAATGTTGGAACCAATATTTCGTCTAAGACTTGTAAGCGATCGAGATGGTCCCATCGCAGGTGAACTTTACGAATTATACTACAGGGGACACGTGTGTGGGTGGGTGAACCCACATGTTCTCATCTGGTCCATCTGGGACACCAATCTCCTAGAACATGATCAATAATAGGATGGATCCCCAAGTGATCTTTGCTCCTGCCTCATTCTATACCTACGCCTCTTCAATAATGCCATTCACAATGAATTTGGAAAATTTGTAGTGTGCCCTCTTAGATATCCAATAGAACACGTACGAAACCTCAAGTTAATATCCATCCACCTTACTGATGTGCCCAATTTGCGAGTAACGAGTCAAGAGGTGACTCTCAACATTGGGTCTAAGAGATATGTAATTATCTAAGCCCTCCCCAATTCTAGTTCAACATAAATCAAGTGCCATATCCTCTCTAGTGTTTCACAAGCCCGTAAACGTCGAAATCAATTGGCTTGTGATCCTCATTCTTCTTCCTATGAAGTAGAAGAAATATTTGTGCACCCACAACATTAACCACCTGAAAAGTGGGGTGGGTTTGGAAAAGAAGGGAAGCTCCCATAGTTGCAATACTCTAGTCTTTTACACCGCCTTTTGTACTAAGTCATCAACCTTAGGGTTTCCAAAATCATCCACCATTAGAGTGTTTGACACTAGGTCCGCCCACATCAGATTTTCATTATCATATGTTATGTGGTTGTATTCGTTGATCTTACATTTATATAGCTTCGAGCTCCATTTTTAGTCTTGATAACTCTAGGTGGGTACTACATCTCTGAGTAGATCTCCATAGGGTCCTCCTTTTCCATCGCTGGTCTCTTTGTTTGAGCCTTCTTTGGTGCCATATCCCTCTCATTTTTCACTTTTGACCTAGGTGTTATGTTCCTTTCTTTTACTACCCTAACTCGACAACTTCCCCATTTCTCTTTTATGCCACCTCTTTCCTGCTCTGTTGTCTTCTTCCCTCCGTGTTATGTCACAAATTTTACTATAGCTTTGCAAAAGTCCACTAGTTTGTGATAGTACTTCTCATCACTCGTCGAAAAAACCTTTTCGCACTTTGAGCTTGGGAGCACAAAATAAATTATCTAAGGCAAGGTAGTCGAAATGACTATTCTTATCTCTTATTTATACTTTATCGATGCCTTAGAGTTCCTCCGACCACGTGTCCTAATGTCACTTTTTTAATAAAACACTTTATTTCACTTAAGTCAACTTTCGTGACTTCCCTGGCACTTTTCATCTATAACCTTTAGGAGATCTAATACCATTTAGACTCCACAGATGACCTTCGCGTGCATCTTCATGCCGAAGTACATAACCTCTACATCGTCTACTAAGTAGTTCCCTATAATGTTGTCTATATTATGTCATACCGTGTGATCCTCACTTCTTGTGTTCTTCAGATTATTTCAACCCACCTTCATAACTACACGAATTTACACATTTTAGCCATTACGTTGCTCATTCTTCTGTCTTCACGTTAATTTCGCCAACAATCAACTGTTGAAGTTATTGCTGGACTTGACCTCTATAAATGATTTGTTGGGGCTAACAAATATAATTTGAAAGCTTCCCCAAAATCTAATTACACCATGAACTCTCAAAAACTATATATAAAAGGGAAAATCATACATGCCCCGAATGAAAAATGGAGTGTGCACAAACACTTATTCTACTAAAAAAATCTACTCCTACCTTACTCTAACTAGATGCGAAGAGAAGCTAAACAAAGCCTGCAATAGACAAGGAGAAGTAGCTTCCCTTCTTTATAAACTGCAGCCATGTAACTAATTTGGAAATGAACATGGCACTGAAATAGGAGTGAAAAATTGATCTAGGACCAATTCTCCACCCAAATCCTTAAAGTTTCAGCAATAAACAAAAATATTACCTCGTTTAGTTGGTCGACATTTGATTGAAGGTGTTGTTGATAACCTTTGGTACGTTAAATCTCATCCTCATGCTATGAACTGAAAATGACCGGTGGAAACTCTATTTTTGGATCCAATATAGCCAATATATGATTGGGCATATGGCCTTAGGAACAAGTGGACTGATCCTCATGATCTTCCCATCTCTTTGAAGCTCATCCCTTTGATTAGGGACATCCTGCAGCATCTTTTGTGGAAGAAACAACTTGTTTGTAAATAGATTTTCCTTTGTTCCACTTCTACAAACAAATCATGAAAGGACTTTTTCCACATCCATGATGACTGATATGTCATCATCCTTCTCTTCCTCCTCCATGGATAGTTGATGAGAAATTCTTGCAGCAAGAGGCTCGTTGTGTTGGAAGACAAATGGTGGGGCTGCAAAAGTGGTGATCTCAATGGGTTCCTCTTCACCAATGCAATCTTCCAAGTCTGATAGAAAATTAACCTCTTCATGATCAAGTGTTGTAAGACACTCATATATTTAACTGCGACTTCCTCTAATTCTCGATTCGTGAGATGAGATGAATCAACAACCTCTGTGAACACAGTTCCATCATGCACACTACATTCAGAGTAGAGAGATTGTTGGTCATCCTCTTGTGCTTGCTCTACTGCAAAATCATCTTCCACCACTTGTTCTTCAATCCGCAGCTCATTTTAAGGTTTAACCAAAGAATGGCACATCATCAATCTCCAAAGTTAAATCCTAGTCTTTTAAATTTTGTATGAATTCTTCCCTATTGAGCTCTTCAACTAGTTTTTGTATTATTTGTGGTAAAGGGGAAGGTGTAGTATCTTCTTGTAGAGGAGGAGTTTTGGAAGGGAAAAAGGAAGTGAATTTAAGGTGGGATGGGAGGAAAGAAGATGGAGAAGAGGAATCCTCAATGGGAGTAGGTATACAAAAAATAGGAGCATGGGAAATAAGTTGAGACAATATAGGTTGGGCAGGAGGAATAGAAGGGCTATAAGATGGTGTAGAGTAACCCCATTGACAGGGTTTCCTAACACCAAATTTGTAAGCCTCCATTTCTTCGACCCATTCTGGAATTTGTGACATAATTTAAACCAAAAATACATCTTCTCGTTGAAGGTGAACCAGATTTGGTGCAAATCCTGTCCATGGGTAGCGCTTTCGAAACCGATCATGGCTTCCTTCATTATGCACGTAACAACTGGATTGCGTCATTCTCATCACCATATCTTCAATATGCCTCGAAATCAACATCTTCTATGGGAATACTGTCATCACCTGCATAACCTTATTCTTGATAAATAATTTGATTAGTTTGAATAACCAAATGGGTCGAGTGGAGGATGGGTTCTGCATGTTATTCATACTTTGGGGCTCATAATACTGATTTGTGGAAATATTCTCAAAATACAAAGGTTGAATGAAATGGTTTTACTTGCAAAATGTGAATCCCAAGAAGGAAAAGAAGTCATGATTGCACAATTTCATGAAAGGAAGAAAATGGGAAGATATGAAAGGAAAATGGATAGAAATGAATGTGAACAGTGAATCAAATGAAAGGTGAAGGTTTGCAACTCAAAAATAATAGATTAATTGAATTATTGGAGTCACTAGATATGCTTGAAACTGCCTCCAACGATAGAGATTTCACCAAGAACATATCAAACTTGATGAAATGAAGATATAGACCAAAATACGAACTTGTCAAATGTATATCTTTGAATGCTTTTCCCAACATGCGCGCAAAAACTTTTGGAGCTCAAATATGCACCCTACCCTAAGTCATAGACAACTTGGTTTTTTGAGGGAACATGGGACTATCTCTCAGTTGTGGGACCTGCGAACTGAGACAGACCTCTAGAGAAGGCCGGATTCCTCTACCTATTTCTAATGCTAACACTACTCCTAATACTTGAAAGAAAATCCTAACCTAAACATGCAAAGGCACCAAGGATAAAAGGAGATGTAAAAAGGGGAAATCCTAAGCTAAAGAGGGGCGGCGATAGCACCAAGAAAAAGGGTCGATCACTCTCCATAAGGGCGAAAGAAAGATGGAAAACATGGGAGAGAGGGAAAATGAGTGCACCACAATCAAGAACCATAAATACCATGCATTCCTGCACATGAAAAACACATGAAATGGATCCTGCAAGTAAGGAGAACACACAACATGCTAAGAAATGCAAACAAAGAGGCAAGGAGAAATAAAATGCGAGACTAGGGCAGAGAGATAGCCACAAAATCTGATTTTATTGCTTAAAGGATGCACAATTGATTACATTCATGGTAGAAGGTGAAAATACATTGCAGAGACCAATCCAAGGTCTAAAACCCATGGGAATTTGGCCACCATTTTGACATGGTTTCATTACAACAAAGAGGGATCTCTTTTTATGAGCAGAACTCTTACATTTATAGAAGAAGGAGAGAAGAAGAGGAGAAAGAGAGGGAAACTTGAACTCAAATTTCCAACCACTAACAATAGTCAATAAATTCCCTAAAATAATCTAGGCACCTCTGGTTATACACTGCCACACACCTTTTTCCTTGTTGGAGAAAAAAATAGACGCCCATACTTGCATTAAATGTTGGTAGTTACGTCACCTAGAATTGTATATTTAATATGCTTTGGAGAAGTCTTCCACCTTTATGCATATCTATCCTCACTTAAATTAAGAAATATAGTTTCTATTGCATAGAGGATGTTGAGAAATTTACATTAATATAAATTTTGCAAATATCAAATCATCTGATTAAAATTTATGGTGATTTTTGTCTCCTGCAGAAAAATGTCATTTTCCTTTGATACGTGGCTTTCTTCTCTCGGTTTAGGAAGATTTTGACTTCCCGTGATTATTCCTTATGTTTCACGGTATTACTAACTTCTTTATTTTACTCCACGGTCTCCATATGTTCTCCTCTATGTGTCGTGGCTTTTCATTTGTATCCGTGGTTTTCTTAGGATCTCCATGACATGTATTCTTCACGTCGCACATATATTTATGATGTAGTTTGCAATTTTAATGCCACGACTTTTCTAGCTCCTCTTCTTTGACCCATGACTTCATCCATCATAGTGTGGCTTGTGTTCTTCTTCCCACAGCTTCATCAACTTCTCTATTTTGACCCGTAGACTCTACTAGTTTGGCGCGACTTTGAATCATCACCCACGGTTCCTCTTCTTCAATCCGTGACCTTCTATTTTGCATTTGCTACCTATTCGAGACTTCGATGGCATTTCATCTTTGGCTGCGGCATACTCCAACTCTTCACACCCTTTGTTCCAAGTCTGCAAAGGTGATACACGTTATTCTATTTTTGCAAGGGGTGTAAAAATAGACAAAAGGTTATATGGAAGAAGTTTGGGACTAAAAGCAGATTTGGGGCTGAAAATAGTAAGAAAACAACAACAAATAAACCTACTGCAAATAATAGAAACAATGGGTAGAAAAATAATAGTGGCCAAAACAATAATTTTAAAGCTGAGAATAAGTTTGAGCCTAAGAAGGGACCTATTGGGGGCTATTATAATTGTAGTAAGGACCATTACGCAAATCAATGCCCTCTAAAGAAAAATGATAACAACCAACAACATAAGATGCATGCTGCATGGTGATAAGCAAGTTATGCCCATAGAAGTACCAGGTAAGTTGTTTGACATACTTGTAACTATAATTTTTGATATTGGTGCTACAAAATGCTTTATTTCTAATAAATTAGCTTCAAAATAAAAAATAAAATCTAGAATTATGGAAATATTATGAATTTTACATTATGGGAACAATGTTGTCCACACAGTTGATAAATGTATTTTTGGTGCAACCTTAGAATTACCAAGATTTACAACAGAAGTAGACCTTTATGTTGTACCTTTAGGGTCTTATGACGTCATAATTGGTGTGAATTGGTTTGCTAATCATAAGTAAAACATAGATTATTATGGAAAACACATAAAATGTCTTGACAATTTGTAGAAAACAATAGACATTCAAGGTGTAAAAAGAGATATTACAGTTAGAGAAATATCAACCATACAACTTAAAAAGGCCAAAAACAAAGGTTGCATGTTATATGTAGTAAAAATATCTGAATCAACAGAGGAAGGTAGTGATTTTATGGAAAAATATCCATTGTTACGAGAGTACAACAATGTGTTTCCGGAAGAACTACCTGGTCTTCTGCCAAAACGAGAGTTTGACTTCATAATTGAAATCAAACCTAGAACTGAACCTATTTCCAAAGCACCATACTTTGTATGACTACAACAAAGTTAGTTGAACTAAAGGCACAATTATATGAATTTTTTTCTAAGGGATTAATAAGACCGAGTGTCTCGCCTTGGGAAACACCAATTATCTTGTGTTAAGAAGAAAGATGGAACACTTAGATTTTGTATTGACTATAGAATCTTAAATAAAGCCATGATCAAGAACATATACCCTCTTCCTAGAATTGATGATCTATTTGATCAGATATGTGGTGCATCAGTTTATTACAAGATCGATCTGTGATTTGGGTACCATCAATTGAGAATCAAAGATGAAGATATACATAAAACAACCTTTAGAATAAGGTATGGGCACTATGAATTCACTATTTTACCTTTCGGTTTAACAAACACACCTGTAACTTTCATGAATTTGATGAATAATATTTTTCAAGAATACTTGGAAAAGTTTGTGCTTGTATTCTTGGATGATATTCTTATCTATTCAAAAAGCGTGGAGGAGTACAATGAACATTTAAGGATTGTACTTGAGATTTTAAGAAAGAGAAAACTATTTGGAAAGTTGTCAAAATGTTCTTTTTATGAAACAAAAGTACATTACTTAGGACATGTGATAAGCAAGGATGGAATCTCTGTTGATCCATCAAATATTATAGCCATAATTGAATGGCTAGCACCTAAGAATGTTCATGAAGTTAGAAGCTTCATGGGGCTTGCCGAATACTATAGAAAGTTTGTAAAATATTTTTCAAAGGTTGTTGCCCCAATTACTTCACTGCAAAAGAAAGATAAAATTTTTATTTGGAATGATAAATGTGAGGTATCTGTTTCACCAATAAGTTTCACACTTTCTAGGATGAAACATATAGAAGGTAAAATGGTTAAGGAGGTGTTGGGAAAATTTGTTGGGTGAACAAACTTGTGGATTTCTTGCCAACACTCTAGGAATCTGAGTCCCTCTACTTAACCAGTGTAACTGCCGTATATGCATGCACGTGAAAGGTGGATTTCTGTGGTGACCTTTCGATCGGGGATCCAATAGGGACACTCCACTGACCCTGCGAAAAAGCTAGCAATCTCTTGCTAGGGAAGACTTTTTCTGAAGAGTGGGAAAGGGGAGTGAGAAAAGAGGTAGGAGAACTAATGCTGCAGGTAGAAAATCATATTCCTACACACACACTAGTTAGAAACTTCATCACATGCATTTATGAGAAGAAACAACCCTGCAAATGGCAACAAGACCAAATAGAATTTGATGAACACAAAGTATCATGAAATCCCTTAGTCAAAGAAAGCTAGAAACTCCTTCTTGTATTGATGCTTGAACAAAAGTTGTACATAATGTGGGAATGGAAGAAATTTGAGAGGGGAAGAGAGTAGAAGAAAATGGCTATCTCCTTTTCTTTCTCTAGGTACAATGCACTCTTGAGTCTACAAGATCAATCGCCAACCCTTTGAAATGGGAACGGCGTTACAATTTATAGAATAGAATATGACTCTTCATCTACTTCATGACCTTTCGAATACCTTAATATGACTTAAGACTATTCATATTCCACTTTAAATATTTAAGTCCCTTTTATAATAGTAAGGCGACTTAATTTACATTATATTTCTAAAGTCACTTAAGTCATATTAAAAATTACAAACCCCAACGTGAAATTAGAATATTGGAAAGTGAGAGAAAGTTGGGGGAAGAGGAGAGAGAAAGAGAGGGAGAAGAAGAAGAGGAGATGTCGTTCCCGATGAAGTCCGTTGATCCTCGCTGATGGAAAGCTCTGATGCGACGAAGTTCTAAATGTCCCATTGTGCCAAAGCTGCTCTTTGAGTGTGGCTTACTATTTTTAGTAAATGCCCAGATGGGGGACTTACTATTTTTAGTAAGTGGCCATTTTCACTATTTCCTGCTTCGGATAATCATTCTGGCCTTTTGGAGATCTTCAATACCTGCTGCCTTTGTCTTAGCTGCTTTTGATGAAGACTTACCAAAAATAGCAAACATGTGTAGGAAAACTTACTATTTTTAGAAAGGGTGTTTCCAGTACTCGATTTGCGATGGAACATACTTTTTTGGACTCTTCTTGTCGTTATGATCACACCCTTCAAATTTCACATAGTTTTTCCCACTAGAATGCCTGGAAATAAATTTTGAAATTTTGACTGGCAGTGGCTTGAGCACGGAGCTGCCATGGCGGCCATTAATGGAGCTTGAAATTTGCAAGTCTAGTTTTTGTCTTCATTTGTAATGAAAACAACTCCATTGCAATATGTTTTTCATTTGGAGCTCGTGTGCAAGTTTTTATCTTGTTTCCATTGCCGGAATGATGGGAAATCCAACGAATGTGAGTTGGTGCTAAAGAGAGGGTTTTGTTGGAGAAAATGATTATGGGCACCATTTGACCTCTTGTTTTTTACATCTTGAACACCTTGAAAAAGGAGGAAATCTGCAAAAATACGGCATCATGATCCGACTTGTATCTTGTGAGATATGCAGATTTTTTGATCAAGTGACTTCATGGTTATTTAGCAAAAAACCTTCATTTTCTCCCCGTTCTTCGTCATTTCACTCCATTTTTCTTTGAGACCTGCATATTTTTGTGTATTCATGGTGTGGAGAGTTTATGTGGCCATGGCAAAGCTGGTTCAAAGAAACAATGGTGGACCGGGTGTCTGGACAATCATGCAAGGAGCCATGACAAGGTGTGAAGTTGTGGAGGAGAAATGAGAGGAAGAAAATGACTAAGTGCTGGATTTAAAATTTAAAAACATGCACATGGAGGGGTTGGGTGCATTTTTATGTCCCTGATGTCCCTGACCTCAGGGATATGAGGGACATCAATTTCCATGGTGGTCAAGGCAATGTCATGTGTCCTCGATCCACGACGGCAGGGGATTTTCTTGAAAAATGCACCTGGGGGTTGAAAGTCGGTCACGTGGGTGTCCAAATGACTCCCCATAAGGTATGGGCACATTTTTACATGTATTATGTCCCCCACCTCAGGTACATAAGGGACATCAGTTTCCACGGTGGTCTTGGAGGTGACACGTGGCGCCCGATCCAACGGTAGGGAATGGATGCTCCAAAAATGCACCTGGGGGCTGAAACTTGGTCACATGGGTGTCCAAATGACTCCCCATAGGGGATGGGCATAGTTTTAAAGGTCTGATGTTCCCCAAATTAGGTGCATAAGGGACATCAGTTTCCACTGTGGTCTTGGACGTGACACATGGTGCCCGATCTGACGGCAGGAATGGATGCTCCAAAAATGTACCTGGGGGCTGAATTGTCGAGTCTGGAGGTCACATGAGGGTCTAAGAGGTCATATGAGGGCTGAGAGGGATTCAAGGGGGATGGGAAAATTTTCCAACCTTGATGTCCCTGACCTTTGGGGACGTGAGGGACACAAAATCCTGCCAGGCTCCTGGTGTTGACACGTGTCCTCCCAAAAATTTGGCTAAGTCTTGAACTTGTAACAGTGATAACTTGAGCTCCCGATGGAATTTTTGGAAAAATTTTATATGATACTAACTGGAAATGTCCTTATAAATCCAATGGTGGGGGTATAATGTCTTGATTATTCAATTTTCTCCTTTAAAAATTGGATTTTTATTTTACTCCACATGCTCGAGAAAAACTACCTACGAGACTTGATGCACAAAAGTGTTGTGAAAAATACTATTTCACCATTATGTAGGTCTTGGAATCCTATTTTTGTATATTTTGTTTTACTCATAAATCCATCTGGAGCTCCTGGAATCTTCTTCTGAAGCCCAGTTGTTTTAGGCCTATGTACCACCTAGGCTTGTGAACCCTATTTTTTACTCAGATTACTCTAAGTCTTGCAAAACTTCCCCAAACCTTCAAAAATCATTTCCATGATGTTCCAAGGTCTTCCATTCATCTCCGTGTTTAATTTTTACCTTTCGTTCCACTCTAGGGAGTTGAATCCAGTCCTAGGAAGGCTAGCGATAGCGCTTCGCAATCTTGCCGAAAGATAGTATCTTTTCAGAACTCCCTAAAATCACCTAGGGGTGATGAATAGACTTACCTAAATCACCTAGGGGATGAGATTACATTATTTAGGAGGTCATTTGGACTGATTGGATAGACCTAAGGTGTCTTGGAATGATGGGACTTGAAAAATTAACATTGGGGTATCGTTGTTGTGCTTGGAAATTGTCAATTTCCTGTTGCACATTTACACGACAATAGCTAGCTCTAGCTTGGGGACATGACATGGAATGAGCATAGTGAAGACATGACATGGGAATATAGAATCTCAATTTTAGACCATATAGTTTGTTGACCAGTGCCTTATCCATTAGGCCCTGTGGAGTCATGTACAACTTCTAGAAAGGAAGATTAGAAGGAAAACACACACACACACAAAATGAAGGAAAGGAAACACATGAAACACAACAAGAAGGGAAACACACACAACAAAAAAAATGGAAACACACCTATCAATCACCTATGGTACAAGGTGGGGGACAACCCACTTTCACTGAAGTACTTTTCATTTCTCAAAAGTTACCCCTGAAGAGGCAACACCGAATGATGATGTTCTGCGAAGCCGTTGATGGGTTCTAGAAAGTATCCTCCTTTCCTTAATTATTTATGGAAGCTAGGTGCTTCCATGATTGTCCTTTTACTTTGTAGGAGTGAGTCCATGTGAGCTTCTTGATGCTCTAGTCCTTTCTTGGAAATTCCACTACCTTTGTGTTCTTTGAAGTCGGTCTCATAGTGCCAGTTGCCTTCCATGTTTATCCATATAGCTGATTTTCCATTGAGCATCTCATCGCTGCCCCAGGGCTGATTTTTGTTCAAAATACTTGAACATTCTTGATTCTTTTCTTTCCCATGCCTATGCTCATTGACATCTTCTCCATGAGAAACATTTGATTCATCCTTTATCTCTACTCCATGGTGAGGCATTTGAGTACTGAAGGAAGGATTGGAGGAAAACTCATACTTGTCCCGTATGTTCATGGCATGAGTGAAGAGATCGAGAATCAACTTGGGGTCTTCCGCAACTTCTACTGCATCCAATATTTCTTGCATAGAGTTATGCTTCATCATTTCCTGTAGCTCATCTTGATATGCCTTTGAAGAATCTTTATTTTGCAGCTCAAGGAAACTATCTGGAGGGATTACCTCATCATCTTGAGAATCACTGCACTCTATCGATCCTTCATCAAAAAGAGCTTCATCTTTAGAGGTCTTGAAACTCCTTTCTTCAATTTCTTCATCATGGAAAGAGTCTTCATCTTCAAATGGGAAAGAAAATATCTCCATTTCAGTATTGCATCCATCAATCATTAGCTCAAGAGCGGCATCATATATTTCATCTTGCCTTATCTCAATATGGCCAACCTTCACATCAGCTTCACACTTGTCTTGCAAATTTGTGGCTTGCATCAGGAGCTCGAGGTTGAGCTCAAGATCTTCAGTTTCTTCTGTGGCTCTAAGTAGTTCTTGTATAGACATTTCTTTCTCATTGTTCGAGGGCTCATTATAGACTAGCTTGGTCTCTTCCTGGGTGACATGATCAAGGGAGTCCTCATCTTCAAATGGGAATGCGAAAATGTCTTCATCACGGATAAGAACATAAGCTGATTTTTCTTTTTGAAAATCATCAAGAGCCATCTCCTCTTCTTCATGGTTTGCATCATCTGGAAATTCGGGGCTGCCCTCTTGTAGCTCGAATCTCCTCACTAGCTTCTTCAAAATCCAAATCTCTCTGGGAAGGCATGTCTAGCCCTATCAAGATGGGAATATCCTCTTCCTCCTTGTTTGCCACAAAGTGATTCATTTTCCTGCTACCTTGATACAAGATGTTAGCTTAGGCTTCCAGACTTTCATACAGTGTACCTCATTTTCTTCTCAAGAAGCAATTTCTCCATGTCTCCCTTCACTGGTATGGTTTTGGATGACCAATTCATCTGAATTTTCCCTCCCAAGTCTCGGCAAAAACTTCTACTCAATAACATTTCGAATGAGGCCGGGACATCGGCTACCAAAATCATCGCTGAAATTTTCTTGTCCAGAAATTTGGTGAGAGACACCTGTGCATCTTTGACCTTCCCTACAAGTGAGACCTTTTTTGATTCCAAAGAGTAACAAGAGCCACTAGGTGGAGTCATTGTAAGTTTAAGAGCCTTGGTGACCTTCAAAGGCATCACGTTGTCTGAGGCACCAAAATCTATTATGTAATTATTCAGTACATATTCTCCAACAAGAAGGGAGACATAGAAAGGTTCAACTTTATCAGTATTTGATGCACTCAGAGAAAGCATGTTCTATGAGGGAGGTGTAGGTGGGTTTGGTAGCATGCCTTTGGAACTGGATGTTACAACATTGGGTGTTAGAATACCACTCCTGATATATCGGACGAACCTCTCAAATTGTTTAGGATGAGTTTGCAAATATTCAGTTTCAGTAATCTGCACTTTGGCCTTGTTTACATATTCTATGAAGTCAAAGGGGAAGATGCGGACAAGGGGAATGAAGGGATTGATTTTGGGTTCTGGATAGGCTTGGGAGAAGGATTTGATGTTTTAGGAATGCGAGGGTATTTTAAAAGGTACACTAGGAGATTTCAAGTTATTAGATTTTGTAGGAGCAGATTTGGGTTTAGAAATGGAAGAGACATTGGAAGAATTAATTGGGATTTCGGGAGTCTTCTTACTTGCTATGGGATCGGGATCCAATAATGCGACTTCATGGAAGATGGAAGTGGGGATCCTCGACGATTATTTTATTTTTCAAATTCACCATAGGAGCATCAACCTTATTTTATTTTGCAGCGGTGGAGGAGATGCTCTTTTCTTGGAATGATAACGAGTGAATACCGTGCATGAGAAACTGGGTGCATTTCTTTATTCTTCATAACCTCTAGAATACTCACAAAATCTAATTTTTGCATCATTCTAAAACTCATCACTTTCTAGGAAACCACCACCTTCACTTTCTTGTTCAAGCTCTTCTTCATCTTCTTGAAATCTACAATTTATGTTCATGGGTGGGGCCTCCAAGGTGAGCCTTTGGGGTGCTCCCACAATCTGATTTCTGTTGCTTCTTTGGGAAGAAACACGTTCAAATATTTCCCTCTTTAAAGATGCTATCTCATTCACCAAATTTTGCAATGATGGATTGGTTCTCTCATCTTCAGGACGTTGGGCCTTACCCTTTGATGGATTCTTGATCTTTCTAGAGAGGATGAGATTGTCATCCAATTCAATGGCCCTCCTTTGTGCTTCTACAATGTTCCTTGGTTGAACTATTTGTAGGAGAAAGCCTACCTCTAGTGATTGATCATTTATGAAGAATCTTTTGATATTGTTCTGAGAGGGCGAATCTTCTTCCAGTATCCTGCGAAGCAACCATTCAAAACAAGCCACGAAGTCTCTCATCGTTTCACTTTCTCCTTTCCTCATTTGAGCCAACTGCACCAAGAGGTCTTGACAATCTTCAGTTGATTTAAATATTTCCTCGAAGGTAGCCTTGATGTCATCCTAACCAGTGATGGATTGGGAAGGTAGGAGGTAGAACCATTCTGCTGCTTTTTCTTAGAGGGTCTCCATGAAAATCTTACTGCAACATATTAATGTTAGACACCAAGAATTCCACATGATGTCATGAAAGTAGCAATGTGTTCTTTAGGATGTTGTGTGTTGTTGCCTTTAAACTTTGGAAATTTCTTGCGGGAACCCGTTGGTAGATCGAGAAGAGGAGGATCAAGAGAAAGTAGGCATGTATTCCTTCCCAATGGAACAATGGGTCGAGGTCTTTGTTCTTTGTCTTCCATTGTTGTTTCTACTTCTATTTCAGCTCTTGCTTTTGCAAATTCTTCTTCTTCCGTGAACTCGATGTTTAATGGTGGTTGAAATATGGGAGAATTTGAAGGAGTTTGGACAGGATTACCAGGTGAACTTCTCGAAGTGTTGTATGGAGAGAAGGCTTGAGAGAAGAAGTATGGATTATCTCTAATTCGTTCTCGCTGATTTTTCAAAGCTTCGAAATTGGAATCAACAACACCTCTGGACCTTCTCAACTTTGGTGTATCTTATTTTAGCCAACTTTTGAAAACTTCGTAGTTAGAACACAAAAGGGTACCATGGAATGTGAAAACTCATGTGCAGAAATCATCAGTGTATCTTTCGGCAACGAACTTTCATGAACTCATTTTTTTTTTTTTTTCAATATTTGATTTTTTTGTATTTTGAGACCTTGCGGTCATATTTTGGGTGTAGATGCTGTTAAATCTTCCCCATGGTGGGCACCAAAACTATTGGCGAGAAAATTTGTCGGGTGGAAAAACTTGTGGATTTCTTGCCAATGCTTTGGGAATTTGAGTCCCTTTACTTAACTGGTGTAATCACTGTCATATATGCATGCGCGTGAAAAGGTAGATTTCTGTGGTGACTTTTCGACCGGGGATCCAACAGGGGCACTCCACTAACCCTGTGAAAAAGCTAGAAATCTCTTGCTAGGGAATACTTTTTCTGAAGAGCGGGAAAGGGGAGTGAGAAAAGAGGTAGGAGAACTAATGCTGCAGGTAGAAAATCAGATTTCTACACACACACACTAGTTAGAAACTTCATCACATTCATTTATGAGAAGAAACAACCTGCAAATGGCAACAAGAAAAAATAGAATTTGATGAACACAAAGTATCATGAAATCCCTTAGTCAAAGAAAGCTAGAAAATCCTTCTTGTATTGATGCTTAAACAAAAGTTGTACATAATGTGGGAATGGAAGAAATTTGAGAGGGGAAGAGAGTAGAAGAAAATGGCTATCTCCTTTGCTTTCTCTAGGTACAATACACTCTTGAGTCTACAAGATCAATCACCAACCCTTTGAAATGGGAATGGCGTTACAATTTATAGAATAGAATATGACTCTTCATCTACCTCATGACCTTTTGAATACCTTAATATGACTTAAGACTATTCATATTCCACTTTAAATATTTAAGTCCCTTTTATAATAGTAAGGCGACTTAATTTACATTATATTTCTAAAGTCACTTAAGTCATATTAAAAAGTACAAACCCCAACGTGAAATTAGAATATTGGAAAGTGAGAGAAAGTTGGGGGGAAGAGGAGAGAGAAAGAGAGGGAGAAGAAGAAGAGGATATGTCATTCCCGATGAAGTCTATTGATCCTCGCTGATGGAAAGCTCTGATGCGATGAAGTTTTGAATGTCCCATTGTGCCAAAGCTGCTCTTTGAGTGTGGCTTACTATTTTTAGTAAATGCCCGATGATGGGGACTTACTATTTTTAGTAAGTGGCCATTTTTATTGTTTCCTACTTCGGATAATCATTCTGGCCTTTTGGAGATCTTCAATACCCGTTGCCTTTGTCTTAGCTGCTTTTGATGAAGACTTACAAAAATAGCAAGCATGTGAAGGAAACCTTACTATTTTTAGATTGGGTGTTTCTAGTACCTGATTTTTGACGAAACATACTTTTTGGACTCTTCTTGTCATTACGATCACACCCTCCGAATTTCACATAGTTTTTCCCAGTAGAATGCCTAGAAATAAATTTTGAAATTTTGACCTGGCAGTGGCTTCGGGCACGTAGCTGCCATGGCGACCATTAATGGAGCTTGAAATTTGCAGGCCTAGTTTTTTTCTTCCATTTGCAATGAAAACAACTCCATTGCAATAGGTTTTTCATTTGGAGCTTGTGTGTAAGTTTTTAGCTTGTTTCCATTGCGAATGATGGGAAATCCAACGAATGTGAGTGGTGCACGAAGAGAGGGTTTTATTGGAGAAAATGATTATGGGAACCATTTGACCTCTTGTTTGTTGCATCTTGATCACCTTGAAAAATGAGGAAATCTACAAAATACGGCATCATGATCCGACTTGTATCTTGTGAGATATGAAGATTTTTCGATCGAGTGACTTCATGGTTATCTGGCAAAAAACCTTCATTTTCTCCCTGTTCTTCGTCATTTCACTCCATTTTTCTCTGAGACCTACATATTTCTATGTATTCATGGTGTGGAGAGTTTATGTGGCCATGGCAGAGCTGGTTCAGAGCAACAATGGTGGACCGGGTGTCTGGACAATCATGCAAGGAGCCATGACAAGGTGTGAAGTTGTGGAGGAGAAATGAGAGGAAGAAAATGACTAAGTGCTGGATTTAAACTTTAAAAACATGCACATGGAGGGGATGGGTGAATTTTTATGTCCCTGATGTCCCTAACCTTAGGGACGTGAGGGACATCAATTTCCACGGTGGTCAAGGTGATGTCATGTGTCCTCGATCCGACGGTAGGGGATTTGCTTGAAAAATGCACCTAGGGGCTAAAAGTCGGTCACATGGGTGTCCAAATGACTCCCCATAGGGTTTGGGCACATTTTTCCATGTTTTATGTCCCCCACCTTAGGTACATAAGGGACATCAATTTCCACGGTGGTCTTGGAGGTGACACGTGGCACCCGATCCAACGGTAGGGAATGGATGCTCCAAAAATGCACCTGGGGGCTGAAACTCGGTCACATGGGTGTCCAAATGACTCCCCATAGGGGCTGGGAACATTTTTCAAGGTATGATGTCCCCCACCTCAGGTGCATAAGGGACATCAGTTTCCATGGTGGTCTTGGAGGTGACACGTGGTGCCCGATCCGACGGCAGGGAATGGATGCTCCAAAAATGTACCTGGGGTTGAATTGTCGAGTCTGGAGGTCATATGAGGGTCCAAGAGGTCATATGAGGGCTGAGAGGGATTCAAGGGGGTTGGGCACACTTTTCCAACCTTGATTTCCCTGACCTTGGGGATGTGAGGGACATAAAATCCCATCAGGCTCCTAGTGCTGACACGTGTCCTCCCAAAAATTTGGCTAAGTCTTGAACTTGTAATAGTGATAAATTTATTTCCCAATGGACTTTTTTGGAAAAAATTTATATGATCCTGACTGGAAATGGCCTTCTAAATCCAATGGTGGGGGTATCATGTCTTGATTATTCCATTTTGTCCCTAAAAACTAGATTTTTTATTTTTACTCCACCTGTGCCTGAGAAAAACTGCCTGCAGACCTAATGCACGAAAGTGTTGTGAAAAATATTATTTCACCATCATGTAGGTCTTGGAATCCTATTTCTGTAGATATTTTTTTTGCTCCTAAATCCATGTGGAGCTCCTAGAATCTTTTCTTAAGCCCAAAGACTATTTTTTAGGAATATGTACCACCTAGGCTTGTGAACCCTATTTTTTACTCAGACTGCTCTAAGTCTTGCAAAACTCCCCCAAACCTTCAAAAATCATTTCCATAATGTTCCAAGGTCTTCCATTCATCTCCGTGTTGAATGCTTAACTTCTTTCCACTCTAGCGAGTTGAATCTAGTCCTGGGAAGGCTAGCGATAGCCCTTCCCAATATTGCCAGAAGATAGTATCTTTTCAGAACTCCCTAAAATCACCTAGGGGTGATGAATAGACTTACCTAAATCACCTAGGGGATGAGATTACATTATTTAGGAGGTCATTTGGACTGATTGGATAGACCCAAGGTGTCTTGGAATGATGGGACTTGAAAAAATTAACACTAGGGTATCGTTGTCGTGCTTGGAAATTGTCAATTTCCTGTTGCACATTTGCACGACAACATGAGGAATACGTGTGATATGTAGGTCTAAGATTACATGCACGTGTTAATGAATTTTTGATCTAAGATGATCGTGAAGATATTCCCTTTGGCTAGGAGGAATGACCTATAAGAAATACAACAAGACCACCATATAACATTAATAATATAGGTTAGTGGACTACCTAGCAAATGCTAGATCTGGGAAGCGTGATGCTTCTTAGAAGGTTGTCAATCCACTTTCAAATATAAATTAATATTGAAAATATCATGAAGTAAGGAAATCCTATTGTAGTTATACGATTTAGGTATCTCGTGTAAATAAAATAAGAAAATCTAATCTAACAGGAAAGGTTATGATTAGATCTGGAGGTTTGGTAGGTTATTATGGGTTTTACAGGTCTAACATGGGTCTAGGATTGATTGAGTGAGGTCTAAGTTAGTTTTGGTTGATTGAGAGGCTTGTTAGTCAAAAGGAATGAAATTAAATAAAGACCAATATCGGTCGGTGACCGATGTCTTTATAAATGTGAAACCGACAAAGTGGTTAGGTAATCGACGTCGGTAGGGACAATTGACAATAATTTGATAAAAATGGTTTTGGGCTTCTTTTTTATTGCATAGAGAGTGAGAAGGGTGTGGTTAGGTTCATAATATTACTGAGAAGACTTAGGGATACATAGGGGGAAGTCACAAAAGTAAAAAAGGATATAGGTGGTTGGGTTGGTAGATTGGTGAGGAGGTGGAAATAAAGGAATACAGGTAGAAATAAAGTACAATGAAAGAGGTAAGGAATTTATAATTTAAGCAAGAAAAATATTATCAAAATCATGAATACGTACTTACCTTTACTGATCTGGTAGGTGAAGGTGGATGGTAGTTGATCCGTGAAGATATTCTGGTGAATTCCATGGCATTACTCTGTAGTGTTCTCGAGAGTATTCCAATACTCTAGAAGGAGAAGCGAGATGATTTTTGGGCTGTGATCGAGTATTTTGTGTTGTCTGGAGGCTGAGAGGCTTTGGATTCATGCTTGAATGCAATAGTTCTCTCAAAAATAAAAATGACCAACCTAGGTAAAAGGTTGTAAAATTATATATATATATATATATATATATATATATATATATATATATATATATATATATATATATATATATATATATATATATATATATATATATATATATATATATATATATATATATATATATATATATATATATATATATATGAACCGATGGCGTTTAGGTAATTGGCGCCGTTTGAGGGATAACCGGTGTCGGTTAAGGTAGCTAAGTATAGGTTTACAAAAAAATAGGTAGATATTCCCATATTTAGCGTGCCTTCCTAACTCGAATCCTCTTAGGAAAGTGAAGTTCACGTGAGCGATAACAAGAATAACTTAGGAGAGGTCCAGTTAGGTTTAGGACGAAGTCTTAGTTAGTTAGGTCAAGTTAGTGACTTAGCACTAGGAGTTATAACTCAATGTTGAGGGTGATGACTCGGTGTTGAGGGTGATGACTTAGTCACTATGAGTTAAATTCCCCTAAATTGGGTCCAAGGGAGGTTTCATGGTGAGGTGGGGGTGTGAGGGTGAAATTAATTTAATTAATTAATAATGTGAAGGTGAATATATTAATAATAATTAGTAATGAGGCCATGGTGTGTTTAATTAATTGAAAGGGACCAAGATATTTTCCCATTTTTTCACATAGCCTATATTGGTAAGTGACACTGTCAAAAATAGGAAGTTGGTGTCCTAGGTATGAATGAGGATTAGTTTGCCCCAAGTATGGATGAAAGTGTTCCCCCTCAAACCAGAACCGGTGAGGTAGGAAATGGAGTCGGTGAATGGTTTGATAAATAAGTTGTTAATAAAAATAAGGGTGGATGGGTTGTAGGTAAGGGTAATGGTTGGGTCGGGTAATAGGTAATGACAATCAAACACATACACACATATAGATTGCAATAAGGTACTAGGTTGAAGAGCTTACAAACTCTACTTTGTCAAAGGTTGATAGGTTTATCCAAATGAGGTTAAAGTGGTTCGGTATCCAAGGTATAAGATATGGTCTTGAATCACAACTAGGTAAGGTGTAAGAATGGGTAATAGGTAATAAACATCATGACATCAGGCAAGGTAAGGTCATTAGGCTAAACCACAAAGTAGCATAATTGCAAGTTATAATGAATACATGAATTTAAATGTCACAAAAGGAGGTTCAAGTTAGGGTATGTAGGTCAAGGCATAGGTAAGGTTGAGGTATAGGTAAATAACATGTCCCTAAGTGCAATTAAGGAAATGTACAGGTAATGTAGGCTTGTGGGTGAGTTTTTAATAGGTGTTGGGAAGGGTAAAAGTTGTTTGAAAACATTGTTTTTAGGCAAAGTGGGCATAGTGTGGGTCAAATGGATATGTGTGGTGACTGATTCTCGGTTAGAGCTTAACCGATATTGGTTGGCTAGGGCATGACTTGAACGATGCCATTCATGTCAATTTGGGGCTAAAAAGGTAAAATCTATGTTTTACGGATTCATTTGTTTCTTTTCCATTTGTGGAAAATGAAAGAAGATGTGGAAGGTTGGAAAGCAATGGTACGAGGTCTCTAGCTGAGTTGGCAAGCTAATAACACGTGATTGACATTTGGTAGGTGGGTCCATGAGATTGATTGGAGTGATTTGATTGGTTGTGAGGTGAGGAGTGGATTTTGGCATGGCGAGGCGGGAGAGGGAGCAGGAGGACCACCGACATAGTGACCATAGGTGCCACCATAGAGATGACACCAAGTATAGGTAGGAGGCATTCCTATACCTCTTATTGCATTTAAAATTGTGGTTTAAATGAATGCAGTTGGGTGGAGGTTGTGTTGTTGTTTTTGTGTTTGAAATATAGGTTAAAATGGGTGAAATTGGGGTGGGGAAAGGCGTATATAGGTTAAATAGGCTTGGGTAGGAATGTAGGTTTGTATTTGGTGGGATGCAATTTGGTTTTAGGTATGTTTGTGTTGTTATTTAGTAATGGGGATGGAGATTTTGGTTTGTCTTTGAAACAATGACCGACGTCGATCCACTTTGGTTGGTTTTGGCCAGCATTAGTTATTTTTGGGGTGACCGACCGGTCAAGGTGATCGATTGTGGTCAAGGAGACCAATGTCAGTCACTATATAAAGTGATTGGGTGAAAGAAGGGCTAGATGGGAAAGTTAAACAGGTGAGGTAGGGGTAGGTGAATACTAATGTAGGTGGAAGAGGGTGAGGCAACATTTGGCGGTGTGTATGATAGGTGTGTAGGTGAAATGATCGATGATATTAGGTAAGTATGATAATGGAGATAGTAGGTTCTTAGGGGAATTAGGTAAAGGGGTAGGTATTAGAAACTAGGTGGGGGTAGGTATGATTGATGTGTTTTAGGTATTATTTGGTACAAAAAGGGATAAGTACGAGGTGAGTTTGAGATTTGGGTAATAGGTGATTGGAGAGGGTCTTATTTTGACAATCTTGGGTTAGGTGATGTAGATGAGAGATCAGTTGACTATGAGAGACAAATTACCACCTCTATTGGTACAGATGCAACCTAGTGTGACAGATGAGGAGTGGGAGCACATAGCGAATGGGACTCGGTTCGATCATGCAATATAAGTGTATAGGCCGAGATCACACTTGATGTTCACTCTCATCAATAGATGGAACTCTGTGAGCAATACCTTTCATTTACCAACTGGCAAGATGATTGTCACATTAGAGGACGTGTATATGATCCTACGGCTTCCTATTATTAGGGAGCTAGTGTATTCAATTTTGACTGAGGCGTCGGTGGAGCCCATAGTGGCGATATTTGGTGAGGCGATGGGCATGCTGAGTTATCACAACGTGAGTCTGAGTTATGGGGATATGTATGCGGCATATCCACAAGAGACCAGGCTATCTGTTTTGATGATGGTGGTAGTAGGTTGTTTTTCTCTCCGGATTCTAAGGGTGGGAGATTTCCTTGAGCACTGATGGGGTGCTACATGACATGATTGAGGAGCGAGATATATTTTTCTTGGGCACCATCTTTTCTAGTCTAGTTGTATAAGGAGCTATGGGCCTATGGTAGGTACATGAGATTTGGTATGTGTTGTACATACTTGTTACATTGTTGGGCATATGAGCACATTGTGTGTGTGCATCCAATTGGGTTAACACGATAGGACTGGTTCGGAAGTGGTTTGTACATAGTGGACTTTAGGAGATGGGTACCACTCGAGGAACATCCGAGAGTGGCTAGGGACACATATGATGTTACATACTACATGCGGCTATTGGAGGGCCTATCAATGGTGGATATCATGTGGTGGCCATGGACCTAATAAGGTATGGCTCTTTTCAAATTTGAATTATTAAATCCTAACCTAAGTGGGGGCTTCTATGTGAATATTTTGAATCCCTAAAACCTAACGTAAGGGATTATAATGTTGGGGGCCAATGTTAAATTGAATGTGGCATTGGATTTGAATAAGGGACTATGTGGGATCCTTATCAATTTGTAATCTTCCATATTAATGAGATTGTATTTATTGGTCACCCTCATAGATTAAATGGAATGCTCAAAGAAAAACATAGTGGTCTCAAAGAATGATCTTGAATAAAGTAAATTGGAAAAGTGGTGGTTAAGTAAGTTGAACTCCACTAAATTTTAAATAGGTTAAAATAGACGAAGGGAAAAGCTAGAAGGACCGAGTGTCCTCTCATGCATTGAATGGTCTCGAAACTCTCCTCCACCATTTTGGGGAATGAGTGAGTGGTTTTGGGGGAAAAGAGTTGGTTGGTTTCATTTTGGTTGTTTCGTATTATTGGTTCATGGAGATCTACATGTTTATGGTTTCTCCTATTTTTTATGATTAGACTATTTCAAACCGTTGCATGTTATTTCTATTACTAAGAGGAGAAAATATAGTGAGCCATTATTAGCCTGTGTAATAAATAAGATGGAAGGCTGGCGTGTTGGGGTTTATGTGGATTCAATTCTGGTTTGTTGAGAAGTTGAATTTTGGTTGAGCTTGTGAAATAAAAGAAAGGAAAGGAGCTCTACCGGAGACATGATAGGCTCTATCTCTTCCTTGATATCTTTCTCTTTCAGTACTTGCATGAATGAAATCCTATTTTAAGTTTCATTTTTTTAATGGATATGGGTTTTTGTTAAAATGACTTAAAACGCGTTGATGTCTTGTGTTCCTCAAATTTATGGATATGGGTATGCAAGAAATATCTGGGAATAAATATGGCCTAATCTTATGTTATCTTTGCATGAACTAATATGGCTGTAATAAATTATGGCTTGTTTGATTATGGACTATGTGTTGAATCCATTTATATTGATCAATTTATTCATTTAGAGATATGGGTAGATAGTCATTTGACTCTAATGATTCTCGACTATGTATATATACCCCGAATATATGATTTATTAATTCGATATAGTGGATTTCGAATGTTATTGTTATCTTGGGAAGGAGTTATTTTTTGGGAAGGGTTTATCTTTGATTCCCTTATGTGGATAATCAATTGGAAGGATAAACAAAGAAACCCGGATGGGTTGGGTAAGTTGTTGACTTCAATGCATATAACTGAGTCAAGATATTAAAGATGTTGCTATATTAGTGATACATCGCTGTAATGTAAAGTGATTTCTGGAATTTTTATAACTATGATTTATATTATTTTTAATCAATAAAGTGATTCTAACTTAATGCAACAATTCTTATATGCAATTGCTAGATGGCATAAGTTATCATGGAAGATATAGATATTATTATGACAATTCGTATGAACTGACAATTCTTAACAATTTTGCAAATGAATTACTTGAAAGATGAAAGAAGGATGAAGTTTAAATTTTTTCATTTGTTCTATTGAATGAAGAAAGTTAAATTTGTATCACTTGATTGTATTATCAATAAATGAATTACTCTTGTATTGTTGATTAATGAAAGGCTAAGTTAGCCTAGTTATCTGTACCAATTATAAAAAGGGAACTTGTAAAGATTATTTTGTCTTAAAGCAATATTATTGTAATTGATTAAGGAAATGATAAGAGGTTTTCATAAATACATTGTGTACTATATTGTATTGATGTGAAATAGAATTTTATTAAACTAGACACATATTAATAATTCTATCTATGATGACAATGTATAATGTATTGATACAAATTTTAATGTATTGTGTACTTGGCCCAACATAATTTACTTGAATAAATGTTGATCATTGTGATATGTATGACTCATATGCAAGAAATTAAAACAATATCTATAACTTTGTTAAGGTGCTTCATAAGAACATATATAATAATGATATATGTTTATAAATACATCTATTATTTAATGGACATAAGTTGATATTTAAATGTATGGATTTTTGTCTATACTTAGATTCAACTTAAAAAGAAAAATGCTATACTTGTCTCGTATTTACTTGATTAATGATCAAAGTATGATTTATGTGAATAATACATTAAGCAGATTTAAACATGCAACTTGCAATTAATTAGGGTATAATGCAATATCTATAATTAAGTAAATGACAATTACGAAAATCTTATTAGTTCCTTAGGTGTGAAACCTACCATTGAGAGTGTCGTTGGTTAGCAAAGCATTGACAGACGAAAATTAATTAAACTAATTAAACGTGTTAAGATATGATGTTCTATTTAGCGAACTCGGTGAGATATCTCATCATAGCCATTTCTTTGGGAAGTACCCAATTAATGATGTATGTCATTACTTGGCTACTATGAAGAAGCTAATATGACAAGATATATTGTCAAGCTCTACTAATCGTAACTATCATAAATTAATGGATTCAAGTACGTGTTAGGTATGAATGTGGAACAACAATATGGTTAAGTATCGATGTCATCTTATGATGAGTATGGGAAAGGGAGTGGAACCGTAAATGACACAAGTCATTTCGGAGATGCTTAATTCCCCTTAGTCACCCTAAGCTTACATATTGACACTTTCCCATGCAAGCTGATCCAAATTAGTACCTAGTACGCAACTTGAAAGTGATTGATATAATTCAAATTAGTCCTAATCTAGATGAAATTTTTAGAGTGTAGGGTGAAAGACAAATCCCAAATGATGATTATGTTGTCATGGAATTAAGCATGGAAAACATGACTTAAAACTTTGGCCAAAGTAACACAAGCTACTGATTGCGCTGTCATGATTTCACCTAGACTTAAAGATGTAGGATATCATATGGGTAATTGGTAATAGATGCCCAGATATACACTTTAAAGAATAACACTTGAATTCCCTTGAATAAATAAGGGAACCATAAGTATACTTAGTATACATATTTGAATAATTTGGACATGAGGGATCGGTTTTAGTCTAACTCATGCAACTGTATAAGGTTTACTGTTATAGGATGGATTAACTAAGATAATGTTGGTTCTAAATTATGTGAATTTAGAACAATGAAACATTATGATATGAAAAAAATTCCCTTGTATTGAAGTCTTAAAATGAGGATGTTACATAATCAAACATTATGACAATGCGAGAAGCATGGATATTTTCCATTGGCTCACATTTCATGGCAATCAATCAAGTAAGAGAACATTATTAGAAGGCAAAGGAACATAGTATTTTCTTATTAGCTCATATTTCGTAAAGGAACTCACACGTGCTCGAAGACACAAAATATAAAAAATCAAAAGGAAGCGCAGACACATAGGCAAAGATAATTCCTGAAGCCAATCAAATGTTATCACGTGTCACTCTCCTATTCATCTTGACATGCAAAAATTTAAATGGCCATAAATTTCTCTCTAGAGCTCCAAATCACGAAAAATTGGTCTCATTGGAAAGGTCTCCTCAATCCCTTCAATTTGACATTGTTTTATTGAGAAAGTGATGGCGTTTAGTGGGATAAAAGAGAAAAAATGAACACAAGCGCATTTGGTAATATGAACTAACTATTTTGTGTATGTGGTTGTGAAGGCATGGAATCAATCCCAAAATACTAACAAAAAATTAGATATTTTCAGTTAGACAAATTACATTCCCACTTTGATTAAATATATTTCTTTATGAATAAGGAGGAGATTCACTTACTATTTGGGGGAGGAATGGATTGTAAGAACTCATCAAATTTGTATAAATATGGGGGCTTGTCCTCATATCAAAGGAGTTAGTTTTTGTATTTTGATAAAAAAGGGGGTTAGTTTTTCTATTTCTGAAAAAGGTCAAGAGATATAATTGTGAATACTTGCATGTTTCCTTTGTGAAATGCATATAGATTTCAGTTTCCCAAACTTATGTGTCAAGGTGGTTGCAATGTACAACCATTGACAAACATTGAGAGAATTTTATTTATGTTCCCCTGTTAATAAATTCAAGATCTGAATGAAATATGTCTACTTTTGAGTTTAATTTCTGTGTTTTGGGTTATGTATGTCAAATTGTTGATTGATGAGTTATATTTTCTACTACAGTCTTGTGTTTGTTGCTTCTCTGTGTAGTACACTAGATCATTCCTCAATGGTTGTGCTTTGGTCATTAGTTTAATATTGTGTTGTGAGAATTTACTCTGCAATATTGGACTTAATTGTAAAATCCTTACTCTAACCATTTTTTGAAGTGATTTTTATTAGCCTTTGAGTGTATCTTGGGTGTACTAGAGTAGAAGCAGTAAATACTTTATTAGAATGCTTACACGATATTTTGTGTCGAGTATTTTAGATATTGTGTTGAAACTTTGCATCTGTTGGCTATTAATGAATGCAAATATTTATTTGTAGAAATTGTCACTACTTAATCTAGTTTTCTATACTTTCCAGAATTATAGGCTTCTCTAAGTGTTAAATGCTTTATTACAAGGAATCTCTCTTCATATAAATCCCCCTTTGTGAAGTTATAACTACCATAATTGATCCCACCCCCTCATACTAACTTCCATTCATTCCATTTACTACTTTATTTCTCTAAATATCACTTGAAGGTGTCGTCTAGCCTTAATTCTACTATCAAAAGAATGCAAGAGAAACTAAACTTTATTGTCTATAATAACCTATGTTCAGTGCATTAACCATATGCAACATATTTTGTGATAACTTATGAGAGTGAGTGTTGTTTTCATGGCCATGCTTATCCCAAATTGATCCATCATTGAAACATATCAAGAGGAACAAATAATTTATTTCCCCCTCTACATTTAGGTTACCTCATGGGTCCTCTCACCCTGGTTCAAGGAAGGAACAAAAGTAACAGGATGAGACCATCCCCTTTACGTGCCCTTCAATCACCTCAAGGCTTGATCCAAAGGAAATTTTTAGACCCATCCCGACTACAAAATGATCTACCATCCAGTCTACCACCATCCAAGCATTCCCCCTTCCCTAAAAAATTATTGTCGTGGTCACCAAGGGTGTATAATTGAGGACCAACACACTTATGGCCTCGTTGTTGGGGATTTTTTGATAAAGTTGATAGGATTTTTGGCTTTCAAAGTGTGAGTTCCATCAACAACACTTCTTGAACCATTTCCGAGGAATTCTTTACTCTAGGAAAGGTTCAGAATACACACCTTTATAGAGCTTTGCCAAAATTATGCAAATACATACCATTCTAAAAGTATTGTCCAAAATTTTCCCATTATAAGAAGGCTTTCCATAAAACTTGTACTTATTTGAGTATACTAGAAGTTGGCAACAAAAAAAAACGTGGGAAAATTCATAAATATTTGCAAAGCTTAACCTCCTAGTATGTGAATCTATCCTTTCAAGAAATTTTAAATTTAATATATACATATAAGGTGCAAGGCCTTAGTGATGGCTCCATCTTTTAAAGAAAATATGGGTTATACTAGTGAACATATTCTATACACCTTGCTAATTAACTCCCCCCTTTGTAAAGATGGAACAAATAAGATTCTTTTCCAAGTCTTATCCCACTAGAAGATTACTCTCGGAGCTAGAGAATACACAATAAAAAAGGAAGTAGATTTGGAAACCAATGAGTGGTCGAAAGTCAAAAGAAAATATTGTTCAAACTATTGAATTTGATCCACCTTTGGTGTAGGATTACTCTATCACATCTGATAGCTCTGAATCAGGTAGTCCTCAAGCATATTTACATTCTTTATTTCAAGAATGTTCAAGATCTGCAAAAATAAAAGGTACTCCTCATCTTCCATATTTGTTGACTAGTAAGAATAGATTATTTTATGAAATTGAGTCCCTAAAGGATTCCCATTTTGTGGATCATACTCCTCTACCCCAGATACCTCCAATTACCCACCATTTTAACCCTCCTTTTGAAACACCTCCACAAAATAATATGGAACAACCTCCACCAAGGGCTCCTTTTGTAGTCACCACTTATAGACCAATAAGGTTCATTGGAATGGTGGGATATCCTAATGAAGTAAAAAATCAATTAGAAGTAGGTTTCCTATATTTCAAGGGAATAATGCCATAAGTGGGGATCATCATCTCATAATTTTTTTATAATGTTATGGATGACTATGAAGATGTTTATGTCAAGTTATTCATACATACATTAGAAGAAGATGCTAGGGAATGGTACAATTTTCTACCTACAAATTCAATTGATTCTTGGGTAGAAATGAAGAATGCATTCAAACTCCAATATGGTGATAAGACTGACCCTAGGTTTCTCTTATCAAAGTTTGAAAATATCAAGAAAAATCCTAATGAGTATGTGCAAGACTTTAATACTAGGTTCAATAAAAATTTGACTAGATTGCCTATTAATCTAAGGCCTAGTGATGATTCTTGCTTGATTAAGTACTCAAATGCCTTTGATAAGAAAGAAACTTATTATCTGAGGAAAAAAATCCTATAACTCTAAGGCAGGATTTCTCTATGGTTTTCTAAATTGAGAACAATATTAAAGCAACGAGAAACCTCCAAAGAGGGAAGGTGTCAAGTTGATTAATCTAGAAAAGCCACGGAAAGTAAGGAAGTAGACTTAGAAGAGGTGGTTAAAACTTTGGCCGAGCAATCAAAGAGATTTCATACAAGCTTGCTAGAGTAGAGAAAGGATTAGTTTCAAATCCTCAAACTCAGCACCATGCCCAAGGAAAAAATAGATTTGGGAATCATCCCAAAGGAGATCATGGGGTGATGACAGAGGAAAGGGACCTATGGGTTCAGGAAATAAACAACAAGATTTTAGAGATAAAAACTAGTCCCATATCCATTAAAAACAAGGGTATCATTAGTAGAAGAATAACACATCATTGAATTGTGTGATAAATGTTTGTTGACACATCCTCCTTCTAAGAATTGTTAGATATGATGATGTTACTTATGAAGCTGGTTTTGGTGACATATTCATGAAGGAAAATCCAAATGAATCACCATAAGGAGATTCTTCCACTGATCTTCTATATGCAAAAACTATTGAGGAATTTTGGTCTTGGAAAAATTATGTGTTCTCCTTCTCTTCTATTGTTAATGCTAATATAGACATGGCTAAATCATTTGAGGTTCTAAATCATGACTTTGAGTATTTAAGAGCTTTAATGATTAAAAAGTATGATGGTGGAATCCTTTCTGAAGAGGATAGGAAGCTATTAATGAATTTTGTTGTTTCTCAAGAAAATGAGTATAACCTTTGAAATAGACAAGTCAAAGGACCTATCCCTGATCCTAAACCAAAATTTCTCTCTTGGCCAACATCCCCAAATATGCTCCCAAAAAATATGCCTGACAAAGGTCCCTTTATCTCTTTAAAGACAAGCACTTCTGCTTCTTCCCAAGCAATAAGGGATAACATCCCATCAAAAATACTATCACCCTTGCCTCTAATACAACCCTACTAAAGTATGTTATATGTGATATGGCTCAAATTCTAATTCAGATAAAGATCATTGTCCCAATTATGGAATTACTCAAAATTCATGAACATAGAAAGAGGGCATTTGAATACTTGGGGTTGAAGGATGATATGGTTGTCAAAGAAAGGGGTACAAATAATGTAGTAACTCCCCCAATGTTGTTGAAGTTGAGATAAAGGAAGACCTAGAGAACATGGAAGAACCCCCATAAGTATATTTAGGCACATCCTTGGTAGAATCCCAATTAGATGTGGATCCCTTCTTTACCACTTTGATTGTCAATGAAAGACTTCTTCACAATTATATGTTTGATTCAGAGCTTCATGCAATATCATGCCTTTAGAGGTCATGAATGAATTAGACATTAAAATAACATCAAATTTTTAGAAATGTTATGCCATGGATTCAAGAGAAGTACTTGTTGTTGGATATGTCAGAGGTCTAGTGGTATAACTGGCAAATATTTAACTATGAATATGGTTATAGTTGATTTCCCTGATAAATGGGGTATGTTGTTATCAAGAAAATGGGTTGCTAGTGTAGGAGGAAGTGTTCATATGGACATGTCCTATGCCTCTATACCATTGGAAGGAAACTAGTCAAATTGCATGGAGAAAAGAAAATGCTCCATCTTATTGAAGATCCTATGAATGCTTCTTATGAGGTATTGATACAGAGTTTGGGTAACTTCATAGGTTGTGCATATTTTAAAGATCATTGCATGGATATTAATGCACACCTTGAAGATGTCAATGTCCCATGGACCATGAATTTTGATGGAGCATGTTCTAATGTTGGAAATGGAGTTGGAGTGGTTCTAAATTCTCCAAATCAGGGTTATTTTAATTTCTCTTTCAAATTGAATTTTGAATGTACTAACATTTTTGAAATATGAGGAATTTCTCCTTGGTTTAAGAGTTGCATGGAAGCATGGGATTAAGAATATTATTGTCAAAGGAGATTCTAAATTAGTTGTAAAGCAAGTCAGGAAATTATATGCAACTAAAAACCAGAGGCTGAGACAATATAAGCATGTAGTTTGGGATCTCATAGAATTATTTGATTATTTTAATATCCTTTATCATGAGAGAACTCGAATGTGACAGATAACAAATTGGTTGTCTTATCCTCTTAGTATGATAATGATATAATGTCCCCTTACTAGCAATTATGAAGTAGAAGTGCTAGTCAGACCTTCAATTCCTAACAACCATTAACATTAACAAGTTTTTTAAGGATGATGCTTAGATTCTAGAGGTTCTTAAATTGTAAATATGAGTTCAAAAATCAGCTCATTGAATTAGAACCCATGGTAGTGTTATGTGAAGGAAAAGAGACCCTCTTTGAAAATATATAATTCAATAAAGACAAATATTATTCCTAGAGGACTTGTCAACTTGGAATAAAATTTGATAGTGCAGACCGAGTTATGAACAAGCCTATCCATGCACCTAAGGATGTTGAAGAATACAACTTGGGAACTTCTAAAAATTCTAGAAAGGTTTGGCTGGGATGTAGTATGAATAAAGAAGAAAAACATGATTATACCAAGTTGCTGAAGAAATGCTAGGATTTCTGGCAAGGTCTTATCCAGAATTGAAAGCTTATAGAGAAGACATTAGGATTGGAGAACATACTTTCTTTCGAAGGACTTGGAAGGACATTTACTAGAGTTTCTTGTCAATGATAGGCATCTCAAACATTTCTTGTACTAAGCCAAATGATCAGGTATGATCATTGTACAATGTACAATTTTGTTGTATTGTTTTTTCCTTTGTTTGTGTTGTTGTTTCCCTTTTTGTGCTCTAGTCTACAGTGACCAGGTTTCGAGATATGTCATTATTATGGTGTGAAAAGTTGTGTATGTGTTCGAAATCCCCGATTGTTTTATCTCCCGATTCCTTACCCAATGGATTAGGCATCTGGTATTTGTTCTTGTGGCACCCACAGGGGGTGCCCATCCCTTGAGCAGGATCCATTATTGGTGCTCAATCCAGGCCCTTGCATTAGGCTGGTTTTTCATCAACACTTTGTAAATATAACCATTATGTGCATTTAATATTGTTCCCCTTGCTTCAAATTTCAGTTTGAGTAAAGGATAATTATAAATTTGTAAGAAATTTTGTGCCTTGTCAAAATAAAAAGAAAGGATTTAGCAAAATGTTGGAGGACTGAAATGAAATGAAATATTTTAAATGACATCCACAAGATTGAAGAGTCTATGGGACCAAAATATGAGACTTTAAGATGAATTCAGACTCTTTTCAATATCAAATCTTCTACTTGTGAATCTTGAGCACAAAACCCATGATATTTTCAAGCCTTATTTCTTCGACTGACACCATAAGAATTCCCAGACTGGTTGATCAAAGTATAAAAGCTTGACTTGCGGGTGATCGGGATATGTTTACATATTTTGCAAAGGTAAAAACATGCAATCAACACCGAATGACAAATTTAAATGGACTCAACCATTCAAAAATCATGGGACATTAAAAATGGACGTAAAAGATCTACATCTAGAAGCAATTAAAATTCCATGAAGCAAAAGGACACATGGTGAGATTATGGGCCTCTCTAATCCATTCAGGTTTTGTGGACTTCAATTCTATGGAATGATATAGATTTCATACGGTTTTGGAGTCTCAAAACGGGGTAGACAAAGTCAATAGGTTCGAGAGAAATGTGGCGGAGTTAGGGGATATCAAGATGATGTAACATAAATGGATGAAGGTGGACACGTGTCACCATTTCGGTGCATGGTGAGCAAATGGGTTTCGGTGGACCTCAAGTCTGTGGAATGAACCGAGTTTCATAAGGATTTAGATCTAGGGTGGTCTCGAAAAGTCAAGGAAGGATACGTGGAACATTTCTATAAATCCAAAAATGAAGTCTAGCCTAGATAGAAGTCATGATCCGAAGGCCCAACCTCATAAAAAATGAAAGGAAATCATGAAAGCAAGAGAACTTGACACTGTGAAACCACAAAGTGAATTGCGAAGTAAGTGTGGAGCTTCTTTATTGGCTCACATTTCGTGGTTATCAGTTAGGTTATCAAATAGACCACATTGTGAGGAGCGTGGAGATTTCTCATTAGATCATGTTTTGTTGGGGAAAGTCAAGGTTATTAAACATTTTGACAATGCGAGAAGTGTGGAGCTTTCCCATTGGCTCATGTTTCACGACAATCACAAGTAAGAGAACAATATAAGAAGGTGAAGGAAAGTGACATTTTCTTATTGGCTCACATTTCATAATGGAACTCATCTCAACTCAAAGCCAAAAATACGAAAAATAAAAAAGAAAAGCGGACATATGTAGGAAAAGATAATTCTCGAAGAAAATCAATCACTATCACATGTCACTCTCATGTTCATCCCAACATGAAAATATTCAAATGGCCATAACTTTTTCTAGAGCTCCAAATCACACAAAATTGATCTTATTGGAAAGGTCTCCTCGATCCCTTCAATTTGACATCATTTGATTCAAAATTGATGGCGTTTGGTGGGAGAAAAAGAGGAAAATGAATGCACAAGCACACCGACATTATGAACTAACTATTTTGTGCATGTGGTAGTGAAGGCATGGAATCAATCCCAAAATACTAATAGAAAATTAGATATTTTTAGTTAGAAAAAGTACATTTTGGTTCTAATTAAAGATCTTTTTTTATGAACAAGGAGGAGATTCACTTAATATTTGTGGGGGGGGGAATTGGATTATAAGAATTCATCAAATTTGTATAAATATGGGGGTTTGTCCTCATATCAAAGGGAGTTAGTTTTGGTATTTTAATCAAAAGGGGGTAAGTTTTTCTATTTCTGAAAAGGTCGAGAGATATAATTGTGAATACTACATGTTTCCTTTGTGAAATGCATATAGATTTTAGTTTCCCAAACTTTTGTGTCAAGGTGGTTGTAATGTACAACCATTGACAAACATTGAGAGAATTTGCTTTATGTTCCCTTATTAAGAAATTCAAGATCTGAATGAAATATTTCCGCTTCTGAGTTTAATTCATGTGGTTTGGTTTCTGTATTTCAAATTATTGATTGATGGGTTATATTTTCTTCTACAGTTGTTTGTTTATTGCTTCTCTGTGTAGTACTATATCAGTTCTCAATGGTTGTGTTTGATAATTAGTTCAATATTGTGTTGTGAGCATTTACTCTGCAATATTGAACTTAATTGTAAAATCCTTACTCTAACCATTTTGTCGAAGTGATTTTTATTAGCCTTTGAGTGTATCTTTGGCGTACTAGAGTAGAAGTAGTAAATAATTTATTAGAATGCTTACATGAGATTTTGTGTCGAATATTTTAGATATTGTGCTGAAAATTTTCATGTGTTGGTTATCAATGAATACAAATCTTTCTTTATAGAAACCGTCACTACTTAATCAAGTTTTCTGTACTTTCCAGAATTGCAAGCTTCTCTAAGTGTTAAATGCTCTATTACAAGGAATCTCTCATCATATAAATCCCCCTTTGTGAATTTACAACTACCATAATTGATCCCACCCCCTCATACTAACTTTCATTCGTTCCATTTACTACTTTTTTGCTCTAAATACCACTGAAGGTATCGTCTAGCCTTAATTCTACTATCAAGAGAATACAAGAGCAACCAGAATTGATTGTTTATAATAACCCGTGTCTAGTGCATTAAACATATGCAACATATTTTGTGACAACTTGTGAGAGTGAGTTTTGTATTCATGGCCATGCTTATCCCATATTGATCCATCATTGAAACATATCAAGAGGAACAAATAATTTATCTCCCCCTCTGCATTCAGGTTACATTGTGGGTCCTCTCACCCTGGTTCAAGGAAGGACCAAAAGTAATAGGATGAGGCCATCGCCTTTGTACATGCCCCTCAATTACCTCAAGGCTTGATCTCGAAGGAAAGTTTTAGACCCATCCTCGGCTACAAAACAATATACCACTCGGTCTACCACCACCCAAACATTCCCCTTCCCTAGAAAATTGTTGTCGAGGCCACCAATGGTGTATAATTGAGGACTAACGGGTAGTTTTGAAAAAGAAGGAAAATTTGGTGTTTTTATTACTTTGAGTCAATTTATGTTTGAAATTATCTTGTTTGAAGTGTGTGAACAAGGTGAATGAGATAGGAAGCATTGGTGAAGCTTAGAAGGAAAAATTGCATGTTCGAGGAAAGAGAACTAGTTGAGAAGCTTGAAGAGAAGGGTGAATAAGATAAGTACAAAGTGACCTTGAATGAAGAGAGAGATATTTGATGGTTGATTAGACAAACATAGTGCAAATATAATGCATGGTATAGTGAACATTGAGCCATTTAAGGATATCTTATCCAAATTGGCAATTTTAAGCCATTTTGGGTTTAAGAGTGAACCTCAAATACAAAGAATAGGTGAAGTAGTTGTATGAAAAATTCTTGAAAAGTGAATGAACGGTGGTTTTCTAAACATCTCTGCATCATTGAGTGTTTCGTATTTAACAATAAGGATTGAAAATAATACTCATGACAGAGGTAGGATAGTCGTGTTTGGGCTTGATATGGTTGACACAAAAAGTGCCTCATTTTTTTGAATGATAGTTCCCAAGAGGATTTAATAGTACCTCGTGGATCTTTCTTTCATATTTTTTTCTTAACTTGTCATATTTTAGTAAGTGTTAGGAGATGGTTATGTTCTTATGCATACCATATATGACCTAGATTACTTAGTGTGACATGATTGTCTTGACCGAGGCTTGGTTCTAATACAACAAACCTTGTAGCTTGTTTGATTCATGATTCCATAGTGTGATTTTGTTGGTTTGACATGATATCCTTGATGATGTTACATGTTTAGGAGTGGGATGTTGGATGGGTGAGATGGGCCACCAATAGAGGGCTCGTTGTCCACCATTCCCCACCATAACCTTGAATGATTTTGGAACTATTTACATAATGAAATCCACTTGCAAGATTTTATTGATCTTTTATCATGACATATTTTGGTTATTTGATAGTTACTTATTTAATGTTATACTCCTTTTTTGCACATGATTACATCAAGCCTTCTTGTATGTGAGAGAGGGCGTAAAGGTTCCAATAATATAAGTAATATAAGAATATGCTCTGATATCAATACCAAATTACTTCACTCTAATAAAGTGATTTGGTTACATAAAATCCATTTGATGGGGAGGAAATTCAAAGAAGGAAGGGGAGAGAGAGGAGGGGGGAGAGATAAATATTTAAACAAGGATATATCCCCTCCCTCCTTGGGGCATGGGTGTGTGTGAGAAAGAAATAAACCTTTGATAAAAGGCATGTTTTATGTTTACATGTTCAAAACTCTTAAAAATACACCTTTCTAGTTAATAAAGACAAAAATATAAGACTGACATCTAGCAAGTATAATGAATGAGATCACTGGTGCAAACATATTTCCTAGAAATAATCAAATTTGAAGGCTGGCCTCAAATTCCCTAACTTTGATCAATTTTGAAGGGTGGTCCAAATTACATTTGAAGGGTGATTAAATTATTAGCAATTCAAATGAATTTTTCAAATTTACAAGTCTGTGGTCTAAATTGTCTTATAGAAGGACAAGTTTTTGTTAGGGTTTATGATCTCTCATAATTGTTTAATGTTGTACTTTATACCACATTTTCATTAAAAACAATGGGATCATGTTAAACTTTTTGCATGTATCATTTTTTTAATTCTATCACCTTTAGACAATATTTTCCTATTTAATGGTATTATATAAGAGTTTAGTTGTTGAAGATGTAACTACAAGTCTTGAAGTTGTTTGTTAAGAAAGTATTCCACAAGGTAATTTTTCTTAATCTCCTAATGTAACTACAAGTCTTGAAGTTGTTTGTTCGAAAGTATTCCACAAATTTGATAATGTTTATAAATGGATAAAAAATTTACTTTGATAGAATATTTCGTCAACAATATATGTATATATAACCATGCTTATGCAATTTTTAAGCATGGTCCTTGGTATCTCAAGAATTTTTTTCTCGACTGGACCAATGATTTTGTTATTGAATACCATATATCCTTCACTTTACCTATTTGGGTTGAGTTTCCCGATCTTCCTTTACCTTGTCTAGATTTTTGATGACCTACGCTCCTTTATAGTCCAACTTGTCGTATTTAGTTTAGGTAGTACCCTTCCTTTTACATTTGGTCAACGAAGGTGTTGGACCACTTCTCAAGCTCGTCAATGGAAGTTAATCAAATGCATATCTTCCTTAAAAGTGTAGTTCCCTCCCATTTATCACCATGTTGATCTATCCCTTAACATTGCTTTTATACTATCTCTTTTTTTGAAAAAAATTTGCAAGCGCGAAATAATAAAAGAATAATAAAAATGCATATAAGATTAAACAATAAAAAAATAATAATAAAGTAGAGCCCATGATTAGGTAAAAGATGGCATAGGTTTTCTTTGTCGTTCTTGGGCGTGTGGAGGCGGCCACAGAAAATTTCAAAGCAAACACATTGGGTAGGTGTAAAGCCAGACGTCCATCAAAGAAAATAAAGAGGGAGGGATTTTTGTAGTTGCAAGTGAAATACGAAGCATAGCCAACCGTGTAAGATTCAATATTGTTTTATTTGGCTCGTAGGAATGCAAGACTAGTGTGGAGGAGGTGTGAGAGCTCTATAAACCTTGGTTGTGCTAATATCTTGAGGTCTTCAACATGCTAGTAAGCCTGAGGCTATGTTTGAATGTGGAGGCATGTCATCTGTTCGACAAAATAGCTCAAAGGAATGTGATGTTTTGCTGGGAAATATTTATTGAAATCGGTAAGAGGTCAATCCCTTCCAATGCATTTGCTTATAATATTTTGATTCATGCTCTTTGCAGATATGGTAACCGGGGAAGGGCATATTAGTTCATGAAATAATCAGGTTTTGATGCTAATTTTATGACATGTAATACTCTTGTGTACGAGCAATATAAAATGGGAATAATTTTTCCAAATGCTCGAAAGAAATTGTCTCTTGGAATGCATTGATTGTAACGCTATACAAAATGAGCTTGTTGAAAAAGCCTTGGAACACCACGAGAAAATACAACTGGTACGTGTAATTTCAAAATCCACAACTCTTGCTCGTCAAATCAATAGAGACATGAATTCATTCCTCTCCAACTTTTTTTTTTCGAAATTTCACTCCTTAAACGTTAAATATAAAATAAAGTTTGATATTGAAGTTTTGTTTTAAATCATATTACAAACCACATAAAATAGTTTCCAAAATGAATGTTGAAAATAGTCACCTTGGGTGGCGTGTTATAACACTAAGACATGAACTTGATCAAAACAAGCCTAGAACATGTTCATTATAGCTTATGTTTTGTGACCAATTAAATTGGTCGGGAAAATATGTTAAAAAATACAAACTTGTGATCTCAAAACAACCTCCAATTAAGCCAAATGCCTCTCAAAATTGACATGTATGAAGCATCTCTAAACCCTCTCTTCCACCTTTGAACCACTGTAACCTTTTACGTGTTGTATTTTGACCTCATTCCAGCAAAAAAAAACTAAAATAATCGGTGAATGGGTTTATAAAGCGTGTTTTCACCCTACTTGAAAAATGGGTTTCGGGAGAAACCACTTAATACAATTGAACCCTCCCGAAATCACCTCGAATTTTGTGCCTATGGATTCTAGAAGTAAAATTTGACTTTACAAACCTCTTTATTACTATGGAGAATAATGTAGCATATTTCATTTTAATCATTCCTTTTGAAAAACACATTTTGTGCAACTGCTTTGAGCCAACTTGGCTTAGTTTGTTGAAGGGCAAATAGTTGAATTCAACCAATTAGCTTTGGAAAGTTGTTCTAGTTTGAGCTTTGGTTACCGGTGTTGGACCTTGTCAATTTTCCATGATTCTCTATATATAGTACAAAATACGGTAGAATAGACAAACATCCCCTCGGGATGTTCCGTGCTCTTTTGTGTGGCCACTTGGGCTAGTTTTCACAACAACACAATAAATACCCGTGGACCCGTGTTGACCCTCTAAGGTTTTTTCATTGTGTAAAAACTAGTGTGATGCTTAGAATCATGTATGATGATGGTAAATACATTGTCTAGTAAACTTAAACAAGATGGTTAATGAAAAGCTAGAAGCACATAATTGGGCACATTTACCTAGGTCCCTGTAGTGACAACGAGAACGAGAGCTGTGTTAGAGGTCGTTAAACCTGTAATAATTTGAAAAGTTTTTTTGGAATTTGAATGCAATGCATCAAAATTGATTTTTTCATCTCTCACCCTCTCTAATTATAGAAAGGTGCTTGTTTATTTGTGTAAAAGAAAAATGAGTATTTTCTCTCTAATCTCTTTCTAAATCCTAAAACGATGTCTTAGCTTGAAAAGTATGGAAAACAAATATTATTTTATCTTTCTCTAACTCTAAATTGATGTTGTGATTTTGAATAACGTGTTAGATAGGAGGGGTGCATCCATGCCAACGTTTCATTGGCCATATTTACATAATCTAACAGGTTGCGAGTAACATGACAATATTAGGATGACTGATGAATTCAGAGTTTTAAATTTGTTTATAGCTTGTAAAATGTGTAATTTTGATAAAATAAGAACTGTATTCTATTTGAGTAATTGTACCTAATGTAAAAATGAAGGAAGACAATTTAGTTATATCATGTATGTGTGTTAATTAATGAGTTGATGAAATTTTACATTTTACTTTATAGTTTAATTACATTGAAAAATGTGCAACAATTGTATGGTAGTGAACTTAAACTTTTAAGCTCTTATAAATGAATGACTTCACCAATCCTCCTCACCTTTCTTCCTAATCTTAGTCTAGCCATGGATAATGAGAAGATGAACCAAAACAACCCCACTCTTGTGGTGAGTTTGATCCCACGACTCATCGGGTACTCAACGAGCCAGCAGAGGATCATGAATCTCTAGTGAAGTCGAGTGCATAATTCAATCATTACCCTTGTTTGTCTTGATAGTGAACCCCTCATAAGTTGGGTTCAATGTACCTATTTTCTCCTATGCATTAAGCTTAAGTGAATGACCTCTTTATACCTTCATGGGAAAGAGTGTCATCTTAACTAGTGATAAAACTAAAGGGGCAAATTAATTTCAATAAACTAGTCAAATCATGATATTGTGACAATCGTGATACCTTCCTCTCCTTCACGAACTATTTGGATATTAATTTTACTATAAAAAGGTTTTGTGGGACAAGAACATCATATCTATTATAATGTGGACCTCATTGTAATTATAGACCTTACAAAATGAATAAACTAAACCTAAGACCTTTTAAAGGGTCATTTGTGTTTGGAGGTATGGAAACTATATCGATGTCAACTCGCTAAATTTGTGTCCTTGGTGATAATTTTGGAAATGAAAAGTGTTAAATAGACTTGTGACAAGGTAATGTCGTTAGTCATGCAGAGTCCTTGTGAGTAAGGTACATTTTATGTGTCTAACTTGACCCTATGGAAGGTTATAGATGTTATGAATAACAAGTGAATGGTCATTTTTTGTACCACATGACAATTGAGTATTATGTTAAATCCATAGTGCACTCACCTTTTATTTTAATGAATAAAAAGATCATCATTACGTGTAAATTTTTGGTGGATCGAGATTAGTGTGGTAGTGTTGATGTTGATCTCATGGTGAGGTCTAAGCGATGTAATTGGAACACAACTTAATACCAAGACCTCTTAAGAGGTTAATTATGATAAAACCTTGTATTTGACTCCAACTATCGAATTGTGTTTAACAAGATGTTGTGGAAGGGGTTAATAGGAAAATTGAAGTTATATTTTTAACTTGACATTTAAACCCCTTGCTACTAATAAAAGTATAATGAATGTTTCATGTGGAAATATGTGTCTTGGTAACATAATCCCAACTAATAATTGAATCATAGAAATTAATTGTGGCAAGGAATAAAAAATAAAGAGGTATATAAATTGTAACACCCTTGTTATGATCAATCTAATTTGAGTAAATTTAAAAAAACATACCCTTAATATACAATCATGTTACCAATGTTTAACATTATTATTTAGCTTATTGCTAATTAATCCAACATAATTAAAATATTCATAATCCATCTGATAACATATAATAACCATGTGCAATTGTAAGGGTATATCCAGATCTCCACGATCTCCCTTAAGTCACTCTAACCGAGTGTGTATATTTTGTATACTTGGTTTAACCTTTTATAGGTTATGAGAACTATGTGCATCTCCTAAGTGCCTACCTGGAAGACATTCATACAACTTTCATTTGGTATCGACACTTTGTTTATTTAAGGGATTGGTGATCAGACAATGTAGTTAGGTAATACATTACTTTGGCCAAAGTTTCAAGCATTTATTTGTAAGATTATTTTCAAGACCGTGCATTAGCCTACGGATTTTCGTCTTTCATCACCAAACAACCATCTCAATATAGTTATATGGATTCCATGTTTTTTAAGAAGGTGAACTAGTTAAGAAGAGGGAGAGTCTATTACTAGCTCATTTCCCTATATATAAAAGAATCTCATTCGTACCATGTTATGATTACCCATTATTACGTCCTGACTACCCTTCATTTAGCCATCTCATATCAGCTAATTTTGACTTCGCAAAAATTGTAACATGATTTTAAAAAAATAGAAGTGTACTTTCTCATGATTTATCACCTTCATTGCGATCATTTTATTCTCTTGATATTTTTTCCCTTCATTTCATTATTTTTTATTGAGAGGTCCTCCCATTATGTTGTAAACCACGTTTTAATTAATTAAATTTTACCTTGTTATTTAATAAAATTGAATTTATTAAAATTTAGGGTTTTTAATTAATAAATATTAATTTAAAACTTGGATTGGAGGAAGTTCTGCCCGCTCATGTCAATAAAGCCATAATCATTGATCTTCATGGCAGTGAAAATCATAACTAACGGCTATTTTTTAGATGCTAATGTGCGGATCCCCAAGTACATGTGGATGACATCACAAAAGATTTGGATGATTGTTGTGATCTGTGCGGGCTGGGCTGTCATCATTTCTTGGTATAGGAGGAAAGCCGAGGTGCGGGGCAATAATAACAAGTGTAGCATAATAATTAAATCGGCTTTCACGGGAAGGAAAGATTCAAATTCCAAGTTCAAAGTTCGGCCTATTCCGCACATTGATAGCTATTTTACCGTTGAGAACAGGAAAAGGTGCAGAGGAAACATGGGGGTCGCCATGCAAACCGAACCGACCCACAATCCTGAGTGGAAAGAGAACACGAGCTTTGGGAATACCTGCAAATCGGGGGCCTGTCTAATTTCATTGAAAGGATCCAAGGCTTCGACCAAGACATCTCTATCAAATTCACCTGGGGTTGGAAGAACAGAATAGTCAAATATAGTAACATGAAAATGGAAATCACAGAAGAGCTCATAGCTCAGATCACGGGCCTCAGCCTGGAAGGCACAAAATTTTTCAATAAGAAGGTAGACAGGGAGGTTGAAACCAAGAAATTTTTGGAAGAGGGAGAGAATCTTGAGTTCGTGACTGCTGGCCTCAAGGTGGAGTCGATCCCTGAACCATTTGCTGAACTAGCCAAAATGGTGGTAAGGTATGTTACCCTTGAAGGAAGATATGTGACTATACCTCAAAAACATCTAATTTTTCTGAATCATTTTTGTAGAAATAACATTATCAGCTTTCCTCATTATCTGATTAACTCTCTGGAGAAATCTATAAGGGAAGTTCAAAGCCACTCTAGGGCTGTCCCTTTGCACCAGGGCCTTATCCTCTTGATTCACCGCCATTTCTCCAGCTGCCCTCCCGTGAATCCTATCCCACCTCCCTCCTCCATACCTACACCTGCCCACACTGCTCCCACTCCCCCTGCTAAAAAGAAAGAATGAAGATGCGACCTCCAGCAAGAAAAGCAAGAGCCTCAAAGCCAAAATCCCTGCTTCCCAACGAGTCCTAAGGAGCCACAAGGACTTAGAACTAGCTGAAAACCTCCTGCATATCAGCAGGCCGGTGGAGGAGCCCAAAGAGGAGGAATTGCTGGATAGGGTGGACAGATTAGAAAAGGAGCTTCAAGAGCTCAAAGGGGCTATAAAAAACATGGAAAAAGCTAAGGGTAAAAGGATCCTTCAAAGTGAGGAGGAAGAGGGGGTTATTGGTGAAGTCTTCAAGAAACTACAGTCCCTAGATGGCAGATTGGGGAATGCTAAAAGCCGAAATGACTGCATATTGTCTGCCCTCAAAAGCATTTACAATTTCATTGAGCAACATGTCCACAGTGTTTGCAGTTTAAGTGGGATCAATGAGGACATATGGGGCCCTAAAGAGAAAAGGGACATTGCAATTGCCCAAGCTGATTTACAAGACCCCTCTCAGGCCACTGCCATTGCCTTCTTCATGTCACTGCAGGCTATCAAGACCAAAATTGACAGAGCCATCAAGTAAAGGGCTGTTGTGATGCTATTTTTTGGCTGTGATGTGGCTGTCATCGGGCGGTTCTGGAGCTGTTTTGTGGCGAGGCTCCTTATGTTGTTTCTCTTTTGGTTCCTTTTTGATCTTGCCTTCTTTTCTCTGGATCTTTGTACGTTTAGATCCTTTTTTCTCCTATATTGTAATATTTGGCTGTTGAGCCTTCCTTGGTTGGCTATTTTTCCCTTCTCTGGGCTGCTTCTCTCATCTTTACTATCTGGCTTTTGAGCCCTTTTGTATACAGGGTATAGTCCCTTCAAAACTATTTGCCCTTAATAAAAAAAAAAATATTAATTTAATACTCATGAAAGTTGTTCGACAAACTTGGAAGAACTTTTCTTATTTTCCCCAATTTTCATGAGCATTTAACTACCGTGAGCAATTATCGTGGGAAATTATTATTCCACTTCCAATTACCATGGATAATTACAATTTTGCTTCCATCATTCGAAAATTGGGAAGGAGACGGTTACAAGAAGTTGTAGAAGCGGGAGAAATTGGGAAGAAGAAGAAAAAGGAAAATATTGCAGACATCCAGAGCCAGAAGAAGGAAAAGTTCATTCTACAAGCACTCCTAAGCTTTCACACGAAACCTGACACAGGCATTAGCTAGAGCCAGACAACCTTGAAAGCTCCAGGTAGTTGTCTCCATTTCGAGAATCACAAGCTTACAAGAAGCCATCCTTCTCCATTTGCTCAAGGTCCTCCATGCCCTGTGTAAATGCCTGGTCTGTATGGCATGCTAAATATGGTCTGAGCTCAAAATAATGAAAAGAAGACTCAGGTTTAAGAGTCTTTATTTTCTCTACATATTGTATATTTTTATTGAAGCTATTTATTTTATTTTATTGTGTCAGATTGGGCACATATATGAAAAATCACGCACTGGCCATAGCTAAAAAGCCACACATGCAAAGGAGACCCGCCATGCATAAATTTGGTCACAGCCCACGCATTGGTCAAAAGAAGAGCTCAAGATCATTGTCTACACAACCCAAGGAAGAAGATCATTATTTGCGCACTACCAAAACATTGGCCAAACATAATACAAAAAGAGGGAACCCTCCACGCATTGGAAAAGAAGACAGGCCAAGGTAATAAATTCCCACGCATTTGTAGGTTCAAATCCAATCCACATAGTCCAAAAGAGCATGCATTCAAAGGAGATATATGTCCAAAATGCCTTCATGGAGAAGAGGGAGTTGTCCACGCAAAGGAGGTAGAAAACCGGTCAAAATAAGAGCGAAGAAGACCAATTTCCATGCATGCAAGGCCATTCACGCCAAAGTAAGGTCATCACACATTCAAAGGCAGTAATACAGAGAAGAGAATACAACCCACACGTATTCATATTCAGAGAAAATCCTACGCATGCATAACTATTAAAAAAAATAAGGGTAAGGTCACACATTACCCAAAGGGAATTTTTCTACGTAGATCTAAAAGCAAAGGAATAAAATGACAAACAATTTAGAAGACCATATATTTACTTGTGGAGGTCAGCAAAAGCTCATGCATAGTTATTCGAAGAAGTTCAATGCCTTTTCAAAGAGAAATCAGTCCTCCATGAATGCACAGGCACTCAAAGCAATAGAAAATGCATTTTCAGGCAGAAAATCCCATGCCAACTGTCACGAAGAAAGGTGTTTAAACAGTTATTCAAAACACACAACTGGGAATAATAATTTTTTTCCAAAACATAGTATTTTAGCTCGATTTGTGATTTGAGCTAGTCTCAATTATTTTGTTTTACCACTTTGAAAAATTTATAACTCGGAATCACTAATTTTCTTTTTATTTATTTAAAAATAATAATAAAGAAAAAAGTAGCTTATTTTTCTTGCGGTGACGGTGGTCCGGAGACTTAGACCCGACACCTTCCTAGTGTATGCTTCCTTTTGTTTTCCGCTTTAAAAATTCATAATGGGTGAACGCTCTAACAAATCGAAGCTCAAGTATGCATATCAAGGATTAATTCCAACATCATCCTTAAGCTCAACATACGATAATATTTTAGATACTAATATGGGTCATGTGGATATGATCCAATTTTGTGATAAGGTAAGGAGGGAAGGAAAAATTGTTTTCTCAAAAAGGCTCTATCGTTGCGGCTTACCTCAAGCGACAACATTTCCAATGGCAATACAATGTCCCGAGTTTGTTCTAGCCTATGCCAAACACTACGACCCTGAGCATTGAGGAGTCTTTAATGACAAAAATGAACCCCTTCTGCTCAATTCTCCCGAGCATACGGAAGATATGTTAAAAGTACCACTTTATGAAGAAAATGTTGACATAACGCAAGAATTGGCACAACAATTCTAGGATGAAAATCCCTTAAGATGGTAAAAATGGTTGGTAAAAATTGGTTAGTCAAACTAAAAACTCACACTTCAAGGATGCCCAAAGAATGGTTTCGTGTGGAGTTTCATGAAGAAATAGGAGATATGATCACTCTCCTTAGCAAGGTTTTTGGTCTCCCTTCCACCAATAATTTCCATCCTTGGATGTACAAATTCATTTATATCATTCTTGATGCAAAGATGTTCATTGATTGGGCAAGTATCATCAGCAACACTCTCCATAAGAAGTTGATTGAGGTAAAAAATGGTCATTTTTACATGACCTCATATTTTATCTATGATGTAGCAAGAAGGAGGATATTTTCAGGGCTGACAACTAGAGATACAATGGGTCCTGTAAAAATAGTGTTTTTCACTTTTACCCACAACTTGAGTTCAAGAATGGTTCTCACCATTTCTGGAGGGTCAATGATGCCTTCATTTTATATATAATCCATTCACTAGGGAGAAATCTAGAAGAAAGGTTTTCAGAGGATGCTAAAGCTTTAATAAAATAGTGGGAACTTGGTATATCCAGTTTCCTTCTTACTCCTATATATGGGTTAATGGATTTGTGGGAGCTCCTTACAAACTCCATAAATGTGTCAGTGATAAATTGGTGTTGATGGAACTTTCACATCAAATTTTCAAAGTTCATTGCCTACTTGTGGATAAACATAGAGGAGGCATTCATTTCCCAATTCAAATAGGGGAATACAAATTTCCAAGTTCCGTATGCAAAATTGATGGAAAAAGAATTTTCCCACATCACCATACATTCCTTCACAAGTATGGCTCAGTTTGATATTAAAGGGTCCATGGAAAAAGCCCTAGGAGCAAGATACATGCACAAAGCAAGCATAGAAGACTATTGGGTAGGATGTGCAGATGTCGGGAGGTAAGACGACAACAATTTTCTCATCTCACATTGGATCAAATAGAAAATTATGGATTGAGAGATCCTCCTTTCACCTTTTCCAATAATGGAATTCATCTTATGGATCCTACCTATGATAAAATTGTTTTCACTTTACTCCCTAGTATTTATTGGAGTAAAGGAGATGAAACTTCTCTATATATCATAAATCAACACGTGTTGAGAAGAACTATGATGTGGTACGAGAACAAATAGCCAATCCTCTCCCATTTCAAGCACTATTTCCTAAATACATAAAAACTACCAATGAGGAGGACTCACATAGAAAAAGGTGGTGCAAAATTCTTCACAAGTCTCCACCAACATCATCACATGCATCTCAGAGGAAAAGTTAGGTGGTTACCCAAATCTATCTCTAACAAAGAAGTAGTGCCTCAAAGGTCGGTAAAAGTGTGCATCTTGGAAAAGGAAGAGAACATGTTTTGGTATTTCTACCCCAAACTCATCTATTCACATCATTGAGAGTTCCAATAGGCCCACTAAAGATCCAAGTCATCAATGTCAGACACCAAGTCCAAACAAATCTCAATGGTACAAATATCCAATTCTTCTGAGCATCAAGGTGATAGGAATATTTCACAAGAACATGAGGGTAATCAAGAATGTATTGCAAATGCCACTTCACCAAGGATTGAGGCCGCAAAACAATTACCTATTGGTTTTAATCATGAGGAAAGTAAAGAGGTATCCCTTCCAATTCTTGACTTTGTTGTGTCGAACTAATGAATGAAACACCTTCCTGGGTTGATTCTAAAATAAAAAGAGGAAGAGATTGATCAAAGTGGCCAACATTGATTTGGAAGCTCTTTCTTCCCTTTCCAATGAAGTTGTGCCCAAAAATCCTAAGGTCTTCTCTAGGGTAGTGATTGATGATAGTGGAGATAAATTTGCAGAAATTACAGTTCCACAACCGAAAAGGATCATGGGGACATGATAATCATTGATTATGAAGTATCAAAATAGCCCTTGGAAAGACCACTTTTGAAAGTGATGTTGTTATGAAAAAGATTCAATGAACAATGTGCTTAAAATGTTGGAGAGATACAAATCTCAAATTTCCCAACTCAAAGAAGAGAAGAATCAATTGATCTCATATGTTTAACATTTGATCAGCCCAATTACATCTTATTTTCTTGGTCTAGAAATGGTGGCCATCCCAGATCAAGAAATTCTCAATCAATCAAAGGATGTGATCACTCTAGGGCACACTCTAAGGTCTTGGGTTTTGAGATAGAAAATGGTGGGTTGAGAACAATTGATGAGGTGATAAAAATATATGAGAATATTTATGCCTACCTTGATCTAGTGTTTCCATTCAAGGAATGCCTCATTGTAGAATTAATAGCTATGGATCAGATCTTTCCAAGTCTTCAGGATCTTTCCCACATGGAATCTACATTCTTAGCCTCAGAGGGAATACTTGAGTTTGATCATCACATGACACAAATTCTATGGCTAAATCATGCTAAGTCTAGGAAAATGATTTTGGAAGACTTAGTAATTTAGTTTGATAGTTTTGTGATGAAGCTTATACTGCACTCTCTTCCATTCAAGCCTTCATCGAAGAGATTCCTTGTACCTTTATCAATGAACATAACCAAAGGAATTTAGTACAACATCTAGTGGAGCAATTCACGAAATTGATACATGAAATGTATACTCATGTTGATAATTTTTCCACTTCTTCTATGGATCAATGTTTCAGGATCAAACACCTTTGTGAAGAGATCCAATCTAAAGTTATAGAACATGCATACCATACCAGGTAATATTCTTGAACTACAGGTACTTTGTGAGGTTTGTCTTCTTCCAAGTTGTTTTCCAGAGGAAGAAAAGATGCACTAGACATTATAGAAGCTCAAATATTTCGAATTGGCGAAGAATTAGGATCCTTGTTTCACCAATAGAATGGTGGGATAATTCCCTATGTTATCTAATGGGTGTGCAGAGTCCATTTCTCATATAGTTGAGAATAGGCGGGTTCCACTTTCATGGATAAGGCACTAGTTTTTTATTATTTTCATGTTTTTTCGCATGGTACATTACCCATTTCCTTTATTTAACTACTTTTAAAGTGACTTTCAAATTGTTATAAAGTGATGTTACTTATTTAATGGTCATTTAAAAATTCAAAAGTCACTTAAAGTGCCTAATTTAATGTTCATGTAAACCCTAACTACCTTTAACCAACTTTTAGGTTATAAAAGTAAGTTAGGGGCTCATTTGTAAGGGTGACTTTGAGAGAGGAGAAGAAAATAATTTTTGTGCAAGATTTGTTTCAAGAAAGAAACTTTGTGTTCTTTTGTGAAGACATTTTGAGAGTTAATGAAATATGAACTTTGTGTCCTATTCATTATCTCTTATAGCATTTGATGTTCTTATGTTCATTAGATGTTAGTGTTTAAATCTTGCATGAAGAATATTGTCTTTGATCTTATTTTCAACGCTATTAATATGTTGTTCTTGTTCATAGTGATCAAGCTCTAATATTTACTTGCTCATGTGTGTTCCATTTCATTTATTCTTGTTTAGCTGATTCAAACTTATGTTTCATTTGAGTTAGTTTATCATTGTTCTTCTTCTTCTTTATACAATATTAGGCTTTGTTTTTACCTAACTATTTTATGCTCCTTCCATCCATTCATTTCCATTTTCTTTCCTTCATTCCATTCCATTTCCCTCATTCACACTTCTTTCCTTTTGATGTCCCAAAACACCTCCATATACAATTTTGAATATGTATAGATGTAAATATAGTTTTGGTTTTCAATAAAGGAAACCTCATCTTCATTGAGGAGGGACTTTTCCCCACTGTTGCATGTCATTTACATGCGTGAAAATCCATTTGCTAATAGTTTTTGGTGACTCTACTAGGGATTCAGAATCGTTAACCAATGCTTGGTTAAATATTTATGACTATCCCCTCTACACAAGCTCTAGTTATTCAACCGAATCTTATGCCCAATGAACATTTTCAAGAATATATTGTTGTCAACCTTTGGATAATAGCTTGGGAAAACTGTGAAAGCTTGTAGAAATTTGTGGTTTTTGATAGAGCCATTGACAGAAAATATACATTGAACACCTTAGAAGAAGAACATCCACATTTGTGTCCATAAGACCTCCTGGACACGTGTTGATCATTGTTTATCAACGATGTGGCCCTCTTCCACCAAGGCAATAATCTATATGACTATTATAGGTAACTCACCTATCTTGCAACTAAATATTCTTTTTGTAGATACTCAAGAAGACATATCATCAAATTTTAGGCAATCTATTTGGGAAAAGCGCACGAATGACTATCATTTTCATCTCACCACATCAGTATTGGATAATGAAATAAAATCAAGTTGATGAGAGTTGCTAGAGTCATTTAGGCACAAAGAGATCAAGAAAGAGAGAAATAGAAAAAAGGCTAGAGCTGATCGAAACATGTCAGTGATCCTTTCACAGTAAATATTTCAAACTAGTAGGAAGGAGGTTTACACAAGGAGAAAAAGCTAAAGGTCAATCTGATCCCATTTTTGATTTTCAAGGAAAGTTTGGTTTCAAGTTATCTCCTCCAAAGGGGAAAACTCCTCATAGATCTATAAGCCTTGCATCAAGTCCTAAAAGAGAGTAAGGGAGGAATCACTACAAGTCAAGCACTTGTTCTTTCTCACGTTGTTTTACCCTCACATATAACCTTTCCCAGATGGAAGATTAACGTACCATGGGGAAATGTCATAGGCCCATTGGCCTTACTAGCTCAACATGACCTCCCATGAGGATCGATGAAGATCCTTCCCAAGTTCAATGGAGATGGGAAGACTTCACCTAATGACCACATTTCTACCTTCTTTGTTGCATGTGCAGTTTTTGGTAGAATATGAAGATGTTGTTGTTCACCTCTTCATTGAAACATTACAAGACATTTTCCATAGATTGGTTTCATCATCTCCCAAATGGATGCATTACAAATTGGAATGATATGAAAACTAAGTTTGAATACCATTTCAAAATGGTAGAAGATGAACATGCCCTTTTATCCCAACTATCTCAGGAAAGAAAAAGAACCAACATAACCCATGAGGAATTTCATGTGGCTAAGTTCAACAAAATGGTGAACAAAGTTCTTGCCAGAATTCACCCAAACCTTGACAAAAAAAAATGTTTCTTTATTAATGCACAACAACCAAAAGTATGCTATCAGCTGAGAAGGGCTAGAGTGGATACTTTGGAACTTTCTCAATCCATGGCAATAGAAATTGAGGATGATCTAATCATGGTGGGAAAATTCAAGAAAAATTCCCCCAAGGGAAAGAGTCAAGAAACCCCCAATGCTTCAAAGGCCATACTCACTAAGTTGGCTAATGATATGTTAGCTTTGAAAAATCAAGTTTCTCAAAGTAGTAAACCTCCTACTTATAAATACATCCCAAGAAAAGGCTACATGTTCCCAAAAATCCAAAATTACAGGCACTCCAACAAGGCTTGCTATTGAATAAGCTCCCAAACTAACTCAAAGTGTGATGTCGTTGAGGAAAGTGATGATGAAGTTGAGATCGTCGAGGTTGATGAAGAAGAGCCAAACTTTGGGACATTTGAACCTAAAGTCAAAGAGCCTAAAAGGAGAAATTAATAATCATTTCTTTGAGTATCCTTCATTTAGAAGAAGAAGATGAATACAAAGAGATTGTAGAAGATATGAATAGTCAATCCTTCATGGTCTTCACACGCTCAGAAAAGGAGCAGAGTACCACTAAGGTGGAAGATAAAAAGAACTCTAGGAAGTTCCTAAAGAATATAAAACTAAGGAAACTTCCAAAGAATCTAAAATGAATGAGATTCCTAAAGATTCCAAGATGACTGAAGTTTCCAAGGTCAAATATATCTTAAAGAAAGGACAACCTTTGTCAAGTCAATCAGTTGATAAATCAGCTACGAAGAAAGTTTCTTCTTCCACATCAATCAACTAAGCCCGAAGCAAAGGTCAAAAGTGAGCCATCATCAAGTTCGAAAGAACTTGTCTCGAGACATCAAGTACGGTCATTTTTCCCAAATTTTATATTATTGATCATATCAATAAAACAAAAATTTCCATGTCACAAGCAGAGTACTTGAAGTCTAATAAGGATCAACTCGAGAAATTGGTCCAGTTTATCAAAGGTGACTCTATTGTTCATTCCTCTAAAGGAATTATGAAAACTCCCAAAGATGGGAAGACTCAAAATATTGTGGTGGCCACTACACCTTTCAAATGAAAATATTGAACCTTTCTTTATGTCCTTTCTATCAATGGATGCAAATTAAGTAATTGCATTATAGATTATAGAGCCTCGGATAATGTGATTCCTACAAAAGTAGCACATTATCTTGGGTTGACTTGTACTAGAACACTCGATCTTGTTACTCCATGGAGACAAAACAAGTTCCTCTGAATTGGAAATTAAAGACGCTCAAATGGCTTTAGCTCAATTTCCTCAAAAGAGAGTTAAGGTAACCATTCTAGTTATTGACATTCCCACTTCATATGGTATGTTGTTAAGTAGGAAATTTTGTAGAGATCTGGGTGGTGAGATTCAAATGGACTGGTCTCATGTTATGATCCCTATTAAGGGAGAAATGAAGAAGCTAATACTTAGACTCAGGAAAAGTTCATGGTAACAAAAACCGATGATCCTCACACACTTGTCCTATTTCAAAATCTCAATATGGGTAATTATATGATGACTACTGAGGTTCATGCACTCCTGAGGTCACTTGCCAAGATCCCAATGAGATATGGACTCTTGAGTTTGATGGAAGTTGTTTCTCAATAGGTTTTGGCGCAGGAGTGGTGCTTATATCTCTGAATGGTAAAATATTTCCTTTTTCTTACAAACTCCAATTTTCAAATACTAACAAAACTTTAGAAAATATGAGGTGTAATCCTTGGCCTCCAAGTTGCGAAGAAAAAGGGATCAAAAATTTGAAAGCCTTGGGAGATGTAGAATTGATCATGAAGCAAGTAAAAATTAGTTTCAAGTAAAAAATGATCGCTTGAGACACTACAAAAATAAAGTGTGGGATGCACGATAGAAGCCTTGATGATTTTTCCATAGAATCAATCCCTCATGAAAAGAATGACAAAGTAGATTCTCTAGTAGTCTCAAATTCATTTATGATCCCTCATTCAGAGTTTGATAAAAAAAATACCATTGAAATGGTTTTTAGGCCAAGCGTTCCTGACAATGCAGAAAATTGCCAAGTGTTCAATGATGATCAATAAATTATTTCCTTCTTAGAAAAGAGGATAATTTTGAACAGTTGTACTTTGAAGGAAGTGATTCTTCATTTCGCATGTCAATCATGACCTCACCCATTCAAGAAGGATTTGAGAGTGAAGATCCTCTAGAGATGACATCATTCAACTCAAAGGAAATAAAATTCCAAAAGGATTGGTTTCACTTGAAGAAATTTTTGATAAACATGACAGGTTTATCAAAGAGAAAGAGCAGTAGGACCTGCAAATTCTGCTGACTATGAGAAAGTTGACATTGGTACCAAGGACAAACCTTTCACTGGTCAACATTGGTAAGTGTTTCTCACTTAAGGAGTGCAAGAAATTTGTAAGCCTCCTTACCAAATATTTTGATGTCTTGGCTTACTCATATGAAGACTTGAAGTCTTTCTAACCTAGGGAAATGGAGCATGCCATACCTTTGAAACCTAGTGCAACTCCATTCAGGAAGAAAAAGAAAATATATAACCCCAAGATAGTAGGATGATACTCCATGAGGTTCAAAAGATGTTAGACACACAAATAGTGTTTCCTATTTGACATTCAACTTGGATAGCTAATATTGTCCCAATTCACAAGAAAAATGGAGAAATTAGGATTTGCGTGGATTTTCGCAATCTTAATCAAGCTTCCTTGAAGGATAACTATCCACTTTCTTGGTCATGGACCATATTTTGCAGGTAATAACTAGATCGAAAAATGCTATCCATGCTAGATGGTTTCTCTGGTTATAATCATATTGAAGTGGCTAGAGAAGACCAACATAAAACCGCATTCACCACCCCCTGGGGTATGTTTGTGTATAGAAGAATGCCTTTTGGTTTGATCAATGTCGACACAACCTTTCAAAGGGCTATGGACATGGCATTCACATATTATAAAGACAAGATCATCATAATATACCTAGATGACTTGATGGTTTTCTCAAAGAAGCGAGAAGATCATCTAAGAGATTTGGAGAAAATATTGCAAAGATGCAGACTTCATAGAATCTCCTAAATCCAAAGAATTATGTGTTGGAGTTATGGAAGGGAAACTCCTAGGTCATATTATTTCTAAATAAGGAACTAAGATTGATCTTGAGTGCATTCAAGCTATCAAGAATATTTCCTTACCTACAAGTAAGCTTGGAGTTCACTCATTCTTTGGGAAGGTGAATTTTTGAGAAGGTTCATGCCATATTTTTCCGAGCTAACCAAATAAATTGCTGACATGATGAAAGGAAAATAATCCTTCAAATGGTCAAAGGAAGGTAGGGAAGCATTTGAAAAATCAAGGATGTTATTGCAAAAATCTCCTACATTGGTGTGTCCCGATTTTAAAAAGGATTTCATAGTCTATTGTTATGCTTCCCACACATGATCTCCGCTATCCTAACTCAACATAATCAAGAGGGAATTGAATCTCCTATTGCATTCATGAGTTCTAGATTCAAGAAACATGAACTAAATTACACTCCCCTTGAGAGGCATGCATACATGGTGGTTAGAGCCTTGAAACATTTCAGATACTATGTATTGAATTCTCACACCAAAGTCTTAGTTTTGGACACTACAATTAAATCAATGTTGACACAACAGAAACAGATCTAAAAGAGGTAATTGGGTCTCCAAGATCCAGGAATATGACTTGGATATCAAGCCTACCAAGTTAGTTTGAGGAAGAGGACTCTGCCAACTCATCGCAAAGAATGAGCCAAGAAGATGACCTTGAGGAAGAACCAATTGAAGAAATTTTACCACTGGTAGTTTTTGTCAGTACCACAAATGAATGGTATTATGATATAGCTTACTTTCTCACATATGGCGAATGTCCTGAGAATCTGACAACTAAGGAAAAAAAAGAGCTATCAAATTAAGAGCTTCAGTATGTACATTATTTGGGACAACACCTTATTCAAGAAAGGTATTGATGGCATGTTCCTCAGATGTGTTGATAAGGAACAACAACCTAGGTTACTTGGAAGCCTTTTCAAATCATGCTTGCGGTGGTCATTTCTCTGGACTAGTGATAACTCATAAGATTTTGTGAGCACATTATTACTGGCCCACTATGTTTTTGATGCCCAAAAATGGGTAGCCAAATGCGAAGCTTGTCAACAATTTGTTGGAAGACCTAAATTGGTAGCTTTTCCTTTAAATCCAATTGTTATTGAAGAACCCTTTCAACAATGGGGTTTAGATTTCATCGGGGTCTTGAACCCAAATTCTAGTATTGGTCATACTCACGTGCTCATGAAAACTGACTATTTTACAAAGTGGGTAGAAGTCATTCCAATGAAACAAAACATCTACTGCGGTAATTTGTGACTTCATCAAAGAGAATATATTGGTTCATTACGAAATTCCACAAAATATCATGACGGAAAATGCCACCAATTTCTCTTCTATAGAGATGATAGGTTTTTTATGGGTATGGGATATCTTTATCTCATTCATCATCAATTACTTATGGAAACAGTCAAGCAAAATCTAGTAAAAAATATCATTACTATCGTGCACAAGTTAGTCGAAGAAAATCAAATAACTTGGCACAAAAAGTTATATGATGCATTGTGGGTTGACCGCATAACTCCCAAAAGAGAAATTGGAATGTCTCCATTCCAACTCTTGTATGGAATCGATGCTCAAATTCCCATTACATTGGAGTTACCGACATTACGATTGGCTCAAGCAGTTGATGATGAATGCTTCACCAATGTGTTGGATAAAAGGATCATGTTCCTAAGCAAGCTTGAAGAAAAAGAAGTCAAGTAGTGAACAAGATCGAGGAACACCAATCCAAGGTAAAGAAATTTTTGATAGAAAAACTAAGGAGAGACAATTTCAAATCAATGACCTAGTTCTTCTATGGGACAAGAGGCATGAACCAAAAGGAAAGCACGGAAGTTTTGATTCGTTGTGGCTAGGCCCTTTCAAAATCAAGCATTTATGTGGAGATAACACATATTACTTGGCATATCCTGATGGAACTCATTTTCCTCTACCCTACAGTGGGAAATATCTCAAGCACTATCAAAATTTGAAAATGGGTTGTCCCCATATGTACATAGGTAATTAGGGTTTTGTTTGTTTCTTTTTCCTATTTTTTCGGTTTCCTCTCTTTTATCATCCCATTTTTGTGCATCGTCATTTTGGGATCATGTTCATTAAATTTTTGGGTCTAGGTCCATTTTTGCATCCATGAAGTCCTTGTCCCCAATAAGAGCCAATGTTATCAGCTAATTTTGACTTCACAAAATTATAACATGAAAATTTAAAAAAAAATCGGAAGTGTCCTTTCTCATGGTTTATCACCTTCATCATGATCGTTTTATTCTCTGATCATTTTGGCCTTCGTTTCATTCATTTTCGATTGAGAGGTCCTCCATTATGTCATAAACTATGTTTTAATTAATTAATTAATATTTTACCTTTTTATTTAATAAAATTAAATTTATTAAATTTTAGGGTTTTAATTAATAAATATTAATTTAATCCTCATAAAAGTTGTTCAACAAATTTGGAAGAACTTTTCTCATTTTCCCAATTTTCATGAGCATTTAACTACCGTGAGCAATTTCCGTGAGCAATTATGTGGGCAATTATAATTCTGCTTCCAATTGTTGTGGGCAATTACAATTTTGCTTCCATCATCCAGAAATTGGGAAGAAGATGGTTACAAGAAGTTGCAAAAGCAAGAGAAATTGGGAAGAAGAAGAAGCAAGGAAAATATTGCATAGACATCCAGAGCCGAAAGAAAGGAAAAGATCATTCCATAGGCACTCCTCAGCTTTCACATGAAAACTGGCACGGGCATTGGCTAGAGCCAACAACCTTGAAAGCTCTAGGTAGTTGTCTCCATTTCAGAATCACAAGCTTACAAGAAGCCATCCTTCACCATTTTCTCAAGATCATCCATGCTCTGTGCAAAGTTCCTGATCTCGTATATGCATGCTAAATTTGGCTCAAGCTCAAAATAATGAAAAGAAGACTCAAGTTTAAGAGTCTTTATTTTCTTTACATGTTGTGTATTTTTATTAAAGCTATTTCTTTTGTTTTATTGTGCCAGATTGGGCACATACACGAAATCCCATGTAGCAAAGGCAATATGCACACACTGGCCAAAGCAAATACACGCATCCACATCATGCAAAGGAGAGGTCCAAACGCACATTGGCCAGAAATATCACGCATTGGTCAAAAGAAGAGCATTGATCCATGTCACATGCCAAAGGAAGAGGACATTATTTGCGTAACCAAAACATTAGCCAAACAAAATACAAAAAGAGAGAACCCTCCACGCATTGGAAAGAAGATCAGAGAGAGCAAGGTAATAAATTACCACACATTTGAGGTTCAAATTTCCAATCCACATTTCAGAAAAGAGCATCACGCATTCAAAGGCAATATCAGTCAAAATGCACTTCATGGAGAAGAGGGAGATGTCCACGCAAAGGAAATATAAAACAGTCAAAATAAGAAAAAAAAAAAGGACCAAAATTCCACGCATGCAAGGCCATTCATGCCAAAAGAAAAAGGCATCACACATTAGAAAAAAGGTAGAAATATCAAAGAAGAGAATACATTTTTCAAATGTATTCATAGGAAAGAAAAGGATTCATGCATTTGGGTTTGAAGGCACATTGAAAATCAAAGAAAAGGTCACGCATTTGCAAAAAGGAGATACCACTAGTGCAAATCTAAAAGAAATAAAGGAATAATGGAGGAAAAGTTTAGAAAAATAGCATATGCTTCCTGGAAGAAAAAAAACGCTCATGCATTGGTAAAGAAAAAAGTTCAACTCCTATTCAAAGAGAAGATCAGTCCTCCAATGCACATACGTGTAAAGAAAGGAAAGACAAAATACGTTTCAAAAAGAATGACTGTAGGCCATTGGAAAGAGAAAGGAGTTTAAATAGTTATTAAAATGCACAACTGGTGATAATAAACCATTGGCAAAAATCATAATCAATTTTAGTCCCGAGTTTGTGATTTGAGCTTAGTCTCAATATTTTATATAGCTCGAGTTTGTATTACTGTTTTAAAAAAAATTGTAACCCAGAAATTACTCGGCTTTATTTTTTAAAAATAAAATAATAATAAATAAATAGCCTTATTTTTCTTTGTGGTTACGGTGGTCTGAGACTTAGACCCGACACCTTCCCAATTTTATGTTTGTTTTTGTCTTTCCTTTAAAATTCATAATGGGAGAACGCTCTAACAAATCGGCTCAAGTATGCATATCAAGGATTAATTCCAACATCGTCCTTAAGCTCAACATATGATAATATTTTAGATACTAATATGGGTCATGTGGATATGATCCAATTTTGCGACAGGGTTAGGAGGGAAGGAAAAACTATTTTCTCAAAAAGGCTCTATCATCTGGCTTACCTCAAGTGACAACATTTCTAGTGGCAATACAATGTCTTGAGTTTGTTCTTGGCTGTGTGCCGAACACTACGACCCTGAGCGTCGGGAGTCTTTAATGACATAAATGAACCCCTTCTACTTAACTCTCCCGAGCATATGGAAGATATGTTAAAAGTGCCACTTTATGAAGAAAATGTTGACATAACGCAAGAATCAACACAACAATTCTGGGATGAAGATCCCTTGAGATGGTAAAAATGGTTGGTAAAAATTGGTTAGTCAAACCAAAAAATCACACTTCAAGGATGCCCAAAGAATTGTTTCATGTGGAGTTTCATGAAGAAATAGGAGATATGATCACTCTCCTTAGCAGGGTTTTTGGTCTCCCTTCCACCAAGAATTTCCATCCTTGGATGTACAAATTCATTTGTATCATTCTTGATGCGAAGATGTTCATTGATTGGGCAAGTATCATCAACAACACTCTCCATAAGTAGTTGATTGAGGTAAAAATGATGGTCATTTTTACATGACCTCATATTTGATCTATGTTGTAGCAAGAAGGAGGATATTTTTAGGGCTGACAACTAGAGGTACAATGGGTCCTGGTAAAAATAGTGTTTTTCACTTTTACCCATAACTTGAGTTCAAGAATGGTTCTCACCATTTCGAGGTCAATGATGCCTTCCTTTTCTATATAATCAGGTCACTAGGGAGAAATCCAGAAGAAAGGTTTTCAGAGGATGCCAAAGCCATAATAAAATAGTGGGGAACTTGGTATATCCAGTTTCCTTCTTACTCCTATATACGGGTTAGTGGATTTGTGGGAGCTCCTTACAAACTCCCTAAATATGTCAGTGAAAAATTGGCGTTGATGGAACTTTCACGTCAAATTTTCAAAGTCCATTTCCTACTTGTGGATAAACATAGAGGAGGCATTCATTTCCCAATTCAGATAGGGAATATAAATGTCCAAGTTCCCATAGTGCGAAATGATGGAAAAATAATTTTCCCACATCACCATACATTCTTTCACAAGTAGGGCTCAGTTTGATATTAAAGGGTCCATGGAAAAATCCCTAGGAGCAAGATACAGCACAAAGCAAGCATAAAAGACTATTGGGTAGATGTGCGGATGACAGGGAGGTAAGACGATGATAATTTTCTCATCTCACACTTGGCTCAAATAGAAAATTATGGATTGAGAGATCCTCCTTTGACCCTTTAATAATGGAATTGATCTTATGGATCCTACCTATGATCAGATTGTTTTCACTCCACTCCCTAGTATTGATTGGAGTAAAGGAGATGAAACTTCTCTAGATACCATAAATCAACCCATGTTGAGAAGAACTATGATGTGGTATGAGAACCAAATAGCCAATCCTCTCCCATTTTAGGCACATATTTCCAAAATACAGAAACTACCAATGAGGGGAGGACTCACACAAAAAAAGGTGGTGCAAACTTCTTCACAATAGTCTCCACCAACATCATCACACACATCTCAGAGGAAAAGTCGGTGGTTACCCAAATCTGTCTCTAACAAAGAAGTAATGCCTCAAAGGTCGGTAAAGAGTGTGCATCTTGGGAAGGAAGAGAACATGTTTTGGTATTTCTACCCCAAACTCATCTATCCACATCAATGAGAGTTCCAATAGGCCCACTAAAGATCCAAGTCATCAATGTCAGACACCTGAGTCCAAACAAATCCCAGTGGTACAGATATCCAATTCTTTCGAGCATCAAGGTGATAGGAATATTTCACAAGAACATGAGGGTAATCAAGAATGTGTTGTAGATGCCACTTCACCAAGGATTGAGGCTGTAAAAAATTTCCTACTGGTTTTAATCATGAGGAAAGTAAAGAGGATATCCCTTCCAATTCTTGACTTTGTTGTGTCAAACTAATGAATGAAACACCTACTGGGTTGATTCCGAAAATCAAAAAGAGGAAGAGATTGATCAAAGTGGCCAACATTGATTTGGAAGCTCTTTCTTCCCTTTCCAATGAAGTTGTGCCCAAAAATCCTAAGGTCTTCTCCGGGTAGTGATTGATGATAGTGGAGATAAATTTGTAGAAATTGCAGTTCCAACAACTGAAAAGGATCATGGGGACATGACAATCACTTGATTATGAAGTATCCAAAATAGCCCTTGGAAAGACCACTTTTGAAAGTGATGTTGCTATGGAAAAATATTCAATGAACAATGTGCTTAAAAGGTTGGAGAGATACAAATCTCAAATTTCCCAACTCAAAGAAGAGAAGAATCAGTTGATCTCATACGTTCAACATTTGATCAGTCCAATTGCATCTTCTTTTCTTGTTCCAAAATGGTGGCCATCCCAGATCAGGAAATTCTCAATCAATCAAAGGATGTGATCACTCTAGGGCACACTCTAAGGTCTTGGGTTTCTAAGATAGAAAATGGTGGGTTGAGAACAATTGATGAGGTGATAAAAATATCTGAGAATATTTATGCCTACCTTGATCCAGTGTTTCCATTCAAGGAATGCCTCATTGCAGAATTAATAGCTATGATCAGATCTTTCCAAGTCTTCAGGATCTTTCCCACATGGAATCTACATTCTTAGCCTCGGAGGGAATCCTTGAGTTTGACCATCGCATGACACGAATTCTATGGCTAAATCATGCTAAGTCCAGAAAATGATTATGGAAGACTTAGTAATTCAGTTTGACAGTTTGTGCGATGAAGCTTATACCACACTCTCCTCCATTCAAGCCTTCATCGAAGAGATTCCTTGTACCTTTATCAATGAACACAACCAAAGGAATTCAATACAACATCTAGTGGAACAATTCATGAAATTGATACATGAAATGTACACTCATTGATATTTTTCCACTTCTTCTATGGATCAATGTTTCAGATCAAACACCTTTGTGAAGAGATCCAATCTAAAGTTACAGACCTGCATACCATACCAGGTAAGATTCTTGAACTGCAGGTACTTTGTGAGGCTTGTCTTCTTCCAAGTTGTTTTCCAGAGGAAGAAAAGATGCACCAGACATTGCAGAAGCTCAAATCTTTCGAATTGGTGAAGAATCAGGATCCTTGTTTCACCAACAAAATGGTGGGATAATTCCTATGTTATCTAATGGGTGTGCGTGTTCATTTCTCATACGATTGAGAATAGGGAACCCCCAATGGATAAGGCACTAGTTATTTTACTTAATTTTCATGTGTTTTTCTACATGGGGTCCACATGTACCCATTTCCCTTTATTTATGTACTTTTCCTAAAGTGACTTTCAAATTTTTATAAAGTGATGTTGACTTATTCTAGTTAGGTCATTTAAGTCAAAGTCACTTAAAGTGCCCTAATTTAATGTTCATGTAAACCCTAACTACTTTGTAACCAAATTTTGGGTTATAAAAGGAAGTTAGGGGCTCATTTGTAAGGGTGACTTTGAGAGAGGAGAAGAAAATAATTTTGTGTGCAAGCTTTGTTTCAAGAAAGAAACTTTGTGTTCTTTTGTGAAGACATTTTGAGAGTTAATGAAATATGAACTTTGTGTCCCATTCATTATCTCTTGTAGCATTTGATGTTCTTATGTTCATTAGATGTTAGTGTTTAAATCTTGCATGTGAATAGTATCTTTGATCTTATTGTCAATGTATTAATTTTTTTCTTGTTCACAGTGATCAAGCTTCTGATATTTACTTGCTCATGTGTGTTCCCTTTCATTTATTCTTGTTTAGCTGATTCAAACTCTATTTTATTTGAGTTAGTTATTCATTGTTCTTCTTCTTCTTCTTCTTTTTTACTAACTCTATGCATATATTAGGCTATTTTTTACCTAACTATTGTATGTTTTGGTTTTCATCCTTCCATCCATTCCTTTCCATTTCATTTCCTTCATTCCATTTCCATTTCCTCATTCACACTTATTTCCATTTGATGTCCCAAAACACCCCCATCATACAATTTTGAATGTATAGATGTAAATAAGATAATTCATGTGACTAGATTATAAATAAGGAATAGATATATCAATCTTCATTAATAATGATTTACACTAATCAGCAAGAATAATACATTGGGTCATAATGCCCTTTTAAAGATGTGATGATATTTCAATCGCTTAATCGAATTGATCATGAAGAATCTTTTTGGATTTACTTCCAAATAAACTCAAAATGTAAAACAATCACAAAATCTAATACAAACACTTCAAGTAAGTGACATTTCCTGCAAATTAGTAGGAGAGAGAGATAGATATGGGTCAGTTCATATGAACTGACATGAGTCCACATACTCTTATTCTATGATGTAATTATAATGAAATAACATAATAAGAGATCGGCTAAGAACTACTCTCAATCAATGAGTTATAATCATAAATTCCATAGTTTATATTATGAAATCTACCTTATAACATATCTTAATGAAACTTCATAATTATATAAAAACATTATGCCCATCTCTTCGTATAAAACTAGCCTATTATAAATTAGAGATTTAGATAGTAATGGATCACATACTTTGCATCGCAAACATCAATTATAAATGTAATAACTCATAATATTTCCCAAATTTCTCGCTATTAATAACAACTAGAAACTTCATAATGCAAAGCAATAATAACAACAATGAAATAACTCATATTCAACAAAGTTAAACTTCATAAAGTTGCGAATGTTCATTCATAGACCAACTATAACCTTAATTAACTCGAAAACTAATGAAGTAATTCTATTTTAAAGACCCTTTTGAGTTGAGTATATATATATATATAGCGTTGTTTACTGCACACCGACAACTCCATGAAGGTCTCATTTAATAAAACCAAAGATAACCAAAATGATTAGTCCCACAAAGGGAGAGAGAGTTCGTAACTAAAATAATAGTCATCAACTCGTGTTACACATATCATAACAATGATAGAAGAAGTCATAAACCTTCATTCCTTTCCTAAGAATTTCCCAAACTAACTCAAATAGTCGTGCATAGTTATCATTGAATCGAGCCTTTATACATATATATATATATATATATATACATATACATATATATATATATATATATACACATATATACATACATACATACATACATACATACATACATACATACATACATACATACATACATACATACATACATACATACATACATACATACATACATACATACATACATACATACATACATACATACATATATATATATATATATATATATATATATATATATATATATATATATATATATATCAACAATAACTCAACAAAATACTTCCAAATTTAGAATCGAAACGTCATTTAACTGTTTCTAAATAGAAAGTAAATGTATTGCAATAATCCCATAATTCCCAACAACTATTTTTCGCAAATTTAAAACCCACACAAAAACATAATCGATTAACTCAATACGTTCGGAGGGAGAGGATACCATGAAATAACAACCATACTTATACAAAACCGAACTTCTCCAAAACTAAATCTGATTTTTTAATCAATAATCCAAATTCTTTTTAATTCACACACTCAACAAGGTATTTTTCACACGAAAATAAAGAATGATAACAACAATTCTCAAGGAGCTATAAATTAAATGATAACAATGCCCAAAGAAAGAGATTTACCCAAAACATGTTTGTTTTTATTTCTCTCAAACCCCTTTATAATTTTCCGGATCTCATAATAGTCCTTAGACCTAAAACGTATTGAACTATTTCCTCATTTTTTCCAGATTTCACATCAAAACCAAAAACATATACAATTACTAGATCTCACATAACAATAAAAACCCAAAATGTATTCATTTTCTAGATTTCTCATAATAACTCAAATCCAAAAACGTGTTCAGAGAAAGAATGATAACAACAATGCTCTAAAAATAGCTATAAAACTATCAAAATCATTTTTATTTCACAAACTATCTCCTTATTTTATTTTCTCAGATCTCTCATAATAAACCAAAAACAAAACATATTCATTTACCAGATTTCATATAACATTCCAAACCCAAAATGTATTCAGGTATTTCATTAAAATAACAACAAAGAGTAAGAGTATAAAAACTCATGCTTGTATTTTTGCCTCTAATTTTTTTGTACTATTGTAAGTTGAAAACTTCTAAGAAATATTAAATATTTCAACAATGTATTTAACTAGTAAAAATGTTACAATTCTTGATGAAAATAATAAATCGCATGCAATAGTCACCAAACATATTTGCCCCAAAAATTCCATGCAAAACCCCAAACAGAGCTCCAAAAACACCAAATGAAAATGAACAAACACAATGCATGCATGAACTAGATTCTCAAGGAAGCTAATGGTTTTCAAGGCATCTTTCTCGCATTAAATTCCATAAAACATCCTTAATTTACTTGCCACATCGTGGCTAATCAAACAACCAACCAAATAAAACCATAAACCTTACTTAATATTTATCGCCATATGTCATGCAACGTAAGTTTACTAAACTTTACAAAACACATAACTTGCATGATGGGGTGGGGTCGAACCTCCACTCAACCCAATTTAATTTTCCAATCAACAATGCCAACCAAATTAAACTAAGATCCATATAAACATAGCTTAGGTGGTCTTAATGACCGATTAACATGCCAATCTGTGTGTGTGTGTGTGTGTGTGTGTGTGTGTGTGTGTGTGTGTGTGTGTGTGTGTGTGTGTGTGTGTGTGTGTAACTAACTCACTATATTGTCACCAAAAATATATGTATATATACACATATTATTAATTTATTAAATCAACAAACACTTCATTACTTGAAATGTAATAACGTAAACCAAAATGATCTTAATAATAAATTAAATTGGGATATTATATACTTCCCCTCTAAAAAGAATAATCATCCCGATGATTTAATTATAACCATCGCTAATATATCAATCTTAAGAAAAAAATCATAATAAATTTGTAGAATACAATCCAATTTTCTCATCAATTGGAATTTTTTCCAAAATGTAACCAAATCAAAGTTCTAAAACTTGGTTGTATTAGCCTTATCTCAACAAGTAATTCCCAAAAATTCTTTCAGTATGGCTTAAATTGCCATTTATTTATAATAGGTATCAAATAGTTTTCAACAAATTCATCACAAATTATCAAAATAACAATTCTTATTACTTAAACAAGAAAGGAAAAGTAGACATCATATCAATACTTAAACAAATATGCTTCTTGCGAATCATTACATCGGCCACTCAATTTTATTTTCCCTTGATGTAATTAATATCAAATTCATATTGGGATGAAAATTCCAGCCACATACGATGTCTTATGTTTAAATTAGGTTGCGTAAAAATGTATTTTTGTCCCAAATGACATGTTTTCAGTTCAAATGGTTTTCCTAACAAATAATACCTCCAGATTGTAAGACACGAACTATGGCGTAAAGCTCTAAGTCGTGTGGAACATAGTTCTACTCATGCACCTTCAATTTTCTACTTTCATACGCAATTACGTGGTCTTCTTAAAGAAGTATTCGACCTAATATTTCACCCGAGGCATCAATAATCACGATAAAGTTTCCATTGGGATCCAAAATCTTTAATATAGGTGTAGATGTAAGTTTTTCTTTCAACAAGTTAAATGCACTCTCACATTTGTCAGTCCATACAAAATTTTTATCCTTTTTTGCAATGAATTAATTGGTCTAGCCACTCTTGAAAAGTATTTAACAATTTTTCTGTAGTACCCAACTAGTCCCATAAAACTTCTTACCTCATGTACATTTTTAGGTGTTGGTCACTCAATAATAGCTTTTATTTTTTATGGGTCAACAAAAATCTCATCCCTATTTATGATATGGCCAAGATATTGTACTTCACTTTGATAAAAGGAACATTTTGAAATATTACCATAGAGTTTCCTTTTTCTCAATACTTCCAACACTATTCTTAAGTGTTCATTGTGTTCATCAACATTCTTTGAGTAAATCAGAATATCATCAAGAAAGACTAGAACAAACTTATCTAATTATTCTTGAAAAATATTATTCATAAGGTTCATAAATGTTGTTGGGGCATTAGTGAGTCTAAAAGGCAAAACAATGAACTCATAATGTCCATAACATGTCCTGAATGTTGTTTTGTGAATATCCTCATATTTTATTCTTAACTAATGATAACCATATCATAAATCAATCTTAGAGTAAATAGATACATCTCTCATCTGATCGAAGAGATCATCAATTCTTGAAAAGAATATTTATTCTTTATCGTTGCTTTATTAAGCATGCGATAATCAATGCATAACCTTAATGTTCCATCCTTATTTTTAACAAAAATGACAGTGCTCCCTAAGGAGACACACTAGGTTAGATTAATCCTTTTGACAAGAGTTCATGTAGTTGTGCTTTCAGTTCAACTAGATTTGTTTTTGTCATTATATAATGTGCTTTTGTTCTTGGTTTGATGTCAATCGTGAAGTAAAACTCTCTGTTAGGAGGAATTCTGTAATTCTTTTGGAAAGGCATCCTTAAACTCATGTAAAAGTGAAAAATATTCCAAAGAATTCTTGCCTTTCCCACTCAATTTTGAGATCTTAATAACGTATAACATGCAACCTTTATTTTTTGCTTTCTTTAGTTACATTGCAGAGATTTGTCTAACTTCAAAATATCTCTTAATACCCTAAATGATGGTTGTTTTCTACGTGTCATCAAGACATTCTATATGCTTCTCAAAGAAATCCACTATTGCCTTGTGTTTGGATAACTATTTTACTCCTATTATGATGTCATAAGACCCTAAAGGAGTCACATAAAGATAAAATTCAGTGGTAAAACCAAGTAATTCCAATGTTGCTTCAAATAGACATTGGTCCATTGTATGAATAACATCATTCCCATATTGGATAGTCCAAATGTTTTCTATAAATTCATCTTTCCTAGAAACTTTTCTCACTAACTTACTTAAAATAAAGCACTCGGTAACACCGGTGTCAAACAAAACAGTAATTGGAAAACCATAAAGCTTACCTGGCACTTCTATTAGGGTAGCTTGTTTTTCTACTTGGTGATTACCCATTGTAGCATGAATTCTTTGTTGTTGGTTGTTCCCCTAATTCTTTAGGGACAATTGTTTGCATAGTGATCACCGCCACATTTGAAACATCCCACAATAGAACCTTTCCTTTCAATTTTTTTCACTAAAAGCTCACTCGTTAATTATTTCTTGTGTTTATAGTAGGTTTAGTTGTATTTTTCCTGGAAGACTTCATTTTGTTGCCCTCCTTCCACCAAGTTTTCCTAGGATCAAGTGGTGCATGTGAGCTAACACTTTTCTTACGTTTTTCTTCCCTAAATGTTGAAATGGCTTGTAATTTTAGTTCCTTATAGAATTTTCAAACACTACTTCCATTGTAGATGGTCCATGAACATCCACCTCACCTCCTATGTTTGGGTTTAATCCCATGATGAACTTACAAATCCTAAAATTTTCATCTTTTTGGTATTGGGGCACATATTTTAATAGCTTTGTAAAATGTTCCCAATACTCCACAACACTCAATTTTCCTTGAGTTAAGTTCTAAAATTCTGACATTTTCTTATCAAAATAAAGTTGAGGCAACCAACGTTGACGAAAATATACTTTGAATTTCTCCCAAGTGATGGAGGCATTATCTACTCCCAATTCCATCTTACGGTTATCCCACCATGAATATGTTTCATTAGAGAGTTGGAAATCACCCCATACTACTTTAGTTTCCTAAGAAAAATCCCTTATTTCAAAGTACTTCTCCATCTCACTTAACTAGTTTTCAACACCATCCCCAAGGTAGTTCCATAAAATTTGGGTGGGCTGATCCTTTTTATGTCTCTAGATAGCGCAATAACCAAGCTAGCTCTTTTATCCCCTCACTCATTGTCATTGTTATGTTGTTCAAGTGTTATTCCTCATGTTGTTTAGGTTGTTCTTCCTCATGCTCTTCATTTTCACCCCCTACATGCTGCTCTAAGGTAGCTATCCAGTTACGGGTGTCCCAAGGACTATTAACATCTCATCTAACTTTTCATTCATTGAACCTCCAACATTAGCCAAACTGATTCCATCTTAATGGTTCACCCTTCTTCTAACCATCATATCCTATTAATGAAGGATATGATGTCCGTTAACATTCTAAACCCATTGAGTTCAAGAGATTATTTTAAAACACACCCTTAATATGCAAAGATGCTACCAATGTTTTAAAAATTCATTATTTATCTTACTACTAATTAACCAAACATAATTAAAATGTTCATAATTCATCTAATAACATATAATAACCATGTGTAGTTGTAAGGGTAAATCCAGATCTCCACGATGTCCCTTAGGTCACTCTAACCGAGAGTGTATACTTTGTATACTTGGTTTAACCTTTCACATGTTATGAGAATCATGTGCCTCTCCTAAGTGCCTAGTTGGAAGACATTCATGAAACTCCCATCGGGTATACAACACAATTTATTTAGAGGATTGGTGATCAGACAATGTATTCAGGTAATACATTACTTCGGCCAAAGTTTCAAGCATTGTTTTACAAGCTTAGTTTCAAGACCGCACATTAGCCTACGAAACTCATCTTCCATCACCACACAACCATCTCTATAGTTATCTGGATTCCTTGTAATTTTTTTAAATAAGGTAAATTAGTTAAGAAGAGAAAGAGAGTCCATTACTTGTCTCATTTCACTATATATAAAAAAATCTCATATGTATCATCTTAGAATTCCTATGGGAAACATAAGGACCACGTAATAATTATCCATCATTGCATCCTCACTACCCTTCTTGTAGCCATCCTAGGTTAACACGAAACTAATATTCTAGCGAGATGACATAGGAACATTATGCCCCACGCTCCTTATACTTAGGTTACCTTAGTTGAGTAATGTAACTAAGTCATCCTTAATAAGTCATTTTAAAAGTATTATTTCACAATACTTAATAGGTTTCCATAAGAGGGTCTTAGTAACTCGTACTAGTATTCGTTCCTCTTATCATATTTTAATAACTTAACAATTATGTTAGGTGTAGGTTAATTATTATTTTTTCCTACTCGGATCATTTAAATATATTTACTTATCATGATTAGTCCATTATTACTATAAAGTAATTTGAACATCCTTATTTCATTTCCATTTTCATCCTTTTGGTTTATCCATCGATATTCATTTTATTTTGATTATTTTATCTAAATTAATGAAATAAAAATAATCACATAACTTAATAAATTATCAGCTTAATTCATAAATTGGCTTCATAAGTAAAATATCTACATTTTCAGTTCAAGTAAGACAAGTCATATGACTAGATTACAAATAAGGGATAAATATCCCAATCTTCATTAATAATGATTTACACTAATCAACAAGAATAATACATTGGGCCATAATGCCCTTTTTAAGATGCGATGATATTTCAATCACTTAATCAAATTGATTACAAATAATCCTTTCATATTTACTTCCAAATAAACTCAAAATGTAAAACAATCACCTTATCTAATCCAAGCAAGCTTACTTCATGGATGTCGACATTTCTTACAAATTATAGGAGAGAGAGATAGATATGGGTCAATTCATATGAACTGACATGAGTCTGCATACTCTTATTCTATGATGTAATTATAATGAAATAACAAAATAAGATATTGGCTAAGAACTACTCTCAATCAATGAGTTATAATCATAAATTCCATAGTTTATATTATGAAATCTGCATTATAACATATCTTAATGAAACTTTATAATTATATAAAAAATTATGTCCATTGGTAATGTATATATAACCAACCTATTATAACTTAGACATTTAGAGAATAATGGATCATATACTACATCAAAAAACAATCAATTACAAATGTAATAACTCTCAATATTTTCCAACTTTCCCGCTATTAATAACAACTAGAAAGTTCATAATGCAGGTGGTCAATAATGACAATGAAACAACTCATATTCAACAAAGTTAAAATTCATCAAGTTGCAACAAATAACATTCATTCATAGCCCAATTTGAACCTTAATTAACTAAAAATTAATGAAGTAATTTTGTTTTAGAGACCCTTTTGAGTTGACTATAGATATAATTGTTGTTTACCGAACACCAAAAACTCCATAGAAGGACTCATTTAATAGAAATAGAAGATAACCAAAATGTTTAGTCCCATGAAGGGAGAGATAGTTCGAAAATAAAAAAATAGTCATCAACTGTATTACACATATTAGAACAAAGTTGATAGAAATAGTCATAAACCTTCATTCCTTTCCTAAGAATATCTCAAACTAACTCAAACAATCATTCATCGTTATCACCGAATTGATCCTTTGTAAATATATATATCAACAACAATAACTCAACAAAATACTACTAGATTTAGGGTTGGAATGTCGTTTAACTATTTCTAAATAGAAATAAAATGTACCGCAATAATCCCATAACTCCCAAAGACTATTTTCCCAAATTTAAAACCCACACAAAAACATAATCGATTAACTCAATACATTCAGGAGGGAGAGGATTCCATGAAATAACAACCATACTTATACAAAACTAGACTTCTCCAAAACTGAATCTGGTTTTTAATCAATAATCCAAAATCTATTTAATTCACCCACTCAAGAGCATATTTTTCACACGAAAAATAAAGAATGATAACAACAATGCTCAAGGAGTTAAAAACTAAATGATAACAACAATTCTCAAAGAAAGAGTTGTACCAAAAACAATTTTATTTTTATTTATGTCAAACCCTTTAATCATTTTCTAGATCTCATAGTAGTCCCAAAACCCATAACGTATTCAACTATTTCCTCATTTTCTTTTCCATATTTCACTTCAAAACCAAAACGTATGCAATTACAAGATATCACATAACAATCAAAAACCCAAAACGTATTCATTTTCTAGATTTCTCAAAATAACCCAAATCCAAAAACGTGTTTAAAGAAAGAATGATAACAACAATGCTATAAAAAAATCTATTAAAATATCAAAATCATTTTGATTTCACAAACTCTCTCCTTATTTTATTTTCCTAGATCTCTCATAATAAACCAAAAACAAAACATATTCGTTTACCATATTTCATATAACATTCCAAATCCAAACGTATTCGGGTATTTCATTAAAATAACATCAAAGAGTAAGAGTACATAAAAACCCATGCCTGTGTTTCTTGCCTCCAAAATTCTCTACACTATTTCAAGTCGAAAAATTCCAAGCAATATTAAATCATTCAAAAGCATATTTAACCAGTAAAAATTCCATAATTCCCATAGATAACAACAATTAATAAAATGCAACATCCACTAAACAAATGTCCCCCTAAAACTCCATGCACAACCCCAAACAGAGCTTTAAAAACAACCAAATAAAAATGAACAAACAGAATGCATGCATGACCCGGCTTCTCAAGGAAGCTAACAGCTTTCAAGGTATCATGCTCGCATTAACTTCCACCAAACATAATTAATTTCCTTACCACATCATGGCTAATCAAACAAATGACCAAATAAAACGATAAACCTTGCTTAATATTTGTCACCATATGCCATGCAACTTAAGTTTAGACTTATGTTTAATAACCTTTACAAAACACATAACTTGCATGATGGGGTGGGGTCGAATCTCCACCCAACCCAATTTAATTTACATCAACAATGCCAACCAAACTAAACTAAGATCCATATACACAAATTAGGTGGTCTTAATGACCTATTAATATGCCAATTAATAACAACGCGCACACACACACACACACGTGTATAACATGCATATACATATATACACGTGTATATATATATTATGTATATATGTATATATACCTATATGTGTATATATACATATATGTTCATGCATATATATATATATATATATATATATATATATATATATATATATATATATATATATATATATAATAATGTATACACACACACACACATATTATATGTGTGTATATATACATATACAATTCACTATATCATCACCAAACCTATATGTATGTATGTATGTATTAAATTATCGAAAAACACTTAATTACTTGAAAAGTAATAATGTAAACCAAAATGATCTTAATAATGAATTAAATTCGGGATATTACGTGGATTCTCGAGTAAATGTCTAAATGAAACAAGACACTTACAAATTTTGAAATGAGAACATATGTGTTTATGTACACCAAGGTGGTGTGATCAATGATATAAAACATTAAGTCTTCTATTGTTATCAAATGGTACCTAATAGGATGGTTTCACAACATAAAGTGAAATTTCCTTATCTCTTTTAATTGGTTTTCAACCTTACATTGTTAATAACAAGAAATGACTAGTTCCATGTAGGGACAAATTTCCGGGAACTTAGATTCTCTATTTGGAAACAAATTTTATATAAATCATATGCACCTAAAATGATATGAAAACAACTAAAACACTTAACATGATTGTAATATAAATGAAAGTAATGGAGTGTATCCTCGGTGACCAAACATTTTTAATAAAATGGGAAACTTGCAATTTTGAGACACGAGCTTATGTTTCGTGCACGTAAACATTTTAAATCAATAATGTTAAATGAAGAAATTTATAAAAAGGAAAATGTGAATTAAATAACCTATGTTCATTATGGGCAAAGTACTTGCTTCTTTTTTCTCTCATGAGGTCATTTTATTTTATTGTGTTCGCTCGTGTGAAGAAAATGTGGCATTTCTTATTGTTGTCTCATTCATGAGATTGTACATGTGTATGAATACTAATGTCATTTAACCAATGCTTAACACAAAAAAGAGCAAATTGTAATAAGATGTAAATTAGGAAATATATGTGTATGGTAGATAAAGTCCTTATAGGCTTATTTTACCTCCCCCTTTTGGTTTATGATTTTTGTTTTTGTTTTGATATTTTGGGCCAATGTGAAATTGTTTTATTATCATTTTTATTGTGTGGATGTATGAAAAAGTATGGGGTGGGATACATCATTGTTTATGGAGGGATAAGTGTGATGTTAATGAAGGGAGGAATAAGGAGTTTCTTTCATATGGAGGAACCAAAGGGATTCGTAGCTAGCCTTAGTGGAGTGATCATGTTGTCTCAAGTGGAGGGATAAGTGTACATTTGATATATTTTATTACAGGTTTTATGGGAGGAACCAAAGGGCTAGTAAATATTCCCTAGTGGAGCCATAAGTGATATTTGCAATGATGATCCCTCCCCTTTGCAAGTCTTATAAGAAGGCTTGATAATGTGACTCATATTATTGATGAAATGTCATTTTAATACTCTCATTGTTTTTAATATTTTAATGTTTATTTGGTTTCTCATTGGAACACAAGTTCATTTATTTGATGGTAGTTGTATCTTTCATGTATGGGTATGTTTATGTATGTTTTTATGTTGGAGACTTTTATTGCTATAGTGGAGGGATGAGTGTTATTATGTTGTATGGGATTGCTTATTTTTGGGAGGAAACAAAGTTCGAGAGAGACTAGCCTTAGTGGAGGGATAAATGTGAAGGGATAAGGGTTTTTTATGCACGGTTGCACGATTGTTTGGAGGAACCTAAAGCTAGTCTTCATTCCTTAGTCAAGGGATAAGTGGAAGTGGTGGCATCACTTTTCCCTTAACAAGCTATCGATGGTTTAGTTGTATTATACACTTTCATTTATGTTCAACTCATTAGCATCACCTTCTCCTTGTCTTGGAGATACATGCACAATGATGCATGTTGTGTTATGGTTCAAGGATTGTGTTGTTGTTATGTGGGCCCAAGTGATATTATTGATAAGAAAAAAATTAGTTGTATTTTGGACGTGTTTTGATTGTGGCCGTTATAGTTTAATAGATTTTATTCCACCTATACTCTAAAACAAGTCTGCATTGAGGTTAAACTCTTATCAAACCTTACAGAAACCATTGATATTCAAATATGTGACTTTCTACATTGAGGTTGATCTCTTATCGACCTTAAAGAAACCACCGATATTCAAATGGAATGATCATTTCATTAAATCTAGACATACTCGATTAAATTTGACAACCATTGGTGCAAATTTTGGTGAAATTTTGGACTTTTAGTGTCTAGATTGGATTATATTATAGCTACTATTAGATTTCATTATTACTATTAGTGGATTCCATTATTGTTATTATTAGATTCCAATATTGCTATTAGCGTATTCCATTATTGTTATTATTGGATTCCAATATTCTCATTATTGGATTTCATTATTGCTATTATTAGATTCCAATTTCGTTATTATTGGATTCCATCTCTGTAAATTTTCTACAAAAGGTCGGGATACTTAAAGTTCTAATTCTCGGTTCCTTTTGTCAAAGTATTCTATGGTTCATATGGAGTCCATGCAATAGATCATGCTTGAAATCTTGACACTTATTAATAGATCAACAACTACAAGTATTCTATGGTGCAAGAGTACATAGATGAGTTCTACAAGTTGTCCATTCATGTAGAGCATGAAGAAATTGAGGAACAAATGGCTGCAAGGTATGTAAATGGATTAAAATTTTCTATTCAAGATGAGATAAGTATGCATAGGATTAAGAGCATGGAGGATGCCTATCAATTAGCCTTAAAGGCCGAGGAAAAACAAAATCGTCAAAGTTTTAGGAGATCACCTGGAATGAATAGGGGGCCTCATCTTCCTTTTGGGGATGAGATGGTTTCAACCAAGGTAGGGGAGAATCATCTCGTGGATTGGACAAGCAAGAAGATACGAGACAAGATTTCCAAAATCAACAAAGAGGCAGAGGATTTTCTAGGGGAAAAGGATATGCTGGCGATAGAGGATGGGAGGCTCCACGAAGACCATTTGTTTGTTACAGATGTGGTGAAGAGGGGCATCGGGATTTTGAATGCCCACATTCTTATACACATGACAAGAGACAAGGAGATGCACCAAGAGTAAATCTTGTTGAAGCTGAACAAGTAGAAGATGAACATGACCTAGAAATTCCACCAGATGTTGGAGAAAATTTGATGATCAAGAGGACAATGATTTCTCCAAGAAATGATATCAAGGGGGATGCATGGCTACGTAAAAATATTTTCGAACAAGATGCACTTCTGGAGGAAAGGTATGTAATGTTATTATTGATGGTGGTAGTTGTGAGAACATGGTTTCAAATGAGATGGTCGAGAAATTGGGTCTGCATTGTGAGAAGAATCCTAACCCTTACCGTATTGCATGGTTTAAAAAGGGTAATGAAGTTACTATTGATAAGAGATGTTTAATAAGTTTCTCTATTGGGAAAAGTTACAAGGATGAGATTTGGTGTGATGTTATTCCTATGGATGCATGTCATATGCTACTAGGAAGACCATGGCAATTTGATAGGAAAGTTATTCATGATGGGGGAAAGAATACTTATACTTTCTGGAAGGATGACACAAAAATAGTTTTACTACCTCTCAAGGAAGAGGGGAAGGCTGAAAATATGCTCTCTGCAAAGGAATTTGTGAAGGAGGCAAAGGTAACCGGTTTTTGTTATGCACTAGTCACCAATAAGGATGAACCTGTAAGTGCACGAATACCAATAGAAACAACAGATTTAATAAAAGAATTTTCTGATGTTATTCCTGATGAGCTACCAGATGGATTACCACCCAAAAGAGATATTCAACACCATATTGATTTGTTTCCAGGGTATTCACTCCCAAATTAAGCGGCTTATATTATGAGCCCGACATTGCATGCTTGATTTGAATAGGTAAGTGGCAGAGCTCGTGAGAAAGGGAATCGTAAGGGAGAGCATGAGTCCATGTGCAACCCTAGTTTTATTAACACCAAATAAGGATGGAACATGGAGAATGTGCACTGATAGCAGAGCAATCAATAAAATTACAATCAAGTATAGGTTCCCAATACCTTGCCTTGATGATATGATGGATGTGCTTCATTGGATCTAGGTATTTCACCAAGATTGATCTTCGAAGTGGTTACCATCAGATTCGGATCAGAGAAGGAGATGAGTGGAAAACAACATTCAAGATAGGAAATGGATTATATGAGTGGTTGGTGATGCCATTCGGGTTATCCAATGCACCTAGTACTTTTATGAGATTGATGAACACCGTGCTACGGGAGTATAATGGTAAGTTTGTTGTGGTTTATTTTGATTATATCTTGATCTTTAGCAAAAATAAGGAAGAACATTTGAGGCATCTAAGGGCGATATTCGAAGTGTTAAGGAAAGAGAAACTATATGCAAATATGACGAAGTGCACATTTATGCAAGAGAGTTTGGTATTCTTGGGCTTTATTATTTCAGCAGAGATGGGGTATGGATGGACTCAAAAAGATCAAGGCAATTATTGAATGGCCTACTCTATGGAGTATAACATAGGTAAGAAGCTTTCATGGTCTAACAACATTTTACATAAAGTTTATTAAAAATTTCAGCAGTATAGTAGCACCTATAACAGATTGCACAAAAGGAAGGGAGTTTTTGTGGACAAAGGCAATGAGGATTGTTTTTAGTTCTTAAAGAAGAAGGTGACATAGGCACCCATTTTGGCACTACTAGATTTTGATAAAGTGTTTAAGGTTGATTGTGACACCTCGCATGTGGGTATTGGTGCTGTTTCTAAGTCAAGGTGGAAAGCCAATAGCTTTCTTTAGTGAGAAACTGAATGAGGTAAGAAAGAACTACTCTACTTATGATGTGGAATTTTATGCAATTATACAAGCATTAAGGCATTGGAGGCATTACTTAGTGCCTAAGGAGTTTGTGTTATTTACAGACCACATAGCCCTGAAGTATGTGAATACACAAAAGAAGTTGAATAGTAGGCATGCAAAGTGGGTATCATTTTTACAGGGTTATACTTTTTCTCTAAAACATAAATAAGGAAAACAGAATCAAGTTGCAGATGCATTGAGTAGGCGTGTGACTTTGTTTACCACTATGGAAAATGAGGTGGTGGGTTTTGAAGCAATAAAGGGTTTGTATTCCTCTGATATTGATTTCAAGGATATTGTTGAAAGGTTAAATCGTCCATTGTCACACAATGCAGGAGATGTCCTGGATGAGTACATTTTACAGGATGGCTATCTATTCAAGGGATGCCAACTATGTATTCCAGTTGGGTCTATGAGAGAGAACATAGTAAAGAGTTGCATAGCGGAGGATTGGTTGGGCATTTTGGTAAAGATAAGATGATAGCCTTGGTAGCAGAGAAATACTATTGGCCGAAGCTGAAAAGAGATGTGATAAGATATGTGGAGAGGTGTCGAATTTGTCAAGTCTTGAAAGGCCATGCACAAAATACAGGGTTGTATATGCCGTTGCTTTTTCCTAAAGGGTCATGGACATATTTGAGTATGGATTTTGTTTTAGGATTACCAAAAACACAATGAGGTAATGACTCAATTTTTGTGGTTGTTGATAGATTTTCTAAGATGGTTCATTTTATTACCTGTAAGAAAACAAGTGATGCGACAAGCATAGCATATTTGTTTTTCAGAGAATTTGTTCATTTGCATGGTGTTCCAAAAACCATTACTTCAGATAGGGACACAAGGTTCTTAAGTCACTTCTAGCGGACTTTATGGAAGAAATTGGGAACTCAATTACAATTCAACAATGCCTATCATCCTCAGACTGATGGGTAAATAGAGGTGGTAAATCGAGTTTGGGAAACCTGTTAAGGTGCATCATTGGGGAAAAGCCGAAACAATGGGACTTAACATTACCACAAGTTGAGTTTGCATATAATAGTTCCATAAACAGATCCACAGGAAAGTCTCCATTTTCAATTGTGTATGGGAGTAATCCAAATGGGGTGTTAGATTTGGTACAACTACTAGTTGATGGCAGAGTTAGTGATGATGTAGAAGCATTTTCCAAACATATACAACAATTACAGGAAGAAGTGCGGAAGAAGCTACAGAATAGTAATGAAAAGTATAAGGAAATAGCAGATGTGCATAGACGGAGAAAGGTATTTACAGTTGGTGAGTTGGTTATGGTATATCTGTGAAAGGAAAGGTTTCCAAGAGGAACCTATAACAAGCTGAAGTACAAGAAGATTGGTCCCTGCAAAATCATGAAAAAAAAAAACGATAATGCTTATGAGGTAGAATTGCCAGGGAATTTTGATATTTCTCCAGTGTTTAATGTTTCAGATTTGTATTCTTTTCATGGGGATGGTGCAGAAGGGGATGTTATTGATGAAGTAGTAGATTGGAGGTAGCAGGTTCCGGTGAAGAAGAAAGAAGAAGTGGATCAGATTCTAGATAAGAAAACAATGGACATGTGACATGGGAAATACAACAAATATTTGGTACATTGGAAAGGACTGGAACAAGAGGACAATACTTGGGTCACAGAGTGGGAGATTAAGAAGTTGGATGTAAATAAATGGAAGCAGTTTGAAGAAGACAACTTGCAGGAGCTGCATTTTTTTCAAGCAGGGGAGAATGATGCGCTAGAATTAGCAGGAACTTGACAAGGTCATAACTTGAGCTCCGGTGTCCATTTGAGTCCTGTTTTTTTTTAAACCACGTGTTTTGATGAGACGAACACGAAGAAGCAACCCGCCCTACCGGTTGGGGCAAGTTTTTGACACGTTTTCGGGCCCTAAATCTGCCATCTTGAGGCCAAAAATTAGGATTTAAGTTATAGTTCAATTTTTTCCTATTTTTGGGCATTAGTTAATTGTAGTCTATTAGTTGCATTATGAGTTAGAAAGTTGGAAATTCCTCTAATTTAGGGATGTAGAAGATGCGTGGAAATTTCTGTGCCCGTAGGAATAAACATGCGAACTTACTAAGAATAGTAGGTTCTAGTAAATTGCTAAAAATAGTAATTTCCACCACCTAGAGTAGATTTAGTCGAGTTTACTTGGCAACTCAAGTTGGGAGTTGTTTTCCTATTTAGGAAACATTGTAATTCATTATTCAAGGACGAAGAAGGAGATCTATTTTCTTTGGAGTTCATATTATTTGCAGTAAATCAAGTTGGTTAGAATTTGGCTACATTACCTAGCTTCCAAAGGTCTTCGAGAGGATGGTCTTGATTTCTTATCCTAAATTGGGGTTAAATTTTGATGGTGGATTACATGTTTTTCATGATTTTATCCAATGAATACATGGTTTGTTTTAAAAAAACCATCACATATGATTTGCATATTAAAAATATGTCTACCATATTTTATATAGATTTATATACGAACCATGTTAGTATATATTAAAATATTAAAAAAATAGAGATTACTCTTTTACGTATTTTATTAGTAGTGTATAAATAACATTTGTGTGTATTTTTGAAAGGTAATATTCCCAACTTCTTTTTTTTGTGAAAGCACAAAGTGTCACAACTTGTTGACTATCCGTAAAACTTAAGCCACAACATGAACACAATAAAGAGTGTCAAAGTTTGGAAAATTATTAGCTAAATAATAATACAAAAAAAAACTTGAAGTATGAAAAACTAGTTGAAGGAATATTTTCTATTCTTTAATTCCTTGTCAATTACGTATTAAATAGTATAAAATTGCACTCTTCTAAAGGAGCATGCTTTGGAATAAATTCTTTAAATAACTCACATCCCATGTCAAGATTATGAAATTGTGAAATACATTGCTCAATACATTTAGTATCTCCGAAGTCTATATCATGTAAAGCATCCTTCGATTCAATGATCTCATTTCTATTTTTATTTCATGTTCAAGCCTAGATGAAACTATCTACATCAATCTCCAACACTTCTCTTTATTTATGCCACCATTGATATTTTCATATACATTCTTGATAAATTTTTGTTTATTTATTTGATTTTACTATAGGTTCCCATTAATGCATCATCACTTTTTCAACCATATTTGGAATGAAGTAGTCATCCATGAGAAAGGGCACGTCTCCAATTATATGATCATACATTATCTATTCTTATGTCATTTTTGCCAAAACATTCTTCCGACTCCCCACTACAATTGACAAAGGATTTATCCTAAGAAAATAATTTTTTTCCCAATTTCTTAATATCTTTGGAAGCCAAAAAGTTTCCTCCATATGTACAACTCTTTTCCCAATATGCATTATATAAGATTCCGATTAATTTATGCATACAAGATCCTTGATTGTTGTTTTATATTTTCATTGGTCGAGACCATACAAGATCCTTGATTTTTGTTTTATATTTCATCACATAACTCTTGTTGACAACATGGATCCTATACATCTTTGGTTTGATAATACCCACAATTTTTTGGTTTCCATCCAACAAGTGTGGTTTCTACAAGGGCCTTAAAGTTATACATTGTGTGAATAAGGTACAAATTGAATATACTTGATCTGCTCTTGACATGGTATGTAAGTTTCCATGATATGTGGAAAACATTATGTTTCTAATTTACATGGAGATGTTGATAGTCTCCTAATGTCTCATTCATATCCATATGTGTGTGTCCTACCAAAAAGAAGCTTACATAGCCAATGGGTTTTTAATCGCTCACAACTCACCATTTATCTAACATTTGTTATAACAACAAGAGGTACTATTTTTGATCCCGTAAGCTCTATAGTTTTTCCCAAAAATTGGCATACATCATGACTAATTACATTTGCGGTGCATACATTCAACACAAACACTAATGAAAATTTTCATTCATCATAATTGAATGAAAAATAGAAATTTTGGAGATACATCCTTCTTTACAATAACTTTTAAACCTTTTGACAACAAAGTGACATACTCGCCTTCTCAAAAAGTAGTTGGCATGCTCAACTCGACAACACACAAAAACAAGATCACCATAGATGAAAAATTAAACCGATAACAATTAATCATATTCGCAATTAAAAATACATGGAATCATTTCAAAATTTATTAACATTTATCCTTAAATGATAACAAATAATGGATTTTCAAGGATATCACCCGAACCCTTAGATTACGCACATATAGCTCATTATGCTTAAAATAAACCTAGTACCCAAAATTTTGCCTACTGTGAAAACATATAATAGCTCAATATCTTTAAAATAAAGTTAGCCCCCAAAATTTCTTCCAATATGAAGAGATATAACAATGAGCATATGATCAAGTCCAAACTATATAAATAAATAAGGGCTTGTGTTTGTATTCATATTTTACGCAAATATCTTGTGTTTATACTTGTGATTATTTCAAAATATGCACCACTTGATATTTGAAAATTTGTTGTAGAAGCATAGTCATTACACTTAACTCTATATATATCCATGTGACATGTATGTTTTCCCTTCATTTCTATTTGACATGTATCTTTTCCCATCATAAAGTGTTAAATATATTCACATGACATGTATGTTTTTTTCATTGAACCTATATTTTTCGCACGGTGAGGTGCACACAATTTTTAGGATTAGCTACCAAGGAATGAGGAGTATCCATTCTGCAAAATTCACTTGGGGCCCACGATCCCGACCTCATCCCTTATTATGGTATCTTTGGGCCTTTGCACTCAGCAAGAATTGAACCTTGGTGGGCTCTTTGTGAGCCAAGAAACTTCACCAATGAGCCATCAACCGCTCGATGACATGTATGTTTTACCTTTATAACACATTGAATATATTCTTATGTTTTTCCCTTTATTATTTTGTTTTCATTATTCAATCTACTATTTTGGAAAATTATAAAGTGGCTTGTTTCCTTTACATTTATATCTCGGAGAAGATGCTTTTTTATTTACATTTGCAAGCACGGCTGAAGCAAATAAATCATTTTTAGTTAACTTTCGGATATGTAGATTTGGTAGAATTTTTTATTATTGATAAATGGTTTTAAAGGGGACCATACCCCGAGGTACAAAAGAGGCTCAACAGCCAGAAGAGACAATGAAAGATTAGTGGTTTTTGACAAGTGGGGACCACACCCCAAAAAGAGCCTAAGAAAGCTAGATAATACAATGAAGAGAAAGGCAAGGACAAACTGCCGGTAAGGAACCAAGACACAGTCAAAAAATGACCCGAGAACAGCAAAACAACAGCTGTAACACTGCAGCAAAACAATTTTGAGAAAAAAATAGAGTCAATCAACACACTAACCTCGAGACAACTACTTAATAAATTTGTTGAAGACCTTTTGGGCATCCTCCATAGCCCTGAAGAGATTGATAGTTGTTTGTTGTGCAGGGTCTTGACTGCTCGATGCCAAGGCTTTCTTCTTAGCCTTTCCATCCTTCCAAACTTCTTCATAGATGCCACTAATGTCACAAATTTGCTTAACATGTAGCTGAATGAAGTTTAACAAGGCCTTATGCATGGAGAACTGATCAATCTGTTTGTTGATAATTTTTGCATTTTAGCTTCCATGATCTGTTGCTTCTTGGCAAGATCCTCAACTTTTTCCTCTAGCTTAGAGTAGGAAGCAGAGTCAGAGTCTTCTTTGCAGCCCTTGTTGAGTAGAAAGTTGACATCCTCACGAAGCCCCTTTATTGCATCAGCCTACAAATTGAGTTGAGCCCTCAAGTCATTGTTGGCTCGGGGTTCTTGAATAGTTTGGCTAATGTTGAGAAGAGTTTCAACAACAACAATATCTTTCCCCTTTTCATTATTGTGAAGTACATGTTTAGCCAATGGCGGTGTTGGAGAGGGAAAATAGAAGCTCGGGTTCTTGGTCTTGACCCTATGCTACTAAGGTGGAGGAGGGGCTAAAAGATGATATGGGGAGAATAAAGACCACATCATGGAAACAATGGTTCAAAAGAAAAATGACCCCTTAGTGAAGAGGGAGGCCTTTGAGATTTTTCCATGGAATGAAGGATGTAATAGGAGAGGCTAACCTTGGGGGTACAATGGAAGTGGTTCAAAAGGACCAGATGGTGGAGAGGAAAATTGGAGAAGTAACCCTCCAAGGTAATGTACCTAACTACCATCTTAGCAACTTCATCGAAGGGAGAGGGAATGGAAGAGAAAACCAAACCCGTTTTCCCAATCTTGAGTTTTTCTTCCCCTTCAACAAACTTCTTCTCTTCTGCTTCCTTATCGAATTTATTTCTATAGAATTTAATCCCATTCATGCCTAAACTAGTGACAAAGGAAATCAGGTCCTCGGTGATAGTGAAATCTTTACCTTTATAGAGATAACCCTGTCTTTCCATTGCTGAGAAAAAGTGATGGAAATGTGTCTGTCGTGACCTTTTATCCTCTCCATGAAGGTTGTAAACCCATCAATGTTGAGAGCCTTCCATAGAGCTTCATTTTGACGCCATGAAGGATCACATACAAGTTCTACGCGGCAGGGAGGGCCGACCATGATGGAAAGAGCTCCAAAAGACAACACACACACAGTCTTCGCACCTCCAAAGTCGAGCTTTCCAACAACTCGATCAAAAGATAAAAAGAAAGAGATGAATATAAATGGACTATTTGAGAGCAATTCTTCTCATTCATGCGAAGTACTCGAACAACGAATTCTCCTAAGATTTTTGCACTTGCAGAATCGCATGTGTGGACAACTATATTTAACATCTTACAAAATGATTGTCTTTGTGGTTTGTGATATTTCATTACAACCCTACCATAAAGTGAAATGATTGATGACAACCCCTCATTGGCTAAGGCATCAACAACACTATTCCCCTCCTGGTATGTGTGGCTAATGTTTACATTATCAAGATATTTGCAAATGTTCAAGGCCTCATTGATGAAATCTTTGATGGTCCAACTTAGGGTATGAGTGCCTTTGAGATTGTTAATAATATTAAGGGAATCCCCCTCAACAATTAAGTTATTAACCTTGTGATCTTTAGCAGTTTTGATACCCCAAAGAGCAGCGAGAGCCTCAACATAATGATTAGATTGGGTGCCCATGGGCCCAACATAAGCAACAAGGACATGGCCAAGATGAATTCTGATTAAGCCTCCCCTTCTGTAACTCATGGGTTTCCCTTAGAGGTCCCATCAAAATTTAGCTTGTACCAGCCTTCAAGGGGAGGGATCTATTGGACCAGATATCTATCAATGCCAAGAGATTTAACTTGAACCTTCTCGATGTCAATATTCCATTCAATCAAGAATCTCTCCTCCTCCTTAGGAAATTTTGAATTCTTAGGGGTTTGAATTTCAGAATGTTCTCCTTGGCTTCAATAGTGATCTCACTTAAAAGCCTCTTGCTAGATTTCTTAAGATTTCTGAAAATGATAGAGTTTCTGGCCTTCTAGATTCTCCAAATGGTATGAGGAAAGATGAGTCTCCAAAGCCTCCCGAACAAGTTATGTTTGAAGGTGTTAGGAAATAATAGTAGTGTTTACATGAGTTAGAATAATAACGTGAGTTATTATTATGATTTGTATTTAATGAGTTGTTTAGGAGTTATAACAACTCATGTATTTGAGATTAGTTGTTACGAGTTGTTTTAAACAACTCGTATAGAATTAGTGAGTGGTTGTAGGAGCCTTAATAGGCTTCCTATTTTATAGGATATGTATTGCATATATAAATGTATTTTCTCATATGAATGAATATAGAGAAGTTTTATGAGTTTCTGTTGTGCAAATCTACTCCTACCATTTCATTGAGCATCAGAGCAGGTGAAATAAAAAAGAAAGTCATTGAAAATGTTCATACGGATCGTTGAGAGGACCAATTCCAACTTGCAATCTATATCACGTGGATATGTCTCTCTATGTATTTTAATTCTCTTATGACTGTGAGGTGATAGTCATTTGAATTTACAGTCACTCTGTATGCATTTCATTGATCTTCGCATACCCTATGTTGTCTGTGTAACGTTCGGAGGAAGTGGATCTTTCTTTAAAAGAGACGGTAGCCATCTGTGCTTTGCGTTGGAATATCAGGTGTTTCCGGGTCAGCTTTAGTGAGTCGTCAGGTTTTGAGGAAGAATGTGAACTACGGATGTAAAATCCAACGTGGTTTGGCATGATTATTGATTTATCATATAGGATATCAATAGATGATCCAACGAATGCATGTTATAAAATGTTATTGCTGAAAGATATTGATATCCATTAAGATCACCAATCAATAAAGATTTCCTGCATCGTATATTTGCAAAGATTCACTATGCATGTCAATTCTAAACATTCTTCCAGATGTCGACTGTCACTCTTACTCAACGTGCATGAATCATTTTCTCCTTGAAGGCCGAAAGAGATCCTCAAACAATATATCCACTTGGAGTGGAAATCGTCCACACTATCCATGCAAATACAAGTATGAGACTTGTCAAATGCGGCGTGTGGAAGCAAGAGCTTACCGTTTATAGATTACATTTTCGTTACATTTTAACTTTTTGTGAGTCTTTTGTTAAGTCTATTTGGAATTAGTATTATCAATATAGCTAGATTTTTTCATTAGTAGTTTTTTTAAAACATTGAGTCGATTACAGTTTTTATTTATTTATTTAGTTTTTTTAAGTATATAGTGCGAGTGTCTAAGTCTTTTATTAGTTTGTTTGTATAAGTCAATGTTAAAAAAAGTTTGTTTATACTTTATAAGTTCCATTAAATTATCGTGTTATTTAGGGTTGTTTGTTTTTGTTAGTACTTGGTTTTGTATTGGTTAATTTAAATGTTATAGGCCATAACCCATTATTCAAACCATGTCAAATTTAACCATGTCAAATTTGTGAGTCTATTGTTGTCAAAAGAGTCAAAAACATTGCCACTTCATTATCTGTCATTTGTCATAATTTTTAGTTATTCGTTAAAAGTAATAATGTGTTTAGTGTCATTTAAATCTAGAGTCATGTCAATGTAAAGAGTCAAATTATCAAATTATTGTAAAAAAAAACTTACATGTCAACTAGACACATTTTTGGTGTAACCCGACGTCCGAATTGAAATTGAGGAGGGGCATTTCAAACTGGAACCTCAAAGTCAAATTCGGTTGAGCTAAGCAACGATATTGGAGGATGGAGGCAACAAAGGTAGGAGGACAATCAACATCCTCGAGTTCGTCACTACCTCAAAGGTTACAAACTGCTTTAGTGACACCTTTTGTTGTGTGATGAATAAGAACAAAAGAGCATCTATGTTCCTGTGTGCAATACAATGTTTGTGTTTCCCTTGTGATGATGATGATGTGGAGATTTGTACCATTGATACTATAGCAAGAAGTGTTCTTGATTAGATTGACTTGATGGTTGATGTGAATTGGTTGATGGGTCCCAATTCATGTATTCACCTAGATAGGTTGATGGGGCCCTATTCATGGATGATGTAATTCCCACATTTAGTGTTGAGGATCGAGACCATGTGCAAAGTCATGCGAGGGCATGCCGCTTGGTTGGTGTTTTTTCCCCATGTTCACACTAAGGGGGGGAATGTTAAGAAATAATGGTAGTGTTTACATTCAAGCTAGAATAATAATGTGAGTTATTATTATTATTTGTATTTAATGAGTTGTTTAGGAGTTATAATAATTCATGTAATTTGAGATTAGTTGTTACGATTTGTTTTAAACAAATCGTATAGAGTTAGTGAGTGGTTTTAGGAGCTTTAATAGGCTTCCTATTTTATAGGATATGTATTGCCTCTCCGTGTGTGTGTGTGTTTTCTCATATGAGTGAAGATTTAGAAGTTTTGTCGGTTTTTGTTGTGCAAATATGCTCCTACATTATTAGAAGGGAGGGTGCCATCAAGCTCCTGTGCCCGAACAATATCATTTGGGAAAGTCCAGACAATACCAAATCTAGCAAAAATAAGTTCCCACAAACTAGAAGCAAATGGATAATGCAGAAAAGGTGATGAATTTTCACGGCCTCTTACAATGACAACACCTATTAGGGATGGTAGAGCCTCTCTTAGTAAGGTTGTCGATGGTGAGAATGCTTTTGTTCAGCATATGCCATAGAAATGATTAATTTTAGGTGTAAGCTATTTGAACCATATTTTGCTCCAATCAAAGTGGCAAGGAATTTCACCTGTAAACAATTGATATCTAGTATTAACCGAGTATTCTCCATCAAATGAGTTGACCCATATGAACTCATCTTTAGATTGAATCTGTCTTATTGGGGTATTACTGAGAATCCTTTAGATGTCATCAAGAAGAGCTTTAGAGAAGGGAACTTCAATATGCATGTTCTTCCATTGGAATTTCCCATTGACACAATAGATATAATCATTGGCTTTCTGATCAACAACTATTGTGAGGTTGTTTTTGAGCTGTTCCCAGGAGTTGTTGTTCTTAATACTTTGAAGATCAGCCTAGTTATCTTCCCAGAAGATAATGTCTTCACCATTGCCCAAATTCCATTTGTAGCCTTTGTCCAGGGCCCTTCTAGTCTTGACCAAATTATTCTAGAAGATGGAGCCAGAGGAGAGTTCTTCAGAGTTTAGGAAATTCTGAGCTTTTCCTTGGTCAAGATACTTTGCTTTGATAAGATCAGTCTAGGGATGGTTTTCCTTGAGGAGTCTCTAGCTCATTTTGGAGATGAGATTTGGCAGATTTGCTAAGCTAGAAATTTTCCTTTATCTTAAAGGATTTCATTTAGTTGTTTAGAAAATTTTGAAAAAGTGTCTAATTTGTTCCTATGATAATATGTGAATAGTAATAAAAGAAAACACATTTCAAACTTTTTTATAAAAATATATAGTGTAATTATTATGTTCGAGCTCTAAAATATATTTTTGGGTTGAATTTTCATGGATTTATTTATTCACCATTCTAAATTGTCTTCTTAAAGAAACAAATCCCATCATAATTCAATACCAATTTAAATCTAAATCTCACATACACAACCCATATTAAACTCTTCAAATATTGACACCTACATTTCCATGAAATCCCTTATAGAGGAGAAGAAAATTTAGCCCTACCTCAATGAAAGGGACAAAGTTTTACAAAACACTTGATCGAAAGAGATGACTCCTCATGGAATAACTTATTCTTAGGAACATAAGACAAATATTTGTGTTTTGGTAGTTGTAATTTCCTTCCTTGACATGTATGTAAAATAGAAGCACATTGAGGGCTGATGAAAACCATTAAGACACAAACACACGCATGCACACGCACGCACGCACGCACGCACACACGCACACACGCACACACGCACGCACACGCACACACACACACACACACACACACACACACACACACACACACACACACGTGCGCGCGCGCGCACGCACAAACATGCACACATGCACACACACACACACACAAAAAACACACATACACACACACACGTGCGCACACCACAAACACACACACAAACACGTGCACAAGCACACGCACACGCACACACGCATGCACACACATGCACGCACACACGCGCGCGCACACACATACACACACAAGCAAGTGCAGCACACCGCACGCACACACACATACACACACAAGCAAGTGCAGCCACACCGCACGCACGCACACACACACACACACACACACACACACACACACACACACACACACACACACACACACACACACACACACACACACACACACACACACACACACACACACACACACACACACACACACACACACACACACGCACACAAGCACACACACACACACACACATGCGCACACTCACGCACTCACATACTCACGCACTCACACACACACATGCAAACGGATGTGCACGCACACACACTGGAATATTTTCAGTTTATAAGGGTTTTGTGAAATTTCAACCAGCATTTGACCAAAATCACCTAGGATTTCTAGTGAACATTTATGGTGATGACTGCAAAATCAAAATCACATTCTATTTATACATATTATCATTTCCTAGATATCTCACCAAATCTCATATCTTTATCGCATTTTTCATGTAATGCAAAAACTATAGATATACACGAACAACCAAAATGAAGGCATTTCACATAGATTTATTAAATATGTAATGTTAAGACAACAAAATTGACACGAATATCAAATCAATCTTAGACATTATCTCTTTATTAATTTATCCTATCTCTGTTCACACATGGAAAGTAAACACGACATCTAAATGTTTCAAATTTGGAGGCGTGAAATTGAAATCCACTTAAAAGTTCTAAGATTTTAATGTCATTTCGAAAATTGAGACATCGCATGTGAATACTACACCAAATTATAAATATAGGTTTCCGATCATTTTAGCGCACACTGGTTTGGTAGTTTTTTCTCCTCTGCATTAAATTCAACATGGTCAGGAGCTTGAATCATCATTTTTTTAGGATTTACTACGTTTCCCTCTCCTCATTTGTAGTCTGATAATATTTTAGGGGTGTTGTTCCTTTCACAGTCACAAGCTCTTACAAGTCCATTCATGTGGTATTTGTTATTAGATATCTTGGCTTCACCACAAAATGCACCTTCATGCAAAAATTTCACCTTCGCATTAATTTGAGATAATTTTCAATTCATGTCTCCTATGTTGGTTGGTTTCTTCAGTTCAGTTGACGCCTACATGCAGGTATCATGTGTTCTCTCTCGGTCTATAATGGTTGAGTCTCACAGTTACCCTTCAGTTATGCTTTATGTTCTAGGTTGTCATTTATTCACCCTTCCAAAGCTTTCTTTGTTATTTTTTACCCTTCAAAAGCTCATAAACTCTTTATGATGGGAAGATCTGGAAATATTGTGGACGAAAAAAATTTGAAGTTAATGCTTCTTGAATTGTTTCATCAATTATTGTTGATAATAATGCATAGTAGAAAAGATGAATTTAGACATTTCTGTTGAATTTCCGCTAGTCTCTTTCCTATCGGAACTTTGAAAGTCGTTGAAGCAAGGATTCGCTTGGTGAGGTTCCAACAGAGTAATCTATTCACATTTAAGCATTGGAAGATAATCATGTACAACAGATGATACTTAATATAAAAATGTAATTTTGTAAATTAGTTAAAGCAAAAAAATTAGTATTTCAGGCTATGGTTAACTTTGTAACTTCAATTTGAGGCAGATGAGGATAGTTTCATTATTGTATGTTTACTTTATAATGTACAATTTTGCTAACACTTATACTTTATATTCATGATCTAAAGGTAATCCCTCTAAAATTTATAGTGTGAACAATCTATATGTTATTTTATTGGTGGTTTAGATGTATATACTAACGTAGCTTAACAATGGACAAGAAGAGAATTTTTCTGTCTAAATGGATATATGCACTCTAAATATTGTATTCACAATACATTTTAATATATTGAGCTTAGTGCCCACGAACTCCAAATATAGTTTCACCAAAAACTTAGTTGTGTTTACCAATCACTACTTCAAAATAGAAGAGTTATATTCATCATAGTGACGTATAGTATGCCCTCCAATATATGATTATAGATAATATTAAGTCTTTATTTGGTAAAGAGAGTAAATAAGTACCAAATGTTTTGACCTCAAACTAAATAATTGTTAAGTCAAAAGCATCTCTTCATTTGTTTAGTGATATAAAAATTATGATAATTTTTTGTCAAAGATCAACCTTGTGTATATGGTATCACGATTTTTAGTTGTAAATAAATATTCTATTTAAAAGTGGGAAAGAGCATAAGTATACTCCAATTGGGTGATGTAAATAATGTAACGTTAAAAATATTACACCTTATGTGAACCTTAACATATGATTGATGTAATATGAGAATTTTCAAGTGCTTATTTTATTAGCATACACACATATGCAAATTATAAGTCGAATGCAAATACTAGTAGTAGGTTCATATTTAGCCTATACACTTCATATGTTAAGGCTCACAAGGGGCATAATATTGTTAAGTTTCACACAATTTACATCACCCACTTGGAATACACATTTGTCCTCTAATGCGTTAAATGTTAAATGTTGTTGCTTTTTTATGAATATCTCTCATATCTTGTCACTATTTTTAGCCTGTTTTTGAAGAACATCTCAAAATTGTAGAAAAATATGAAAAATCTACATTGAAATCTGGTAATGAATTCAATCAAAAACTAAATTGAAATTATAGCATTTAAAGCATATGTAAATTATGTAGAGCTAAAGAGTAGTATGGCTCATGTCAATTTTAACATATGTCCGATGTACAATGCCTTAATAATAATTGGGATTGAGCTTAGGAAACATTATTACCCCATTAGATTACAAATATCCACACTCGCATATTGACTAGTATGCTCCGTTTGAACCCCATGAAATGAAGCTTTTGATAGGATTTTCTTAGCGTAATATATAATATTGGATATATAATCTAAATTTATAACATAGAGTAAGGGAGATGAGCCAATAAGTGAGCATGGACCAACACTTGTGAAGGTGGATGTAAAATAATGAACTCGGACATGTCACTTTTTTATCTAAAATTTGAAAAATGGAATACTCTATAAATAAATCATATTAAATTACATCAACTAATTAATTAGTCGATCAAATGATGATAAACAGATGGAAAAAATATATGACTTGATTCTCAATCATCCACCTTAACTTTCTTTTATATTTAAAATCACCGAATTTAAATATGTTAAAAAGTCCTTCCACATAATTTAAAAATGTTAAATGAAATATGTTTACTAGAGAGCGTAACATGTTAAAGGGTATTTTTATAATTATATAGGTCATGTTATTGACATGTTCCATACTTATTTCTTTGATAATTTATTAATTTATGTAGATCATGTGTTTGGTTTAGCTGGTGAGATTCTCTTGATTGGCTAAGATTGAAATATGTGGCATGCATTTACTAGCCAACACATGTGCCAACAAAGCGTGCATTTTATGTATTAATGGCACTCTCCAGCATGCCATACAAATTTGCTAAATCTGTAAAAGGCCGCCATACAATTTTTATGTTGAGAAAAATAATACGGCTTGCGGTAACCAAATAAATTAAACTAAACAATGGTTGCAATTAAAATATTAAAATAAAATAAAATTTTCCTATCATTGAGGTTTTGTATTGCAACCAAGTCAAAGGCCTTGAAATATTTCATATACAACCTACTAGAAATATTTCGTATCAGTAATAAATTTATCTATTTAACCTATATCTATTCACATATGGAAACATATATGCTTTAAAGAGTGTAATCCAAACACATCATCTCTATCTTTCAAGTTTGGTGGAGACATTCACTTAAATGATTAAGATGTAAATGCAATTTTGACATTTGTGACTTAATTTTGACATAGAGAACCAAGTGTTTACTAGCGTTGGACATAGCAAACAATCATACACCCTCATATAGATGAATATTGAGACTAGCGACATGATTCCCTTACCTACATATAGACTTGATGAAGCCTAGTGTCTGCTAGCTCTACAACAAGTGCTAGTGTATGATATATTAAATAGATCATTATATCTTATATCTTAACAAGAAATAACATGTTCATAAAAAGTAAGTTACTCTTAGCACTTGCTAGTTTGGAATATTGTATTTATTTTCGTAGTAGCTTCCTATTTATCAAACTTAGTTTGTACTTGCTCAAAATATATTGAACAATCACATGCCCTCCTATAAATGATATAACAGATTATAGTTAACAATAGTATGTGCTTATTCTTTAATGAAAAGTAAGCTACTCTTAGTGCACAATAGTTTGGAATTTTGTAATTATGTTCACAATAGCTTCCTATATACATGGCTTAAGACTGCTAGTTTCGAATATTTAACATACTTCTTGTTATCACTTGAACAATCTATATAATATATGGTATAAATATCAAAATCACATTGGAATATTGTAATTATGTTCACAGTAGCTTCCTATATACATGGGTTAACACTGCTAGTTTCGAATATTTAACATACTTCTTGTTATCACTTGAACAATCTATATAATATATGGTATAAATATCAAAATCACATTGGAATATTGTAATTATGTTCACAATAGCTTCCTATATACATGGCTTAAGCACTCGGCTAGTTTTGAATATTTAACATACTTTGTGTTTATCACTTGAACAATCTATATAATATATGGTATAAATATCAAAATCACATTGGAATATTGTAATTATGTTCACAATAGCTTCCTATATACATGGCTTAAGACTGGCTAATTTCGAATATTTAACATACTTCGTGTTTATCACTTGAACAATCTATATAATATATGGTATAAATATCAAAATCACATCCCATGTATACAAATTATTATTTCTCAACTATCTCACAAATCTCATCCTCTTCCTACATGTCCTATAACTCAAAAAATATAGATATATACGAACAATGAGAATGAAGGCATTTTACACAAATTTATTAAATATTTAATGTTAAGACAAGACAATTGACATGGATATCAAATCAATCTTAAGCGTTTTCTCATTATCAATTTATCTTATCTTTGTTCGCACGTGGAAGATATACATATCATGTAAATCTTTCAAATTTGGATCATATGAGAAATTGAGATCCACTTAAAGTTTTAAGATTTTAATGTCATTTCGACAATCGAGACACGAAACCAAATTATAAAAATATGTTTCAAGTCATTCTAACCCACACCGGTTCAGTAGCTTTGTCTCCTCCACATCAAATTCGGCTTGGGTAGAGCTTGTATCACATTTTTCCTTTAGGATTTATTATGTTGTCCTCTCCTCATCTGTAGCCTAATAATATTTTAGGGGTGTTGTTTCTTTCACATTCACAAACTCTTACAGTCGCTTCATGTGGTATTTGTCATTCGATATCTCGGCTTCACCTTCACACTACTCCGAGACGGGGTTCAATTCAAGCTTTAATGCCTCTCATGTTTGTTGGTTTCTCAAGTTTAGCTAATGCCTAGTTGTTGATGTCATGTATTCTCTCCTTGTATGTATTGTTCAATACTCCCAGTACTATTCAAATTTTTCTTCATGTTATAAGTGGTTGTTTCTTCACCCTTCCAAAGCTCACTTTGTTATTTTTTCACCCTTGAAGAGCTCACAAACTTTATATGAATGCGAAGATTTGAAAATCTTGTAGGCAATGAAAAGATAACGTCGATGCTTCTTTAATTTACTTCATCAATTATTGTGGATGGTTATGTTGATCGTTGTCGCAAAAGGATGAGCTTAGACCTTATTTTTGCTTTCTTTTTCTTGTCGAAACTATGAAAATCACCAAAACATGGATTCACTTCATGAGGTTCCAATGAAGCAATCTATTCATGTTTAAGCATAAGAAGATAATCATGTGCAACTAATGATACTTAATATATCATGTGCATGCTTGTTAAATATTTATTTTGCAATTGTGTAAGCTAACTATATCCTTTAGAATCGCTTTGTTCGATATATAATAAAAGAAGTAATTGTGTAAATGAGTTAAAGTGAAAGTGTTTAATATTACAGGGGTATGGTTACATTTGTAACTTGAATTTGAGGTAGTTTTGTATAGTGTTATTATTGTATGTTTGTTTTATAATGTATAATTTTGTAAACACTTACACATTATATTCATGTTGTAAATGTACTCCCTATAAAATTCATAGTGCGAACAATTTAATTAATTTTTGTTTGGTGTTTTGGGTGTATAATTTAAATTAGATTAAACATGGACAAGAAGAGAATTTTACTTTTGTATTTTAAATGTATATGTGCACTATTATTAATATATTCACAATACCTTCCAATATACTAATCTTGGCACTCGTTAGCTACAAATAAAGTTTCACTAAAAAGTTAGTTGTGCTTACTAACCGCTACATCGGAGTAGAAGAACTATATTCATAGTAGTGACTTTTGGCATGCCCTCCAATATATGATAATAAATACTCAGATTTTTGTTGGTAGAGACAATAAATTAGTGCTAGCTTTTTTGAGTCGATACTTAGTAGGTGTTAAGTCGTAAAAGTGTCTTTTTATTCCTTTAATAATATTAAAATTAAGTTTTTTTTTGTAAGCTCATCAAGCTATGGATATTGTACCACGATTTTTAGTTATAAAAAAATGGAAAAAAAAATATTCCATTTAAAAGTATGCAAGAGGACACAAGTGTACTCCAAGTGGATGATGTAAATTATGGAAAACTCAAGAATATGTAAAAGACCACCATACAAATTTTGTGTTGAGAAAAATATACGGCCTAAGGCAACCTAATAGAGCTTTCGATCATGACTTTAGATATGGTTGTAGTTTAAAATATCAAAGGAAATCAGGATTGTCCTATCGTTGAGGTTTGTCATTTCAGCTAAGCCAAAGGCCTTGAAATGTTTTGTATACAACTTACTGGAAATATCAAATCAGTAATAAATTTATCCCTTTAGAACATCTTTATTCATGTGTGAAAACAGATATGCTTTAAAGAGTGGCATCAAAGTCTTTCAATTCTGGTGGCAATATTCGCTTAAATGAAGATGTAAATGCAATTCCGACATTCGTGACTTAATTGTTGGAATATTTCCTATAAATGATGAGTTGTGTTGGATTCTTCATCAAATGTTTTTAAATTGGCAGAGCTAGAAATTTAGATGCTCGTTACTTGTTTTTCTTCCATCAACTCTTTAGAGTAGGGGGATTTGTAAACCTCATAGACAATGGAAAGTGAAAGCAGGCGCTTCTTGAATTGCTTTGTCCACTAGTATGGATGAAAATTATTTTTGTCGTAGTAGAACGAAAGAGCAAAAAGGGGCCTTTTTGGTTGGTTTCTGTTTCTTTTTCCTGCACTAAGATGGGAACCTATCAATAGTTGTATCATGTATCAAAATTGTAAAAGGGCGCTAAAAAATGCAGCCATCTGTTATGTGATTTTGTAAATAGTAACACTTATATGAAACAAAGTATTCAATTCGGTTTGATTTTATGGAACAAGGCAATGAAATAGCAAATTTTGTCGTGGGTGATGTTTATTTGATTTATTTTCTATATTTGTAGATAGTAACTTTAATCGTTCACTTCGCTCAATAACATTCTTTGTCAGATATATGGATTCGGGTTGTTATCTATAAAATAAATGTATGTGTGTAGAATTAAACCACTAGGCAGAACACATAAATAGTTTAATGTAGTTATTAAATAAAAGTCGACACGTATATTAATCAGGGTGACAGAAGACTATGGGAGAGCCGTGTTCTCTCCAGCGTCATTATAAACATCCCAACAAAATCATGTTCAATATGTGAAAGTAAATTAGACAACGCAAGTAATGAAACTTGATGTGTAATTACATAAACAAGATAAAAAATATTTAAAATGTTACATTGTATGGTTACATTTGTAACTTTAGTTTGAGGCAGCGCTAGATCTTGTAAGTCTAATTTAAAATGTTCAATTGTGTAAAAAATTATATGGGCAAAAAAATAATTTTTCCTATTGTAATCGAAGTTGCATATTTGCACTTGTAAGCGTTCAACAATTATATGATGTTTGAAGTAGCTAGTTCCCTGACTTAACACAAAAAGAAAACATATCTCATTAAAAAGGCAAGTTAGTCTTAGTGACAACTAGCTCAAAAAAAAATAATTATGTTCACAATAGCGTCATATATACGGATGTTAGCAAACATTAGCGTGGAATAAAGTAAATAAGTCCATAGAACCTCCACAAAGAAATGAAAACAAATACTAATATATGGCTTCACTCAACTAAATATAAGTATATGACATATAAAATAGTTAATTCTCTTTGCTAACTTAAAAGAAATTATATTTCCATTGCAAGGCATGTTCGAGTTTGGCGTGTGCTAACTCGTAAAAAGTAAGTTACACTCAAAGATCCCTTAGCTCAAAATATTGTAATTATATTAAAAGCAAGTTGATATACACCGAGATTGGCGTCTGCTAGCTCATAATATAGTAACCAATCATATATTTCGATGTATATGACAATAGATGATACTAATGGTGTTTAACACATTTAAATAAAAAAATGTAGACGCTTGCCTAGACCAAGTAACCATGCAACAATTGATATTCTACGGTATATTAAATAGATAATTCTCTTTTTTAACCAAAAAAAACAATTATTATTTCAAAGACAAGTAAGTAAAGTTTAGCACATGATAACTCATAATATTGTAATAATATTTGAAGTTAGCTAAGCCCCTCGTTAGCTCTAAATATAGTGAACAATCGTACACCCTCCTACGAGATGAATATAAAGATTAGTTGCGCGAATCCCTTACATATAGATAGACTTGGATGGAGCCTAAAGCACCCACTATGTATATAGCAAGTGATAGTCTATAACATACAAAATAAATAATTTCATCTTCTACCTTTACAACAAATAACAAGGTCATCCAAAAGTGATCATATGTGCTCGCTAGTTCATACTATTGTGTTTATCTTCATAAGAACTACCTATATACCGATCTTAGCGTCCACTTGCTCGATATATAGTGAACAATAGTATTCCCTCATATATATGGTATAACAGATCCTAGTGATAAAGTTCCATTAAACTAAATCAATACCTTGATTTAGATTACCTCTCGCTAGCTCTAGAACAATCAATATTCTATGGCATACAAATTAGTAAATTCTCTTTACTTACATACCAACCAATTATATTTTGATAAAAATTAAGTTGAGCTAAGTGCTCATTTCCTAAGAAATTTATAATAACATTCACAAGTTGTTTCCTTTATACCAAGGACAACGACTACTAGCTTCATATATAATGATTCATTGTATGCCCTCCAATGTAAGATATAATATATACTAGATTTGGTTTATTGCTCACTTAAATAAAAAATTGTTGGAGCATAGCACCCCAAGATCTGCAATAACTAATACTTTATGGCTTATTAAATAGATAATTCTTTTTTTTTTATCTAAACAAGCAATAATTCTCTTACAAAGAAATATGTTATGCTTAGCTCACAATAGTTTGTAATATTGTAATTATATTCGTAGTATCTTCATATGTACAAAGCTTAGCACCCGCTAACTCCAATGTATTTAGCATACTTCTCATACCTATGGAACAAGCTATACAATCTATTATATACAAAATAGTAAAATCTCTTAGCTAACTTACCAAAAAATTATAGATTTGATAAAAAAAAAAATAAGTTGAGTTTAAAACTTGTTGCCTCAAACACTTATAATTGCATTCAAAAACAACTTCCTATATACCGACCTTATCACTCCCTAGCTCCTAACATAGTGGCCCATCGTATACTCTCCAATATATGATATAATATATACCAAAGATAGATTACTTGCTCAAATAAATCAAAACGTTCATCGGAGCATAAAGACCCCAAGCTCTGTAACAAGTGGTACTCTATGGCTCACTAAATAAATAATTCTCTTTTTATCTAAACAAACAATAACTCTCTCACAAAAAGTAAGATACGCTTAATGCGTCCACTAGTTTGGAATATTGTAATTATATTCCTAGTAGGTTCCTATTTACACACTTAATGTTCGCTAGCTCCAAATATTTAGCATTCCTCTTGCTATTGAGCTGTAATAAGATATATAATCTATGACATACAAAATGGTACACTCTTTAATGTATTAACTTACCAAGAAATTATATTTTCATAAAAAGATAAGTAAAGGCTAGTGTCCGGTGCCTTAAAAACTTCTATAATTGCATTCACAAACAAATTCATATATACCGAGCTTAGCATCCGCTAGCTTTGAATATAGTGGCCCATCGTATGCCCTCCAATGTATGATATAATATATATTAGTGTCGAGTTTCACTCATATAAATCAAATTGTTGGAAAAGAACAACACCCTTAATTATGTAACAAGTGATATTCTATGGCATAGTAAATAGATAATTCTCTCACCTACATTACCATGACAATATATTTTGAAACAAAAGTACAATGAAATGATCGTTTGTTAACTCAAAAACTTATAATTGTAGCCACAATTGATTCCTATATACTTGAGCTTTTACCCCCTTGTTGGGAAAATAGTCGATAATGGAATTCCCTCACATGTATCTAAATACTACTAAATGAAGGGTTCTTCACTTTGTAATATAAAAATGTGAGTAGAGCCTAGCACCCACAAACACCTCAACAAGAGAGATTCAATAACATATGAAATAGAGTGCTCTCTACTACCTTAAAATGCATATACATTATCATAGAAAAGTAATTATATTGACAATAGATTGTTGTTTAGGCATGTTAGTACCAAAGTCATGCTACTAAAAATAGGTAAAGTCATGTTTAATAATAAGAAAATTATAATTGCATTATTTATGATATCTTTAAATAAGTAATTGTTATTCATGTCACCATACTATTTTTTAAAAATAGTATAAGATATAATAAAACATTTAATATTGCACACAACTTAGTGTAAAAATATTTTAATAAAAATAAAAAGCATTAATAAAAGGGAACAACTTTTACTATAAAACACAAGACATTTATAAAAAGGGGCATTTGTAATATGAAAAACACAAAATATTAATAAAAATACACATTTTAAATATAAAAACATAAAACATTAATAAAAAAGAATATTTTTAATATATTATATGTACAATTTATTTTTACATTTAGAATATTTTGTTTGATCATTAGGGGTGTCATTTTACATGAAAAAAACATGGAAGCACTAGTAAAAATTGGAATAGTGGCAAAAGAAGAGAAGCAACACATGACATGAAAACGATTAGCGGAAAAAGGTCGAAACACACAATGGCAAAAGGTCATAAACAGAGATGGAAAAAGCATAGAAATACATATACAACGGGCATGAGAGGTCGGTGAAAACTATTTTTGGTAAATGGTAAAAATACGCGACAACAAAGGAATAGAAACACAAATACCACCGAGGAAGAAATACAACCTTAAAGGAAGAGTATCAATGATCATTGACAACAAATACAAAGATTACAAAGATATACAAGGAATATGTACATATTATTACAAGGAAAATTCATTTCTAATTGTCGAGAATACTTGCTCTTACTAATACAATGGTCGTCTTTGATTTATGATTTATTGGTTGTTATGGTTTGTCATGTCTTTTTGTCATAGAAAATCTCTTCAAAGTCTCAAAAGTCTCTGCAAACTCCTATAATATATGTCTTATCCAATTCTATAACCACATTGTTTGGCTATCACCAAATGCTTTCCCTAAAATCACCAAATTACATTCATAGAGTTGTCACCAATGTTCACTATGACGGCTTTACAAAGAAAAATGTAATCTCTATAATTTTTGTAACATCTTCCAATGCTCTCTAAAATCATCACTATATTCAAATAGTTGACACCAATGTCGCCTCCGCTATGTCTCACTGTTATTATAAATCATGCTTTCTCCTACCATAACTCTTGCATTTTCTATAACCTCCTCGGACGTTTTTTTGTAAGGAAAGTCAACAAAACTATAAATTGTTTTCTGCATGATAGTATGTATAAAAAAATTAGGTCAACACAATGCGCGTGATTGTTTTGGGTGAATGCTAATTCAAAATTTGGAATTATGGGAGGGGAGCCAGTCACGGTGCACCCTAACTTTGGCGGTGTATACCGGATAGCAAAAAAAAAACACTGGAATCACAAAAATCCGTCAAAAGAAGCGCGCGAAAATTCTCTACAGACCCCATCGCCTTTGCCAACTCAACAGACACGTAGATCACCGTACACATGAGCTGGAGTGTGAGGTGTCCAAAAAACCGAGTTTTCACGGTGCGGACCAAATCTAGTGAATGTAACCCCCCACCGGTTACTATATTCGCTGCCACTTATCACTAAATAACTCACTGTTTCCGAGGACTGCGAAATCCACGCATAGGGATATGGTTGTAATTAACAACCACTACGCCGTGTCAGGGAAGCAAAGGGAGTCGTGATGTGTTGTATGTGGATTTAATGCTTGTTATTCATGGCGCCACCTACTCCCAAACCGCCTCCAGCTGGGGGACTGTTTACCGCTCGAACCACCGCGGAATGCAACAAAACAGTGGAAGCCATCGGACCAGGAGGGGAATGCTTACGGTTTTGGCCTGATAATTTTATGTGTGGGTGTTTACACTGACGAAGCTTGCGTTGGGAGCTACTCATACTTGCGACTTCTTTCTTCAGCAATAACTGGAAGTTTCAGTTATATTTTAACTGATCTGCCTTCTTGAATCTTGCCGTGGATGCTTCAAGACAGGTTTCGTTCTGTACAATGTTCTGTTCTTAGTCATTTACTTCTTTTATGGTAACCCTCCTTAGTCGTTTTAATGTGAAGTATTTACTTTGGTGGTTTTACATATTGAAAACTGACAGTATTTTCTGTACACGTCTTGCAGTGGTGGGGAGGAGCTTGTTCGATTGACTGAGAATGATCCACGCAGATGCAGAGCATTCCTTCAAATGTGTTTATCAACACATCAAATGAGCTTGGAAATTGTTTGATTCTCTTCGAATATTTACAGTCCATTCGGTTCTAATAGGTGAGGTTTTTACCCTCACTGAGGCAGTGATAGAAACAATTACAAATACTTCTTCTGTACTGGTAGATTGTGTTATATGTCTTCCTAGTTATGTGATTCCTTTTTGCAAAGACTTAAACTCCTATTGTTTCTGAAAATTACAATATACTGAACATTAAAAAAAGCCGGGTGATCCAAAAAATGTGTCAAAAGAAGTGCGTGAGAGTTGAATCATTTTACTTGTTGAATTTATATAAAATCTGTCAAAATAAGCGCGTGAGTATTGTATCATTGTAGCATTCGATTGTGCTCAAGTGAGCGTGCTCAAAGTGTGATTTTTACTCTCACGTTTCCATTCTTGTATCTATGTACACGGACGCTTCCATTCTTGTATCTATGTACAGAGGTTAAGGACGTACTGATAGTATAACGTAACGTTAGCCAGGCCACATAAGTATTTATATATATTTCTCTTTATTGCCCAGAGAATAAGGTTTGTAGCTGTCCTCGTCTTATCTCTTCATGCCGATAATCTGTTTTAAAGAGATTATATTTTATCTCCTCTACTTCTTGATCACTCTTAATGGAACTTGTGCATTTGGTAGCGTAAAATTTGGTTTGATCCTTCCCTTTTCCTCTCTCTGACACAATTGTAACTGCATATTTCTTGAACCTCAAAGCAACAGGCACATACCCATTGTTTGATATACATTATACTTGTTGAATGAATGTAATAACAGTTCAGTGGTTCTCTAAAATCTGCACCGACAAGTATGATGCCACGACCATTAGTAAGGTTCCTATAAGAACATGACCACCTACTGATCACTGATACTGTAATTGAATGTAGCTGCCTTTGTAATCTGATACTGTAATTGAATGTAGCTGCTTCGACACATTGTAACTCAGCTATCCTAGTCTGCTATACTCAATTTTTTTGGATTTCTGTTTATTGCCCAGAGAATAAGGTTAGTGTCTTACTGTATGAGAGGGGATCCAGTCCCGGTGCACCCAAACTTTGGGACACTAAACTGAACATTTAAAAAAACCAGGTAATCACAAAAAACTGTCAAAAGAAGCGCGTGAGAATTCTCTACAGCCCCATCTCCTTCGCTGTTTTCGACAACTGTGAAATCCACGCATAGGGATATGGTAATAATAAACATCCTATATGCCGTGTCAGGGAAGCAAAAGAGTTCTTAATGTTTGGCATGCGGATTTATTTACTGATATTCATTGCACCAAACACTCCCAAACATCCATCCAGCTCTGGGTAAATGTTAACCACCTGAACCTCCGCGGAATGCAACGAATTCGTGGAACAAAACGGATCAAGAGGGGAATGCTTACCATTTTTCGCTGGAAAGTTTAACAACAGAGCTGCCTAATGTTTCGGCCTGATAATTTTGTGTGTGGGTGTTTACACTGACCACCTCTGTGTTGGGAGCTAGTCATACTTCTGAGTGTACTTCTGTTTTCTTTCTTCAGCAATAATATCTACTTGAAGTGATATTTTAACTTTGCTTCCTTCTAAACTAGAAAGAGTCATTTGAATCTTGCCATGGATGCTTCAAAAGAGGTTTCGTTCTGTACACTGTTCTGTTCTTAGTCATTTACTTCTTTTATGGTAACGAAAACTTAGTCGTTTTAATGTGAAGTTTGGAAAATTGTTCATATTTGAAGGTAATCAAGGGGTTAGGCTCCTTGAGCAATAAATGAAATGGAGTTGATTGATTCAAACTACACTAGTATGAGATCGATTTATAATCAGATAGGATTTATAAATGAATATATTTCAATCATAGTTGATGAAAGCCTTCGTATGTTACAAGAAAGTCCAAGAGGCTGATTTGTCAAAAGACATGGTAACCCCTATTATTAGTAACTGATTCGTATAATTTGGTGATTTTACATATTAAAATCTGATAGTATAATTTGTACATGTCTTGCACTGGTGTTGTTATGCTTGTTGGAGTGACTGATAATGGAAGTGCAGATGCTTGTTGTTATCAACACATTTTTTAGTTTGGCAATTGTTTGATTCTCTTTGAATATCTACAGTCCATATGGTTCCAGTAGGTGAGGTTTTTACCCTCATTGAGGCAGTGATAGAAACTATTGCGTATTTCTCTTTTCTACTTGTAGATTGTGTTATTGGCTTCTGTGTGTTACTTTAATGACATTTACCATTGAATGTTACTCAGTGTAATTTTCAGAAACAATAGGAGTTTAAATCTTTCAAAAAGGTTATCACATAACTTGGAAGACATATATATTCATTCAGTAAACATTTCCATTGTCCATTACAAAAACATGGCCATACAATATACTTGGGCCATATAACTACTACTACTATATTGTACTTTTTAAATCGAAAGGCCAATTCCACACATCAAAAATTCAGCCCTCAAAATTAAATATTTACTTTCGAAAATATCATTTCCAAAATCCGAGGAAGGGCGGTGTTGAATCTGCAGTTGAGGTTGAAGCTGGGGTGTTACTTTGCAATTGCCTCCCCATGTTGACATCCCTCACAGGCGTAGTTGGAAATGGATCAGAACTTGGAGAAGCATTCACTCCGACTGCAGTATTATGTGTTGAAACTGATAAAGGGCAATGTATGCCCATTAATTCTCTTAGCATTGGGTGTTGATCAGGAAAAGGATTAATTGGACTGCTCAATCTCCTTTTCCTTTCTAACTCTCTTCTTGCCTTCTCAAACTCCTTCTCCTTTATCTCTTGATCCCTTTGAATCCTTTCCTGTTCCTTTCTCTGTTCCCTTTCCTGCCTTTGAATCAACTTTTGGTGCTCCTTTGTTTTCCTTCTATATTCTTTTTCAATCTTTTCCTGCTCCTTCCTCTCCCTTTCAACAATTCGTTCAGCCTTCTTCTCTTGGATTTGTTCCTTTTTTCTTTGCTTTAATTCATCTATTTCTTTTTTTCTGTTCTCTTTCTCAACCAGAAGCTCCATGTACTGATCTGCTGTAATTAGTAGAGATTCCCTACTCAATCTTATACCAGAAGCACTATTTGACCTTGATGATTCTCTAACCTTTTCCATAGGGAGTTTCAAGAATCTACCAAGAGTTTTCTGTCCTTGGTTTGCCTCACAAGTTTGGTTTGAATCTGCCCCTAATACCCCTGCTACCTCTAACTGTGAATCTGCATCATTTTCTTCAGGTTGACTGCCAACATAGTAGTGCACCAAATCTGAGTCATGAAGTAGTGTTGGATGAGAGGGTAAAGAGAGGCTGACCTCTTCATTATTGAAGTTCAAGTTGACACCAAGATTAAGAGCTGCTTCTTTCATCCAATTGGGAGGGCTATCTTTTGTGGGCAAAGACAGTGATCCATCGATTTGATTAATTCTGTTTGGAGTTTCCAATTGTTGAGCAACACATTCATTTATATTTATCTCCGTCTGTTGAGGTTCTCGATTCTAGAGGCAAATATGTCAACTACCCTCACCACTACTGGGTAATGCACCATGATTGGCTCCTCTCCCCTACCCTCTGTTCGAAATTTTAAAATTGAAATTGGCCCGCTCACTTGACAATTTCCACAAATTATTAAATTTTGAGATTGCCTCGACTACCAAAGGAAATTTTCAAAAATAAAAAATGACCAAATTCGTATTGGCTCATCGCTTAAAATTACCCCGCACACAAAGTAGCCTCGATTATACTATTTTGGAATTTTAAATTTCAAATTACTATTTCTTTTTTCAAATTGTCATAATCAATTGTACATTACTTAATATATGCATGTTGTCTTTTACATTATTCAATGACAAAGATACGTGTCACTCAAAACAAACATTTTCAATAATTATAAACTCGTATCCGAAATAGTTGCCTCTAGGCACCCTAATTATTTAAATAAACCAATGAACGAATGACACGTGTCACTCCTAAACAAATGTCATTAAAAAAATAACACTAATTTCCATACTATTCTTCAAATTGTACTAACAGAAACAATACTCAAGGCCAACTACTGCTAGGTTTGAAAATGAATATGGTGGTTGTATTGATTTGGATTCAAAGTGAAATTATGTATATAAAAATTGGAATAATTCACTATGTTGTAATGACTAGGTGTTTCCACAAATAAATAATAAACATATCATTAAACTCGTACTTCTAAGCTAGAGATTTTGATCAAATTTGAACTATCTTTTCGAAAATGATCTCAAAGATCTAATATAGAAAACATCATTAAGAGCTAACGACCACTAGCTTTGACATAGTTTTGTAGAAAATGTATGACATTGTTAATATTATTTTATTTTAATTAGAAATAGGAAATTGGAATTGTTTTTACAATGTTGAACTCAATGACCTATTAAACATAAAATTATATTCAAAGCTAATAGACACTAGCTTTAAAATAGATGACTCAATATGTTTTAATCTTTTTTAGGTTTTTGTTTGTGTTTTCAAAATATAGAAATTGAAGATAGTGCGTGCTAACTTTGCGATATAATTCTCGTCATAGGATTGCCTTGTTGTTAACCCAACTTTATATATAAAAATTGGAATCATTTTATAATTCTAACACAATTAGAAACATAAAAAAAATGACTTTTCATACCTAGCGGGTGTTAACTTTGAATATCATGATCTCGTAGGTATCTTTACAATTAAAGTATAGAAATATCGTCAAGTACATTTTTGAGCCGGCGGTTGTTAGTTCCAATTATATGTTGCTTAACAAATGCTAGAGTAGAGGAAATGTGGGTTGTTCAATATGTCACGACTCTAAATACCAAGCTAAGTAGAACATGTATATGATGAGGAGTTTTCTTATTTTATTTTATAGGTGGCATGTTGTGTGTTGGAAGAACTCTGTTTACAAAAATTCATTTATAGACAAAGTTGAGTTTTGGAAAAACAAGATGAAGAATGGTTTATCAAAGTCCATTTATTAGAAAACTTCCACGTGGATCTTTGTTTTTTTTTTTATGGATGACAAGGTAAAAGAAATCGGTATGGTGGTCACATTAGAAGTCGTTTATGATGAAACATTGTGCTTCCAAATAGAATGCACTTACAAAGCAAATCGCAAAAGTGTAATTGTTTACATGGAATTGCAAGTACCATTGTTCAAGAAACAAGCAATGGAATCGTCTTTAGCAAACCGGCTAAATTCTTGCCTAACTAACATTGGAATTTAGGGCCCTTCAACTAAATAGATAAAATGCGGTGCAATATTACACAGAAATTCAATCGGTATGGTTACAATGTTCAAAAGGTTGTATTGTTATGTCATTACATCTTCAATTCATCATCACTTAAACTAAAAATGTTTGCTTTACCATGCCAAGCATGAAAAACAATTCACAATGTTAAGGAGGACATATTTGTCAAGGTTGTAGATCGACTTTTGTAAGTTGAGGTTTCGGAGATGAAAAAATCACATAAATCATCGACTTTAGAAAAAATACTATGACAGATCTTTCAAAAATTTGAATCGCGCCACTTGAATGCTAAGAATGTCAACTTATTGGCACATTCTATGCTAGTAAATGATGTTCCAACATAGAGATGAGGTCTCTTTCCTTTCCTCAACTCTACAAAAGAGGTGGTTGATCTAGAAAGAAAAGATGATGTAAATTTCTACATCCTTAACAACACACTATAACCTGCTCAGAAAAAAAAATGGCGGAGGACTTCTATAAATCTTTGCACACTAAATTACACTAAAAAACTCTTGCCTCTTACACACAAAAGCATCTAGCGAGTCTATTGTCGATTTTGCAAGGAGCAAAATTTTGCAAACAAGGTGTGGATCTAAACCAAATTCATTGACCTTCTACACAAAGCACACCCAGTTTGGGTTGTTGAAAGGAACGCCTAAGAATGATGCATGGAAAGTAATGTGTTATTTAAATTGAATTTACAAACATGAAATGTTTTTAACGAAATGACTAGTTCCATACTCCATCTATGCAGACATTTGAAAAACAATGTTTGCTTATTTTTATAAGTACAAACCATAAAGTTTATATGATAAATGGACATTTCTATTGATTTTAGATGAGGTGTGGAATGAATGGATGGGACAACATTGAATTGTACATGACTAGTGGGCTAGCATGTTCACCTTGTAAAGATAACCAAACCAATTTTCAATTTAATTCTTTATGCGAGACTCACTACGAATACTTTTCAGTGCCGCGAGAGGAATGACTATAAGTGAAGTCGGTTTGTTCACCGACAATGTAATTTCCGGAGAATTTTTGCTAATAACCTCTATAGGAGATGGCTATATCGCAAAAAAAATATTGCGTCATATTCTAGGTGGATAGAATGATGTGCACAAAAGTGTGAAAAATCTAAAAGCAAATGACCCAGATAATACAATCATGTGTGATTGTTCAAAGTCCAACATTATTGAGAACTATGGACTAAGTGATTTACATTACCATCAACTTTACTCATTGTTGGAAGAGTAAAAGAAAAAGCAAATTAGAGGAAGGAGGCAACAAATCAGTGAAGAGAAAAACATATGAAGAATCTTATGTGCCAGCAGATGTTCATAGAATTTTAGACAATTCCATACACAACAAAGATGAAGAGATGCAAATGAATTTACATGTCGGAGTGCCTATCCATTCCAGATTAATGACAACACCTGCGTGTTATTCCTAATACACATCTTTTTAATGAAGAATTGGTGATTGCTTAGTTTTGTAATTTTATGTCAATAATTACACCAAGTGACCTAATAGAATTACTCATTGTACTAGGAGGAAGCATTTTAAACCAATACTTGTTTTTCTTTTGTCGTCAAAGTATACTAAAATGTTCACATACACGGTAGGAAATTATATGGATAAGGTAAAGCAATGCAAGAATCTATAAGTGAGGGTGTACAACGAAGAGGGAAAATTCTAGCCTTTGTTAATTATGTACATAATTGACGGTGTCCACAACCGTGAAATGATGGAGGTTCAAAGAAGAGGTTTGTCATGATTGGATGCACCAATTACCTATACAATTGGTGAATGCTAGAGGAATTGGGCTTCTAAGAGAAACTCATCATTTCCAATTTGAGAGAACAACCGAGTTCTATCTTGGCATGTTAAATAAATGTTACATGAGGGTTGTGTCGAGTCTAATTTTATATGGGGCAGCACAAGATTACATACTTTTTTCATCTTTAAACATCACAATTCAACAATTTTTCTTGTCAAAAATCAAGAACATGATTTCTTTATGAAGTCCTATGCAAAGTGGTGCAAAATATAGGTTAGTACATTCACTAATTCATTCAACACATTTTTAAATAATCTGCTTAATTTATGTTTAATCAATTTCATTGTTGTCATGTCCCTTTTTCTAATTAAATAAATTGGAAGACCCGTAGCCTATCCCGTAGGGTAAAGGGGTGGTACAAGGGAAATAAATTAATATTGTAACTTAAGTTGGCCAAAAGTAACTTTATGTTATATTTATAAAAAGGCAACTTATGTTATATTTTTAATAAAGCAAGTCAATGAAGTTATAAAAGAGTGTTTGGCTCATTAGAAGGTATCACTTCTCAATCATCTACCTTTATTTTGTGAATAGGAGCATTTGCTTCATTTTCTCCCATTCGAGGACGAAAAACCCTCTAGTTATCGGATATAAAGGAAGGACACCCACACGCCCTTTGAGGTGATTCTACACAAGAATCATATTTGTGTCAAACGATTAGAGAATATTCAATCTTCGCTTCTGCTAGAGTATCGCCCTAGAATACCCACCATATTTATGCCAAAAATTGAAGTCTCAACTTGCCACAAAGCCCACTATAGTAAAACCCCTTATTTACACTCTTCAATTCCTGTTGGATTGCATGACTTGCATAAGGAAGGTTTATTATTTTTTGGGCGAGTACTACCGTTGTTTCGACACCATAAGATTTGTTGTACGGTTGGAAGAAAATCATCATTTGTTAGGAAAATGGAGGGTTATACACGAGCAAAGTTGAATAATTTTGGGGCACATGACACAGGTTGAAACATTTATTTTCTTGGATTGTTGTGTATGATTTTGGTCACCGATCTTCACTGTGGACCACCGGAAATTGTTCTCTAGTTCACTAATGGATTTATACCTCTAATTTGATGTCATTTTGGACTACGATTTGTAAGGGATTTTTGTTTAAGTTGTGTTGTCCTGTGTTTTTGCAAGGGCAAAATTTAACTCGAAAACAAAACAACTATACACTAGTGTCGAAATTTTTCGTAGTAGACCTTCTTGACACCTCTCCGATCACCCAACCCCGTGCCAAGCCTATCCTCATCCATGTTTGTGGTCTTAACCTTTCCCATGTGTTGAAGAGGTGAAAACAAGCTCACATGATTCTTTCAAGACAATTTCTTTCAAGGTGGATCTTTCAACAAACTTAGGAATGGCTATTTTTAGCCTTTCTAAGGCTGGTGTATATTCTCTAGAGTGGATTTCAAGTCCTAAATTCATCGGGAGGTGTATTAATGATCCTATATCATTGTGTAAGTGATTTAGGAAAGATTTGCAGATTCAGGAACAAGCTAAGAAAAAGTGGATTATTGAGGCCAAAGGAGCTTGCATTGCGAAACAACACCCGAGCGTCGGAGGATGATCCCGAGAGCTTTGGAATGAGTTGGAGGTCAAGAAAATATCAATGGAAAGATGATTCAATGCCCTACATGGTAGTAATTTAATATTTTTCACAACACCCGAGCATCTCTTCCAATAACTCATTCTTCACAATCCAATTGGTGATCTCGATAAAAAGGTCATTTTCAAAGTGTACTTCAACCTTTTTAATAATAATAATTAAAAAGAAAAGAAAAGAAAAATTGGACTGAATTGTTTCATTGGTATTAGGTAAGAATTAATTTTTTGTTGGAAACGGGAACGGAGTAGGTGATCCTCCATGTGAAGGCACGTGAAGGGACAGGGGTTTGGTTTTCCAGGAAGGGAGCATGGTGCAGGTTGGGTCAGGTGAGAAAGTGGAGACATGAGGAAGAAGGGAAAGGTATTTAGGTAGATGTTACAGGTGGAGTACCTTGGGGGACGTGTTTGCAAAGCATTTGTTTTAGATCAAACAAATGGATTGTTTTCTTGAATGCCTCAATGAGGCATATACTCTTGAACAATAATGACTCATAATGTGGAAAAAATGTGACTTGTTGAAGGTGAATTGGGAAATGCCTCTTTCATCTAACCACCTGCACCGATACTGCGAGTTTGGGCTGAGTTTTGTAAGAAAAACGTGTAACATCTCCTCAACCTTCGCTGGAATTTCTTTGTGGTGGCAGAAGGACCTTTCCGCCTCCATGATGCAGTCAGTAGTTTGGACGCATATTCAAGGCACATCAACTATTTGACAAAATGACTTAAACCAGGTGACCTCCCAGTTGTGCCAGGATGAACTGTTGTTGCTAATTTTTTTAATGTTGGGCAGTATACAAAATATATATGGGTTCCTGCAGGAGATAGTCTCACTATTTCACCATATGTTATAAACAAGTATTTAATTGATGCATTTTGGAGTGAAAACCAATTCCCATGCTGCACCCCATTTTTAATGATGAAACCTGGTATGAAATTCAATTAAATACTTACAAGATAGGGGGATATTGTCAGATGTTGTAATTTTTGTTGGTGCCCTTATTCTCATGAATGAAAAATGTGGAAGCATGTGCTTGGCATGTGAGTTATTCGAATAAATGCCCGTAATGTGGCCTCATGGACGATATAAGTTAGCAGGAATGGTGGTCATCCTGTTAAAGCTTCCTCTTTCTCGTATTCTCCCCAAATATCTATTTTTCACAAAACCCAGGTGTGATTACAGTGTAATTGGGAGAGCAAAGTCATCCTTAGGGCTTGGGCCTATAAATTTAGCTTTGTCAGCTCGCCACTTATTGGCTTCTAAGTGTTGTAGTTACCTCTGGAGCTCTCAGGTGCAAGTCACATGTTCCATATTTTCATCATTTAAACGTGATTGTCATCAGAGCATTGTAGGATCCGAAGAAATGGGAACAAAATTTATTCATCCCCTTCAACACATTCATGATCCACAAGCAATATCATACCTTTCACGAAAGATGTTGCTACGATTGATGAACTCCTTATGGGCCCTCTTGGATTTAGTGTAGACCAGTTGATGGAGCTTGCAGGTCAGAAGTGTTGCAACATCCATAACAGAGGTTTACAAAACAAATGAGTACAACTAGGTGCTATTATTTGTGGCCCTGACAACAATGGTGGTGATGGACTAGTGGCTACACGCCACCTTTATCATTTTGGATACATGCCATTTGTTTACTATCCCAAACGCACTAATAAGCCTCTTTACCATGGGCTTGTTACTCAACTGGAGGCACTTGTTGTTCCTTTCTTGCCACCAGAGGATTTGCCAACAGAACTGGCCACTGATTTTGACATTATTGTGGATGTTATTTTCGGGTTTTCATTTTGTGGCTGCAAGCAAGTGCAATCGATGGGTGCAATGTCAACTCCCCAACTTCTGCCTCGCCAGTTCATTTCCAGGCATGGTTCATCTCTCCTTATCTTTCATAATTCTTATACTTCAGTTTTTCTTTTGCAACGAAATATAATTTTAAGAGATTAGGATTATCATATATTTAATTGTTCTATAATTACTTGTTGTAAATAATAATAATAAATAAAATGTCGTATCGTAACTCACACAATAAAAAAACCATTTTGTAGTCAACCATGAACTTCAACCCTCATTTTGAGGTGATTCGAAAAAACTACCTAACCAAACTAGATCACTACAATATTGTTTTATCAACAAGTTGAGGTTGAATTCCCGGTAAATATGTTGACCATCTCCTGGTTTAATTAGATAAACTGCAATTACTGGGGACTTGCAAAATAACCTTCGTAACTCCAGAAAAGGGAGGTTAAGATTCCTTCGCATACCTTGTTATGTGAGGTGTCACTTCAATCCTTGGATTGACCCCGAATGAACATTTGTGATCTTTTTGACGCCCTTATAGGAGCCTTGTTACCTTTGTTTTGCAGTGGTAGGAAGTTGTTAAATCTAGAAAGTTGGCTTTTGTTTTGAACCGCCATTTGAAACCTGGATAGAGAAATTATTATCCATCTTCGCAAACCTCTAGTGTTTTTACTAGACAATTACATGGAACTTTCAGTTTAGGGAAAAACACTTTTCTGGATAGTTTGGCAATGGCATTTTATAGGCCTCTGGTCGTAGTTTGACTAGGTCAAACTAGACCAATTATGACCGTGGCTCTAGAAAACATGTTTCCGTTTGATAACCGTTTGCTAATTCTTAGTCCTGTCAAATCTGGTGAATTCTCCATATATAGAGGAACTTGTAGGATGTTTCTTGCTTCACGTTCATCTCATGGACGTTAGTTTTGGACGTGGTTTTTGAGCCCTCGAGCTAACTTTTTATTCATTTGCAACTAGGTCAATTACGACCGATGGCCTTGGAAAACTAGCCACCAAACGTAAACCGTTTGCTAATTCCAAATTCTCATCAGTTCTTATGAACTCTTGGAATATAAGTGGACACATAGAAATTTAACCTTGGTGTGTTTTCTCATTGGAAGACAACGTTTGAGAGTGGTTCCTTAGCCTTTGAGCCCGATTTGAACACTTTTGTAGCTAGCAAGAAAATGTAAAAATAGAAAGTTATGGGACCCTCGTCGGGTTGCCAAACCACCGTGGAAAATTTTGACACATGTAAATAACTTGTTTGAAAATTCTATAGTGTAACTTGTTGTGTGAAATAGAACTTTTGACAAAATGGTGTTTCTCTCTCTTCCTTTCTCTTTCTCTCTCCTTGGTTACGAAATGAAGTGAAATGAAATGAAATGAATACATGTCCCTAAACCTTTTATTTCAAATGAAAATTGTAATTATTATTATATGTAAATGGGAAACTAAAATGTTAATTATGTTAGATTAGGGTGGATGCCATGCCAACGATTTATCGTTGATTTCATCCTCACATGGTTTTGCAGGATGCAAGAATGATGGCGAAAAAGGCAATGATGTGTAATTCATTATTTATCATTGTAATTTATATAGTTCATTGTAAAATGAATATATGTATAATGTAGTCTCATGTTACAGAAAATTTATATTTGAAATTTGCTAATATGTATGAGATGTTAGTTTTTAGGGACATCTAGGAAATGTGTATTTAATCATAGTTTCAATTTGATTCATAGGACGTATGGTAAATATGTAAATATATTATATATATATATATATATATAGTAAATGAATTTGAAGTTAATATATTGTAGTGCTTTTTCAGTGTTCAATAAATAATTAATTAATTATTGTGTTGTATTCTTACCTTGTAAATGTAATAAAGAGATTTAATCAAAACACTCAACCCTAGTATAAGATTTGTGCATAACATGTCTTCATGTGTGATCCTTTTACCATAGAAGAGATTGAAACCGTATAATGAACTTAAACTTTGCACTTGATGGAACCTCCTAGTTTAGGTAAATAAAACCCCTAGTTGGAGTTTACCGTCATAGTCATTATGTTTAGTGACATTGTCGTGAACCCATCTTTTAGGAATGACATGGTCCAACTTTATCCGGAGTATGTGGTTTCCTTCTAGTTTTGGTAACCAGGAGAATGTCCTCTCTTCAGCCCGACACCCTATGTTGAGTGGTCAAGACCACCTTGGAAGTCACCTTATGAGTCCTTGTTTGAAGCAACGACTATGCAGTGTAACCTTACCATCTATGGGGTAAATAGAGCTAATACTCCTTAGTATCCTTTTTGATTGCCAGTCTTACATGATTAGATCTAGAAATTAACTTCATCAGCGAATGAAGTCCTTGTTGGATCCAGACATAATTGGAGATCGTGAAATACTTGTTCTAGGTCTTAAACTCTTATTAATGAACTCCTTAGTTCCTCTCAGTTAAATGTGTTACCTTGGTTTCTATCAACATATCACCTTGGTCTTTTCTTGAAGGTGGTTTAGCATAAATATGTCCTCTTGCCTTAAACTCATATATAGTTGAGGCATTGATCATTAGGTGTAGTTGGAATTAAACCAAACCTCATTTTTTTAGGAGGTTAACTTGGGATTCGTGTGTATTTATAATGCTTCCAATCATATACTTATCCAAAATGGTAAATAAGTACTTTCGTAACTCTTTATGTTATAAAGTGACACAAAAAAAAAAAGAGACCTAGCAAACATTGTAAATGAAGTGAGAAACAATAGTATGTGTGATAATGGTTTAGAAAAAAAATTCACTAAGAAGTCCTATGGATGTTCTAGGCATTGAAATTTTGTTAATAATGGATACAAATTGATTCTTGGTGGGACTAGGCCTTTGAGCCAGTTTAGAGTCCACTCAAAATAAGATAAAATAAAATTATATCTTGTAAATGCTTAACTGAATCAAACTAAGATTGATACTAAAACAACCATAGTACAAAAAACAAATGTGCTTCAATGGAAGGAAGTTTTGAACTTGAACTTCACCTCCTTTGATGTGTATTATTTTCCCTTGACAACTTCTGGTTGGTCCCCTTGCATAACGAGGGTAAAATTAAATGTCAACTAAACATATTTTGAGAAAATAAACCTTTAGCATAAGAACAAGAGAATTAGGAACTTTGTAGGTAATTGGAAATATGGAATTTAATTATGTAAGTTATGGAGATTTTCATAAGGGATAAAGAGAAAACTTAAATGGTCAAACAATAAGTTGAATGTGAAATGAATTAAAATCTGTATGTGGAAAATGGATAAAATCATCCTTGTATAAAAATGTTCCTGGAATGTTAATCATAACTAAGATGTAATCATGGAAATGATGTGTTGTGGGGTTGCCAATCCTTGAGTCCCTTTTCTTGTGGTTGGGTTATTACTAGCATTCATTCATTGGGGAAGGTGTGCCATCGACATGTATATGGTGTTGTCATGTGTCTATGTGGGTCAATGACTTATGTAAGTGTCGTATGTGTTATGGATTTTTCCTTACTTGGAGCCTTTGTGGCGTTGTGTAGTGAGCAATGTAAGAAAAAAAATATTCCTAGTATTTTACTATTGTATTTGTGTGTATAAAATGTGGGCATTACACTTGGTATCAGAGCGGAGGTTCATGCTCTCGAACCTCTGGGAATATTGGAGTTGTGATGGTGTTGCATGATGGTGGTGGATATTGGAAGAGTAATGTGATATAAGCGTGATGTGAACTATGTCATAATTGTGAAATTGTGAACGCACATGTTGTGTATGTCACTTAGTGCATATTTTTTTATCATGTTGATGTGCTTGTGATGAGAGTTATTCTCTCTCCTTTTCATGGATTCTATGAAGAGTTCATGTGTGATGTACCACCTTATTGTGTGTGACAAAAGAATGTTATTGTGGATTGTGAAGTGTTGGAGCATTTTTTCATTATGTGATATGTAGGTGTATTGATGTATTGCATGAAAAAATTGGTGTAAAGTGAATTAGATTTTATCATGATGTCATCACTGTATTGTGATGAATCATGTACATCACCATGTTGTATTGCAATTGACTATATGTTGTAAAGTTAGACATTGTGTTCCTCATATGTATAATTCATGTAATATGTGATGGTTCATGTCATGTGATTTAGGGGCATATGGTGAGTGTATGATCCCTATTGTATAGTGATTGCACTTTGGGTGTAGAATGTGGTAATGTGATGTATCATAACCCGTGAAAGTAATGATTGTGTTTTACCCTATATATATACCATGCGTAAGATGCTTATGGTTAATTTGTGTGAATCACCATTGTGTTAGTGATGTAGTTATGTGTTATGTTGTGGACCCTACACTAACCGACCCTAAGGGAAATCGGTAAAAGGTGTATGTTTGGAGTGAGGAAATGTGTACCGTTGACCAGTCACTCGAGCCGAGTACGAGATAGGAAGTGGAGCCTTACATAGGCTGAAAACCCACTTTTGTTCATTTGGTATGTGTGGCACTTGCTCAACGGGTGTCATGCATATTGTGTTTCATGGACACCTTAGGCTCATTAGATGGCAGCTTGTACTCTTTTTCTCTCTCTATATGGTTATCATATGGATTCAACCTATGTGATTTTGACTATGTTGAGCCTTGTCGAAGTGGTGGCGGGATGATTCAGATAGAGATGATGACAATTGTATTATTTGATATGTTATTTTACGAGTGAGGCTCGATGTTTCGAGTGCCAGCAACTCGTTGAGTACCCCCTGGTGGCCATATAAGGCCACATAGTTATAGTTATTGTAATGTGTTATTCCTATACATGTATTTTATTCGTAAATTGAAAACTTTCCCTTTTCTTGCTAGAACCAACAATTTTCTTGATTGACATGTTCTTATATTTTGGGCATTTATTTGGTTGATGCACTAACATGCATATTTTTGCACTAACTATGGTTATTTGGCCATTTGTTTTTCTTAGATTTAAATTTTATTTTTAAGTTTAAAATTTTTATAGCCTAGCCCAAGGCTTTTAGATCTTGCCACTTGGCATTTGATATGGTTTGTTATGTTGGTTCTAATGTCGTAATGTATTGGAATAGGGTCATGGGATTCACCATGGAGTGGTGGGACCTATGGACCCGCTTCGTTGTATGGGGGTATGCCCCAAGGAGTTATAGATAACTAGTGGGTTGTTGAACCATGAGTTATTATGTCACTTGGGTTAGAGGTATCTGGACTCTATGTGCCTAGGGCCATAGGTGACCAGACCTCTTTTGGGGAGTGAAAAGGAAAAATTATCTTTATTTTATTACTTGAGGGAGGCATAAGAGACTTGAGGGAGGCATAAGAGACACTTGAGGGAGGCATAAGAGACTTGAGGGAGGCATAAGACTTAGGGAGGCATAAGAGACTTGTGTGTGGGTGTGATTATGTGGGGTTGGTTTGGAGGTTTTTTGGATGCTTATATGTAGTTTGTTGGTGATGCTTTGGGAGGTATATGGAGTGTTTTGTGATGTTTTGGGAGGTGTATGGTGTTGGTATTATGAGTATGTGTATTCTTGTGAGTTTAGTTTATGTTTTGTGATGTTGTTTCCATCTTGAACCTATATAGTTACAATTATGGTTTTGAGTTGCGTGAAACCTTGTATGTGTACATGTTGAGAATTCCATGTTGTTGTAGTCTACTTATGTTATGAGTACTTTTGTGTGTCGGGAGCATGTGTTACAAGTATTATGTTGTGAGAGATATGTATGTTTTTTTTTGGGTTAGTTGAGTTATTGTGATGTGATACATATGGAAAGTATGTAGAAATATATCTTGTGAACCATTAGTGTTTTGTTTTTCCTGATGTGGTATTGTGATGTCAGTTTTATTGGGCACCTACAAAAAAATAAACTAAAAAAACAATTAAAACAATGAAATATTAAGAGTTAAGATTAATAAATTCTTTGAAGGAAAATACTAAGTAATAAAGTTAAAGAGAAATACGAAATATTCACAAAACATTAAAATTTAAGATTATTAAATTTAGTTTTATCCTTTGTGGTTGCATGTTTATATCGACAAGTTTTGCTTGTTTGTTAAGTGACATGTGTCATTATTTATTTTCTTGTCCACTTACCCTTCAAGCTTCTTGTTGTTGTTTCACATCGTGGATGATGCTTTTAAGGGGAGGGAAATGTAGTGCCAACCTTTTTTAAATAAAATAAAATAAAAAAATAAAAAAAAAAGAAAAATTAAAACAAAGTGTTTCATGTAATTAGGTAAGAATGTTAGGTTTTTTTTATTTTTTGAAAATGGGAATGGAGTAGGTGATCCCCCATGTGAAGGCACGTGAAGGAACAGGGGATTTGGTTTTCCTTAAGGGAGGGATGGTGCGGTTGGGTCGGTGAGAAAGTGGAGATGTGAGGAAGAAGGGAAAGGTATTTAGGCAAATTTTCTGCAAAATCAAGATGTTTAATCATGTGGAGTACCTTGGGGATGTGTTTTAAAGCATTTGTTTTAGATCAAACAAATGGATTATTTTCTTGAATGCCTCAATAAGGCGTATACTCTTAAACAATAATGACTCTGAATGTGGAAAAACTATGACTTATTGAAGGTGAATTGGGATAATTGCCTCTTTCATCTAACCACCTACACCGATATATACGAGTTTGGGCTGAGTTTTGTAAGAAAAATGTGTAACATCTCCTCAAAATAATTCAAGAATTTCTCTGTGTTGGCAAAAGGACATTTCCACCTCCATGATGCATTTTTTGAAATCCAGTTTGGACACATATTCAAGGCACATCAAATGTTTGAAAATGAATGAATTAAACCAGTGACCTCCCAGGTTTTGCATTTGAAATGTTAAATGTTGTTGCTTTTTTTTAATGTTGGGCAATATACAAAATATATATGGGTTCTGCAGGGAGATAGTCTCACTATTTCATCATATGCTTTGTGTAACAAGTATTCAACTCATGTATGTATTTTTAGAGTGAAAACTAATTCCCATGTTTCTGACCCCATTTTTAACGATGAAACACTATGCAATTAAATAAAATACTTACAAGATAGGGTGATATTGTCAGATGTTGTAGTTTTTGTTGGTGCCCTTATTCTCATGAATGCAAAAATGTGGAAGCATGCGCTTGGCATGTGAGTTGTTCGAATAAATGCCCGTAATGTGGCCTCATGGATGATTTAAGTTAGCAGGAATGGTGGTCAACCTGTTAAAGATTCCTCTTTCTCGTATTCTCCCCAAATATCTGTTTTTCACAAAACACAAAATGTGTGATTACAGTGTCATTGGGATAGAAAAGTCATCCTTAGGGCTTGGGCCTATAAATTTAGCTTTGTCAGCTCACCACTTATTGGCTTCTAAGTGTTGTAGTTGCCTCTGGAGCTCTCAAGTGCAAGTCACATGTTCCATATTTTCATCTTTTAAATGTGATTGTCATCAGAGCATGGTCGGATCTAAAGAAATGGGAACAAAAGTTATTCACTCCCTTCAACACATTCATGATCCAGAAGTTTTGCAATATCATACCTTTCACAGAAAGATGTTGTGATTGATGAACTCCTTATGGGACCTCTTGGACTTAGTGTTAGACAAATTGATGGAGCTTTGAGCCTCAACTATGTTGTAACATCCATAGAGAGGTTTTTCAAAACAAATGAGTATAGGAGGTTAGGTGCTTTCATTTGTATACATAACAATGGTGGTGATGGACTGGTGGTTGCACACCACCTTTATCATTTTGGATACATGGCATTTGTTTGCTATCCCAAATGCACTGATAAGCCTCTTTACCATGGGCTTGTTACTTAGCTGTAGGCACTTGTTGTTCCTTTCTTGCCACCTTGGAAAATTTGCCATTAAAGAATAAAACGGATAATTTTGACATTATTGTGGATGTTATTTTTGAAATTTCACTCGTGGGCTGATGAAAGTGCAATCCTGGATGTGATGCATTTGTTAAAACTTCCGACCTCTTGCTCTTCAATTCATTTCTAGGCATGGTTCATCTCTCCTTATCTTTCATAATTCTCGTACTTTAGTTTTTCTTTTTGCAATGAAATATAATTTTAAAAGCTTAGGATTATCATATATTTAATTGTTTATAATTACTTGTTGCAAAAATAAAAATAAAAATAAAATGTCATATCGTAACTCACACAAATCAAAATAACCATTTTTTAGTCAACCATGAACTTCAACCCTCATTTTGAGGTGATTTAGAAAAACTACCCTACCAAACTAGATCACTACAATTGTTTTATCGACAAGTTGAGGTTGACTTCCCAGTAAATATGTTGACCATCTCCTGGTTTAATTAGATAAATTGCAATTTTTGGGGACTCACAAAGTAACCTTCATAACTCCGAAAAGGGAGGTTAAGCTTCCTTCGCGTACCTTGTTATGTGAGGTGTCACTTCAATCCTTGGATTGACCCAAATGAACATTTGTGATCTTTTTGATGCCCTTATAGGAGCCTTGTTACATTGTTTTACAGTGGTAGGAAGTTGTTAAATCTAGAAAGTTGGCTTTCATTTTGAACCACCATTTGAAACCTGGATAGAGAAATTATTATCCATCTTCACAAACCTCTAGTGTTTTTACTAGAAAATTACATGGAACTTTCAGTTTAGGAAAACACTTTTCTAGTATAGTTTGGAAAGGCATTTTGTAGCCTCTTGGTCATAGTTTGACTAGGTCAAACTAGACCAATTATGACCAAAGTGGCTCTAGAAAACATGTTGTCATTTGAAACCATTTCTTAGTTTCTCAGTCCCGTTGACTCTAGTGAATTCTCCATATATAGGGGAAACTTGTAAATTTTCTCATTCACGTTCATCCATCCATCGAACGTCAGTTTTGGACATGGTTTTATGAGCCCTCGAGCTAACTTTTATTCATTTACAACTAGGTTAATTATGACCGATGGCCCCAAAAACTAGCCGCCGCTAATCATAAACCGTTCACCAGTTCTGAAATTCATCAGTTCCTATGAACTCTTGGTATATAAGTGGACACGTAGAAATTTAACCATGGTGTGTTTTCTCATTGAAGACAATGTTTGAAAGTGGTTCTTAGCCTCTAAGCCCGATTTGAACATTTTTGTAGCTAGCAAGAAAATGTAAAAATAGAAAGTTATGGGACCCTCATCGAGTTGCCAAACCACCGTGGAAAATTTTGACACATGTAAATAACTATTTGAAAACTCTATAGTGTAACTTGTTGTGTGAAATAAAACTTTTTTGACAAAATGGTGTTTCTCTCTCTTCTTTCTCTTTCTCTCTCCTTGGTTACAAAATGAAGTGAAATGAAATGAAATGAATACATGTCCCTAAACCTTTTATTTCAAATGCAAATTATAATTATTATTATATGTAAATGGGAAAATGAACAATGTTAATTATGTTAGATTAGGGTGGATGCCATGCCAACGATTTATCACTGATTTCATCTCACATGGTTTTGCAGGATGCAAGAATGATGGTGAAAAGGCGATGTGTAATTCATTATTTATCTATTGTAATTTATATAGTTCATTGTAAAATGAATATATGTATAATGTAGTCTCATGTTACAAAAAAATTTATATTTGAAATTTGCTAATATGTATGAGATGTTAGTTTTAAGGGACATCTAGGAAATGTGTATTTAATCATAGTTTCAATTTGATTCATAGGACGTATGGTAAAGATGTTTGATATATATATGGTAAATGAATTTGAAGTTAATATATTGTAGTGTTTTTAGTGTTCAATAAATAATTGATTAATTATTTGTTGTATTCTTACCTTGTAAATGTAATAAAAATATTTAATCAAAACACTCAACCCTAGTATAAGATCTCATGCATAACATGTCTTCATGTGTGATCCTTTTTACCATAGAAGAAATTGAAACCGTATAAATGATCTTAAACTTTGCACTCGATGGAACCTCCTAGTTTAGGTAAATAAAACCCCTAGTTGAATTTTACCGTCATAGCCATTATGTTTAGCGACATTGTCGTGAACCCATCTTTTAGGAATGACATGGTCCAAATTTATCCGGAGTATGTGGTTTCCTTCTAGTCTTGGTAACCACAAGGAGAATGTCCTCTCTTTAGGTCTAACACTGTGTTGAGTGGTCAAGACCGCCTTGGAAGTCACCTTATGAGTCCTTGTTTGAAGCAACGACTATGTAGTGTAACCTTACCATCTGTGGGGTAAATAGAGCTAATACTCCCTTAGTATCCTTTTTGTTTTTCAGGTCTTACATGATTAGATCTAGAAATTAACTTCATCAGCGAATGAAGTCCCTGTTGGATCTAGACGACATAATTGGAGATCGTGAAATACTTGTTCTAGGTCTTAAACTCTTATTAATGAACTCTTAGTTCCTCTCAGCTAAATGTGTTACCTTGGTTTCTATCAACATATCACCTTGGTCTTTTCTTGAAGGTGGTTTAGCATAAATATGTCCTCTTGCCTTAAACTCATATATAGTTGAGGCGTTGATCATTAGGTGCAATTGGAATTAAACCAAACCTCAGTTGTTTATGAGGTTAACTTGGGATTCGTGTGTAGTTATAATGCTTCCAATCATATACTTATCTAAAATGGTAAATAAGTACTTTCGTAACTCTTTATGTTATAAAGTGACACCAAAAAAAGAGACCTAGAAAACATTGTAAATGAAGTGAGAAACAATAGTATGTGTGATAATGGTTTAGGAACAAAAATTCACTAGAAGTCCTTATGGATGTTCTAGGCATTGAAATTTTGTTAATAATGGATACAAATTGATTCTTGGTGGGACTAGGCCTTTGAGCCAGTTTAGAGTCCACTAAAAATAAGATAAAATAAAATTATGTCTTGTAAATGCTTAACTGAATCAAACTAAGATTGATACTAAAACAACCATAGTACGAAAACAAATGTGCTTCGAATGGAAGGAAGCTATAGAAATGAGAAACTTGAACCTTCACCTCCTTTGATGTGTATTATTTTCCCTCGACAACTTCTAGTTGGTCCCCTTGCATAACGAGGGTAAAATTAAATGTCAACTAAACATATTTTGAGAAAACAAACATTCAACATAAAACGAGAGAATTAGAACTTTATAGGTAATTGAAATATGGAATTTAATTATGTAAGTTATGGAGATTTTCATAATGGATAAAGAGAAAAATTAAATGGTCAAACAATAAGTTGAATGTGAAATGAATTACAGAATATGTATGTGGAAAATGGATAAAATCATCCTTGTATAAAAATGTTCTTGGAATGTTAATCATAACTAAGATGTAATCATGGAAATGATGTGTTGTGGGGTTTCCAATCCTTGAGTCCCTTTTCTTGTGGTTGGATTATTACTAGCATTCGTTCATTGGGAAGGTGTGCCATCACATGTATATGGTGTTTTCATGTGTCTATGTGGGTCAATGACTTATGTAAGTGTCGTATGTGTTATGGAGTTGTCCTTACTTAGAGCCTTTGTGGCGTTGTGTAGTGAGCAATGTAAGTGAAAAAAAATATTCCTAGTATTTTACTATTGTATTTGTGTGTATAAAATGTCAGCATTACAAGAAGATTGCAAGTTGAATTGGGCCTTGAGACCCATACCATTCTTCTCAAAATTCCTTTTGCAATCAAAATCATATAAGTGCCCAAAAAGTCCTCTAGGAGCTCCGACAACATCATTTTCAAGATCCTCTTCAACGTCTGAAGCTACATCTAGATCCACTTGGCATCATGAGGCTAAAGCACACTTTTGAAGTCACTTTCCAAGGGAGAAAAGTGGAAAACAAATGTTCCCCCCCACCTTAGACCTCATGGACACACCACATGACCCTGAGAGGCTCCGTTAAGCTCTTTTTGGCAAATTTCTAGCCCTCGCTCCAAACCACATATGTTTTACACTTATCACCTAGGGGTCAAGGAACAATTTTGGTGACCCTTTTTCCCTTTCCAAAGGAACAAGGGGGACAGAAAAATGTGCCCCCACCTTTCTCCCGCGAGGTTCCTCATGTGCCCAAAAATCAGCTCGCGGGTGGTTAAACTCGGCCCTTTCTGCTATCTCCTCCGCCTATGCATGCATGCCACTTATCACCTAGGGGCTAAGGTGCACTTATGGTGTTCCTTCATCCATTTTCAAGGGACAAGGGGGAAAAAAAGTGTTCCCCCTTCCTCATGCTTATAAAACCCAAACACCTAGCCAATTTTTCACCCTCCCCTATTTTGATTTGTTTCTACCCTAACTCTAGCGAATTTTTCCAAATTCCTACATTTCCATTTTCCCTTGTTTAATGATCACAATGAATAAATTTCATAAAACTATAAATTTTTAAAAGCTCTAGGTACATTTTTGCTAGATTGACTTTGAGCCCTACGAAGGAAAAATATCCATATCTTGCAAAACCAAAGGCACAAATTAAGGTGGAGTTTTTTTGTTCTTCATCATTTCTAGGCACCCTCACAACCCAAGTGATATCAATGACATGCACGACCCAAATTTTTTATGGCGAAAAAACCCCGACTTCGTGCTTTTATTTTATGAAATTTTATTTCTCGTCATTCGGAGATCGATCAAGTTGAAAATTCGTCATGAGAAGATCGTGAGACAAAACCTATCCCAGTGGAGGTGGTTTCTTCAAAACCGAGGTTTAGAAAGCCACTTTCCAAAAATAGTAAATCTCTACACGATAACTTACTATAACTAGTAAAATCTCAGTGGAGGGAAAATTCTTCAAAGGAGTTTGTGACAAAGAACAACCAGGGAACAAGAAAGGTGATCAAAGGTGAAAAAGAGTATAAAAAGCAATTTACTAAAAATAGTAAACTCCCATTCTAGGTATAAAAGGGTTGTCAATTCAGCCATGAAATTCAAATTTGTAGGCCTCAAACCAATCTCATCTCTCTCATCAGAGTACTCAAGTGTGGGGGATAATGATGTCACCCACATGGACCTCGAAGATCTCAAAGATCACATGTTCGGTGGACCTAGAGAGCCAGTGGAAGACAATATTTTCATGAGCGGCTTGTATGCAGCAGGTGGACATCCAGTGTCAATGAAAAATATAGAATTGGTGTTGGCATGTTCTCATCACTACGAGCTAGACACCCGAACCATTCGAGCAGATGATAACTCAACCTTGACAGTTCTCACCCCTAAAGCCATCTCTCATGCAATGCAAATTCCAATTGAGCAATATGGCCATCATCTCAAAAGAAGTTGTGGCGAAAGAATGGACTATGACAGAGTCCTACCTTCGTGGACTTGCATTGGGATTGTGGTTAAAACAAGTAAGAAAGCCTTCCCACATGCCAAAGTCTCTCTCACAGAGTGAATTTCACGAAGGCTATTCGGATGCAATCATCCTTCTCATTTGGGTGATGGGCAAAGAAACCACGAAGGAATTTCAAGATTTGATGGCCTTATTCATGGTCATGATCATATAAAGCAGGCAGAGAATTGATTGGGGGTAGATCATCAGTGACAACGTGCACCACTAGTTGCTTTCAGTACCATCTCAAAGAAATTTAGGATGACTTTATATTTGGTGTATGCTCTTGTGAGATCGAGACCATTCAAGGGATTGGAACTTGCACATAACATCTCTCCTAAGGCTCCACAGCCCCACAAATTAAAGGAGAGAAATCAACATTTCGCGAGGGTGAACGATGCCTTCACCATGTTAGAGTTTAGGGAGTGGAAATATTTCCAGATGGAGCTTAGAAAGGATCTTTCAGACAGCGAGGTGGAATCAGTAAAGGAGACATCTTCATCGGCCGAGTTATCTCTCCTCTTCTCTCTTTCTCTTCTCTCCCCCTTTCCCCTCCATGTTATATTTCTTCGTTGGGGGTTATAGTAATCATTTTGTCCTTTTCCCTATTTTTTCCTATTCATTTAAATGTGACTATAGTTGGCAATGTAATAAGTCACCCTTAATTAATAAAAAGGGACTTAATTCTATTCCTAGGAATACAAAAAGTCACATGTTGTGAGGGACAAATGAAATGTCATGTTGGGGTAGATGAAGATTATTTTTCAAATCTATAAATTGTAATGGCACCTTCATTCTTAAGGGTTGTCAATTTTGTATGCTCGAGAGTAGATCACTACTTGTGAAAATCAAAAGAGATAGCAAATTTCCTCTATTATCCTTCCTCTGTGTTCTTCCATTCTCCTCTTTGTACAACTTTTCCAAAGTATCAATGAAGAAGAAAGGATTTTATGTTTTTTTGATGAGGGACTTAATGAGACTTTGTGTTCATAATTCTATCTTGTCTTCATGTTTGTAACAAATTTTCTTTCTTTCTGATTATGTGTGATGATATGCTTTGATTAATATTTGCAGGCATCTAATTTTCTACCTACAATATTAACCCCCCTTCCTTATTTCCCACTCCCTTTTCCCACCTACTTAGCAAATTCCTCCCTTGCAAGAAATTGCCACTTTTTTTTAGTAGGTTCAATGGAGTTTTCATGTTGGATCCCCAACCTCTAGGCCACTGATAGATTTGAATTTCATGCATGCACAATAAATGGAGTTGCACCATTCAAGTAGAGGGAACTAGTGTCTCGGCGTTAGCGTAAAACCCACCAATTTTTCTATAATAACCCTTGCGAGGGTTTTAATCAAATTATTCAATACTCAAATTTGAAACTGAAAATTACAACAGACTGTAGATAAAACTAGATGACTTATACTATCTCAAAAAGATGCCAAAAATACCATGAAAACACACCCACACAACTTGCCAATATTTTTATATGATTTTATGATTTTTTAGAAGCCAATACAATCAACAAATACTGAAAACACACTGCTGGAAATGAAATACACACTGGAAATTGCAGCCACGAATTAAATATAGAATATAGATATAGAAGCCCTCAAAAATCATGCAACTCAAGATTCCGGCCTTTAAAAATAGTGCAAATCTGATTACAAACTCAGAATTATCAAATTCTCCTTCAATGTCTTCAAACCCTACCCTAGGTAGGTCGCACTATCCAAAATAAATATAATAACAACTGGAAATATCAAGTAAATTCTCTAATAAGCTTTCCTCTTCAATGCCTAATGAAGATGAAGGGTTTTTGTCCTTCACCAAATCCACATGAAGGGTTTTTTTCCTTCAATGAGGCCTCACAAGAGGGTTTTCGTCCTCAAGTGGATGACCAAGGAGCAACTTGCTCTCTTTTCCGAAGTATAAGAAAATGCACCAAGACTAGCCTCCAAATGATGCCTCTAAACTCCTTTTATATCTTCCTTTTTGGTGCCAAAGCTTAATTAGAAATGCCGACCTCTTAATGAACCATTATAATATTTCATTAAGCCTTATTAAAGGCATTAAACCCAACCCGACCTCATTAAGGGGGAAAAATGTACAAAAATTATAAAATATTAGAGGAATAATGCAAATAGAGGCTCAAGATTCTCCTCCGTCTTCTTCACTTCCTTGCCATGGAGAAGGAATGGCAAGAAGACCAATTAGTAGCTCTCAAATGGGAAAAAGGGACATTACAGTCCTCCCTTCCCAAAATTGCTTGTCCTCAAGCAATTGCAAGAACCTGGATCCCAAATGATTCTTAATTGCTTCTTCTTTGACATTCCTGCACATGAAGCAAACATATTAGAAAAAAGATGTGTCTCCCTCTTCATCCACTTGTGCCTTGTGGAAATGATGGCCAATCCCCTTTCTTTGCTTGCACAACTCTCAACCATGCATTGGTTGTCCCAAAATACCAACATGTTGCCCCAAACTCTGCTGAAGTCACGCATTTTCCACTCAAAAATCAGAATTCTCAAATCTGAAAATAACTCACCACAACTTGATTTCTTTCCTTCTTCCAACGGAAATCCTCCTTCCTCATTTTCCCATGATAGAATGCTCTCAAAAATGAAAACATGTTTTTTTCATGACTGGAAATGGCAGCCCCAAATCTAATTTTTGCAAACTCATCCCAAGAGAGCCATAACATAACTACCAAACTGAAATTTCATAGGAAAAATCAAATTTGTTAATACTAAAAATTGTCTTACATGGGTTGGAAAATGAAGATCAACAATCTCATGATTGAAATCAGCGAACACAACATTCTTGCACTCCTTCCCCCAAAAATAAATACTTGGAATACCAAAATAAGTATTTCGGGCTGCATGCTTACCGTTGTCCATAATTCCCACAATTTGTCCAACACATGACTGAAAATGTGCATCCTATCATCCAATGAAGTGACAACAAATGGACATCCATCAAGGGTGATTAGAAGAGTTTTGAAAATCTGAAAATTACCATCTCCAATGGCTGCCCTGAACATGCTTATTCCACCCTCAATGCAAGGTGAAATATTTTCCCAAACTTCTCCAATGATTGGTTGGGTCTTTGGAACCCAAATCATGACCCCAAGCAACCAAACAATATGCATTTGAGACACTCCTATATCATGCAAATGGGTTGCCCTATGATACTCTGAAATGCACACCATACTATTTTCCATTCTTCCACAATAATCACACAAATGAGGAAGCAACAAACAAGTGTGTCTCAAAATTAATGAACCAGAAAGATTACCTTGTTGTAGAAGATCTTTTAGTTGCCTCAAGTGGGGTGTTTGGAACACCCAAAGTTGATTTCCAGGCTGCCCATCAACTGCTGCACCCAACCTCCTTGAATTGCTCAATCTAGGCCTGAAAATATGCATATCACTCCCAATTGAAGTGACCATAACTGAAAGTACTTCAATGGTGACCCATAATGCCTTGAAATTCTGAAAATGAACCTTCATTATGGCTGCCTTCTTGTGCCAATCAGCAAGTATGATGAAATGAGATCTGAAAATAATGTTCTCCATACTTATGTTACAAATCATATCCCTCTTGCTTATCACCTTGTACTTCTCATCACTCATTTTTCCTTCAAAGGCATCATGAGCAAACTTATTTTTTGCATACTCAACTGAAAGTAATGATTTCCAATCCGTTGTAATTTTGGATAAAGAACGAAATATGATTCACATGAAATGTCTTCTCCCACCAAAAATTAATTTGGAGTGTTTCCGGAAGCATACCTTGCAAAGAGATCTTCTTACCTTTGTCTATGAGGCTTATCTTCATGCTTTGATAGTTGAGAGGGAGTTCTCCCAACAAATGCCACCATTGAACTCCAAGCACAATACCCAAATCAGCCATCACATAGAAATCAACACATACCTTACATGGTTCCAATGCAATTTGGAGTTGAGGACACCACTTGGTATGTTGCATAGAGTGACCATCCCCTAACTTCACAATGAGTCCTTTGAAGCCTTCAACCTTTAATCCCACTTGTGCCACCAAGAACTCATTAATAGAATCATGAGTGTATTCACCATTAACCAAACTAGTGGCTCCTTGTCCTTGGAAGGTAGAATCCTTCACAACCTTGTTAGCATACATAATGATTTCGAAATAATCCTTCATCAAAATTTCCTCTAACCATGTGCATGGGGTAAGAATATCAAAGACTTCCTTTCTACCATGCAAGAAGTCAACCGGAACCATGTATCCTTGCAAGGAAATATCTAAATGACATGTGTCAACCCACAAGCTCTTCACATCACCAAAACTTAGCATGTGACCTTCTACAACTTTCCCATGATGACATAAGTACGGTGGCAATATAAAAGAAGAAAAAATGTGATTTCCATCATACCTTGGGTTGTCCACCACATATCGACCTTCCCATGCCGGATGAGGAGTGATCGAAACATCCTTGTGACTCAGAATTTCTGAGTTGGAATCAGCCTTCTTTTTCACCTCAAATTCAACAAATGAAGCTCTTTCCGCATTGTCTTCAACACTATTTTGTTGATACTTGCATGGGACACCTTCATGGTGCTTGTCGGAGTCATGTACACCCATAAATGGCCCTTTGTTGACTGCTGTTATGAAAATTCCAGCAAGCTGAAAACCCTCATAAGTATCCGGTGAGACCTTCTTTTGAAGCATATGCCTCTCAACCGGAACATCTTGATTCTTAGCCTCAAGAGTCTATTGTAGATCTGATTTTATTTCACCATCTTTCTCGCCACATGCAATCATTAGAAACCACAAACACGTCATTTATTTGCAAGGAATTTTTACCTTAATGTCTAATATTGGTCTTCCCTTGTTCTTATTCTTTGAGTTCTTCTTCTTTCTTCGTTATTACAACTTGAAAACTCTTCACCTCATCCTCTCTTTGTGGCATGGCATACCTAGGCTTGGGCCTAGATCTTCCTCTATCCAAACCCATGAACTCAGCAAGGGAAATAACATCACGGATCTCTTTGGACAAAGCCATATACTCCTCATAGATCACTGCGATATTTTTTCTTCCCGTTGGTCTTGGCTCTGGCTTCCTTTCTAGGGATGAAAGTGGCCTTCCAACTTGATCCTCAGGTTTTTCCCATAGGTCGCTTGGAATTATTAGCTCCACTCGAGCTTACTTCACCACTTTGAACCCTAGGTTCAATCATCCTTTGGAGAGACATGACAAGAAAATCCATGGTCTCTGTATGTCTTTCTTGTCTGAAAATTAATTTATCCATCGAAACTCTAGGCCTTTTGAGAATCCAAGCTCGATACCATTGTAGTAACTTTTGTGAGGGTTTTAATCAAATTATTCAATACTGAGATCTGAAACTGAAAGTTGCAGTAGATTGTAGATAAAACCAACGACTTCTACTAGATCAAAAAGATGCCAAAAATACCATGAAAACACACCCACACAACTCGCCAATATTTTTATATGATTTTTTAGAAGCCAATACAATCAACAAATACTGAAAACACACTACTGAAAAATGAAATACACACTAGAAATTGCAGCCAAAAATTAAATATAGAATATAGATATAGAAGCCCTCAAAAATCATGCAACTCAAGATTCCAACCTTTAAAAATAGTGCAAATCTGATTACAAACTTAGAATTATCAAATTCTCCTTCAATGTCTTCAAACCCTACCCTAGGTAGGTCGCACAATCCAAAATAAATATAATAACAATTGGAAATATCAAGTAAATTCTCCAATAAGCTTTCCTCTTCAATGCCTAATGAAGATGAAGGGTTTTTCGTCCTTCACCAAAGCCACATGAAGGGTTTTCATCCTTCAATGAGGCCTCACAAGAGGGTTTTCGTCCTCAAGTGGATGACCAAGGAGCGACTTGCTCTCTTTGCTAGAGTATAAGAAAATGTGCCAAAAATAGCCCCCAAATGATGCCTCTAAACTCCTTTTATATCTTCCTTTTTGGCGCCAAAGCTTAATTAGAAATGCCGACCTCTTAATGAACCATTATAATCTTTCATTAAGCCTTATTAAAGGCATTAAACCCAGCCGACCTCATTAAGAGGGGAAAACTCTAAAAGAAATTATAAAATATTAGAAGAATAATGCAAATAGAGGCTCAAGATTCTCCTCCGTCTTCTTCACTTCCTTGCCATGGAGAAGGAATGGCAAGAAGACCAATTAGTAGCTCTCAAATGGGGAAAAGGGACATTATAGCCATCCATTGATTTGAATTTCATTCACGCACAATAAATGGAACTGCACCAATCAAGCACAATAAATGGAGTTGCACCATTCGAGCAGAGGGACCTAGAGTCTCAAAGCGTTGGCGGAAACCCACCAATTTGTCTAACTAAATTCTTTTTTACCAACAAGTTTTTAATCAATTTATTACTCGTCATTTTGATATATACATCCAACTATTTTGAATAAAGTCATCCATTGGGTTCCAATACATTAGTTTTGTTGCTACTATTTTTAGTATTGGATTCATGATCCCATATTAGAAATTAAAAAAATTCAAAAGTCGAAAATTATTTAAAAGGGATATCACAATGGTATCAAAGCAAAGATCTTTATCATCTTGTGAGGAGGAATTAGGGTTTTGATGCACGTCAATGAGAAAGAAACCCAATATTATCATAGGAGAAATAAAACTCCAAAGAAAAATGTCATGGGAATCCCATGACAAAGAGCTCTTCCTACAAATAAAATGAGTTTGTTACAAGAAACAATAGTCGGGGTTAGAAGGATATGGAAGGAACAATCCTAAGGACAATGAAAACGTTTATGTCGTAATTAGTTCGAACCTTGTAGAATATAAATCGGAACAAGGCTACCCAAAGGCTACATAAAGACAAGGAAAGATACAAACTTGAGGCCACCCGAATCATTGACTAGTATCAAGCTATGCCTGATAATTATAAATCTTGAATTTCCTTTGATGAGTACCTGGAGTTACTCAAGTGAGATATCCACATAAAAGAGGTTTGTATGAATACATAAAAGAGCTACAAAATTTGTGAGGAAGCAGCCCATGGAGGAATCCACTAGGCAAGTTGAAAGTAAAGGGTCCTCAATAGAAAAAATTATGACTTTCATAAGTCTAAGTCATATTATAGGCCATCTAAGCCTAATACGACAAGTACATCGTCTAACACTAATACAAAAGATACACCATCTAAGGCTAATACTGTAAGCCTAATAAATACAAGCCAAATTATAGACCATATAAGCCTAAGACAATAGATACGTCATTTGAGCCTAACACGACAAATACATCGATTGAATGGTAACGGGAAGAGGAGCGACCATCTATATACCGAATGGCTTCAACTATATGGGGCCAATCCCGCCCCAATCCCAGCCAATCCCAAAATAGATCTAGGTGGGGGCAGCTCTCTCCCGCCATATATTATAGGGTGTAGGGGAGATAGGCCGAGGGAGAGGGCATGTTCGTGGCAAGGCACTCGGCCTTTATATTAATGATGTAAAGGAAGAACAAGCATTACATGTTGAATTCCAAGTGTCGAAAATTGAAGTTGTCCTCGCCCAAGAAGTACTTATCAATCTTCCAAGCATTGTTAAGTTTGAGTCATTATCGTATGAGGACGACTTTTAGAATAACTATGTTGATGAGCATGCAAGTAAGATGAATGTTTCAATTGATGTCACTAATTCTGAAATTTTGAGACACACGAATGGTTATGTCACAGTAATTCTCTCAAAATCCCCTACTTCTAAATCAAAAAAAGGAGGTAAGCATCTTGATTATAGCCCAAGGTATGATATTCATACCCCATATTTATTGCTCCATACTTTGACCGCATAAGATTCTTGTCATCAAGGAAAGCATTCTTATAATTCCAGCTCAAGATATGGGAATGATAGCACAGATCTATTCCAGTTTTCCATCATTTTAAAAGAATGAAGATTGATCCTTTGGCTCAAAATTGTTTGTACATAATGGTGTGGGATCCCGTGATATTTTGAGATTTATAAAGGTTAGAGTTTCTAAGTTCACTATCGTTATTGTTAATAATCTTGTCATACCATACAAATGGATAACAAAAACCTGAATTGACCTTAGATGACCATAATGAAAATATTGTGAATGATAACAGGATTTAGTGGTGGGAGCACATGGGTCAAATGTAGGGAACCAAAGCACATAACCTCACATCGATAGTGTTCTCAAGGCAAGTAACAATAGAGCAACTCAATTACAAGGATACATGAGTCAATATATGGCAGCAATTGAGGGCTCTTCAATAACAAAAAAATTGGATTTCAATTTGTTCAGAGAAGTACTAAAAACTATATTGAATCAAGCAAAAATAGAACCAGATTTTACAAGCCATATTTGGGAAAATTTAGATGAGCAAAATTGTGACCTTTTTAGTGCTTATTACACAAGGCTGAAGTAAAAGAAAAAAATCACAATATTCAATCATTTGCTAGAACAACAGTATCAGCTTATGAGAATACCAGGGCCACTAACGGCTCCTTTGAGTTCAATGCAAGTCCAAAGCATGTCATTACAAGAGTACTAACAACACTAGGTCATTACAAAGAAACTCATTCATAATTAAACTCAAAAACTAAGAGTACACCATGCCGGTTGTTTATAGTTCGATCATAGTTAACATGTTCGTATTTAACACAGCCAAATTCGGTATGGAACTAATTTTCAGGAAAACCGAACTTGTTCGTTAGATTCATTAGGGTTCTGGTCTAAAAATTTCTTTCCTTTTTGGCATAAAAAAATTCTTTCATTTTTTGGCATGTTTTCCGTTTTTGGATTTTTGGTGAAGAAATCACAATGAAAGAAATTTTTTTTCCATTTTTGGAAAGGGTCCTGGAAGATGTAGCAAAGAAAAACTTGCATGTGCCATAACTTTCATTCTCGTGGCTCTGTTTGTGTGTCGTTTCCTCTAAAAGTGTATATTTTCTCGAGCTTTACGTATTGATGGCAATATTTTTCTTATTTTCATAAAATCCATTTTTGCACCTTTTTAACTTCTTATTATTTAGAGACATATTAATAATTTAATACCAATATGTAGAGATTAATACTTAATCATAGTAATACTTGAATTTATTACCGAATGTTTAAGTTTAGTAACTAGTTACATAAATTTAATTATTTTAGGTTTAACTTTTTGTATATTATTAATAAGTATTTTATTTTTTATAATTTTTTTGGTAATTATTCATATTTTATATTTTTTTAAATTAATAATTTTTTCGAGCCAAACCGAACCGAACCGAATTTTTACAAAATTCCAAACTTCTGAATTTTTTTCACTATCCGAACAACCTGAACTTTTCAAACATGGTAACTGTGGTTTGGATAGCCCATATGGTTCTTGTTGTTGATAGAGACAAAGGAGAAATTGCATAAGTCAAATTTTAGCAGCATTAAGAGTTTAGAAGCCAAGTAGAAGCTGAAGGGGAGAAAATGAAGAACACAACTAGTAATAAAGGGCACATAGATCCTTTTGCTTAAGATTGTCTACTCATAAGAATATGGGATCCTGATATCGCTCAAGATAGGTCGGTCACCCAATTCCAGTCTTGAAAGCAAGTGATAAATATTGCTCATGTTAAAGACCTATTAAGCATGCTCATTCTTGTTTCTAAACTGTTTTGCGCCCATGGAAGTAGTTTCAAAGTTGTTTGGGACCAAGCTATCACATTAAATGGACTTATTAAATTCTACACTAGAAAAAAATTTGCCATTTTTGGAAAGGGTCTCGAGAAGATGTAGTAGCAAAACTTGCATGTGCCATAACTTTCATTATGTGGCTCCGTTTCAGTGGTCCGTTTTCTCTAAAAGTGTATATTTTCTCGAGCTCTACGCATTGATGGCAATATTTTTCTTATTTTCATAAAATCAATTTTTGCACCTTTTTAACTTCTTATTATTTAGAGACATATTAATAATTTAATAGCAATATGTAGAGATTAATACTTAATCATAGTAATACTTGAATTTATAATCGAATGTTTAAGTTACTTTAGTAACTAGTTACATAAATTTAATTATTCTAGGTTTAACTTTTAGTATATTATTAATAATTATTTTTTTAATAATGTTTTCGTAATTATTCATATTTTATATTTTTTTAAAAATTTATAATTTTTTCGAGCCAAACAGAACTGAACCGAATTTTTACAAAATTCTGAACTTTCAAACTTTTTTCCCTATCCAAACAACCCGAAATTTTCGAACATGGTAACTGTGGTTTGGATATCCCGTTTGCTTCTTGTTGTTGATAGAGACAAAGGAGAAATTGCGTAAGTCAAATTTCAACAAAGATCACGAGTTTAGAAGCCAAGTCAAAGCCAAAAAGGGGAAAAATGAAGAACACGACTAGTAGTAAAGGGCACATAGATCCTTTTGCTTAAGGTTGTCTACTCATAATAATATGGGATCCTGGTATTGCTCGAGATAGGTCAGTCACAATTCCAGGTCTTGGAAAGCAAGTGACAAATATTGCTCATGTTAAAGACCTCTCAAGCATGTTCGTTCTTTGTTTCGAGAAATAGTTCTTTGCCGTGGAAGTAGTTTCAAAGTTGTTTGGAACCAAGCTATCACATTTAATGGACTTGTTAAAGTCTACACTAGAATTTTTTTTGCCATTTTTGGAAAGGGTCCAGGAAGATGTAGCAAAGAAAACTTGCATGTGCCATAACTTTCATTATGTGGCTCTGCTTGTGTCGTTTTCTCTAAAAGTGTATATTTTCTCGAGCTCTACACATCGATGGCAATATTTTTATTATTTTCATAAAATCCATTTTTCCACCTTTTTAACTTCTTATTATTTAGAGACATATTAATAATTTAATAAAGATGTGTAGAGATTAATACTTAATCATAGTAATACTTGAATTTATTACCGAACGTTTAAGTTACTTTAGTAACTAGTTACATAAATTTACTTATTTTAGGATTAAATTTTAGTATATTATTAATAAGTATTTTAGTTTTTATAATTTTTTTGGTAATTATTCATATTTTTATATTTTTTAAAAATTTATAATTTTTTTGAGCCAAACCGAATCAACCGAATTTTTACAAAATTCCGAACTTTCAAATTTTTCCCTATCCGAACAACCCGAACTTTTCGAACGTGGTAACTGTGGTTTGGATATCCCGTATGCTTCTTGTTGTTGATGGAGACAAAGGAGAAATTGCATAAGTCAAATTTCAAAGAAGATCAAGAGTTTAGAAGCCAAGTAGAAGCAAAAAGGGGAGAAAATGAAGAACATTAAGGTTTTTTTGCCCATGGAAGTAATTTCAAATTTTTTTGGGACCAAGCTATCACATTTAATGGACTTGTTATAGTCTACATTAGAAATGTTTTTTCCATTTTTGGAAAGGGTCCTGAAGATGTAGCAACAAAAACTTGCATATGCCATAACTTTCATTCTCAGGGCTCCGTTGCGTGTCGTTTTCTCTAAAAGTGTATATTTTCTCAAGCTCTACACATTGATGGCAATATTTTTCTTATTATTTCAAAAATCCATTTTTGCACCTTTTTAACTTCTTTTTATTTAGAGACAAATTAATAATTTAATACCAATATGTAGAGATTAATACTTAATCATAGTAATACTTGAATTTATTACCGAATGTTTAAGTAACTTTAGTAACAAGTTACATAAATTTAATTATTTTAGGTTTAACTTTTAGTACATATTATTAATAAGTATTTTAGTTTTTATAATTTTTTTGGTAATTATTCATATTTTATATTTTTTAAAAATTTATAATTTTTTCGAGCCAAACCGAACTAAACTCGAATTTTTACAAAATTCCAAACTTCCGACTTTTTTCCTATCCGAATAACCCGAATTTTTTTTTAACATGCTAACTATGCTTTGGATATCCCGTATGCTTCTTGTTGTTGATAGAGATAAAGGAGAAATTGCGTAAGTCAAATTTCAAGATAGCATCAAGAGTTTAGAAGCCAAGTAGAATCCAAGAAGGGGAGAAAATGAAGAACATTAAGGTTGTATACTCATAAGAATATGGGATCCCGGTATCGCTCGAGATAGGTCACCCCAATTCCAAGTCTTGGAAAGCAAGTGACAAATATTGCTCTTGTTAAAGACTTATCAAGCATGCTCGTTCTTGTTTCTTAGAAATATTTTGCTGCCCATGGAAGTAGTTTCAAATTTGTTTGGGACCAAGCTATCACATTTATTGGACTTGTTAAAGTCTACAATAGAATTTTTTTTCCCATTTTTGGAAAGGGTCCAGGAAGATGTAGCAACAAAAAACTTGCATGTGCCATAACTTTCATTCTATTGCTCCGTTGCAGTGTTGTTTTCTCTAAAAGTGTATATTTTCTCGAGCTCTACACATCGATGGAAATATTTTTCTTATTTTCATAAAATCCATTTTTGCACCTTTTTAACTTCTTATTATTTAGAGACATATTAATAATTTAATATCAATATGTAGAGATTAATACTTAATCATAGTAATACTTGAATTTATTACCAAATGTTTAAGTTACTTTAGTAACTAGTTACATAAATTTAATTATCTTAGGTTTAAATTTTAGTATATTATTAATAAGTATTTAATTTTTATAATTTTTTTGATAATTATTCATATTTTATACTTTTTTAAAATTTATAATTTTTTCGAGCCCAATCGAATCGAACCGAATTTTTACAAAATTCGAACTTCCAAACTTTCTTCTCTCCCGAACAACCCAAACATTTCGAACATGGTAACTATGGTTTGGATATCCCATATGCTTCTTGTTTTTGATAGAGACAAAGGAGAAATTGCATAACTCAAATTTCAACAAAGATCAAGAGTTTGGAAGCCAAGTAGAAACCAAGAAGGGGAGAAAATGAAGAACACGACTAGTAGTACAGGGCACATAGATCCTTTTGCTTAAGGTTGTCTACTGATAAGAATATGGGATCCTGGTATCGCTTGAGATAGGTCAGTCCCAATTCCATGTCTTGGAAAGCAAGTGACAAATATTGCTCATGTTAAAGACCTATCAAGCATGCTAGTTCTTGTTTCTCGAAATAGTTTCTTTACGCCAATGGAAGTAGTTTCAAAGTTGTTTGGGACCAAGCTATCACATTTAACAAACTTGTTAAAGTTGACATTATAAAAAAATTGCCATTTTCGGAAAGGGTCCGAGAAGATGTAGCAAAAAAACTGCATGTGCCATAACTTTCATTCTCGTGGCTACGTTTTAGATGTCATTTTCTCTAAAAGTGTATATGTTCCCACTCTACGCATTGATGGCAATATTTTTCTTATTTTCATAAAATCCATTTTTGCACCTTTTTATCTTCTTATTATTTAGAGACATATTAATAATTTAATAGCAATATGTAGAGATTAAGACTTAATCATAGTAATACTTGAATTTATTACCGAATGATTAAGTTACTTTAGTAACTAGTTACATAAATTTAATTATTTTAGGTTTAACATTCAATATATTATTAATAAGTATTTTCGTTTTTATAATTTTTTTGAGCTAAATCAAGTGAACGGAATTTTAAAAAATTCCGAACTTCCGAACATTTTTCCCTATCTAAACAACCCTAACTTTTCATACATGGTAATCGTGGTTTGGATATCCCGTATGCTTCTTGTTGTTGATAGAGACAAAGGAGAAACTACATAAGTCAAATTTCGAAGCATCAAGAGTTTGGAAGCCAAGTAAAACCCAACAAGGGGAGAAAATGAAGAACACAACTAGTGGTAAAGGGCACATAGATCCTTTTGCTTAAGGTTGTCTACTCATAAGAATATGGGATCCTGGTATCGCTTGAGATAGGTCAGTCCTAATTCCAGTGTCTTGGAAAGCAAGTGACAAATATTGCTCATGTTAAAGACCTATCAAGCATGCTCGTTCTTGTTTCTCGAAATAGTTTGCTTTGCCCATTCAAGTAGTTTCAATTTTGTTTGGGACCAAGATATCACATTTAATGGACTTGTTAAAGTCTACGGTAGAATTTTTTTCCATTTTTGGAAAGGGTCCAAGAAGATGTAGCAACAAAACTTGCATGTGCTATAGCTTTCATTATGTGTCTCCGTTTTCGGTGTCATTTTCTCTAAAAGTGTATATTTTCTCGATCTCTACGCATTGATGGCAATATTTTTCTTATTTTCATAAAAGTCATTTTTGCACCTTTTTAACTTCTTATTATATAGAGACATATTAATAATTTAATAGCAATGTGTAGAGATTAATACTTAATAATAGTAATACTTGAATTTATTACCGAATGTTTAAGTTACTTTAGTAACTAGTTACATAAATTTAATTATTTTAGGTTTAAATTCTAGTATATTATTAATAAGTATTTTAGTTTTTATAATTTTTTTGGTAATTATTCATATTTTATATCTTTTTAAAATTTATAATTTTTTCGAGCTAAACCGAACCGAACCAAAATTTTACAAAATTCTGAACTTCCAAACTTTCTTCTCTATCCGAACAACCCGAACATTTCGAACATGGTAACTATTGTTTGGATATCCCATATGCTTCTTGTTGTTGATAGAGACAGAGGAGAAATTGCATAAGTAAAATTTCAGCAAATCAAGAGTTTGGAAGCCAAGTAAAAGCCAAGAAGGGGAGAAAATGAAGAACACAACTAGTAGTAAAGGGCACATAGATCCTTTTGCTTAAGGTTGTCTACTCATAAGAATATGGGATCCCGGTATCACTTGAGATAAGTCAGTCCCAATTCTAGGTCTTGGAAAGCAAGTGACAAATATTGCTCATGTTAAAGACCTATCAAGCATGCTTGTTCTTTTTCTCGAAACAATTTGTTGCCCATGGAAGTAGTTTCAAAGTTGTTTGAAACAAATCTATCACATTTAATGGACTTGTTAAAGACTACTATAGAAAAAAATTTGCCAATTTTGGAAAGGAGCCGGAATATGTAATAGCAAAAACTTGCATGTGCCATAACTTTTATTCTATGGCTCAGATTTGTGTCGTTTTCTCTAAAAGTGTATATTTTTTCGAGCTCTATGCATTGATTGCAAAAAAAACTTATTTTCATAAAATCCATTTTTGCACATTTTTAACTTCTTATTATTTAGAAACATATTAATAATTTAATAGCAATATGTAGAGATTAATACTTAATCATAAGTAATACTTGAATTTATTACCAAATGATTAAGTCACTTTAGTAACTAGTTACATAAATTTAATTATTTTATGTTTAAATTTTAGTATATTATTAATAAGTATTTTCGTTTTTTATAAAAAAATTCTAATTATTCATATTTTATAAAAAAATTCTAATTATTCATATTTTTTTCGAGCCAAACCAAATGAACCGAATTTTTACAAACTTCCGAACTTTCTTCCCTATCCGAACAACCCGAACTTTTCAAACATGGTAACTATGGTTTGGATATCTCGTATGCTTCTTGTTTTTGATAGAGCAAAGGAGAAATTGCATAAGTCAAATTTCAAGCATCAAGAGTTTGGAAGCCATGTAAAACCAACAATGGGAGAAAATGAAGAAGACAACTAGTAGTAAAGGGAACATAGATCCTTTTGCTTAAGGTTGTCTACTCATAAGAATATGGGATCCTGGTATCACTCGAGATATAGGTCACCCCAATTTTAGGTCTTGGAAAGCAAGTGACAAATATTGCTCATGTTAAAGACCTATCAAGCATGCTAGTTTCTTGTTTCTCGAAATAGTTTGTTGCCCATGGAAGTAGTTTCAAAGTTGTTTGGGACCAACCTATCACATTTAATGGACTTGTTAAAGTCTACACAAGAAAAAAAATTGCCATTTTTGAAAGGGTCCTGGAAGATGTAGCAAGAAAAACTTACATGTGCCATAACTTTCATTTTATGGCTCCGTTTTAGGTGTCATTTTCTCTAAAAGTGTATATTTTCTCGAGCTCTACGCATTGATTGCAATATTTTTATTATTTTCATAAAATCCATTTTTGCACCTTTTTAACTTCTTATTATTTAGAGACATATTAATAATTTAATAAAGAATGTGTAGAGATTAATACTTAATCATAGTAATACTTGAATTTATTACCGAATGTTTAAGTTACTTTAGTAACCACTTACATAAATTTACTTATTTTACGTTTAACTTTTAGTACATTTTTAATAAGTATTTTAGTTTTTATAATTTTTTGGTAATTATTCATAATTTATATTTTTTAAAATTTTATAATTTTTTCGAGGCAAACCGAACCGAACCAAATTTTTACAAAATTATGAACTTCCGAACTTTTTTTCCTATCCAAACAAGCCGAAGTTTTCAAACATGGTAACTATGGTTTGGATATCTCGTATGATTCTTGTTGTTGATAGAGACAAAGGAGAAACTCGCATAAGTCAAATTTAAGTAGCATCAAGAGTTTAGAAGCCAAGAAGCCAAGAAGGGGAGAAAATGAAGAACACAACTAGTAGTAAAGGGCACATAGATCCTTTTGTTTAAGGTTATCTACTCATAAGAATATGGGATCTTGGTATCGCTCGAGATAGGTCAGTCTTAATTCTAGGTCTTGGAAAGCAAGTGACAAATAATGCTCATGTTAAAGACCTATCAAGCATGCTCGTTCTTGTTTCTCGAAATAGTTTGCTACGCATGGAAGTACTTTCAAAGTTGGTTGGGACCAAGCTATCACATTTAATGGACTTGTTAAAGTCTACACTAGAAAATAAATATCCATTTTTGGAAAGGGTCCTGGAAGATGTAGCAAAGAAAAACTTGCATGTGCCATAACTTTAATTATGTGCCTTCGTTTCAAAGCGCCCTTTTATCTAAAAGTGTATATTTTCTCAAGCTCTACGCATCAATGGCAATATTTTTCTTATTTTCATAAAATCCATTTTTGCACCTTTTTAACTTCTTATTATATAGAGACATATTAATAATTTATTAGCAATATATAGATATTAATACTTAATCATATTAATACTTGAATTTATTACCGAATGTTTAAGTTACTTTAGTAACTAGTTACATAAATTTAATTATTTTAGGTTTAAATTTTAGTATATTATTAGGAAGTATTTTTATTTTTATAATTTTTTTGCTAATTATTCAAATTTTAAATATTAAAAATTTATAATTTTTTTCTGAGCCAAACCGAACCAAGAGTTTATTACAAAAGATCAAGAGTTTAGAAGCCAAGTAGAAGCCAAGAAGGGGAAAAATGAAGAACACAACTAGTATTAAACGGCACATAGATCCTTTTGGTTAAGGTTGTCTACTCATAAGAATATGGGATCCTGGGTATCGCTCGAGATAGGTCAAGATCAATTCCAGTCTTGGAAAGCAAGTGACAAATATTGCTCAAGTTAAAGACCTATCAAGCATGCTCGTTGTTGTTTCTTAGAAATAGTTTGCTGCCCATGGAAGTAGTTTCAAAGTTGTTTGGGACCAAGCTATCACATTTAATGGACTTGTTAAAGTCTACACTAGAAAAGAAAAATCCATTTTTGGAAAGGGTCCAGAAGATGTAGTAGCAAAAACTTGCATGTGCCATAACTTTCATTCGTGGCTCAGTATCAAGTCTCATTTTCTCTAAAATTGTATATTTTCTCAAGCTCTACGCATTGATGGAAAAATAAATTTATTTTCATAAAATCCATTTTTGCACCTTTTAACTTCTTATTATTTAGAGACATATTAATAATTTAATAACAATATGTAGAGATTAATACTTATTCATAGTAATACTTTAATTTATTACCGAATGTTTAAGTATATTTGAAAAATATTTACATAAATTTAATTATTTTTGGTTTAAATTTTAGTATATTATTAATAAGTAATTTAGTTTTTATAATTTTTTTGGTAATTATTCATATTTTATATTTTTTTAAATTTATAATTTTTTCAAGCCAAACCGAACCAAATCTGAACCGAATTTTTACAAAATTCCGAACTTCTCAACTTTTTCCCTATCCGAATAACCCAAAATTTTCGAACATGGTAACTATGGTTTAGAGATCCCGTATATTCTTGTTGTTGATAGAGACAAAGGAGAAATTGCATAAGTGAAATTTCAGCAAAGATCATGAGTTTAGAAGCCAAGAAGGGGATAAAACGAAGAACAAAACTAGTAGTAAAGGGCACATAGATCCTTTTTCTTACGGTTGTCTACTCATAAGAATATGGGATCCGGTATCGCTCGATATAGGTCGGATTCCAATTCCGTGTCTTGAAAGCAAGTGACAAATATTGCTCATGTTAAAGACCTATCAAACATGCTCGTTCTTGTTTCTCGTAAATATTTTGCTGCCCATCAAGTAGTTTCAAAGTTTTTTGGGACCAAACTATCACATTTAATGGACTTGTTAATGTAACACCCGCAAAAATGACGTTTTATGTACTTACTTCAACCAAACACTTAACCCAAAAATGCGACTATTTTTTTTTGTTTAAGTTAAAAGAGAAGGTTACGATACAAGGATGCAGCAAGGGTACATTAATTGATAGTTCTATAGGAAGGTAACAAGGATTAGTTTACTTAATTAAATATTTTCTTTTCTTCGATTAAGTTCATTCCTAATAAGGTTAACTTTAAGCCAAATTATTAAGTTCATTACATTAATAGCTAAAAGGGTCCTTTATTAAATTTTACACAAACTAAGGGTTCAAAAGGGACATCACACCCCTAGGCAATTAAAAGGCCCCACTCATTCATCTACACATACCCTTAAGGATTTTAAATTAAAACATTTAAAATATATTTCTTCTTAAAAAGGGTATGGTCAATTCTCCACCCTATGATCAAATCTATCCTAGCCACTAGATCCTAGGGTTCACAACATAGCCCTAAAAATCCTTATGAAAGTCTATTTAAACCTTTTCTCATTCTATTCTTCTCATTTGGTTAATTTTCTTTTGTTAAAATTGCAGGTTGGAGAGGAGGAAGCTTTGGGAGCAAAGGGAAGAAGCCATAGAGGATTCTACATGAAGATTTAGTCTAGGTTTAGCTTAGTTTTGTCTTTTATTTTTGTAATCTATTTCCTCAAGGATTGGGAAGAGTTTCTTCCTCCAAATTTAGTTTTTATTCCAAGATTTAATTGTATTAGGTTTAAATTTGGGGCAAACCCTAACCCCTTTGATATAAATGAAGAATGCATATAGATTCTCCATTGAGTGTTTTGTTGTTTCAATCCATGACATTTATCTTTATTTTACTTGCTGGTAGTAATAGGTTAAATTTTACAACTTAGGAATTAGTTAAATCTAGTTAAATTTCACGTACAGCGCGGTCCGTAGAATTCTATCATAAGTGACAGACCGCCGCCCGCCCCAAGGTGATAAACAAAGGACCACACCTTCCGCAGTCGCGGTTGTGAAACCACCGCCTTACTTGGGTGACAAACACAGACCGCCGCCTTATTGGGCGGCAGTTTTGAGACCGCCACCATAGCTTGAGCGGTGGTTACGGGACCACCGCTCTGCATAGGTGGCGGTCCTGTTTCTGAAAAACATAACCTTAATGCCGAGAATTTTCACAAAACTTAAAGTTGTTAAAGGATGTAAAAATGCATTTTGAGTTGTCTTTGTTCATTCCAAGTTCCAAATTTGAGATTTAGTGCTCTATTATTCATTTCTTAGTTAAATCTAGTCATTTTAAAGTGTTTCCATTTTTAATAAAATTCATCTACTTACAAGAATAATATCTACTTGTTTTACTAAAATCTTCTTTCCATTACAAGAGAGAAAATGACATAAATCTATTTCACTACTTGTCATTTCCTTATATAAAATCAAATTTTCCAAATGCAATATAATCTAACTTATTTTCCTATTTCATTTTACTACAATGTTCATACATTCAAAATAACTATATTGACTTTATTTTCCATACAATAATATTTTTGTATATAAATTCAACTTCTAGCAATCTCTACATTTTCTTCTTTTTCACATTTACAATACAATGAATAATTACTCAAAACTATACTTTCTTTTCCATTATAACATAGATTACTCTCCCAATACAAGCACTATATTTCTCACAATACATTCAAGATTTCAACAAGGAGAAAATACTTTCCTTACTATTTGCAACTAACTTTACAATAACATGATTTCTTCTTTCTTTTTCTCATTTGTTTCTTTCCACATGCAATACAATAACAATAATAATAACAACAATGGGGTTACAAATTTCTTTGACAAGGTCATTACAATTTCCTCCACTTGAAGTGGGAATACATCCAAAATGTAAGTACAAGAATGAATACATTATTACAATTTCTTCCACTCTAAGTGGGTAAAAAAAATACAAGGAAGTTTCATAAGGTCATCACAAGACTTCAATACTCCAAACACCAACAATGTAGCTTCTCCAAATGTTTGCTTGATTCACAACAAAATAGGGGGAGAGGCAACACTCTCCACCTAGCCAAGATACCCAATGGAGAGGAGAAGCCATCCTCCACATTGGCCCCGAGCCCCAAACACATTACAATGGGAGAAGATCTCAACTCATGGCAACTACTAGCTTCCACAATACTTAACAAATAACATCACATTCATTCCATTTTCATACAACACAATAACAACTCAACAAGAAGAAAATAATCAAAACAAGAAAATAACAAGGCTTATCAAGAAATCCAAAAGAGTAAGACCTATGGGGAGGCCACTTATGCCTCCCAATGGGAATGGGTGCCCACCTAAAATCCTCCAATACAAACACAATTTCCCCTATCAACTCTTATGCCTCCCTCAAGTACCCCTTATACCTCCATACACTCTTATGCCTCCCTCAAAAACTCTTATGGCTCCCTCATAATAAGAACAAGAAGAAATGCAAGCATTCCTCATACTAGATGGGGCACCCAACCCAAACTCCCTCCTCAAGAAAGTGATCTCTTATGCCTCCCTACAAGAAAAACTCCCCATAGTCTCCTCCCACTCCCAACTTAGGCATTCTACCCATACCCAACAAGCATTTCAAAGAGACAACATGCAACACAAAGATACACACACATACAATAAAAAAATAACATAATTTAAACTAAGGTGAAGCTCCTACCTCTCCATGGTAGAGCTTGTTCCAAGTATGAAGTTCCAAGCCTTTCCAAAGATCAAGAAAGCATCCACAAAGCTCCAAAAATCCACAACTCTCTCAAAATCCTCTCACTCTCCAAAAATTCAAGAGACTAAAAATGATCATCTAACCCCCAAAAAAAGTAAAAAGAGTTCAATAAATAAAGAAAAGAGAGGGAGGGATGATGTGGCTCCAAGTAGGATGCCACCTCATTTCCTCTCCACTCCACATCACTTGGTCAACCTCATATTCCAATGCACAATTAATAAGTGGTTGGAGGAATGACAAGAACCTTACACACTCCATCTAAGCCCACTCCCCCAAAGGACAAAATTAAATATTTGAAAGAAAGTGCAATTAACATTTTACCTTTTTAACTTCCCAAAACACCTAAAAGAGCCTAAATTTGACCCCCAACCCATAGGTAGGGTTGGCATGGGCATTTAAGAGGTGTGGGATGAGTTTGAATTGTCCCACAAGCTTCCAAATTTGGCCTCTAAGGCCAAATTCGAGTTTCCCATGTGGGTTAGAGTGTGCTACACTCAAAACTCAAACACACTTCACTCAACACAAAATCCAAGAGTAAATTAATTCTAATAAATGAACTCCTTTTTGTCACATCTTTAATTAGTTTAGGACAAATTTAAATTAGCTTAATTAAGACACTACAACCCATGAATAATAAAGGGGTAAACACAAATCCAAAAATCTAAATAATAAAACAAGTAAAATTTCACTACTAAAAGAAAACACATACTAACATAATAGAAAGGGAAAAATTAAAACAAAACAACACATGACCCCTAGGTCACAATTTTCCCCTAACCAAATAATTCTAACACACACACAATTACATGTTTCCATGGTGACCCTAGTTGGATTCTTCTCGAATTCCGATGTGGTTGATCTCCACTCCCGATGTTGTTGTGAATATAATAAACCTGCAAAACAGAGGATACCTCTTTCGGCCTCATAGCCGCATTAAAAAAAAATCATGCTAAAATATGTGATATAAATCTAAAATCAACTATATACGAATTAATATCATCTATGAAAATAAAATATCACTTACAATTTATAGCACATTTCTATTCCACATTACATTCATGTGAAAACGATCATCGCATTTATCCAATTATAAAGATATATGCAAAATGAATAAATATATCACATGTCGAATTACCGATAAATAACCATGTCAAAAGTGTATCAATATAAACAAAAAAAGTCTCCAATAGTCCATATGCATCATATAAGAATCAAATAAATGATAGTTCAATATCCCAAATATCGACTAAACATGCTATATCAAACACTATAATATATCCATAAGTGCGAGGCATTTACAATATCTAAAACAACAATAAAAAAGGTTTCAAGGGAAGTGGGAACTACAGGTAAATTCTACACTAGAAAAAAATTCCATTTATATAAAGGGTCAGGGAAGATGTAGCGTGAAAAACTTGCATGTGCCATAACTTCCATTATGTGGCTCCGTTTTAGGTGTCGTTTTCTCTAAAAGTGTATATTTTCTCGAGCTCTACGCATTGATGGAAACATTTTTCTTATTTTCATAAAATCCATTTTTGCACCTTTTTAACTTCTTATTATTTAAAGACATATTAATAATTTAATAGCAATATGTTTAAATTAATACTTAATCATAGTAATACTTGAATTTATTACCGAATGTTTAAGTTAATTTAGTAACTATTTATATAAATTTAATTATTTTAGGTTTAAATTTTAGTATATTATTAATAAGTATTTTAGTTTTTATAATTTTTTTGGTAATTATTCGTATTTTATATTTTTTAAAATTTATAATTTTTCGAGCCAAACCGAACTAAACCGAATTTTTACAAAATTCCGAACTTCCAAACTTTCTTCCCTATTCGAACAACCCGAAATTTTCGAACATGTTAACTGTGGTTTGGATATCATGTATGCTTCTTGTTGTTGATAGAGACAAATGAGAAATTGCATAAGTCAAATTTCGTAGCATCAAGAGTTTGGAAGCCAAGTAGAAGCCAAGAAGGGGAGAAAATGAAGAACGCAACTAGTAGTAAAGGGCACATAGATCCTTTTGCTTAAGGTTGTCTACTCATAAGAATATGGAATCCTGGTATCACTCGAGATAGGTCAGTCCCCAATTCCAGTGTCTTGGAAAGAAAGTGACAAATATTGGTCATGTTAAAGACCTATCAAGCATGCTCATTCTTGTTTCGCATAAATAGTTTGCTTTGCCCATGGAAGTACTTTCAAAGTTGGTTGGGACCAAGCTATCACATTTAATGGACTTGTTAAAGTCTACACTAGAAAATAAATATCCATTTTTGAAAGGGTCCGGAAAATGTAGCGTGAAAAAAACTTGCATGTGTCATAACTTTCATTATGTGCCTACATTTCGTGTGTCGTTTTCTCCAAAAGTGTATATTTTCGAGAGCTCTATGCATTAATGGCAAGATTTTTCTTATTTTCATAAAATCCATTTTTGCACCTTTTTAACTTCTTATTATTTAGAAACATTAATAATTTAATATCAATATGTAGAGATTAATACGTAATCATATTAATACTTGAGTTTATTACCGAATGTTTAAGTTACTTTAGTAACTAGTTACATAAATTTAATTATTTTAGGTTTAACTTTTAGTATATTATTAATAAGTATTTTAGTTATAATTTTTTTGGTAATTATTCATATTTTATATTTTTCTAAAATTATAATTTTTTCGAGCAAAACCGAATCGAACCGAATTTTTACAAAATTCCGAACTTCCGAACATTTTTCCTATCCAAACAATCCGAAATTTTTGAAGGTGGTAACTATGGTTTGGATATCCCGTATGTTTCTTGTTGTTGATAGAGACAAAGGAAAAATTGCATAAGTCAAATTTCAGCAGCATCAAGAGTTTAGAAGTCAAACAGAAGCCAAGAAGGGGAGAAAATGAAGAGCACAAGTAGTAGTAAAGTGCGAGATAGATCCTTTTGCTTAAGGTTGTCTACTCATAAGAATATGGGATCCTCCGGCATCGCTCGAGATAGGTCACCCCAATTCTAGGTCTTGGAAAGCAAGTGACAAATATTGCTCATGTTAAAGACCAATCAAGCATGCTCGTTCTTGTTTCTCATAAACAGTTTGCTGCCCATGGAAGTAGTTTCAAAGTTTTTTGGGACCAAGCTATCACATTTAATGGACTTGTTAAAGTCTACACTAGAAAAATGGACTTGTTAAAGTCTACACTAGAAAAAAATCCATTTTTGGAAAGTGTACGGTAAGATGTAGTAGCAAAAACTTGCATGTGCCATAACTTTCATTCTGTGGCTCCGCTTTCAGGTGCCTTTTTCTCTAAAAGTGTATAATTTCTCGAGCTTTACACATTGATGGCAATATTTTTCTTATTTTCATAAAATCCATTTTTGCACCTTTTAACTTCTTTATTTAGAGACATATTAATAATTTAATTGCAATATGTAGAGATTAATACTTAATAATAGTAATTACGCCAAAGGCGTTCTCCCTATGGGAAAGGCCCCTGCGGACGTTTCTACGACTGTCTTAATTTTGACAGCCGTTTGGACGTTTTTTACACATGATTAAATTTGACGGGTATTTTCCTGTTTTTCCTGTTTTTAGCCGAAATAACTGCGTAATAATAAGTGTATAAATAGACGGTTGAAAAGGAAAATATAAATTCTGCACTACAAAGCACATCCACGCCTCACAGATAACATTATTAACAAATCCCTGGATTTCACTTGTTTTGAAATGGATGCATCTCATGCAGATGAAAGCAGATCTGATGTCAATCTTCACCTATTTTTTTCCGATGGCACAAAGTATGAAGGCAATCCTGTTTACTGCGATTCTCAAATCTTGAAAAAATCATAGTTTTTTGAAGCCTTACTTTCTGAGCGTTGGAACTCGGGTATTTCAAAGTCTTCTTCAGATAATATCGTTAAGGTGAATATATCCTCTACTGATGCTGCAAACTATATCAAATGTCTTCGCCTCATGGGAGAGGGCATGTTTTTCGCTGACGTAGAAGAAGCCCTAAATATTTTACCAGTTGCTTCAGAATGGCTTTTTTACGACGGAATTCAGGCATGCATGACATACATGGAGTCGGTTCCTTGGGCTCCTGGACAGAAACTCAAAATCGCAGGTTTGTTATCATCCCTTCAATTGAACATTTTACCAGATTTAGCTGCCAGACTTACTGTCCGTGATTTACAAGATTTGGAGATGGTATTAAAAAACGAGCTGTGCCAAATTTTGAGAGAAGATAAGGATCAGTATCCACCCGCAAGTTTTTTTGGGAAAAATTTAAAGATTACATTGTCTCAAATTTCGATACAAATGCTTCACCAGCTCTTAAAGATTTATGCAGGAATGTACTTTTGGAAAATTATATATTCCACATTGAAGATATCAAATGTTCGCTAAAACCGGTACAAGCATGGTTGTTTTGTATAAAGGATGTCAATTCATAGGAAAAGTTCTAGAATTTTTTATTTATGAATGTCTCCAATCAAATGGCTCATTAGATGAGTTACACCTATTTGGGATTTATGTGAAACCCCAAAAACGTAAGAGCTTTCATTTTTTCGAAAATTAAGAACTCTAAACAGATGGACCAATATGTTTGAACTACTTGATAGTCATTTGTGGTTTTAAAAATATCGGTGAAAACATCAATTTCAGATTCCATTTTTCAGAGGATTTCCGCACGTTTGGACACATTATTACAAGTAAGAAATAGTTTTACGATTTTCACATGGTTATATCCTTGTCATGGATCTGTTGGATAATTAGTTGGTATTTTTGTGCATAACTAACTTTAATTTGTTTGACTTAAATTATGCAAGAAAGATTTAGTTGCTTCATATGTAGACCAGCAAATGGCTGCTGCAGGTGCATGGAAAAGCATTCTAGACTTTAAGCCTTTCATCAAAGCTGCAGACCCCTCTTTAGATACTATTTTCTGAGCCACGTTGCATATTGAGCTACTAGTGAATCTCTCTGCACCACAAACCCCCTGCACAATCAACAAAGTTACATATATCACGCTACAGAATTGAACAACAAAATTTGCATTGTTATTTTGATTGGTATGTTTCACTACTTCAGCGAAAAAGGTCACCATATCATTTGTCAAGAACTCAAAAAGACAAATAAATGGTGTGCCCATTTAGAAAGAACCAATATTGCATGATATATATCTTCTAAAGGTGATGAAACCTGTTATACATATGTTGTTTTGCACATCAAGCATGTGCCTATGCAGCTTAACAAACCAGCTAAGTTACTCAAATTAACAGCAAGATGCATGACCAAAAACGTAATGATAATGAAATACCAATAGAAAGTTTTACAAGTGGATCCCAAGGCCGCCATTTATTGGGAAATGTCCAAACCTTGCAATTTTACATTCAATAATGGATGAATAACAAATCAAAACCATGGGTAAAATTCTGACTGCAGACAGCGAATACAAAGTTTGCAAAAAGCCCATGGGCCATCATGGGCACCAAGCTACAAGAACCTTCAAGTTTTCCTCACTTGACGACTTCATTCTTGAAGTCCAAATAGCATGCATATTTTTATGCAGCCTTGGGGGAATATTTTTATTTTGATGCATGCAACAAACACAACCATTATTTAATTTGATTCAAGTTGATCATTTGCATTTTCTTGATTATATAAAACCCTGAGTTCATGCCTTCAGACTTGTCGCCTTCCAATCTATAAAACTGTTTGGAGTGATGAGAATTTTAAAGTGCTTGAGATTATAAGTGAGCTTGTACTATTCTAGATATTAAAATTGAAAAAACTCATTTACATTGGTGTTGTCTGATACCAAAAACAATTGCAAAAATTGTAACATAAAATACCAGAAAAAAGAGGGAAAGAATGTACACAAACATACACACTTTCCCCTATTTAATTTGAAAGGAATCATGGCATGAGGGGCAGGCTAAAAAAAAAGTGGAAAAATACCATTCCTTTGAGGGTATCTGAAAGTACATGAATGAAAGTTTATCAAGCACGACAAATGAGGGCTTATGGGGATTGTTAAATGCATTTGTGACCATTGAGGGTTAGATTAGTCAATACTTTTTTTATTCTATGGTAATTCTCAGGTATTACATGAGAATAATCCAGAAAAGGTTCCTTTTGAAAATAAGTTATTACATGTTCTGGTGAGAACCTGCCATTAATTATGTTTGACTCAGTACATAATATTTTAAGCCTCACTTTCGTCAGAGGATGGATTAACTAGGTTTACACTCTAATTCAAGAACTTAATATGTTTTGTATCAAAAACTTGGAAGTTCTAGGGCCTTGAATATCCTCAAATTCAACCCAAGGACAATAAAATGTTTACAAGTGTAAATGAAACCTACAATTTTTGTTTTGGGATGGATAATTGGCAATGAAAGTGCATGTACAACATTACGCCCCCCTTTTTCACATCCACCATTGGTCCTTGACTGGCAGTGATGACATAGTGCTGGTAAACAAGCATTTGGGTTGTATGTGGGAGTTGAGGGAAGACACAAAAGAATGGTGTCAAGTTCATATAAGTTTGGTTAGAATGATTGGAAGTTAAAAATATTGAGTGGACAATGATAACATGGAACGAAAGAATGGTAATATTCAATGGAGAAAGAGGAGTAGAGAGGACTATTGAGTTTTTGAGCTTGACCTACAAATTCACACAATGCTAGAGGAATGTTTTTCGCAAAATTTATGGCCATATGATTGGAACGATGTATGGTGGACTTAATGAAACTTTTTTGCCTTGCTCTTTTGTACCCAAGTGTGTAATGGTCCTCTAAAAATCGATGTAATATCTCAATTTTGTTGTAGCCTACCGTAAAAAAACCGGTACAAGCATGGTTGTTTTGTATAAAGGATGTCAATTCATAGGAAAAGTTCTAGAATTTTTTATTTATGAATGTCTCCAATCAAATGGCTCATTAGATGAGTTACACCTATTTGGGATTTATGTGAAACCCCAAAAACGTAATAGCTTTCATTTTTTCAAAAATTAAGAACTCTAAACAGATGGACCAATATGTTTGAACTACTTGATAGTCATTTGGGTATTCTTTTGAAAATCTGTGACCATTTGATATTTATGTGAAAATCCAAAACCGTAATAGCATTGATTTTTTTGAAAATCAAGAAACCATAAACATATTCATCAATATGTTTAAAGGACTTGATAGTCATTTGGGTGTTCTTTTGAGAATCTATGATACTCATTGCCCTTTTCTTTCACAAATCAGAAACCTTGAATATTTTTTTCTTTTAGAAATAAAAAAAATTTTGTAATCAAATGATTTGTAGTCCAACAGTGTAGCGTGGATGATAAATAAAAGGCCTCACCATCCACGTAGATAAAAATCCTAGGAAATACCAAAAAGGATTAAGGGATTGATCTGATTGTTTCCAACCTACATTACAAAAATTCCAAATAAATATTTGAATCCAAGCTTACTCTTCCCATGAAGCTTTTCTTGTAGTCTTTGGAATTCTTGATAAAATTATTATTATTGAATAAATCTTTTTCAAGTCTTACCAATTCCCCCAAATCTCCCATCATTGAATCTTTTACAAGTCTTACTGATTCCCCCAAATCTCCCATCACTAATTTGATATTGGAAATGTCTTATAATGCTTAAACTAAATATACCAACTTACAAATAGGTGGAAGGTGGAAATTTGGTGAAGGTAGGGTTTTATTGGATGTATGTTGTTCTATCTAACTAGAAGAGTTCATTGCATATATATTTTGGCTTAATTCATTGTAAATGAGCTCTCATTATAACATCTAGGATTTATTTTTTTGATGTTGCATCCATAGTTTTACCATATATCCCAATACACATTAAACTTAAAGAATCTTGCATTAGGAAGCTAACATAAGGTTTTTGAGCCTAGCATTTCTTAATCAGATGATGAATTAAAACTAGCCCTTCAGATTTGACTATGGTTTCACACTGACACTATCATGATTATGTGGCTCTTATTCAAACGTTACTATCCCATGTTCCTCACTGTTGTCTATTTTTGGTTGAAATTTGCTTTTCATATGCATGATATCAAATATCCGAAAATATACCATGTTGTTTTGACACCGTATCTACTTAACTATAAGTCTGGAAGTTTGGCATTTTACAGAAGAAAGAAAAGAAGGGAAATGTTATCTGTGAATGTTGAAGCTCCTGTGGTATTGGGCGCTTTGTCCAATATGCCTCCAATCCTAAACAGGTCTGTTGAATATAACTTTGATGTGTAAAATTGTTTTCTACAACTATTCCTATATTCATTGACATTTAAACCAAAATCTACTTCCTTCATTGGTAATTTTTTGTTGTCTCGCAAAAATTTATTTGTTGAGTGAGGTTATGGGTTTCCTTTCACACCCTGCAAGCCAAGTTTGGAACGAGTTATTAAAGATTTATGAATATGGGGCTCATTCTTAATATTTGTAAATATAGGTCATATTTTTGTCAGATTTGTAAAGATGGGCTACATTAGAGACTTCAAATTTCGCAATCTGTTATGTTAAGTAATCAAGTTTTGGAGAGAAAACACTATGTATAGAAAGTTTGGGTTTTTTGGGCCATTGATGAATGAATGATAACATTACAAAATGGAGATCCTTATATAGATAGCTCTAAATTACATCATGAAGTGGGTCATGTTTGGAAGATTGTAAGTGTGAGTTAGGTTGTTACTTAGTTTCTAAACCACAACCTTGCCACTTCTTGGCTGGAGTTAGCAAGGACCTTATTGAAATGAAGGGGATTCAAGCGTACGTTACACTCTTGTAAGTGCCCCAATTACCATTAAACTGCAGATCCTTGGGTTGTCATTCATGAATTTTATGCAGTTTGGGAATGACAATTTTTGGTAACTAAATTTACATGATTCGCTGCCTAAAGATATGCAATGCAAAATTTAGGTTATTCATATGAAATGTCCTAGGTAATTGCAACTTGACACAATTTTCCTCCTTTAATTTATGGCTTGGACATGAGATAAGGAATGGACTTAAATGCATTTAACTAGACAACTTGCATTTTGACTGTGTTTGGACCTAGCCCTTCACTCCCCCTTTAATTAGTGGATTTAGCGAGCACAATGGAAATATACTGGTAGGGACTAGAAAATAAGAACGAAATTGAGAAACACGTGCTCAATGTTGATAAGCAGGTGCCTTAAAGATGCACAGACAACTATACCCACAGGAAACGAGTTTTTAGGCTATTGTTAAGTCAAAAGGTAACATAAAACATTATGAATATAACTATGTTTTACAGCTCTTGCAATGTCATTTCTTTGCAATGTACACCTCTTGTTCTCCTCAGTATGTAACCATGAATGCAGGGTGAGCTATAAAATGAAAAACTCACGGGCCTTTGAAAATAAGACTAGAGCTTCTGCACTTATCATTTGCTCATCAATTCTTTGTTATTGAGACAAATCTTGATGTCAAGATTGAAATCAACATCAAGGCATAAATTAAGGGAGGTCTAGGATGATCCTACATTTACTTATTCATTAGATTTCATGATCTTTTTAATCCTTGCAACAGGAAGTTGATGCTACTTGAATTCTACCGAGGAAAGAAAAGGAAAACTTGAATGAGTTTATGAGTGATGAGACTGTATTGAACACATAGACTCTTCTTTTGCATCAATTTACAAATGTTATAAGGGAAGAAAATCCATGGAATTTTTCCAATCATGCAAAGAAAGGAAATTAAATGCATTAATTAGAATTATGAATGGCAAAGGAAAACTGAGATTACCTGCGATTTGTCTCATATCCTATACTTGTTGCCAAAACCTTTGAAGATTTTTTTTTTGGATTTGCATGGAACGAAGATTAGAGTCGATAGATCCTATAGAAGGAGATTTCAAAATAAGTGGGGATTAACATTTGAGCCATGAACCTCACTAAATCAAAACTAAAATAATGAAACACGTAGAATCAAACCAAATGTATTGTTTGTCCATATCTCAATACCACATGATTTTACAAATCTCTACTTAGTATGACAACTATAAAACCTACTGAAGAAATTCTCTGCAGTTGAGCTTTGAACTTAGACATCCTAATAAGCATGGGTAACATTTAAAACATAAGCCTAACCAAGAAAAAATTAAAATCAAGTAAAATTCCCCCATAACCAACGATATTGTATCTTGATATCTTAATACAAGGAAACTTTGTACAATATCTACTTAATACAACCAAAAAAATAATAACAACTACTCTCGGCTAGGGAATTTCTCTATAGTTGAGCTATGAACTCAAGAATCCTAATAAACATGGGCTGGCATTTTGAGCCATGAAACTCACCAATCCAAATTCAAAATCAAGGAACACATCCGGAATCAAGTATCAAGCACATTGTTTCTTGACATCTCAATGCCCTGCAATTCTGCAAAACCTCTACTAAATACAATCAAAATAACAAAAACATCTATTCCCTACTGGATAATTTCTCTACAACCCAGCAGTGAACTTGGACATCCTAATAAAAATGGAATACCATTTGTACTCAGAGCCTCATCTACTCAAAATTATAACCAACATACGCACCCACCCAAATCAAGGAGTCTATTTCTCCACATGCTAATACCTTGTAAATCTGTAAATATTTGACACACACAAAATACACATGCACCTTGTTGAACTATTTCTCACCAATGGAGCTTTAAAATCACACATCCTAAGCCCAAGAACCCAAAGAATGCCACCAAATGTGTTACCAACCACTATACACCCAATATCATATTGCACAGGAAGAAAAACCATATTTTACCCGCTAATTGGAAGTTTAAACCCTAAAACAAATGAAATAGCACAGATTTAAATAATTTCACTTAAAAAGAGTCAAAATTTTAAATCTACCAAATCAGGCACTACGAAAAACCAATTGGGCCTGGGAATCACCATAGATAACATATACCTTAACACATACAAACACAAAAACCCATAATACATCACCTTTGAGCCCCAAAATTTTGAAAATCTTGCTCCCTTTATTTTTAGCATGCTCTATGTGTAGGTTGTGGTCTCAAATATAATATCCCCAATTCAACCCAATCCACATGTTAAATGACTACATTTCCACAAATATTAGTAAAGGAGGATATTACTGTTTCTAAAGTTATGTTATGCAAACAACAACAAATCATGGTTATTTCTAATTTATGGGTTGAAATAGACCTCATAAATGGTGCTACAGGAACAATCACTGACATTTTCTGCAACACATCAACATTACTGCCATACCAACCAAAATAACCCGTAGTAAATACTACCCTCTACTTTGATAGTACCTCCACTACTACTGTTCTCAACCTTCATGTATCCACCTCAGTATCAAATGTATCAAATGTATTCGTATTTAACATGCCATGGCTAGAGCTTGGGCTCTAGCCAATAAATGAATACAATATAGAAGTCCTTTTCTCAATGGCTTTCCTAACTTTATTTCCAACAAGAAAAACAATGTGGCAACAACGCCGCACACAAAGAAGTTCCAATGCATGAATACAATCTACATTTGATGTGCTAACATGATGGGCATTTTGGTTCCCACCCACAATTTCACTACTTCCTTCTAAATCTCATAATGTGGCATAGGAGCCAGTATACAACAACGATTGTTATGAAACAAAACATTGAATCTGGATCCCTCCAACAATTAGGGACAACCACCGACATTACCTTTATTTGTTATTGTCAAATTTGATAGATACAACGGCCCATGTTGGGATCCCTCCAACCCATTACATATTTGGATACCCCCTATTTTAAGAGGGAATCAAAGACCATTGCCGAATAAAATGGCTTGATGATTAACTATCCACAAGTCCCAGGGACTTACTTTGCATAGAGCAACTATCAACATTGGAACCACTTTGAAAGTCAAGGCCCGACATTCACAACTTTCTCCATAGTTCCTTCACTTTTAAATATGTGCATTTCACCTCTTTTTCATTCAAAAGGTACTCAAAATGGCACACACACCAACACTCGTGAGCAGCGAGAAGAAAGGAGGAGTCAAGACTACTATCCCTCAACTAAAACAACCCGTCATAAATACTACCCTCTACTTTGATAAGCACCTCCACTACTACTTTACTCAACACTTATCAGTATCCAAAGAGGCGGTTCCATTCAAGGGGTATCAAATGTATTCATGTTTAGTGGAAATAAAATTGGCCACAAAATGCTACCATTCATGATATAAATTCTCTAAATGTACAAAGGTCTTCATGTATTCATGTTAAGTTCATATATCGTGATATAAGATTTGAATCGCATATCTATGATTTTGTAACAAATTTAAATGTATACACAGAACATTTCAATGTAATGTTTCATATATACTCCAACACTTCCACTATCAATCACACCCCTTATCAACATGTTATCGACAATACAAAAATGGATTTTTCAACAACCAACCAACCAAACAATTGATGTAACCATTGCCTTAAACACGTTGCAACACAAACACAATTTCCCCGAATAATTACAAACCACATTAACTACAAAAGTAATTAACTATCACTCATGATATAAGATTTGCAAATGTATATGTATGCAATTTGTAACAAATTCGAAATGTAGAGATATAACCTTTAAATGTAATGCTTCATCTATATTACTACACTTACAAAATCGATCACACCCCTAATAAACATCAACTACAAAAGTAATAATTATCCCTCTAAATCAAATAACATATGTCGTTCGCTTCACATTGCATTTTACACATGCGATTGCTAGTACTTTAATTTATTACCGAATGTTTAAGTTACTTTAGTAACTAGTTACATAAATTTAATTATTTTAGGTTTAGCTTTTAGTATATTATTAATAAGTATTTTAGTTTTTATAAAAAAATTGTAATTATTCATATTTTATATTTTTTTAAAATTTATAATTTTTCAAGCCAAACCGAATCATACCGATTTTTACAAAATTCGAACTTTTTCCCTATCCGAACAACCTGAAATTTTCGAACATGGTAACTATGGTTTTCATATCCCGTATGCTTCTTGTTGTTGATAGAGACAAAGGAGAAATTGCATAAATAAAATTTCAGCAACGCCAAGAGTTTAGAAGCCAAGTAGAAGCCAAGACAAGAGGGAGAAGATGAAGAACACAACTAGTAGTAAAGGGCACCTAGATCCTATTTCTTAAGGTTGTCTACTCATAAGAATATGGGATCCTGGTATTGCTCGAGATAGTTCACTCCCAATTCTAGGTCTTGGAATGCAAGTGACAACTATTGCTCATGTTAAAGACCTATCAAGCATGCTCGTTCTTGTTTCTCATAAAGTTTGCTTCCCATGGAAGTAGTTTCAAAGTTGTTTGGGACCAAGCTATCGCATTTAATTGACTTGTTAAAGTCTACACTAGAAAAAAATTGCCATTTTTGGAAAGGGTCCGGAAGATGTAGCAAAAAAACTTGCATGTGCCATAACTTTCATTCTGTGGCTCCATTTCGGTGCGCTTTTCTATAAAATTGTATATTTTCTCAAGCTCTACACATCGATGGCAATATTTTTCTTATTTTCATAAAATCTATTTTTGCACCTTTTTAAATTCTTATTATTTAGAGACATATTAATAATTTAATAGCAATATGTAGAGATTAATACTTAATAATAGTAATACTTGAATTTATTATTGAATGTTTAAGTTACTTTAGTAACTAGTTACATAAATTTAATTATTTTAGGTTTAACTTTTAGTATATTATTAATAAGTAATTTAATTTTTATAAAAAAATTGTAATTGCACATATTTTTTAATTTTTTAAAATTTATAATTTTTAGAGCCAAACCAAACTAAACTGAATTTTCACAAAATTCCGAACTTCCGAACTTTTTTTCCTATCTCGAACAACCCAAAATTTGGAACGTGCTAACTATGGTTTGATATCATGTATGTTTCTTGTTGTTGATAGAGACAAACAAAAAATTGCATAAGTCAAATTTCAAAGACATCAAGAGTTTAAAAGCCAAGTAGAAGCCAAGGGGAGAAAATGACAAACACGAATAGTATTAAAGGGCAAATAGATCCTTTTGCTTAAGGTTGTCTACTCATAAGAATATGGGATCCTCGGTATCGCTCGAGATAGGTCAGTCCCAATTACAGTCTTGGAAAGCAACCGACAAATATTGCTCATGTTAAAGACCTATCAAGCATGCTCATTCTTGTTTCTCATAAAAATTTGCTGCCCATGGAAGTAGTTTCAAATTTGTTTGGGACCAGTGCTATCACATTTAATGGACGTGTTAAAGTCTACACTAGAAAAAAATTGCCATTTTTGGAAAGGGTCCTGGAAGATGTAACAAAGAAAAACTTGCATGTGCCATAACTTTCATTTCGTGGCACCGCTTTCGTGCTTTTTCTCTAAAAGTGTATATTTTCTCGAGCTCTACACATTGATGGTAATATTTTTCTTATTTTCATAAAATCCATTTTATCACCTTTTTAACTTCTTATTATTTAGAGACATATTAATAATTTAATAGCAATATGTAGAGATTAATACTTAATCATAGTAATACTTGAATTTATTACCGAATGTATAAGTTACTTTAGTAACTAGTTACATAAATTTAATTATTTTAGGTTTAACTTTTAGTATATTATTAATAAGTATTTTAGTTTTTATAATTTTTATTGTTAATTATTCATATTTTATATTTTTTAAATTTTATAATTTTTCAAGCCAAACTAAGCCGAACCGAATTTTTACAAAATTCCGAGCTTCCGAACATTTTTCCTATCCGAACAATCCGAACTTTTGAAGGTGGTAACTATGTTTTGATATCCCGTATGCTTCTTGTTGTTGATAGAGACAAAGGAAAAATTGCATAAGTCAAATTTCAGCAACATCAAGAGTTTAGAAGTCAAATAGAAGCCAAGAAGGGGAGAAAATGAAGAACACAAGTAGTAGTAAAGTGTAGATAGATCCTTTTGCTTAAGGTTGTCTACTCATAAGAATATGGGATCCCGGTATCGCTCGAGATAGGTCGGTCCCAATTCTAGGTCTTGAAAGCAAGTGACAAATATTGCTCATGTTAAAGACCAATCAAGCATGCTCATTCTTGTTTCTTAGAAACAGTTTGCCATACCCATGGAAGTAGTTTCAAAGTTGTTTGGGACCAAGCTATCACATTTAATGGACTTGTTAAAGTCTACACTAGAAAAAAATTGCCATTTTTGGAAGGTGTACGGTAAGATGTAGCAAAGAAAAACTTGCATGTACCATAAATTTCATTTTGTGGCTCCGTTTGTGCCTTTTTCTCTAAAAGTGTATATTTTCTCGAGTTCTACACATCGATGGCAATATTTTTCTTATTTTCATAAAATCCATTTTTGCACTTTTTTAACTTATTATTATTTAGAGACATATTAATAATTTAATAGCAATATGTAGAGATTAATACTTAATAATAGTAATACTTTAATTTATTACAGAATGTTTAAGTTACTTTAGTAACTAGTTACATAAATTTAATTATTTTAGGTTTAGCTTTTAGTATATTATTAATAAGTATTTTAGTTTTTATAATTTTTTGGTAATTATTCATATTTTATATTTTTTTAAATTTATAATTTTTTCGAGCAAAATCGAACCAAACCTAATTTTTACAAAATTCGAACTTCCAAAATTTTTTCCCTGTCTGAATAACCCAAACTTTTTGAACATGGTAGCTATGGTTTGGATATCCCATATGCTTCTTGTTGATGATAGACAAAGGAAAAATTGCATAAGTCAAATTTCAGCAACATCAAGAGTTTAGAAGCCAAGTAAAAGCCAAGAAGGGGAGAAAATGAAAAACACAACTAGTAGTAAAGGGCACACAGATTCTTTTGCTTAAGGTTGTCTTCTAATAAGAACATGGGATCCCGTTATCGCCGAGATAGGTCGGTCCCAATTCCAGATCTTGAAAGCAAGTGACAAATATTGCTCATGTTAAAGACCAATCAAGCATGCTCATTCTTGTTTCTCGAAATTGCCTACCCATGGAAGTAGTTTCAAAGTTGTTTGGGACCAAGCTATCACATTTAATGGACTTGTTAAAGTCTACACTAGAAAAAATTGCCATTTTTGGAAGGTGTACGGTAAGATGTAGCAAAGAAAACTTGCATGTGCCATAAATTTCATCTCGTGGCTCTGCTTTCATGTGCCTTTTTCTCTAAAAGTGTATATTTTCTCGAGTTCTACACATTGATGGCAATATTTTTCTTATTTTCATATAATGCATTTTTTCACCTTTTTAACTTCTTATTATTTCGAGACATATTAATAATTTAATAGCAATATGTAGAGATTAATACTTAATAATAGTAATACTTGAATTTATTACCGAATGTTTAAGTTACTTTAGTAACTAGTTACATAAATTTAATTATTTTAGGTTTAACTTTTAGTACATTATTAATAAGTATTTCAGTTTTATAATTTTTGGTAATTATTCATATTTTATATTTTTTCAAAATTTCTTATTTTTTCGAGCCAAGCCGAACCGAACCAAATTTTTACAAAATTCCGAACTTCCGATCTTTTTACCTATCCGAACAACCCGAAATTTTCAAAAATGGTAACTATGGTTTGATATCATGTATGCTTCTTGTTGATAATGACGAAGGAGAAATCACATAAGTCAAATTTCAAAGAAAGATCAAGAGTTTAAAAGCCAAGTAGAAGCCAAGAAGGGGAGAAAATGAAGAACACAACTAGTAGTAAAGTGCACATAGATCCTTTTTCTTAAGGTTTTCTACTCATAAGAATATGGGATCCTGGTATCCCTCAAAATAGGTCAGTCCCAATTCCAGGTCTTGAAAGCAACTAAAAATATTTCTCATGTTAAAGACCTATCAAGCATGCTTGTTCTTGTTTCTCATAAACAGGTTGCTGCCCATGGAAGTAGTTTCAAAGTTGTTTTGGACCAAGCTATCACATTTAATGGACTTGTTAAAGTCTACACTAGAAAAAAATTACCATTTTTGGAAAGGGTCCTGGAAGATGTAGTAGCAAAACTTGCATGTGCCATAACTTTCATTCTATGGCTCCATTTTTGCACCTTTTTAACTTCTTATTATTTAGAGACATATTAATAATTTAATAGCTCTATGTAGAGATTAATACTTAATAATAGTAATAATTGAATTTATTACTAAATGTTTAAGTTACTTTAGTAACTAGAAATTTAATTATTTTAGGTTTAACTTTTAGTATATTATTTATAAGTATTTTAGTTTTTATAATTGTTTTGGTAATTATTCATATTTTATATTTTTTTAAATTTATAATTTTTTCGAGCCAAACCGAACCGAACCAAATTTTTACAAAATTCTAAACTTCCGAACTTTTTTCCCTATCCGAACAACCTAAACTTTTTGAACACTGTAACTATGGTTTGGATATCCCGTACGCTTCTTGTTGTTGATAGAGACAAAGGAGAAATTGCATAAGTCAAATTTCAGCAAAGACATCAAGAGTTTAGAAGCCAATTAGAAGCCAAGAAGGGAGAAAATGAAGAACACAACTAGTAGTAAAGGGCTCATAGATCCTTTTGCTTAAGGTTGTCTACTCATAAGAATATGGGATCTTGGTATCACTCAAGATAGGTCAGTCCTAATTCTAGGTCTTGGAAAGCAAGTGACAAATATTGCTCATGTTAAATACCTATCAAGCATGTTCGTTCTTGTTTCTCATAAACAGCTTTACGCCCATGGAAATAGTTTCAAAGTTGTTTGGGACCAAGCTATCACATTTAATGGAATTGTTGAAGTCTACACTAGAAAAAAATTGCCATTTTCGAAAAGGGTCCTAGGAAGATGTAGGCTGCAAAACTTGCATATGCCATAACTTTCATTCTCGTGGCTCTATTTCAAGGGTCGTTTTCTCTAAAAGGTTTATATTTTCTCGAGGTCTATGCATTGATGGAAATATTATTCTTATTTTTATAAAATTCATTTTTGCACCTTTTTAACTTCTTATTATTTATAGACATATTAATAATTTAATAGCAATATGTAGAGATTAATACTTAATAATAGTAATACTTGAATTTATTACCCAATGTTTAAGTTACTTTAGTAACTAGTTACATAAATTTAATTATTTTAGGTTTAACTTTTAGTATATTATTAATAAGTATTTTAGTTTTTATAATTTTTTTGGTAAGTATTCATATTTTATATTTTTAAAAATTTATAATTTTTTCGAGCTAAATCAACAAACCGAATTTTTACAAAATTCCGAACTTCAACTTTTTCCCTATCCGAACAACCCGAACTTTTCAACGTGGTAACTAAGGTTTTGATATCCCGTATGTTTCTTGTTGTTGATAGAGATAAAGGAGAAATTACATAAGTCAAATTTCAGCAGAATCAAGAGTTTAGAAGCCAAGTAGAAGCCAAGAAGGGGAGAAAATTAAGAACACAAGTAGTAGCAAAGGGCACATAGATCCTTTTGCTTAAGGTTGTCTACTCATAAGAATATGGGATCCTGGTATCACTCGAGATAGGTTAGTCCCAATTCCAGTCTTGGAAAGCAACTGACAAATATTGCTCATGTTAAAGACCTATCAAGCATGCTCGTTCTTGTTTCTCAGAAACAGTTTGTTGCCCATGGAAGTAGTTTCAAATTTGTTTGGGACCAAGCTATCACATTCAATGGACTTGTTAAAGTCTACACTATAGTTCAGCAGCAAAAAGTTGATATTGTTCATTATGATCCGAAGTCTTTTAACATTGATACATAGTATGTTGTTGTCCTTTCTAAACAAGAACTCATTGAGGCTTTAGAAAAGGTCTTATATGTGAAAAATCTATCACATTTACTAATTATTAACCTCCTATCTTGTAAGATTATTTGATCAACAAATATTGGAAAATAACACAACTGTAACTTCACAAATACAAACACATAAAAAATACCCAACAAGGTGAACAAAATATTTTTGGACAATTGTCCCTGGAAAAACCCCGTAGGGAAAACTAGTACTACAGATGAGAAATATATTAAACTTCAGCAAATCAAGAGATACAAATACTACTTGCCTCTTCTTGGCGAGCTCGACAATCTCCTAATCCTCCTGCTGATATTCCTCCACTGCTATCTCCAACGCTATCACTGCACCCTTGCTAACATTGCAAGTTTCTCTAACAAATTCCTTATTACAAATGACCCAATGACCCCCTTATATACTACTCTCGTTGAAAATCAACGGCCGAGATTAATACAAATGAACGGCTGAGATTAAGACAACTCAATAACCATTAACAACCTTGGTTATGAGGTGTCACCTAAAAGGAGTCAATATTAAATAACAATTGTTTTTATCCTAACAATATTTGTTTGACAAAAACAACTATTTTTCTAAATTCTAGGCCAGAACGAATAGCTGTCCAAACTACCCATAACTAATGCTGCTATATTCGGGTGAGGACAAACAGCTTGTCCAAGCTACTAAGATTAACACTCCCTCTTAGCGAGGAAGCTATTCTGCATGACACCCAACATCTCTCTGAAGAAGATGAATTTTGCCTTCCCCAATGCCTTTGTCAGAATGTCTGCTACCTGCTGATCTGTAGGTACAAACTGTAGCTTAACAACCCCGCGCTGTACACAATCTCTGATGAAGTGATACTTGATGTCTATATGTTTTGACCTATCATGAAACACCAGATTCTCAGTCAACTTGATGCAACTCTGATTGTCGCAGTGTATCACCGTAGTCTCAACCTTCTGACCAAACAAAGCTACTAGCAACTTCCGAAGCCATATAGCTTCACATGTTGCCATGCTAGCTGCTATGTACTCTGACTCTGCTGAACTCAGAGCCACAGACTTCTGCTTCCTGCTGAACCAAGATACAACTCCTGATCCCAGACTGAAACAACACCCTGAAGTGCTCCTCTTGTCCGTTGTACTACCTGCCCAATCTGCGTCAGTATAGCCCATCAACCTGATTCCTTCACCTCGAGCATATCTAATTCCATACTCGATTGTACCTCGCAAATAATGCAGCACATGCTTTGCCGCAGTCCAATGCACTCTCTTTGGCTCAACCATGAACTGACTAAGAGAGTTAACTGCAAAAGCTATATCTGGCCTGGTATTGACCAAATACATGAGAGAACCAATCAACTGCCTGTATAAGGTGGGGTCTACATCCTTCTCCCTGGATGTGTCTACCTTCCTCCAATTCATGATCATGGGTGTAGACATGGCTTTGCAATCTTCCATCCTGAACCTTTTCAAGATTTCCATGCAATATTTCCCTTGCCCAAGGAAAATCTCTCCATCTTTCTGCCATACCTCCATGCCTAGAAAGTAGTGCATAAGTCCCAAATCCTTCATCTCGAACTCCGCTGCAAGATCCCTCTTGCATTCTTCTATGAGCCCCAGTGAACCTGTAAGAAACAAGTCATCTACATATAGGACAAGAATGAGAATCTCACCTCCAACTACCAAGTAGTAGAGATTAGCATCTGCCTCACTCTTCACAAAGCCCATTTCCTGCAAGTAACTATCAATGCGCTCATACCACGCTCTGGGAGCCTGCTTGAGTCCATACAACGCTCTCTTCAATCTACACACGTGGGTCTCTTTGTTGTGTGCTACAAAGCCTTCTGGTTGTTCTATGTATACCTCCTCTTTCAACTCACCATTAAGAAACGTTGTCTTGACATCCATTTGATGGATCTGCCATCCCATCTGTGCTGAAATTGAGATTACAGCTCGTATAGAAGTATACCTGGAAACTGGAGCAAATGTCTCCTCGTAGTCTATTCCCTCTTTCTGAGAGAACCCCTTTTCCACGAACCTTGCCTTATATTTCTCGATGCTACCATCTGCACCGTGCTTGATCTTATAGATCCAGCGTGATCCAACCACTGCCCTATCTGTTGGTCTAGGCACTACCTCCCACACATCATTCTGCATAATTGAAGTATACTCCTCAACCATTGCTTCTTGCCACACTTGATGTTGTGCAGCCTCCTGATAGCTAGAAGGTTCACTATCTACCAACATACTAACTAATGCAACATAGTCATCATACCTGGCTGGTGGTTTCCATTGTCTATTACTCCTCCTAGGAGTACCCACTAACTCCTGAGTATTCTTCTGTGTCTGTTGAACCTCACGGTTCTTGCTGCCAACTGTAGAGGATGAAATATCAACCTCCATGTCTTCTTGATGCATCTCTTCTTGCACCTGTTGCTCCATACTTTGAAAACTCTCTCCTCCTGAGTCTATGCTTGTACTAGTAACTGTACTCGAGCTTTGCTTGCCCTTGACTCGATTGAGTGATCCTTGGAGCTTCTGTTGGCTACTCACTCTGATCATCTACTGGCAAATCTCTAGACCTTCTAAATGCCTTGTCCTCCATGAACTTGACATCACGTCGAACAATAATCCTCCTGGTCCCCGGAATGAATATCTCGATATGCCTTTGAGGTTTCACTGTACCCCACAAAGTACCCTCTCTCCGCAGTCTGATCTAACTTGGTACGTGTATCCTTAGGAATGTGACAATATGCCAAACTCCCAAAGATCCTAAAGTGACTGACATCTGGCTTCTTCCCAGTGAATGCTTCCTCTGGTGTCATCTTCCCTAGTACCTTATGTGGAACTCTATTATGTATGTATACTGTTGTACTACATGCCTCTGCCCACAGATAATGGGGTATATCCTGGTCATGCAACATAGCCCTTGATGCCTCCGTTATAGACTCGATTCTTCCTCTCAGCAACTCCATTCTGTTGTGGATTGTAAGGAACAGTCCACTCTCTCTTGATTCCTTCTCTGGTACAGAACTCCTGGAACTCATTGCTTTTGTACTCGCCTCCATTGTCTGACCGAAGAACTTTTATCTTCCTTCCTGTCGAATTCTCCACAAGAGCTTTGAACTCTTGGAAGTGACTGAAAACCTCATCCTTGGTCTTCAAGAAGTATATCCATGTCTTCCTGGAGAAATCATCAATAAAAGTAACAAAGTACTCATACCCTCTGAGAGACTTCGTCGACATTGGTCCACATACATCTGAATGTACTAGATCAAGAATGCCTTTGGATCTGGTGTTACTCCTTGGAAAATATGCTTTAGAAAGTTTCCCCAACATGCATCCCTTACATACATCATCGTGCTCTGTGCTCACCTCAGGAACACCTGTCACTGTCTCATGAAGTAATTTAAGGGCTCCATGATGGATATGGCCCATCCTTCTATGCCATAGCTCTCCCTGATCTCTAAGATTACTGTTTCTCATGAGTGCCTTAGGAATATCAAACTACAGCCTATAAAGCCGACCGCTCCTAACTCCAATAGCTATGGGTGATTTCCAATCCTTGTGCTTGATCAACACATGTGCCCCTCTAAAGAGTACATTGTACCCTTTGTCCTGAAGGACAGATACAAAAATCAAATTCATCCCTAAGCTTGGAACATGCAACACATCATGAAAGGGAATCATCTTACCACTCTCCCTCTGAACCTGAATAGTCCCTTTCCCAACTGAGTTGAGTTTGGACATGTTCCCCATAGAGATCTGGATTCTGGTGCTCTCTTCCTTATAACTGGAGAAGTATTCTCTAACTCCTGTCATATGATATGACGCCCCACTATCTATGTACCAAACACTCTGTGAGGTTGAGCTAACCATACATGCTATGAGTGCAAACTCATCTTCCATTCTACTAGAGAGCTCATCTGCACTTGCTGAAGCCACAACTTGCTTCTTGCCTTTCTTTTCATTCTTCTTCCTTTCTGGGAAATCGCTGACATAGTGGCCAAACTCGTGACAGCCATAGCACTTGATCTTCGAAGAATCTTTCTTCTTCTTTTCACCTTGTGAATTTGATCCTTTACTAGACCCCTTCTTTGCTTTCCCTTTACCCGCTAGGGCAACATTTTCCTATTCCACCTCACTTTTCTGACTCTTATTGTTGGCTCCATTGACAAGACTTAGTCTAAGCTCCTCCTGAGTGAAATCACTCCATAGTCGATCCCAACTTGGTAAGGTGTCTCATCCATTGATGACTTGAACAAAGACATCCCACTGCTTAGTAAACCCATTTAGGGCTATTCTCACTAGCTCGTCATCATTTGGTTTGTCTCCAACAACTGCCAATTCATCCTTGACAAGTCTAAGTCTGGTGAGGTAACTTGTGACGTCTTCTCCCTTATTCATCCAGGTATTCCTCAACTTTTCTCTGAGAATCAGCTTCCGGTTAGTGGTAGCATTCTGGTACAGATTCATAATGGCATCCCACATCGTCTTCGTTGTATCTAACTCTGTAATATGCGGAACAATATGATCCTTGACACCGTCAAGAATCAGCCTCCTCGCCTTGGCATCTTCCTTCTTATATGCTAAGAGTTGTGTTGCATCTGTAGGTACAGGTACAACAGTGGTCACATATTCCTTGATACCATTCTCTTCCAGCAATAGAGAAATTCTGGCTTTCCAGACACCAAAATTCGAGGCTCCATCCAATCTGTCCTGATCTCTTAAACCTGCTGAGGCCATCTTAAAAGAAAATAATAATAATAATTTTGAAGAGGTTAAACTGGGTTTTATAAACCCTCACTTTCTTTCACCTAGGGTAAATCTCTTCTACCCAAACTTAGCTCTGATACCATGTGAAAAATCTATTACAGTTACTGATTATTAACCTCCTATCTTGTAAGATTATTTGATCAACAAATATTGGAAAATAACACAACTATAACTTCACAAATACAAACACATAAAAATACCCAACAAGGTGAACACAATATTTTCGGACAATTGTCCCTAGAAAAACCCCGTAGGGAAAACCAGTACTACAGATGAGAAATATATTAAACTTCAGCAAATCAAGAGATACAAATACTGCTTGCCTCTTACTGGCAGAGCTCCGACAATCTCCTAATCCTCCTGTTGATATTCCTCCACTGCTATCTCCAATGCTATCACTGCGCCCTTGCTAACACTGCAAGACTACTTGCTAACACTGCAAGTTTCTCTAAAAACTTCCTTATTACAAATGACCCAATGACCCCCTTATATACTACTCTCGTTGAAAATCAACGGCCGAGATTAATACAAATGAACGGTTGAGATTAAGACAACTCAATAACCATTAACAACCTTGGTTATGAGGTGTCACCTAAAAGGAGTCAATATTAAATAACAATTGTTTTTATCCTAACAATATTTGTTTGACAAAAACAACTATTTTTCTAAATTTTAGGCCAAAACGAATAGCTGTCCAAACTACCCATAACTAATGCTGCTATATTCGGGTGAGGACAAACAGCTTGTCCAAGCTACTAAGATTAACATTGTATTCTAAAAACAGCTTCCATGGTACAAGCTTTAAAGAGTGTTGATTGGAAATATTATGGTTTTAATATGAAAGGCATCGAGGTAAAGTCAGTTTTTGTGATGCTTGGCTTAAAAAGGAGCAAGAATAGATTTTCCAAAGTGGTGATTGTCTAGGAGCTTTGGGAATGGCATTGAGCAAACGAAAGACGAATGAATAGCTGGTATTGCAATAAGTAAGTTTGCAGCAAGCATTTGTGCTCATAACGAGAAAAATAAAGATCTCACGCTCTGCAGAACCACTAAGACCAAATACTAGAGGTAAATTCCAAGTGCAATCGGATGAATTTGGTAGTCATTCTAACTTCACGAGTGTTGATTTACGATTCGAGTTTCATATTCTCTGAGGCATCCAGAAATTACAAACAAAAGGCATCGATGTAGGTAATAAGAGTTCGATGATCGAAGGGGCCGTCATGGGTAACATGCAAAAAATTGAATATTTAAAGTGTTAGAGGAACAATTTCATGCTAGTTCTCGGTCCAAACAACGTGATGAAGCGAGTTTATTTTGAAAATGGGATTGTAAGTTCCTAAGGATGAATTGGGATCTAGGTATTACGAGAGATGGCCATTTGGGAGAGCTCGAGTAGTTGAGCTTGATATTGCTTGAGGGCAAGCAATTTTGGGACAACCAGATCATGTCATGACCCCTTTTTCAAATTAAATAAATTGGAAAACCCATAACCTATCCTTCATTTTCTCGTAGGTTAACCAAGTGGTGCAAGGAAAATAATTAATAATTATGCCGAAGGCATTCTTGTAGTGGAGTTGAACCTAATAATTCTGACAAAAGTCAGAAATCAAACGGAGGATATTCTTTCTTAAAGTGTTGTTGAAATCTAACGGACATAATGAAATGTGGCTTGACGATATTGTACAAGCGGAAAAGCATTTTAGGAAGTGCATGGAAGATCGTAGGTTTGAGTTACAGTTGGTTAAAGAATTTAGCACTCCAACTTTCGGTATTTTTCTGAAATGCTAGATTTCAGTTCTTTAGTTGGTTGATAAAAATTTAAGAACTGATGCTTATTTTAAATCATGAAAAAAATAGAGGTTTAGAGTCCTGACTGGTCCGTGAAAATTTGACACTTCAAATTTTGTGAGTGATCGAACCCTAGCGAATCCAATGCTAGAAGATAGCTACAATTTCATACCGGTTTCATTCGTGCAGAATAACTCCCTATTTCCTTTCGATTGCATCTCTCCAACTAAGATTACTGACTCGATTGTAAGTTAAATTGCGTATGAAGTAGACGAGGCGTTTTATTATCTTTCTGAAAAGAAGAAAATGGCAGACTAACTGATCAATCCATCAGTTTCATTAGTTAATGAAAGAGCCCAAGCATGAACATGGAAGTTTTCAATTTACAGTCCTAGATACCTAGCGTTGATGAAATTTAACATTTAAAAGTTTTTCGCATACCGATAGAGCATCCCAGAATACTTATGGGAGGTCCTATGTTCGAGTCTTGACCGATCCAGGAGAATTTACCACCTTAATCCTGGCATTTCATCATACGTAAGCTCAAAATTCATCAGACTGCATATTTCAGATTTAAATGTTGTTTTCTTGAATTTGCACATTTTTTAGATTTGTTTAACTATTTTTTGGCTTGGCGTGAGAGAATTCAACTTTAAGCTCCACCTCCGTTCATGGCAGTTTTTAGTAGTCTGCAGCTTCCATGCCGTTGACGTCAAAATGCCAGAAAACGTTTTATTTAACATATTATTGGCGTTTAAACGTATGTTTTGGTGTATTTGGTTCCAGGTTCGAATCTCTCGCCCCCACCATTGGCGGATGTTCCCACAATTCCCGAGCGATCTCCAAAGTCTCGCAAATGTTCCTACCAGATCTCCCAGAGTTGCGAAGAAAGTTGGTAGCGGAGCTGAAGCCCTTTTCACACAGTCTCTGTTTCGGATTTCTTTGGGATCAGTTTTTACCGGCATTTTAATTTTAGGCTGTTTTCTTTGAAGTTAATTTAGCGAAGCCCTGTATGTGTATTGTTGGAGATTCAGACTCTACTCTGCATACTAAACACTTTCTGTTTTACATTTGGCATGGAAAATAGTTAACAGTTAGATTTCGCAGAGTGAACGAATACCGTTGAGCTGTTATACGTCTGTTTCCGAATATTGAACGCATGATTAAAGATTTAGAAACGACAAAGAGTTGTTTTTTGGTTTGTTTCCTCGAAAACATAAAAATAAATGCTGTCTAAAAGCTCGATATTCGATGTTGTCTGGACCATTTTTGCCTATTTTTACGCCGAAGGCGTTCTTGTAGTGGAGTTGAACCTAATAATTCTGACAAAAGTCAGAAATCAAACGGAGGACATTCTTTCTTAAAGTGTCGTTGAAATCTAACGGACATAAGAGTAAATGGATGGTTAAATAACACGTCACTCTTGCATGCAGCTATTTGTAAGGGCTCAGGTATGGCCAACTGTATACATTGCATGCACTAAAATCTTGGGTCATAACAGTGAGATGCGTCCTGTTATCACTGTATACTCGCCTCGGCACCCTGCTCTTGTCTGCACACATAACCTTTCGAAAGCATCACCCTTTCCCTCCTTCCAAAACTTCGCTGCAATTCCACTCCATGTCAGGGAGAAAATATGTCTTCGGTGGTCGTTTGGTAGAACCTCTATTTTTTATGGTAAATTTTATATTCAGTTCGACTTAATCTTTGGGTGTTTGTGTTATTCCTTTTTTCTGCATGTAAAATAAGATGCATGTATGTTTCCCTGCATGTAAGATAAACAATTGTTATTAGGGGATTGAGTCCAAATTTTTCAAATTATTCGAGGATTAATGGTCTGAAACATTTCTTCTTATTATCTGGTTTGATTTTATGTGAGTTTCTCACCCTGGCGCTGCCCATTACCCAAACCATAGCGCCAAGTTTCTTGGCAAGGGATGAGTAGTAATCCAGCGTCGGGAACTCCAAGCACGACACCAAAACCCCTGCGCAGATCCCAGGATTGCAAGCAAAAACACTCTTGCTTATATTTATGAACACAGACCATCAGAGGGAATGCAGCCGATGAGACAATTAAAGAAGACATTGAAAATATCTAGAGTTCAACAATCGTCGAAGCCTTGAGGGATCATCCCTGTCAAAATATTGTGTGACAGATTGATTTCATTAATTTCCCACAGCAGTATTGCAAGTTGCAGCATAATGGATCCCATCAGTCTATTTCTACTCACTTGGAAATTCAAGAGCTTTTGGCAGTGGGCAATATCCTGTGGAATGGACCCGGAAAAGGAATTCCTTTGCAGCTCCATTTTGTAAACAAATTTGCATTCTTTGAAGGACGAAAGCCTTCCCGAGATGTTGGAGAATGCGACCGAGAAAATCTGCAGGCGCGTCGTGCCCCAAATGTTTTCCTAGAGGCTTCCACCGAGATGAGGATTAAATGAGACATTGATGTATTGCAGTCTTGGAATCCTGGAAATATCGGTGGTTAAACCCATGATAAAATTATTCATCAAACGTCAAATTGTTCAGAAAAAACTGGGCGGATTCCGCCGCTGAGCATGTTATCTGCAGCTCGGAAGTATATTAAGTCCTCCTTCTTAATTTGTTTTGGATATGTCGAACTAACTGAAGATTCATCTCGTGCCTTCTCATCGTTGTCCTCAGAGTTTTATAGAATTCCTAAAATTTCAGGTCATAATATCAATTTCAAATTTTATTGAAAGATCAATATAATGAGCTCTATAATGCCCTATTGTGTACGTGGATCTTTAAATCCCAAATGTGGTACCCAGTTAACATGTTTTTCTTGGCCTACTAATGATTTTATTTGATTTCGAATATTTGTGGTGCTAATAAGCAACAAAACATTCTGAACAGGGTTTTTAATCTATTTAAATGTATCATACCCATTTTTGATCTTACCAGGTTTCAGGTATTGTGCACTCTTAAATGTTAAATTTTATTGTGTGTCAATACTTCAATCACAACCCACAACTGCATTGATGTTGAATATGGTAATGGGTATTATATTTTCCACCACAGTTCATTCTTCCCAAATCAAGCTCCAATTGTTTAGGGAGAGTGTGTAATGCTATTCCGATGACTTACTAGGCAAGTGTGCACAAGAAAATCATGTCATGGAAATATTTATTGCAGTGGTTGCATGGAGTATCTCTACTACCAGGCCTCCAATATTTGGGAAAGATCCATACAATGGGAAAAACTCGCCATATCTCGTCTAGAAACCTTAACGTGTTTTTTGAACAGGTAGGATTCATTAACCCTGTTTTGATAAATTCCTTTCTTTATTCAATGAAATAGCTAAATCCCTTAGTTTATTCAGTGAAATAGATAATCAATAAAGATTTTTAGATAATCAATAATTATGTTTGGATAAAACAAAGTATATGCTTGAGTTGATGACATTAATGATAAGGTAGGATTGATTAACATTCCTTCAATCAATTCCTTTTGTTTATTCAGTGAAATAGATAAATTCCTTAGTTTCAATAAAACTATTTAGATAAAACAGAGTATATGCTTGAGCTGACGGAAATTCCAATGACCATTTAAATGGCAGGTATCGCACCATCCACCTATAAGTGCCTTGCATGCAACAAATGAACCCCAAAATATGGAATTAAATAGGTGGCAGTATCCTCAACCTCATTTATATGGTAAACAAACACAACAAATAGAAATTCAATACATAACTCACATTTATAAGAACTAGTAAAAACGTTAAGCAAGTCTAAATCTAAACTCATATATATTGTGAATTTTAAGAACAATTTCAACAAACATATCCTCTTTCATCAATAATATTTTATAGTTTTAAATTTTTTATTAATGGGTACAGGAAGATCAATTAAAGCCACAGTCTATGGACAATGAGAGCTGAAGCTGTTAGAATTGGTTGAAACCTATTAGATGAATTCATTAACACTCTTTTGATAAATTCTTTTATTTATTCAATGAAATGGCTAAATCCCTTAGTTTACTCAGTGAAATAGATTATCAATAAAGATTTCTATATAAGCAATAGTTATGTTTGGATAAAACAAAGTATATGTTTGAGTTGATGACATTAATGATAAGGTAGGATTGATTAACATTCCTTCAATCAATTTCTTTTGTTTATTCAGTGAAATAGATAAATTCCTTAGTTTATTTAATGAAATAGATAAATTCCATAGTTTCAATAAAACTATTTAGATAAAACAAAGTATATGCTTGAGCTGACGGAAATTCCAATGACCATTTAAATGGCAGGTATCGCACCATCAACCTATAAATTTCTTGCATGCAACAAATGAACCCCAAAATATGGAATTAAATAGGTGGCAGTATCCTCAACCTCATTTATATGGTAAACAAACACGATAACTAGAAATTCATTACATAACTCACATTTATAAGAACCAGTAAAAACCTTAAGCAAGTCTAAATCTAAACTCATATATATTGTGAATTTTACGAACAATTTCAACAAACATATCCTCTTTCATCAATAATTTTTATAGTTAAATTTTTTTATTAATGGGTACAGGAAGATCAATTGAAGCCACGGTCTATGGACAGTGACAGGTGAAGCTGTTAGAATTGGGTGAAACCTATTAGATGAATTTCTCTGCATAATTTTTCTCCCCTTTCCAACATTTGCATGGATTGGTAATGTAGAAATCCATTGCAAGCAATCTGGATTGAAGATGAATTTATCTTTTAAAGTAAAATCCTTCTTTGGTCTCAGGGGATCTGGCACAACAATCCACAAAAGTATCAAACAGTGCTTCCCTCCCCATAATGTACTCTATGAGCTACATGGAGATTGCGATGTGTAATTCTATCTTTACTTAGAAAAATATGCTATGGAATGAAGTTCTATAATGAACTCGTTGTATAGAAATAATGATTGTTGCAAAATTATCACACTAAAAGACATTAGCATGGGAAATATGAGTGTAATATATGATGTAAAAGAAGTCTTTTCCCTCTAAGTAACTTTATGTTATATTTATAAAAAACAACTTATCTTATATTTAAAAGTTAGTCAAGAACAAGATAGAAGAGGGAGGTTATTTGAGGGCGCTTTCCTCGGCAAAAGTGGAAGTGAAGTTATAAAAAGAGCATTGGACTCATTGGAAGGTATCATTTTTCAATCATCTATTTTTATCTTGCGAGGAGCATTTGCTTCATTCTCTCGCATTGAGGAGGAAAACCCTTAGGTGATCGGGTACAGAAGACTAAAACCCTCATACCCATTGAGATGATGCTACATAAGGATCATATTTGTGCCAAAAGATTGGAGATTATTCAAGCTTCAATTCTGCTACAGTATTGCGCTACAGTACCCATCATATCTATGCCAAAAAAATGGAGTCTCAACATGCTACAGTTCGTGCTACAGTAAAACATGTTATTTGCACCCTTTGATTGTCTGTTGGACTGCGTGACTTGCATAAAGACGGCTTCTTATTTACTCTAGGTAGCCATAACATTTGTTGTTGTACGGATGGGATAAAATCATCATTTGCTGGGAAAATAGAGATTTATGCACTGACCAATGTTGAAGATTTTGGGGGCGTGGGGCCTGAGTTGAATCATTTATTTTCTTGGACTCCTGTGTACGATTTTGGGTGTCGATCTTCACAGAAGACCGCTGGAAATTGTTATTTGGTTCGTTGATGGATTTATACCCCTGGTTCGATGTCATTTTGGACTAAGATTTGTAAGGGCTTTGCTATTTAAGTTGTCAATCAGTTTATTACTTGTTAGTTTGATATGTACATACAATTATTTTGAATAAAGTCATCCATTGGGTTCCAATACATTAGTTTTGTTGTTTTTAGTATTTGATTAATGCTCGCATATTAGAAATTAATAATTTTCAGAAGTAAGAAAATTATTTAAAAGGGATATCACGATTGTACTTCTCGTAGGAACTTAAATTATGAAGATATAACCATACATTTTGAACCAGTTCAAAGTACGGAAGACATTGCAAATGAGGGGTTTCAATACGTGGAAAAGAATGAAATTATCGTTCAAATCACACAAAGTATTTCAATGGAACACGTTCAATGCACATATAATCTTGCAACAGTTCCATTGGCATTGGATGCTCCCATAATGATTGAGGCAGGAACATCAAACACAAAAGTTGATAAGGGGCCTGGAAATTACAATGAATAAACAGACTAATATTACTTTGCCTAAGTACCTAGTGGTTTCCTATTTTACATGTATTTATAAATATGTTAGAACAATTTCTTTCATATTGAGCTTAGCGCCCGCTAGCTCGCACTATAGTCATCAATTGTCTTCCTTCATATTGTTAATGTTTGTTTGAAACGGTGCAAGGAATAAGGGATGCAACAACTAAAAGCGAAAATGTTTTCAAAAGTTATTATCATATTTGTGTTATTTTAGTCTATTAGTTTGAACCAAAACTATATAACTTTGCAACTATCAAGAAAAAATATTTGCTTATATTTGATTTGGAGGGTTTTCTTTACGGAAGAAATCAAACCCACAAAGAAAAAATGTTCACGTTCAAAAAGGAGAGCATCTATGCGAGAGACAACTTGCCTCAATTTTTAAAGCCAAAGGACGACTAGCTTTGAGGTTGCATTTTGGTTGGAAGCACTAACATCTAGCGAGGTAAAGAAGCTAACGAAAAACATTTTAACAAGTACGATATTGAATGGAATCCAATCTTATGGGGAAAAGAACATTGCAATATACATGATGGCATTGCAATCAAGATTTACAAGCAATGTGGGATAAAGATATTCATTAATAGTTTTGTAAACACAATAGCAATAACTATAACGCATAAAGGAAAACCATAAGAGAACTTTATTGTAGCGAAAAAATGTCGTGTTGTCATGCTAAATGTCTAGCATGCAAAATTTAAAATTTTGGTCATGACAACCAAACCCACACTTGAAATCCCTTTCCTAGTCAATGTAAACCTTTCCTCCGGCTAGCATTTCAATTGTGTCATCCTCATTTTGGTGAGAGGAATGTGATAACATGATTTTCAAGTGTGTTTCATGTGCAGAGAATTGTACCTAGCTTGATTCATGAAGGTACTGAGATCTATGAAAGAACAATGCTCTCGAAGGCTTCAAAAGGGTTATTTTTGGTCTTCTTGTCACAGGAGGACATCCCTCAGAAGCTAACTACAAGGGCACAACCCATCTGGAGGTTGTGCGGGAGAGTAATAAGATGATCTAAGGAAGTTTAGGAAGTTTATGTTGAGCCACAATAGGTCGGGAAACTTTCAAGCAAAACTGGGTCTTTTTGGGCAAGGCATTGGGAAAAACATGTTTCAAAGGAGCTAGTCACCTTGTTCGAAGGGTTTCAGGAGCCTCGTGAAGTGTTGGGAGCTCATATCCCAGAATTGGAAAGCTAATAGAGCCTACTTCACAATGCAATAATCAAGATAGAATTTTGGGATTATAAAAATGTGGAAAATTGTTCATCGATTGCATCATAAGAGTCTTTTTATAGGGTGGAACTTGCTTTAAGGGTTTCGGACACCTCGGGAAGAGTTAGGAGCCTAACCAAAGGTCAAATTGGATTACATTTGACCCTCATCATGGTCAATGTGTTGGATTTTATAATATTCATTCTGGACCCTAGTGGCAACTCAACTTAGTGGCACACACGCATGGGAAAAGGTGGAAAGTGGATTGAAAAGGAAAATTGCAAGCTGAATCCAATCTTGAAAATGGTGGGTATGGACTCAGTGGATCCTTTGGAGTAAAAATCATATAACGTTGGCCCTCCGAACTCCATGTCTTGCTCACGGACCCAAAAAATCACTCGACTTTTTCACGTTGAATTTAATGACATCAGCAATCCAAGAAGCTTGGGTGGAGTTTTGGAGGCCTGATTTCCCTTTGTCCCTTGGTGCAAGGGGACATCGGGGACACCAAATTGCACTCCCCCATTGTGTGTTATATTGCATCACGTAAAGTGACAACTTAAGTGTTAGAAGGATGTTATAAACTCACTTTTTAAATTTTTGATTACTTTTTCATGACTAGCTGACCCTTGGTGGCCTTTTGGAGCCCTAATGTCCCTTTTTCCCTCTTGGACCTCAAAATTGCACCCTACCATGAGTTATAGATACAACTCGGGATTTTGAGGCAACATGGGATGATCTCTGCTGCAATGTGGATGTTGCAAAAGTTAGATCAACCTCCGTATAAGGTCGGCTTCCTCTGCATATTCTTAATGCTCAAACTACTCATATAGCTAAAAGAAAATCTAACTAATCCTAATCTAACAATTCCAAGGGACCAAGGTTATAATTAGATGCATGAAAAAAGAAATCCTAAACTAGAGGGAGGTGATAACATCAAGAAAAGGGGGAAAGACTCTCTCAAATGAGGAAAAATAGGAGAAAATGAGAAAGGAAAGGGAATACATGAGCGCTACAAATCCAAAACAAAATTCAAACTTCCATTTTTATGGAGCAAAACAAAAATAAAACACTATAAGGAGATAAAACATGCACAATAAACCAAAAATGCAACATAGAGGTAGGATTGCAAGAAAAAGCAGACTAGGGCAAAGAATAGCCACAAAACATGAATTTTTTTGTTTACGAAAATGCACAGCTTCATTACAAGTGGAGGAAGAAGGAAAAATAAGTCTTGCAAAGTTCTAGATCTGAGGCCTACAACTCAAAACACTTAGGAAACACTCTGAATGAAGCCCTTGCATTTTGAGAGGGTCCAACCTTTACAAATGGGCATCATTTTACATTATATAGAAAAATGGGAGACAAAGGAGGGAAAAGAGAGGGAAACTTGAATTCCTTCCTTCAACCACCAACAACATGCATTAAATGTCTGAAAACCATGATGGGTGCCCTTGAAAGACCATTTCCCCAGTTACTTTGCTTGTAGGAGAAGGAAGGAGCACCGTGCTTCATCAATTCGGGTGGTTGAGTCATCTGCAACTTCATTTTAAATGCCCAAATTGTTTTCTCTCTATTTTCCCCACCAAACCCCATCAATAACTAAAACTAATGATTCCAAATTGAAGGGATCGAGAGACCTTTCCAACGAGATCAATTTTGCGTGATTTGGAGCTCTAGAGTGAAAGATATAGCGGTTTAAGTATCTGTCATGCATCGGTAGAAACAGGAAGGTGACATGTGGCATCTTCTCGTTGGCTATAGAGATTTCCATTTTTCCCTGTGTACATCACCCACGTGTTCTACTCAGATTGGTATGGAGTTGAGGGCCTCAAACACAAGTGCGAGGAATCGGGGTGAGAGTGCATGCTCGGATGAGTATGCAATGGTGCTAGGGAGGTCCGTGAAGGAAGGCAACAAAGCTTGGGGTGGGATTTACAAGCGCGCATGGAGCCTTCGAGTTGAAAATGAAGCATGCAAACCTGAAAGGGAAGGCCATGGGACTTGGGATCTGATTTACATATGTGTAACCTATAGCTGTAAAATATAAAACAGTACCCCCCGTAAAATTCCTTTGTTCTTTGAAAATGGGTATCTTAGCAATTGATTTAGGATGGCCTTACGAATGCCAATGAATCATCATGAAACTTGCAACCATGCATTTTCTCTAAAATTGAAAGAAAACACCTTCATCTGTTGAGCTTGAGGAGGTTAATCTCAATGTTCCGCGGGTTTGATAAAACCCATGAGACATTACGAGTTTTGAAAATCAGCGAGAACAAGTTTTGAACTAAGTCGATTCCTTGACTCCTTCGCAAATAACCCCGTGGCACTCAAATCTTATGTCCACTATCAAGGACCTATTGATGATAGTTGTTGCAATCCTCGTCATTTAATCTTAAAGAATGTCAAAACCAGTGGTGTCCAAGGCTATCTGCAAAAGGGGCTAAAGGAAACAATGACCTTATAGTTCTTTGCTCTAGAATTGAAAATGCTTGAAAAAAATTCAACCACTAAAAATGAATTTAATCTAACAACTAAAATAAATTACTGAAATCAAATCTAATCTAACAAACTAAAGTAAATAACAGAAGTCAAATCTAATCTAAGCAACTAAAATAAATAATTGAAAATAAAGAAATGATAGTTAACAAATAAAAGTGAAGCTTCACAAACAAAGCAAAATAAAACACACAATGCAAATTTAAACAATGCAAGTAAAACAATAATAATCTATTCTAAAATAATAATAAACCATCCTCCTCCTTGGGTAAGAGTGGGCCCTTGCTCTTCCTTCAAGGTTGGTTACAACTAAAAACAAGTTTCTTGCCAAAATTATTGAACTATGGATTTTATTAATCAAAAATGATGTTACAAAAATCATCCATCTCCTACCACTATTGCATTGAGTGTTTTGGAGAGATATTTATAACTCATCACTTGGCCAATACTCCAAGATTATAGAACTACCTACCTATAATCTTGGGCAAGACTTGACTACATCTTCCACTTTATAATGAGATAAATGTGGAAGGAATTTATTCAAACACTACAACTCCAAGTTTAACTATTTCTTTCACTTGCATTCAACTACTTCTTCCACTTGACAAGGAGAAAAATATGGAAGAGATTTAATCAAACACTACAACTCCAGGTTGAACTATTACTTCTTCCACTTAACAAGGAGACAAATATGAAAAAAATTAATCAAACACTCAACTCTAGATTGAACTACTACTCCTTCCACTTGAAAATGAGACAAACATGGAAGATAATTAATCAAATATTACAACTCTAGATTGAATTATCTCTTCCACATGCACTTAACTACTTCTTTCCATTTTCCAAGTTTGCTCTTGCATGATTGAATATTTCAACATGATAGTTGTCTCGCCATATTCTCATCCCTGATTTTCTAATCGTTACTTTGAATTCAATTTAAAGAATATTTTCAAACCTTTTCTGGGTTTGGTGCACCTTGTTGTAAGCTTTTTATAACATCTTGAAATTATTATTTTTATTGAGAAATGAGAGAGATATCGTAGTTTTACTGAACATGTGTTTTTAATCTTATTTACCTTCCTTCAACCTTATTCTGTTGAAACTTCAAATGAAGATATCTCTTCAATCATTTTCATTGTGTAAAAATGGAGAAAGGTTTTTCCTCCTAAGAATAAGAGGAACGAAAACCTCTATCAGATTTTCATTTGAAGTTCTACAAGTTTATTTAGAGAAAATATGGTGCTATTTGTACAAGTTCTACGCTTGAAAACCTTCTGCTTCAAATGATGATATATTCGAAACCATTATTGCTATGTAAAAATAGAGAGAGGTTTTTCCTCCTAAAAATAAGAGGAACAAAAACCTCTCTCATATTCTCATTTGGAGTTCTGCAATTTTAGTTAGAGTGATTTTTGTGTTGGTTTTGCTAGTACTGCGCTTTGAAAATCTTCTTCTTTAAATGTTGATATCTTCAAAACCATTATTGATGTGTCAAAACCGAGAATTTTTTTCCTCCTAGCAATAAGAGGAACAAGAATCTCTCTCATATTCTCATTTGAGTTCTCAGTAATTTCAATTAGAGCGAGTCTTGTGTTGGTTCTACTAGTACTAGTGTTTGTGAATCTTCTTCTTCAAATGTTGATATCTTCAAAACCATTATTATTGCATAAAATACATAAAGATATTTTTCCTCCTAGCAATAAGAGGAACAAAAACCTCTCTCATATTCTCATTTAGAGGTCTGTAATTTTAGTTACAATGATTTTAGTGTTGATTTTGTGAGTCTTGCGCTCCTAGCTTTGTGAGTCATGCACCCTTCGCTATGTGAGTCCCGCATTCCTAGCTTTATGAGTCATGCACTCTTTGTGATTCTTGTGCACTTATCTATATGAGTCTTGCACTTGCTGCAATACATTCTAGATATCAAATGACCTGCTCATACACAATACTGCACTCTAACTTACAAGAAATATTAGGAAATGAAAACATTCAGATTGTAATGGACTTTTCAAAGATAGATCAAATATATTCTACATTTAATCTTAAATAAGCTATCTAGTTCTTAAGACTACATCTAAATCCACTTTCTAAGAGAAGGAATAATGTTATTTTGTGCAATGGATGAGACTTAGTTTGGTATCATCACCTATCTCCCCAAAGTGTTGCAAACTAGAAAGAATGTCGCACAACACCGAATTTCATCAATTCTTCCTTGGTCCTTGCTCTACTCATTATTTGTTCTGTGAGTTAGGAGAACCTGTGGAACACTAAGTTCCTACACTCTGCAAGAGGCTGAGTTAGTCTTCCACACCTTTCCCGAGAAAAAGTGGCGAAGTTTATTTTTGACGAGTTATTCAAAATTACAGGGGGTGTAATTTTGGATAACAGTTTGGCAACTTTCAGGAATATTTGTTTGCTAAATATGAAGACTAGTAGCCTTGAGCATCCATTGGGCATGGAGTCAAGCCTAGTAAATTTTAAAACTAATATGCAACTTGAAATTTATATCTGTGAATCCTCATGAAGCAATGTTGGACTTGGCATTAATCTTCCATACTTGAAAAGATCATTTTATTCATGAAATTTGTTATGAATTGGATTTTATGAGAGTGGAAAACCGAATAAAGTTGATTTTCTACTCCATCTCTATGAAATTCATGAATAAAATGCAGTATTTCCTTCTCATACAAGTTTTCGTGGAGCCTTCCTTTTGAAATGCCTTGATATATTCATGAAGCTAATTTCTTGGGTATTTTGGATATGTTTTGTCAAATTACCCCAAGAACTGATTTTAGTTGCTTTGCATTTGACTTGTGAGGTGTTAAAACTTAATCTTGGGTTGTCTATGACTCAGGTAAGGGTAAAATCTTGAGCTCCAACTATCCCAACAACTAAGGTGACACAAAAGTGAGCCGCAACTATGGAGAAAAAATTTGTCACTTAAAAGTGACAACTTGGGTGTTAAAAAGGTGCTAACAACTCACTCTTTTCATAAAATTTTCCTTCCTCCTCGTGAGAACCTCATCCATGCTGTATTTTGGAGAGGTTCATGCCCCTCTATCACTTTTCCCCTATTTTTCGGTGCACCACACCTCTAACCTCCACCTGACCCGGTTGAGCTTGTTTGGGTTTAATGTGAGTTAAGGTGTGCAAATGAGAGGGAAAACAAATTTGAAAGAGGGAAAATCATTTAAATGCAACACTTAACCATTTTTAGCCTCATTTGTGTTATTTTATCTCCTCCATTGTTGTTGGTATGTTGTTATGTTGTCAAAATTTCTTCAAACATCCTCCATGCTCAAAAACCCTTTTTGCTCATATCTTCCAAACCCCATGTTTGTTTTCCATGAGATTTTGATTGTAGCTTCCTTGAAAAAATGCCTTTCAAATGAATCCAACATTACATCCAATGGTGTTCTAGATTATTTTTAATGGCGAAAAAGTTTCCCGAAATAGAAACTCATTTTTCATATCTACGGAGTTCTGGTGATTGAAATCCTTCAAAAATTGGAGCAAAACATCCTTGTGAATTAAGAAAACTTTTGAGACCACTTTCATTCCATTCTAACACTGGAAGGCCCACTTCTAAAAATAGTAAGTCTTCTTAAGCATCAATGTCTATAAATAGTAAGTGTTACAAACAGTTCATTATCAGAGTTGTCATTGCCCCTTGCACATCAGGGAAACTCAAAAGTTCCAAATTAAGCAACTGGAAATTAAAATGGAATTCTCAAAATAAGGCTTACTAAAAATAGTAAGTGTTAGGATATTGGTCAAGAAACAAGGATGTTGAGCCTCTCATGTTGAAGAAAGAGCACTGGATAAGTTTGAAATAGTGTAGAACACCTGAGTGACCTGACAAATTCATGATTTCACACTATGCATTTTTAGTTGAATGAACAATTCTTTTGTTTGGAGGAGAGGACATTTTCCAATGAATAACATATGAGAAAGAAAAGGGTTTGAGAATCATGGTGTTGATTCCATTCAAAACGGAAACATCGTGTCACGAAGGTGAATTTTGAAGCCAATAAGAACAAGGTGATGTTCTCCATGTTCTAACTCCAACCTTGTGTTAAAAAGGATTGTCATGTTTCCATATCAATGCAAGTCTTGCAGTAGTGTTTCTAAACATTCATACACTGCCTTAAAGCATGTCCGCATCTCACAAGAGGAGGAATTTGCAATCACAATGTTCCGGCTCAACAAGAGGTCAAAGACAGGGAACTTCATTCATGGAGCATTCACTAAAGATCCATCAGAAGTAGGTTCTTCGTCAACAAGATGTTTTCCCGTCTTTATATTTTCACTTCTATCTCTTCTTATCTCTCCTTCCTCCCTCTCTCTCTCTCTACATTCCATTTCTTTAATGTTGTTATCACCAATTTTGATCACAAAATTGTAAAACAAATTAAAATGGAAATTTTGAAATTTTTCAAAAGTGTTATTTTGCGTGGTTTGTCACTTTCATCATGACCATCTCATTATTGTGAACGTTTTGGTCTTTGTTTCGTCCTTTTCAAGCGAGAACTCCTCTCGCCAAGTCTCAAGTCACGTTAAATATTAATTAATTAATATTTAATTAATTGATTACTCTTTGTTTAATAAAATTAATTTTTAATAACTTTGGAGTATTTAATTAAATAAATGTTAATTAAAATTCATTCGACAAGTTTTTGCCGAGGAAAATAAGCTTCCGCTTCCCATTGCAGGGATGCCCAAATTGGCTTCCCGGGCCCAGATTTCCCCTTTCCTGGCAAAATTGCTTTAAATCCCCGCTCGTGGGATTTCTTCCCCCAATTGCCAAATTAATAAATTGGCAAACGGGTAAAAAAATCTCCCGATTTCCCACATGGGGAAATTGAACGGAGATTGCCAGCCCACTTTGCCATTCCCGTTGGCAATTGGCCGTTGTTTTCCCCATTTCCCTAGCAATTAATTACATTACCAAGAAGAGAGGAAGTCGGGTTAACCCTCATAAATTCCTCCATCAAACTCGTTGGAAAGAGTCGTATGAATTTTTATAAAATTGCTTCTCACTTATTCTAAGAAACATAATAATATTTTTATCACATTCCTCAAACCGAGAACAACCAAAGTAATCAATTTCTCATGCATTGGAGAAGGAGGACAATTTTAAATGAAGAAAGAAATCAAAAATTAAATCAGATGCAAAGGAGGTTGGGCACTGAGCAGGAAGAGGACAGTCCAAAATAGCAAAGGAGGACAACAAAGATAAATATTTCCACGCATAAGAGAAAAGGAAAGAACAGATTTTCCAACACATTGGAGGAAGGAACAGTTAAAAATAGGAAAAAGACAAGGAAGGAGTTTCCACGCATTGGCAGAGGGAGGGCAGCAAATGAAGGCATAAATAGTTTCCAATGCCCAACCAGAGAAAATAAAACACCACATGGGAAACCAACAACAAAGGAGGAAAAATCCAAAATAAACAAGAATCCATGCATTGGCAGAGGGAGGGCAGCAGGAAAAAGCATTAAACAAAAAGCTGCGTAGGTTTTGTTTTTAAATATAGAAAATACAAAGTCGATTTCAACGCCCATCCAGAGTAAGCTCCACCATGCGTAGCCAAAGGAAGAAAAGAACAAATTTCCATGCCTTTGCAAGAACAGAGGCAACAAATAGAAGTTCCCACGCATTGCCAAAGAGCAGCAGTTAAATAAAACAACTTTCTACACATTCTTTAGTAGCTCCCACGCAGGTTCCCAGGAGTCAAATCATCCCTGCATACTCCAAACGCAACTAAGAAGAAGATTTGCGTGCCAAGGAGAAGTTGTCTCGAGCAATAAACTAGGCAAAGGAAATCATCCAAACGCAGCCAAAGAAATAAAATTATTTCCACGCATTTGCAAAATCAGGAGTCTTCCAACACAAAATACCAGTAGTTCACATGGCAAGGAAGAAGTATTATTTTCTGACTCTTCCACGCATCAATCAAAAGATATCGGGCACGTAGAGAAGCAAGGTGATATTAAAAAAAAAAAATTATATCGATCCGTGCGGAATGTTAAAATTGGGAGATTTTAATTAAAAATATATATATCGTTATATTGTCAAATTTGGAACTCGAGCTTAGTCTCGATATATATTTGTATTTTAAAAAAATTGTAACCTAAGATCGTTGTTGTTATTATTATTATTTTTAAAATAATAATAATAATAAAAAATTAAGGCGAGTCATATTTTTTATTACATTGACAAGGGTTTCGGAGATCGAGACCCGACCCGCTTTGCGTTGTTTTACATGCAGGTCATTCTTCTGTGAAATTCATAATGGCCGAGAAATATAACAAATCCGCAGGAAGATTGAGAAAGCCAGTGGAGAAATCGAATAAGTCCGCACTCAAGTACGAATTCCAAGGAATCATTCCTCCCAGTTCTATCAAATCAGCATATGACAATATAACTGATACAAATTTGGGTCACATCAATGTGCAACAATTCTATGAACGGTGAAAACTGAAGGCAAAACCATATTCTCAAATAGGCTTTACCATAGTGGTCTACCTCAAGTAGCAACATTTCCTGTCTCGGTGCAGTGTTCAGAACTGGTTATCTCTTGTGCGGAGCATTATGATCCTGAGAGATGAGGAATTTTTAAAGATAATCGCGAGCCTTTCCTCTTAATCACACCAAAGCACATTGAGGAATTGCTTGGCATACCTGACTTTCCTGAGAATGTGGATATCACTCACCAGTCAGCACAAGAATTTTGGGATGAAGAACCCATGAGATGGAGAAAGATGGTTAATAACAACTGGTTAGTGACCAAGAGGCCTCAAATTGATTGGTTTCCCAAAGAACTGTACCGCGTTGAGTTCGTGGAAGAAATCGGGGACATGATTACTCTCCTAAGTCGAGTTTTCGGTTTACCCTCTGCTAGGATTTTCCACCCATGGATGTATTAGTTTATTTGTATCATCCTTGCCAAGAAAGAGTTTGTGGATTGGGCCACCATCATCAGTAATACCCTTCACAAACAATTGATAGAAGTTAAGATGACTGGATGCTTCTACATGACATCGTATTTGACTTATGCGCAGTTCCAAGGACAAATCTATTTTCTGGACTCGAAACGGGAGGAGTCATAGGGCCATCAAATAGTGTCTTCCATTACTATCCCCAACTAAGTTTCAAAAATAGCTCTTACAATTTTAGAAGAGTCAACAATGCATTCACCTTCTGCGTGATTCAACACCTGAATCGGAATACAGAGGAAATATTTTCTAAACAAGCCATGAGTGTCATTTCCCAATGGGGATAATGGTTTATTCAATTTTCATCCTTTTCCTACATTCGCGTGAGTGGCTTTGCTAGTACTCCATGGAAGCTTCCTAAGTACATCAGTGACAGATGGGCATTAATGGAACTCGTGTGACAACTATTCAAAGTTCATTGTCTTCTCAATGACAAGCACCATTTAGGAATTCATTTCCCAATCCAAATCGGGAATACCAATGTCCAAATCTTTTCAGCACACAACTCATGGAAAAAGAGTTCACTCTCATCACAATCCATCCATATGTGAAGAGAGCCTAGTTTGATATCAATGGATATATGCAGAATATTCTTGGTGCAAAGTATCAACATAACCCTACCATGGAATATTTTTGGGCTGCTGTTTGGACGAACATGAAGTAAGAAGACGAGAGTTTTCTCACCTAACACTTACTCAGATCACGGGCTTCCACATCAACAACCCTCTCGATTCATTCATAAATGATGATGAAGATGTCATTGATCCCTCATATTATGTAGTTTCTTTTACCCCATTGCCTCGAATTAACTGAACCAAAAGAGATGAATTTTCTCTTGATAGCAACAATCAACTTATTCTTGAAAGAAGCATATCTTGGTACGACAGAGAACTTGCCAACTTACAATCAATTCAAGATCATACTTCAGGATCACAAAAATTTCCAACACGAGGAGGCCTTCATTCAACCAAAGCCTCTTCTCGATCAACCTCTGTACCATCCAATCATACACAACAAGCAAGAAAGGAGTGGTTTCCAAAATCCACTTCACCAAGTAACGTGTCACGAGGAGAAAAATCTAAAGTCCCTAACCTCGAAGAAGGAAGAGAGCGTGTATCAGGATTTTCTACCTCGAGTAGAGATTCTTCTACCGACATTATTAATAGTGCTCAAAATCTCGTGGCAAATTATCCTCATCCATGCTTTGAAGAACTGTCCACTCAAGAGCAGGTAGTCCAAATATCAAACACTTCAAAGCATGTAGTTCATGAACGGATTTCCCAAAATCTCCTGAATGATCAGGAGGTGGATATTGAGGTTATTTCTCCCCAAATTGAGGTCATAGATAGGATTCTTGTAGGATCTCATGATGTCAAGAAAAATGAGAATATTGATTCGAGCTCTAGGATTTTGTATGCGGAAATAGTGCATGATACTCCTTCCTGGGTTGATTTTGAGGTTAAGAAAAGGAAGAGGGTTGTTAAGGCAATTGACATTGATTTTGATGCCCTTTTCAAACTTTCGAATGATGTCATTCCCAAGAATCCTAAGGTGCTTTCTCAATTATGGTGGATAATGACATAAATAGATTTGCAGATCTCGCCATCCCACAAGTTGATAAGGAGCGTGAGGCGATGACACCCGCTGATTATGATGTTTCCAGACTTGGACTTGGGAGGTCTACATTAGAAAGTGACATGGCGATGGCTCAAGATTCAATTGATATCGTACTATATAGAGACTTGAGAAATATAAGTCTCGTAACTCTCGCTCAAGGCCAGATAGAATCAATTGGTGGAATATGTTCAACATTTGATGAATCCCATATCATCCACTTTCCAAGTACCTGATGCAATGGCTGCCCCTGATGAAGAAACTCTCAATTTGTCAAAAGAAATAAACACATTAGGCCATCTCACTAAAACTTGTCTTTCAAATATTCTCGTTTTAGGCCAAGGGACGATTAAGACCACGATCAAGCTTCATGAAGATGTCAGTGTATCTTGATCCAATTCTTTCTTTCAAAGAAACTTTTGTTTCTAATATATCAAATTTGGATGAGATATTGCCCAATTTGCAGGAGATGACAAGTATGGAATCCTCAGTTTTAGCCATTGAAGGAATTCTTGAATTTGAACATCGAGGGACACGTTTTCTTTGGTGTCTGCATCTCAAATCAAGGAAGATGCTTCTCGAGGATTCTATGATCCATTATGAGAGCATATGCAATGAAGCCTTCACTTCACTCGCCTTGATTCAAGAATTCATAGATGAGATTCCTTGCAACCTCGTAAATGAGCATAATCAAAGGTGTTCATTGAAGTAGGTGGAAGAGCAATTTTCACAATTGTTTAAGGACATGTACACTCCCGCCAACAATTTCTCGTCAGTTTCAATGGAGCGGTGCATCAAATTAAAGAACTTATTTGAGAATGCTCAATCAAATATTATTAATTTAAATGATATGCCAAGTAGGATTCTTGAATTTTAGGTATTTTGTGAGGCTATTCTTCGACCAAATGAACCTCCAGAAGAAGAAAAGATGTTTGAAACTTTGGGAAGGTTTAGATCCTTTCAACTGGCAAAAGTAGCAGATCTTAATTTCACCGGTGGTTCAAGGAGATAATTTTCTTGGTATCTAACGAAGTGGGAGAGTCCATTTCTCATACGCTTGAGATAGGCGGACCCCATTTCAATGGATAAGGCATTGGTTATTATTGTAAATTTTAAAAAATGGATTTTTAAGAAAAGGGTTTTTGTTTTGCTTTTGAGAAACTGTGGATAACTTAAGTGATTTCTATTTTTGGTTGTCTTTAATAAAGTTGGTTAGAAAGAGTCAAAGGTCACTTAAGTTCCTTATTTAATGATCATGTTAGACCCTAACTACTTTATAACCAACTTTTTGGTTATAAAAGGAAGTGAGGGGCTCATTTGTAAAGGGTGACTTTGAGAGAGGAGAAGAAATTCTTTTGTGTGCAAGCTTTGTTTCAGGAAGAAACTTTGGGTTCTTTTGTGAAAACATTTTGGAGTTAATTAAATACAAACTTTGTGTCTCATTCATTTTCTCTTGTAACATTTGATGTTCTTATGTTCATTAGATGTTAGATGTTTGAATCTTGCATGAAAATATTATCTTTGATCTTATTGTCCATGTTATTAATCTTTTGTTCTAGTTCATAGTGATCAAGCTCTTATTATCTACTTGCTCACGTGTGTTCCCTTTTACACATTCTTGTTTAGCTATCTCAAACTCCATTTTATTTGTGTTATTTATTCACCTTTCCTCTTCGTGCAATATTAGGCTCTGGTTTTACCTAACTCTTGCATGTTCTTTCAATTCATTTCTTTCCACTCCTTTCTTTCATTCCATTCCATCTCCCTCATTCACTTGTTATTTCCATTGATGTTCTAAAACACTCCCCACATAAAATTTTGAATGTACAGATGTAAATACAATTTTGGTTTTCAATAAAGGCAACCTCACCTTCATTGAGGAGGGACTCCGTTCCCACACTGTTGCATGTCATTTACATGCATGCAAATGCATATGCTATCGCTGAGTTTTGGCGACTCTCTTGGTATTCGAGAATCGTTAACCAGTGCTTGGTTAAATCTTTATGACTATCCCCTCTGCACAAGCTCCATTTCTTCAACCGAACCTTGTGCCCGACGAAGATTTTCAAGGAGACATTGCTACCAACCTTTAAACAATAGCTTAGGAAAACCATGAAATCTTGCACCAATTTTTGGATGTTGATAGAGCCATTGACAGAGAAATCTACATTGAAGACCTTAGAAGAAGAGCACCCGCACTTGTGGCAAGAAGACCTCCTGGACACATGTTGATTGTTGTTCACCAATGTGGTCCTCTTCCACCAAGGTAATAAGTTATATGACTATTACAGGTAACCCACCTATCTTACAACCAAATCTTATTTTTGCAGATAATCAAAAAGATATATCATCAGATTTGAGGCAAGCTATTTGGGAAAAGCACATGAAAAACTATCATTTTCATCTCGCCACATCGATACTAAATAACAAAGAAGAGAAATCCATGAGAGTTGTTAGAGCTATTCAGGCAAAATAGCTCAAGAAAGAGAGCGAAGAGAAAAGGCTAGTGCTGGTCATAACATGCTAGTGATCCCTTCAAAATAAAGATTTCAAACTAGAAGGAAAGAGGTTTACGCGAGGAGAAAAAGATAAAGGTCGATATGATCCCATTTTTGAATTTCAAGGAAAGTTTGGTTTCAAGTTATCTCCTCCAAAGAAGAACACACCTCATAGATCTGCAAGCCTTGCATCAAGTCCTGAAAGAGCAAGGAAGGAAGGAATTACTACCACCAAGCACTTGTCCTTGCTCACGTTGTTTTACCTTCACATACCACCTTTCCCAAAATGGTAGTCAACGTACCATGGGGAAATTCCATAGGCCCATTGGCCCTACCAGCTCGACATGACCTCCCAAGAGGATCGAGGAAAATTCTTCCCAAGTTTGACGGAGATGGGAAGACGTCACCCGATGACCACGTTTATGCTTTCTTTGTTTCTTGTGTTGTTTTATTAGCAGAATATGAAGATGTTGCTATTCGCCTCTTCGTCAAAACATTGCATGATGTTGTTGTAGATTGGTTTCATCATCTTCCCAATGGATGTATCACAAATTGGAATGATATGAAAAATAAGTTTGAAAATCGATTCAAGACGGCATAAGATGAACATGCTCTTCTTGCCCAACTATATCAGGTGAAGAAAGAGCCAATAGAACCCATGAGGAATTTCATGGCTAAATTCAACAAAATGGTGAACAAAGTTCCCGCCGAGATTCATCCAAACCTTGATGGAAAAAAATGTTTCTTTATTAACACACAACAACCAAAAGTGTGCTATTAGCTGAGAAGGGATAGAGTGGATACTTTGGAACTTTCTCGATCCTTGGCCATAGAAATTGAAGATGACTTAATCATGGCAGGAAAATTCAAGAAAACTTCTCTAAAAGGAAAGAGTCAAGAAACCCCAAACATTTCAAAAGCTATACTCACTAAGTTGGCTAATGATGTGCTAGCTTTAAAAAAGCAAGTTGCTCAAAGTAGTAAACCTGCTTCTTACAAAGACATCCCAAGAAAAGGATACGTTCCCAAAAAAGCCAGGATTGTAGGTGGTCCGACGAGGTTTGCTATTGAAGCAGCTCCCGCAACTAACTCAAAATGTGATGTCATTGAAGAAATCGATGATGAATTTGAATTAAATCGAGGTTGATGAGGAAGAGCCCGGATTTTGGAACATCCGAACCTAAAGTTGAAGATCCCGAGGAGAAATTAATAGTCATTTCTTTGAGTACCATTCGGAGATGAAGAAGATGAATACGAAGAAATTATAGAAGATATGAATAGTCAATCATTCACTGTCTTCACACGCTCTCAGAAAAAGGAGCAGGATACCGCTAAGGTGGGAGATAAAGAGGTTTCCAAGGAACATCAAAAATAATCCAAGACAAATGAGACTCCTAAAGAGTCCAAGGTGACTGAGGTTTCAAAGGTCAAAACTATCTTAAAGAAAGGAGGGCCTTTGTTAAATCAATCAATTGATAAATTAGCTACGAAGAAAGTCTCTTCTTCCATGTCCGTATCAATCGAGCCTAAGGAAAAGGTCAAAAGTGTGCCATCATCAAGTTCAAAAGAACTAGTATCTGAGACATCAAGTACGGTTACTTTGCCCAAATTTTATATCATTGATCATATCAATAAAACAAAAATTTCCATGTCACAAGCAGAGTACTTGAAGTCCAATAAGGATCAACTCGAGAAATTGGTCCAGTTTATCAAAGGCAACTCTATTGTTCATTCCTCCAAAGGGATTTTGAAAACTCCCAAAGATGGGAAAACTCAAAATATTGTGGTGGCCATTACACCTTAAAATGAAAAGATTGAACCTTTCTTTGTGTCCTTTCTGATCAATGGATGTAAATTAAGTAATTGCATTATAGACTCTAGAGCCTCGAATAATGTGATGCTGAAAAAAGTAACACATGCTCTTGGTTTGACTTGTACAAGAACATTCGAATCGTGTTACTCCATGGAAACGAAGCAAGTTCCTCTGATCAGGCAGATTAAATACGCCCAAATGGTCTTAGCCCAATTCCCTCAAAAGTGAGTTAAGGTAACTATTTTAGTTGCTTTGATATTCCCGCCGTATGGAATATTGTTGAGCAGGAGATTTTCCGACATTTGGGTGGTGAGATTCAAATGGACTGGTCTCACACCATGATCCCTATCAATGGATAAATGAAGAAGCTTATGCCAGAAACTCAGGAAAAATTCACGGTGATGAAAACCGATGATCCCCGTGCATAGGTCTTGTTCCAAGGCTCAAGTATGGGTAACTATATGATGACTATGCAGAAGTTCATGCCCCTGAGGTCACTTGTCAAGATCCCAATGAGATATGGACTCTTGAGTTTGATGGAAGTTGTTGTTCAATGGGTTTCGGTGTAGGAGTGGTGCTCATATCTCCAAATGGTAAAATATTTCCTTTTTCCTACAAACTTGAATTTTCAAATACTAACAACACTGTAGAGTATGAGGCATTAATCCTTGGCCTTCAAGCTATAGAGGAGAAAGGGATAAAAAATTTGGAAGTCTTTGGAGATGCGGAATTGATCGTGAAATAGGTAAGAAATCAGTTCCAAGTAAAGAATGATCATTTGAGACACTACAGAAATAAAGTGTGGGACACAATAGAAGCTTTCGATGTTTTTTCCATAAAATTTGTCCCTCACGAAAAGAATGACAAAGCAGATTCTCTAGCAGTCTTAGCTTCATTAATGATTCCTCATTCAGAGTTTGATCAAGACAAATACACCATTGAAATGGTTTTTAGGCCAAGTGTTCCTAACAATGTAGAAAATTGGCAAGTATTTAATGATGATCAAAAAATTATTGCCTTCTTAGAAAAGAGGGATAATTTTGAACAATTGTACTTTGAAGGAAGTGATTCTGCATTTCACGAATCAACTACCTCACCCATTCAGGAAGGAGTTGAGAATGAAGATCCTGGTGATGGCATCATCCAACTCAAAGGAAATAAAATTCCCAAAGGATTGGTTTCACTTGAAGAACTTTTCGACAAACATGACAGGTTTATCAAAGAGAAAGAGCAGGCAGGACCTACGAATTCTACTTGACTATGAGCAAGTTAACATCGGTACCAAGGATAAACCTCACTTGGTCAATATCGGTAAGTTTTTCTCACCTGAGGAGTGCAGGAAATTCATAAGCCTCCTTACCAAATATTCTAACGTTTTGGCTTACTCATATGAAGACTTGAATTCTTTCCAACCCAAGGAAATGGAGCATGCCATACCCTTGAAGCCTGGTGCAGTTCCATTCAGGAAAAAGCAAAGACAATATAATCCCAAGATTATAGGGACAATATTTCATGAAGTTCAAAAGATGTTAGATGCACGAATAGTGTTTCCTATTCGACATTCGACACGGATAGCTAATATTGTACGGTTCACAAGAAAAATGGAGAAATTAGGATTTGCGTGGATTTCCACAATATTAATCAGGATTCCTTAAAGGATAACTACCCATTGTCAATCATGGACCATATTCTCGTAGGTAGTAATTAGATCGAAATGCTATCTAAGCTAGATGGTTTCTCTGGCTATAATCAGATTGAAGTGGCTAGAGAAGATCAACATAAAACTGCGTTCACCACCCCCTGGGGTACGTTCGCGTATAGAAGAATGCCTTTTGGTTTGATTAATGCCGGTGTTACTTTTCAAAGGGCTATGGATATGGCATTCACATATTATAAAGACAAGATCATCGTGATATACCTAGATGACTTGACAGTGTTCTCAAAGAAGCGAGAAGATCACCTAAGAGATTTAGAGAAAATATTGCAAAGATGCAGACTTCATAAGATTTCTCTAAATCCAAAAAAGTCTGTGTTTAGAGTTACGGAAGGGAAACTCCTAGGTCATATTGTTTCTAAGGAAGGAACTAAGATCGATCCTGAGCGTGTTCAAGCTATCAAGAATCTTTCCTTGCCTACAAGTAAGCTTGGAGTCCACTCCTTCTTTGGGAAGGTGAAATTTTTGAGAAGGTTTGTGCCAGATTTTGCTTGAGCTAACTAAAGAAATCACTGATATGATGAAAGGAAAAGAATCCTTCAAATGGTCAAAGGAAGGTAGAGAGGAATTTGAGAAAATCAAGGGTACTATTGCAAAGCTCCTACATTGGTGTGTCTTGATTTTAAAAAGGATTTCATAATTTATTGTTATGCTTCACCGCACACAATCTCCGCCATTTTGACTCAACACAATCAAGAGGGAATCGAATATCCTATTGCATTCATGAGTTCTGGATTCAAGAAACATGAACTTAATTACACTCCTCTTGAGAGACATGTATACGTGGTGGTGAGATCCCTGAAACACTTCAGGTACTATGTGTTGAATTCTCACACCAAAGTCTTAGTTCTAGACACCACAGTTAAATCAATGTTGACACAACAGAACTAGGATCTAAAAGAGGTAATTGGGTCTCCAAGATCTAGGAATATGATTTGGATATCAAGCCTACCAAGTTGGTTTGAGGAAGAGGACTCTACCAACTCATCGCAGAGAATGAACCACAAGATGACTCTAAAGAAGAACCAATTGAAGAAAATTTACCACTAGTAGTTTTTGTCAGTACCACAGATGAATGGTATTATGATATAGCCTACTTTCTCACATATGGCGAGTGTCCAGAGAATTTGATAGCTAAGGAAAAATGAGCTATCAAACTAAGAGCTACCATGTATGTCATTTGGGACAACACGTTGTTCAAGAAAGGAGTTGACGGCATGTTCCTCAAATGTGTTGATAAGGAGCAATAACCTAGGTTGTTGGAAGCTTTTCACAATCATGCTTGCGGTGGTCATTTCTCTGGCCTAATAGAACCCATAAAATTTTGTGAGCACATTATTACTTGCCCACTTGTGTTTTCTAATGCTTTGAGAAATGGGTGACAAAATGCGAAGCTTGTCAGCAATTTGTTGGAAGACAAAAATTGGTAGCTTTTCCTTTAAAGCCAATTGTCATTGAAGAACCCTTTCAACAATGGGGTTTAGATTTCATCGAGGTTTTGAATCCTAATTCTAGTGTTGGTCATACTCACGTGCTCACCACAATTGACTACTTTACAAAGTGGGTAGAAGCTATACCAGTGAAACAAACATCTACTGCGGTAATTTGTGACTTCATCAAAGAAAATATATTGGTTCATTATGGAATTCCACACAAGATCGTGACGAAAATGCCTCAAATTTTTCTTCTGCAAAGATGATAGGTTTTTGTTATGGGTATGGGATATCTTTGTCTCATTTGTCAGATTACTACCCTCAGGGAAATGGTCAAGCAGAATCCAATAATAAGAACATCATTACTATCGTGCAAGTTAGTAGAAGAAAATCAAATAACTTGGCACAAAAAGTTATATGACGCATTGTGGGTTGGCCGCATAACTCCCAAAAGAGCAATCGGATGTCTCCATTTCAACTTTTAATGGAGCCAATGCTCAAATTCCCATCACACTAGAGTTACCAACATTAAAATTATCCCAAGCAGTTGATGATGAATGCTTCACCAATGCATTAGATAAAAGAATCATGTTCCTAAAAGCTTGAGGAACAAAGAAGTCAAGTGGCAAACAGGATCGAGGAACACCAATCCAAGGTAAAGAGGTTATTTGATAGGAAAACCAAAGAGAGGCAATTCCAAATCAATGACTTGGTCCTTCTCTAGGACAAGAGACGTGAACTGAAAGGAAAGCATGGGAAGTTTGATTCGCTGTGGCTAGGCCCTTTCAAAATCAGACATTTATGTGGAGATAACACCTATTACTTGGCGTATCCTGATGGAACTCATTTACCTTTTCCCTATAGTGGGCAATATCTCAAGCAATACCAAAATTGAAAATGGGTCTTTCCCTGTATGTACATAGGTAATTAGGATTTTGGTTTGTTTCTTTTCCCCGTCTTTCGGTCTCCTCTTTTGTATCACCATTTTTGTGCCCCATCATTTTGGGATCATGTTCATGAATATTTTGGTCTAGGTTCATTGCTGCGTCCATGAAGTCCTTGTCCCCAATTAGAGCCAATTGTTATCAACCAATTTTGACTACGCAAAATTGTAAAAATAAATAAATAAAATAAAAATGGAAATTTTGAAATTTTTTAAAAGTGTTATTTTGAGTGGTTTGTCACTTTCATCATGACGACTGTCTCATTTTTATGATCATTTTGGTCTTCGTTTCGTCCTTTTCGGTGAGAACTCCTCTGCCGCTGACCTCAAGTCGTGTTAAATATTAATTAATTAATATTTAATTAATTGATTACTCTTTGTTTAATAAAATTAATTTTTAATAACTTTGGAATATTTAATTAAATAAATGTTAATTAAAATTCATTTAAATAGTTTTTTCCGAGGAAATATAAGCTTCCGCTTCCCATTGCTGGGGATGCCCAAATTGGCTTCCTGGGCCCGGATTTCCCCTTTCCTGGCAAAATTGCTTTAAATCCCGCTCATGGGATTTCTTCCCCCAATTGCCAAATTAATAAATTGGCAAACGGGCAAAAAATCTCCTGATTTCCCACATGGGGAAATTGAACGGAGATTGCCAGCCCACTTTTCCATTCCCATTGGCAATTGGCTGTTGCTTTCCCCATTTCCCCTGGCAATTAATTCCACTACCCGGGAAGAGGGGAAGTCAGGTTAACCCTCATAAATTCCTCCATCGAACTCATTGGAAAGAGTCGTATGAAGCTTTCTAAAATTGCTTCTCACTTCTTCTAAGAAACATAATAATATTTTTATCACATTCCTCAAACCAAGAAAATCCAAAGTAATCGGTTTCTCATGCATTGGAGAAGGAGGAAAGTTTTCAATGAAGAAAGAAATCAAAAATTAAATCGATGCAAAGGAGGTTGGGCACGAGAAGAAAGAGGACAAGTCCAAAATAGTGAAGGAGGACAATAAAGATAAATATTTCCATGCATAGGAGAAAAGGCAAGATTAGATTTTCCAATGCATTGGAGGAAGGAATGATCCAAAATAGGAAAAAGACAAGGAAGGAGTTTCCACACATTGGCGAGAGGAGGGAAGTAGATGAAGGCATAAACATTTCCAATGCCCATCCAGGAGAAAATAAAACACCACGTGGGAAACCAACAAAAAAGGAGGAAAAATCCAAAATAAACAAGAATCCACGAATTGGTAGAGGGAGGCAGCATGAATGAAAAGCATTAAACAAAAAGTTGTATAGATTTTGTTTTTAAATATAGAAAATACAAAGTCAAATTTCAATGCCCAAGCAGAGAGATAGCTCCACCATGCAAACAAAGGAAGAAAAGAAAAATTTCCACATCTTTACAAGAACAGAGAGGCAACAAACAAGTTCCCACGCATTGCCAAAGAGTAAAGCAGATTAAATAAAATAAATTTCTACACATTCTTTAGTAGCTCCCACGCAAGTTCCCAGGAGTCAAATCATCCCTGCATACTCCAAACGCAGCTAAGAAGAAGATTCATGTGCCAAAGAGAAGTTGTCCGGGCAATAAACTAGGTAGAGGAAATCATCCAAATGCAGCCAAAGAAATAAAATTATTTCCACACATTTGCAAAATTAGGAGTCTTCCAACACAAAATACCAGTAGTTCATGTGGCAAGGAAGAAGTATTATTTTCTAGCTTTTCCACGCATCAATCAAAAGATATCAAGCACGCAAAGAAGCAAGGTGATATTAAAAACAAAATTTAAATCGATCCATGTGGAATGTTAAAATCGGGAGATATTAATTAAAATATATATATCATTGTATCACCAGATTTGGAACTCGAACTTAGTCTCGATATATATTTGTATTTAAAAAAACTTGTAACCAGGACTAATTGTTATTATTATAATTTTAAAAATAATAATAATAATAATAAAATTAAAGTGAGTCATATTTTTCTTGCATTGACGGGGGTTTCGAGACTGAGACCCGACCTCGCTTGCATTATTTTGCGTGCTTGGGTCATTCTTCTGTGAAATTCATAATGGCCGAGAAATCTAACAAATTTGTAGGAAGATAAAGAAATCCAGTGGAGAAATCGAATAAGTCCACACTCAAGTATGAATTCCAAGGAATCATTCCTCCCAGTTCTATCAAATCAGCATACGACAATATAACTGATACAAATCTGGGTCACATCAATGTGCAACAATTTTGTGAATGGGTGAAAACTGAAGGCAAAACCATATTCTCGGATAGGCTTTACCATAGTGGTCTACCTCAAGCAACAACATTTCTTGTCTCGGTGCAGTGTCCAGGCTGGTTATCGCTTGTGCGGAGCATTATGATCTTGAGAGACGAGGAATTTTTAAAGATAATCATGAGCCTTTCCTCTTAATCACACCAGAGCACATTGAGGAATTGCTTGGCATACTTGACTTTTCTGTGAATGTGGATATCACTCGCCAGTCAGCACAAGAATTTTGGATGAAAAACCCATGAGATGGAGAAAGATGGTTAATAACAACTAGTTAGTGACCAAGAGGCCTCGAATTGATCGGTTTCCCAAAGAACTGTACCACATTGAGTTTGTGGAAGAAATCGGGGACATGATTACTCTCCTAAGTTGAGTTTTCGGTTTACCCTCTACTAGGATTTTCCACCCATGGATGTATCAGTTTATTTGTATCATCCTTGCCAAGAAAGAGTTTGTGGATTGGGCCACCATCATCAATAATACCCTTCACAAACAATTGATAGAAGTTAAGATGACTGGATGCTTCTACATGACATCGTATTTGACTTATGCAGTAGCAAGGAGAAAGCTATTTTCTGGACTCAAAATGAGAGAAGTCATGGGGCCATCAAATAGTTTCTTCCATTACTAATCTAACTAAGTTTGAAAAATAGCTCTCACCATTTTAGAAGAGTCAATGATGCATTCACCTTCTGCGTGATTCGAACTCCGAATCGGATTACAGAGGAAAGTTTTTATAAACAAGCCTAAGTGTCATTTCCCAATGGGGAACATGGTTTATTCAATTTTCATCCTTTTCCTACATTCGCGTGAGTGGCTTTGTTGGTACTCCATGGAAGCTTCCTAAGTATGTCAGTGACAGATGGGCATTAATGGAACTTGTGCGACAACTATTCCAAGTTCACTTGTCTTCTCAGTGACAAGCACCATTTAGGAATTCATTTCCCAATCCAAATCGGGAATACCAATGTCCAAATCTTTTCAGTGCACAACTCATGGAAAAAGAGTTCGCTCTCATCACAATCCATCCATATGTGAAGAGAGCCTAGTTTGATATCAATGGATATATGCAGAAGATTCTTGGAGCAAAGTATCAACATAACCCTACCATGGAATATTTTTGGGCTGCCTATTCGGACGAACATGAAGTAAGAAGACGAGATTTTTCTTGCCTAACACTTGCTCAGATCAAGGCCTTCCGCATCAAGAACCCTCCCGATTCATTCATAAATGATGATGAAGATGTCATTGATCCCTCATATGATGCAGTTTCTTTTACCCCATTGCCTCGAATTGACTGGACCAAAAGAGATGAATTTTCTCTTGATAGCAAGAATCAACTTATTCTTGAAAGAAGCATATCTTGGTATGACAGAGAACTTTCCAACTTATAATCAATTCAAGATCATACTTTAGGATCACAAAAATTTCCAACACGAGGAGGCCTTCGTTTAACCAAAGCCTCTTCTTGATCAACCTCTGTACCATCCAATCATACACAACAAGCAATAAAGGAGTGGTTTCCAAAATCCACTTCGCCAAGTAATGTGTCACGAGGAGAAAAATCTAAAGTCCCTAACCCCGAAGAAGGAAGAGAGCGTGTATAAAGATTTTCTACCTTAAGTAGAGATTCTTCTACCCACATTGTTAATAGTGCTCAGAAGCTCGTGGAAAACGATCCTCAGCCATGCTTTGAACAAGCGTCCACTCAGGAGCAGGTAGTCCAAATATCAAACACTTCAGAGCATGTAGTTCATGAAGGGATTTCCCAAAATCTCTTGAATGATTAGGAGGTGGATATTGAGGTTATTTCTCCCCAAGTCGAGGTTGTAGATAGGATTCTTGTAGGATTTCATGATGTCAAGAACAATGAGAATATTGATTCGAGCTCTAGGATTTTGTATGTGGAAATAGTGTATGATACTCCCTCCTGGTTGATTCTAAGGTTAAGAAAAGGAAGAGGGTTGTCAAGGCAATTGACATTGATTTTGATTCCCATTTCAAACTTTCGAATGATGTCATTCCCAAGAGTCCTAAGGTGCTTTTTCGAATAATGGTGGATAATGACGGAAATAGATTTGCAGATCTTGCCATCCCACAAGTTGATAAGGAGCATGAGGCGATAACACCTCTTGATTATGAATTTTCCTTACTTGGACAAGTGGGAGGTCTACATTAGAAAGTGACATGGCGATGGCTCAAGATTCAATTGATATCGTATTAAAGAGACTTGAGAAATATAAGTCTCAGAACTCTCAGCTCAAGGCCAAAAAGAATCAATTGGTGGAATATGTTCAACATTTGATAAATCCCATATCATCCACTTTCCTAGTACTTGATGCAATGGCTGCCCCTGATGAAGAAACTCTCAATTTGTCAAAATAAATAAACACATTAGGCCATGTTACTAAAACTTGTCTTTCAAAGACTCTCGTTTTAGGCCAAGGGACTATCAAGACCGCGGTTAAGCTTCATGAAGATGTCAGTGTGTATCTTGATCAAATTATTTCTTTTAAAGAAACTTTTGTTTCTATATATCAAATTCGGATGAGATATTTCCTAGTTTGCAGGAGATGACGAGTATGGAATCCTCAATTTTAGCCATTGAAGGAATTCTCGAATTTGAACATCGAGGGACACGTTTTCTTTGGTGTTTGCATCTCAAATCAAGGAAGACGCTTCTCGAGGATTCTATGATCCATTATGAGAGCATATGCAATGAAGCCTTCACTTCACTCGCCTTGATTCAAGAATTCATAGCTAAGATTCCTTACAACCTCGTAAATGAGCATAATCAAAGGTGTTCATCGGAATAGGTGGAAGAGCAATTTTCACAATTGTTTAAGGACATGTACACTCCTGCCAACAATTTCTCGTCAGTTTCAATGGAGCGGTGCATCAAATTAAATAACTTATTTGAGAATGCTCAATAAAAGATTATTAATTTAAATGATATGCCAAGTAGGATTCTTGAATTTCAGGTATTTATTGAGGCTATTCTTCGACCAAATGAACCTCCTAAGAAGAAAAGATATTTGAAACTTTGGGAAGGTTCGAGATCCTTTCAACCGGCAAAAGTAGCGAGATCTTAATTTCACCGGCGGTTCAAGGAGATAATTTTCTTGGTATCTAACAAAGTGGGAGAGTCCATTTCTCATACGCTTGAGATAGGCGGACCCCATTTCAATGGATAAGGCACTGATTATTATTGTAAATTTTAAAAAGGGGATTTTTAAGAAAAGGATGGTTTTGTTTGCTTTCGAGAAACTGTGGATAACTTAAGTGATTTCTATTTTTGGTTGTCTTTAATAAAGTTGGTTAGAAAAAGTTAAAGGTCACTTAAGTGTATTATTTAATGATCATGTTAAACCCTAACTACTTTATAACCAACTTTTTGGTTATAAAAGGAAGTGAGGGGCTCATTTGTAAAGGGTGACTTTAAGAGAGGAGAAGAAATACTTTTGTGTGCAAGCTTTGTTTTAGAAATAAAATTTGTGTTGTTTTGTAAAAACATTTTGGAGTTAATTAATTACGAACTTTGTGTCTCATTCATTGCCTATTGTAACATTTGATGTTCGTATGTTCATTAGATGTTAGATGTTTGAATCTTGCATACAAATATTGTCTTTGATCTTATTGTCAACGTTATTAATATGTTGTTCTAGTTCACAGTGATCAAGCTCTGATTATCTACTTGCTCACGTGTGTTCCCTTTTACACATTCTTGTTTAGCTAACTCAAACTCCATTTTATTTGTGTTAGTTATTCATCTTTCCTCTTTGTGTGATATTAGGCTCTGTTTTTACCTAACTCTTGCATGTTCTTTCAATTCATTTCATTCCACTCCTTTCCTCCATTCCATTCCATCTCCCTCATTCACTTTTTCTTTCCATTGATGTTCCAAAACACCCCCCACATACAATTTTGAATGTACATGATGTAAATACAATTTTGGTTTTCAATAAAGGCATCCTCACTTAATTGAGGAGGGACTTCTTCCCACACTTGTTGCATGTCATTTACATGTGTGCAAATCCATATGCTAACAATTGTGAATGTAATTTTTCACTCTTTCGTCCTATTCACTTAAGTGACCATTATAATTTTTCATTGTAAAATTTCCCTTTTCATTAATAAGAAAGAGGCTTATTTTTCTTTCCTAGAGGAATGTGAAAGGTCACAAGTGGTGGCATTGTGAAAGGTCATATGTGGGTAGATGAAGAGATGGATTATAAAGCTATAAATTGGAATGGATTCTCCATTCCAAAGGGTTAGATTTTCTTGGTTGATAGCTCTTATTGTCTTACTACAAGTAAGAAACTACAATTCTTCTATCTCCTTGTCTTATGTTTTCCTCTTCATCTCAACTTTACTCCATGAGCATGGTTACTTGTGCAATATTATGAAAATGAACTTGGATTTATTTGTATTTTGTCCCTCTTTCTTTGACATGGTGTCTTATCATTGTTAACTTGGAAATATTTTTGTTTTATGTCGATAAACTCAGCTTTCTATTTATTGAGTAAAACCCCCTACTCACATTCTCCCCTTTCCATACACACACTTTTCCTCTACCTCCTTTTACACACTGGTTTAGTGGATTATTCTTGTGTGATCCTCGGACGAAAGGCCATCCATGGTGGTAAAAATAGTGTAAATATTTATTGTTTTCAATAAATGGAGTTGCCTAATTCCTAAGTAGAGGGACCTAGTCCCATAGCGTTGGTGAAAACCCTTAATTTTCCTTCGTGAAAAATTATTTCACCAACAGTTTTTAGCGCCCATCATGGGGAAAATTTTGATGTCCAGCACCCTATAACGATCCATAAAATCCTAAAAATCATATATACCAAAAAACCATAAAAAGTTATCAAGATAGACAAGAAACTAATAGAAGATATCGGCTAGAGGGTTACCAAGATAGAAAAAGAACTTGAAAATATGAGGGCTAAACACTGTGATGTTATGTCCATTCTCAAAGGAACTATCGATTCTCTCTCCTCATTACCATTCATCTTGAGGATTATAAAGGGAAGGAGAAAAGTAAGAAAGAATCTTGTCTCAAAGAAATCAAAAGAGGGCTAGACAATGTCAAGAAGAACTTCCAGAAGAGCATGAAGTAGCTTTGCTTGACTCTAGCTTCCTATTTTTCACCGAGTCCCCTGTCGGGTTTCTGCTCCGATGGCATTGAGATTTTGTTGTATTTTTGCTAACTTTATGTTGTGTTCATGTTGCTTTACATTTGGATACTTGTTCCAAATATTGTTTTGGCTTTGTTATGCTATGCGACTTTGGCCTTTATGTAACTGGGTAGGGTCCCAAGAAAAAAACCTTTATCCTTAATATAAAAAAACCATAAAAAGTAAAAAATCAAAAACATGAAACTTGATGCTTGAAAGCCACTATTGTTTTCAGTTGTGTCCTTTCACATTCTTGTTGCAAGTTTTCTCACAAGTTGGCTGAAAAGAGATACACTAGATTAGACAAATTGAGAGGTATTGTTGATCCAAAGTTTGAAGCTCTTCAAAGACAACAATATCATATCCGAGACAATCCATATTACTTCTCTCAAGCATCATCTCCATCTGGTACATTGAGTGATACAACAGGGAATCTAATTAAGACTCCTCCTAAATCTCCAGTTGTACCATCACTAGCTATTCTTCTCCTAGAAGAAGAATAAAAGAAGAAGTTTAAGAAGAAATGGAAGAACCATAACTACATGTTCCATGGGGAAGGAATACTGGTTCGCTTGCTACTACACCACCTCTCCATGAGTTACCGAAGGGACCCCAAAATAAATTTCCCAAATTCAAAGTTGATGGCACTCAACTTCCTTAAGAACATACTTGTGTAATATCCCTTGTAGGATATTAACTGGTTCTTATTAAATACTTGCAAAAATAAACACTTAGAAGATAAACCCTCCTAGGTTTACTCGAACGAACCCTAATGTCACTTCAATACAACCCAAATAGGGTTGGAGTGAGCCAAGGTGAGAGTTTTATGGGAAATCCAGTTGGTATTTACACTCCTTTTTCCAATATAATTTGTAGAAGTAAAAATAATAAATAATAACTGTTGAAAATTAGCTAAAACTTTAGAAATTAATAACTCCCAAAATACTAACTCTTTTAACTTGAAACCAAATGCAGTAGAAAGGGAAAATTATGAGCTTTTCATCAAAATAAATATCAGATCTTTGCATGCACTAGAAACCACTCAAATCAGCCCCCAAAATCCCAAACCCAGTCGCTAGGGTTAGGGTAAAATCTCAAATTAATTCCAACACTTTTTCCCTTCGCTTTAGAGTCAATAAATGCGCTTTCAGATCTGTAATTAATAAATCTAAAATAGCAGCTTGATAATCACTTCAAAATCCCTCAAAAACTCTTAAAACATGCCCAAACAAGTCGAATTCATCAAGTAAAACCAACAACATATAATAAAATATATTCACCATAAATCACATTCCAAAACCCTCAAAGCAAGCTTAGGTATTCTCCAAAAATGGCGTCTTATACATATATAGATAAATGATTACAAAAACTTATTACTTCAAACTCAAATGGGCACACACACTTCACAAATTGTGGTGTTAATGAGCACCTTTTGTTTTTTATCACAAGTGGGCATACATCCCTTCTTCAAGCATGAAGATAAGTTTCATAAACCGTCAACATGCCCAAAAAGGAGTATCCACATCTTCTTTTATAGCTTTTCCTTGCACATCCTCCAAAGCTCTTCTCCATTTTTGGCGCCATGCTCTAGGAGGGGATCTTATTAAAAATATGCCTGAAAATCATATCCAACAACACACATTAAATGCATAGGGATTTTAAAGCAAATGAGACCCATATAAATCGACCCATGCATAGAAGGGATCACTTTATTTTTAAATATTAAATATTAAAAAGTCTCCCAAAAAATGTGACTTGCTTAGTCACTTGATTCACCCTTTTAAAATGCATTGATTAACCCAAGGTGAAGTCAACTTGCTCTTTTATTTTGATTTGCACAATTTAGAATATTTTATTTTAAATTTACATGTGCAAATTGATTTCCTTTTCTTTTTAATTTTTAATAAAAAAGGGGGACATTACATATTGCATCTTTCATCACTGCATGTGGAGTTCTTGGAGTTGAACATGAAGATGTTTCAATAAGGTTTTTCATGGAGTCACTTTAAGAGAAAGCAACTGAATGGTTCTACCTCTTGCCCTCTCGATCCATCACAAATTGGAATGATATCGAACTAGATTCAAAGTGAGATTTAAATCAGCTGAAGACTCTCAAGATCTTGTTCAATTGGTCCAAATGAAGAAATAATCAAATGAGCTCATGAGAGATTTTGTGCCCGATTCAATAGATTGTTGAAAATAATACCTATGGAAGCTTCACCATTTGATGATAACAAAAAGAGATTCTTCATAAATGCACAATTACCCGAGGTTGGATTTATCCTATGGAGAGCTCAACCTCAAACTCTTGAAAATTCCCAAGAATATGCCATTAAAGTAGAAGATGATATGATTTTTTCTAGGAAAGTGAAGAATCCAAATGGTAAGCAAAAGGGTCAAACCTCCAAAGAAGGTGTCACTGATTCTCTTGTTCAAAATTGGCTAATGATGTGATTTCATTGAAGAAACAACTTGCACAAGCCACCTTTCCAAGGGGAGGTTATCCAAATCAAAATCAAAATAGAAACATAATAGGTGGAGGAGAAAGAAGATTAGCTCTTGAAGCACCTCTTATTAATGCCACATGTGAAGCAAGGCCCAAAGAAGAGTATGATGAAGCTCAAATTGAATATGAAAATGATGAGGAATTTTGGCCATTGATGAGATTGAATCATTGGAAACATTGGTTTTTGTGAATATACCCCTTCTTCGGATGATGAAGATGATGAAACTATTGCTGATATGAATAGTCATTCGATTTGGTGTTCACTTATTCGAAGCTTCAAGAGAGGGATAATTATTGCAAATTCAAGATCCTACAAAGTGGCGAATCTACAAAAAACAATAATTGTTGGCTATATTTTATGCATAACTAAACCTAGGCGAGTCATGAGATAAATCTCCCTCATTTATCGGTAAGGCTTGATGTAAGATTTATGTCAATTATGTATTCTAATAACTATCTGTGGGTTTTACTTTAATTGCGAAGCTCATGAACCATAGCTAAGCAATTCTGCAACAAGTAAGCAATTGTAAAGAAATATTTGCAGAAGGGGGAATAGTTGAATACGGGAAAAAGAAAAGAAGATGTGTAATCCAACCAATAGTTTACAGAGTTGGTCTCATACACATAGATAAAACAAATAGATCTCACAATACAAAATTAAAGGAAAGGAAAGTTTCTAATCTAAATCTTAGACAATGCAAATTTTATCTAAAGATCTACACAAGTAAGAATTAAATGCACCGTTGACACAAAGTTCTCCGGAAATCCACCTCTGTTTAATTCCTCAGCTTTCAGAAAAGATATCAAGGGTTTTAACACAAAGTCTGGAACTCAAGAATGTTGATTACAAATTATAATCCTTTAACCCGTAGGCTCTTCCTCTATTTATAATGTATAGAGGGAAATTACAAATAGGAAGCTTTCAATGAATTGCCACATGTGGAAGTTATGAAAAGGGGAAACAACTGGTAGTATTCTTCTTGAATTCTTCTTTGCATGACATGCATGATTTATAACTGAAAATATAACCTTCTATTTTGCATGTCTACCACCTATTTCCAAGTAATTGACTTCTTCCAGTAACTTGAAGTAATGGATTTTATAGCCAATTACCTAAGTTTTACAATTTTAATTGATTTCTCAATTGCTTTGTCAGAGAAAATAAGAGAAAGAAGAAGAAAGAGGAGGGAAAATAGAAGAAAGTTGCAATGCTCTCAGTCTTGTTCTTCTTCCATACTCTGCATGTTGATCCAACCTATATTGCACTTCTGCTTCATTTACTTTAGCAATGAATGATTTGAATGATATCTCTGCCTTGAATCTGAGATGCTTTTTTCTCCCATATGTTGTTGAATCCTTTCCTTCGATTCTCACCAAACTGGATCTGAAGCAGTATGACTGAGATTTACTTGCGGGTGCTACCTCTAACCTGTCTTCCCTCTTATCCTTGAAGCTTTTACAATTCTTCTCCAGTACATGCACCAATGCAATGTTTTCCGTAAACAATTCAGACAAAACTCATCACCCTTCATCGTGCCTGAATCAACCTTTGTTTGAGATCTTCTTTTTTATTTCTGCCAGAAGACCTTGCAAATATGAGAGTTGGATCTATTTGTGCAGAACCTACAATTTCTCCTTTTGATTCTGAAGATATATTCAATGTATCTGACATTGACTTTGCCTTCTTTTCACCAATATGAGCACTAGTGAAGTATTCTTGCAAATAATTCAGACAAACATGGAATCCATGGCATGAATGCTTAATTCCTTCACCAAAATCTGATTATAAAGCCTATTGCCCTCTATTTTTAGACTTTGCTTGCATGCCAAACAAGCTAAAAATATTATTTAATTCCCTATGCACTCACATCAACATGCAGATAGCCAAAATAATAAAAAGGAAGCCTTTCCAACCCTAGGCGCCAAAACTGGATGCTTCCCAACAATTAAAAGAAGTCAGCTTTTAGGCATTTAGCTATGCCAGAATGGGTCGCACTTTTTGGCTAGGAATTGTGGAAAAAATATGTGGAAGAGGAAGTGGGAATTTTCACCTTCCAAGCAGCTCCAAAATTCCCATTTGTACTTTAAGTGATTTATCTTTAATAATGGGAAAAAACAACCTTCCAAGAAGGCTCCAAATTCCCACCTTCCTACTAACACCAAAATTCCCATTAGCACTTAGATGACTTGACTTCCATCATGGGAATTTTTACCTTCTAGGAAGCCTCCAAATTCCCACCTTCCAGACAACACCAAAATTGTCACTTTTCACTTGGGTGAATTAATCTTTAATAATGGGAAAAACAACCTTCTAGGAAGGCTCCAAATTCCCACCTTCCTGCTAAGCACCGAAATTCCCATTGGCACTTAAGTGATTTGACTTTAATAATGGGAAAAAACAACCTTCCAAGAAGGCTCCAAATTCCCACCTTCCTGCTAGCACCAAAATTCCCATTGGCACTTAAAAACCATCCTTCCAAAAAATGCGACTTGCATGGAAGAAAGCTTCTTCCCAAAAAGTGTGACTTGCATGACTTTTGCTTTTAAAGTTGCGTGAAAACTCATCAACAACATTTTATTTCCATTTTTGAATTTTTGGTGAAGAAAAAACACAAGGATAGAATAAATTTTTCCATTTTTGGAAAGGGTCCGGAAGATGTAGCAACAAAAACTTGTAAGTGCCATAACTTTCACTCCATGGCTCCGTTTTAGGTGTTGTTTTCTATAAAAGTGCATATTTTCTCTAGCTCTACGCATTGATGGCAATATTTTTCTTATTTGTATAAAATCCATTTTTGCACCTTTTTGGACCAAGCAATTTCTTGCAATCTCCTTACGAATAACGAGCTCTCGATCACATTTAGACATAATAGTAATTAAAAATATTGGATAGATTTTCAAAACCCTAGGCCTGGGGAAAGATCTCGGGAGGAAGATTGAATAGGCTACGGGAATTATCAGAGAAAACAAACCAAAACACAGAAAAAAAGAAATAAAACAAAAAAGAAGTTGCAGAGTAATTGCTTGAAAAATGTCTCCAATTAGCTAATCAGAAAAATTCTCCCCCAGGTGAATGAAATTTCTATGGTAATAATGATGGGGTGAGGTGTTTCATATAACCTAAATCCTCCAATTTTGGCTCAATCTATTTTTAAAGAACTTTATTTATTTAATAAATAAATAAATAAAACGCTTGTAGACAAAGTCTAAAAAGGAATTGAGTGAGCTTTGGCATGTGGGTATTTGTCGAATTTGGATTTTAAGACTCTCTCGGGATACTCTAGAGTAATGCAAAAAAATGCAGGCAAAATAAACACAAAATGACCCGTTACTTTGAAAAGAACATTTTTTTAAAAGGGGTAGTCCCAAATTTTAGGGTGAAATCTTGGGGACACCAATAACAAAAGGAGGATCACCGATGCCCTCGCCCATGCAATCAATGAAGAAGAAGCCCGAAGCATCCACAATTGCCTCTCCATCTTCCAATACGGTAAGTCTACCTCTCCTTGTCAAATTTCTCCCCATTTCTACATTCAAATGTAATGATATGAATAAAAATAGTATCAATGCCATTCTAAGAAGTAGTCAACCTCTCGCTATTGCATCTACACCTTCACCCTCCTCTGAGTCTCATTTTGACATAATTGAACATGTTAAGAAGTCCAAGGTCCAAATTTCCAAATTTGAGTATTTGAGAACTCATCCCAAGCAATTTGATAAACTTTTCTAGTTTATCAAAGGAAGTAATTCAAAGTCATGTCCCACAAACCTCACTGCAAAAGAGTCATTTCTCGCTCTTAGCAATGTTGCATCTTAGAACCTTCTTGCCTCCACATCTTCCTCTTCTAAAAAATTGAACCCTTCTACCTCTCCTTGTTGGTCAATGGATACAAATTGAATAACTGTATTGTTGACTTTGGTGCCTCGGATAACATCATGCCTACAAAATTTGCACATGCTCTTGGTCTCACCCTTGTCCCTGTTGTTGGTCACTATTATTCCATGGAGATCAAATAAGTACCTCTCATTGGTCAAGTTAACAATGCTCAGGTAGCACTTGTGGACTTTCCTGATAAGAAGGTCAATGTCAAAATACTAGTGGCAGACATTCTAGTTGCATATGGGATGTTATTGAGTCGAAGCTTCTGCAGAGACATTGGTGGAAATATAAATATGGATTGGTCATATGCCACCATACTAGTCAAAGGTACCATGAAGAAGTTGCTTCCAATAAGAAAGATGAAATATATTGTTCAGAGGGAAAATGACCGAGGGTAGACATTGTGTATCAATATTTAAGAGGTTGTAACTCGTAAGAAAATACTAAAATTTCTATCTTGATGGAAGAGTTCCCAAAGGTGATGGAACTAGTCAAGGAACACGAGGATGATTTGGTGGATCCTAAACTAGAAAATGTGCCATCCCCATTCAAAATGGATATTGTTTCTTTGTTTAAAAATTATGAAGATAAGGTTTCCAATCATCTCCCTGAGACCCAATGTGAAGGTTTTTCAAATGAACGTGAAGGTGAGTATGGGGCAACTTTGAAGAAGGAATATGTGTAAGAGATTTTAAAGGTTGCAAAAGGAACTAAAGACCCTCAAATCAGTCTTGAAATCTTGACCTATGCTATGAATATACAAGATAAGTATGAGTTCGGTTTTGATTCTTCATTTGATGCACAAATGTTCAATAATGAAAAAAAAACTGAAAGAGCTCAATGTCCCTCTTGAAACATTTGTTGATGAGTATGAATGTGAAGATGGGTCCTTCTCTTTCCCGTTTTGTGAAGAATATTGTATTCATGTTGAATGGAATGAAAAGGAAATGCTTGAATCTCTTATGGATGTCTTCATTCATGAGGATAGTACCTCCATCACAGAGAGTGATATCGAGGTCAATAATGAGTCGATGTGTGGGAAAGAGAAACATATGGAGCAGTTGTTGAACATAAATCAACAAGAGGTATATGATGATGTTGAAATTTTCAAAATATCTACCAAGAACAGTTCTATAGAAACAACGATCATGAGGAACATGACAGGTAAGGAGCAATTTCTTTTTAGAGCACAAGGCTAGTTGTGAACATGGTGAGCTGGTATGATCGAGAATCAATCTTATGGTAATGTTAAAATGAAGAATGTGAAATCACAAACACGAGTGAATGTAACAATGGATTGGCAACCTGAAATGGAATTTTAGGGAAATGAGAAAAGTGAGCTATTCATATTGATCTTCGGTTGTAAGAGGAGTCATGTTGACTTACTTAAGAGGAGTCATGTTGGCTTTCTTAAGAGGAGATATGCAATCTTCTCTTTTTCAAGTACCTGGAGAGCTATTGTAGCACCTGTATTTTTTAAGAATTTGAGAAAGGGGTAATACATCACCTAACTACCAATGGGTTCATGAACAAATTCATTTGATGCTACATGTACATGGGTAACATCGAGAGAAGAAAAAGTAATACAATGAAACCAAGTTGTCCCTCGTATGTACCATAGGTGATTTAGGTTGTGTTTCCCTTTTGGTTGTTTTTTCCCTGTTATGTGGTGTGTTTCCCTTTCATTGTGTGTTTGCCTTTCCGTCATGTGTTTATTTTGGTTGTTCTTGCTTGTGTATTATGTGACTCTATTTGCCTAATGGATAAGGCATTGATCTCGCTCCCTCGGGAGTTAACCGAGGTTCATGCTTGTTCCATTTATCCTTTTTCCAATTCGAAACAACTCCACGAGTAAGAGCCATTGTTGTCATGTTAAATTTCTAGCATGCAAAATTTAAAATTTTGGTCATGACAACCAAACCCACACTTGAAATCCCCTTACCCGACTAGCATTTCAATTGTGTCATCCTCATTCTGGCTGAGAAGAATGTGCTAACATGATTTTCAAGTGTGTTTCATGTGCAGATAAGTGCACCTAGCTTGATTCATGAGGGTATTGAGATTTATGAAAGAATAGTGCTCCCAGAGACTTCAAAAGGGCTATTTTTGTCTTCATTTCATAGGAGGAAATCCCCCAGAAGATAACTACAAAGGCACAACCCACCTAGAGGTTGTGCGGGAGAGTAATAAGATGATCTAAGTAACTTTAGGAAGTTTTTGTGGAGCCACGATATGTCGGGAAACTTTCAAGTAAAACTAGGTCTTTTTGTCAAGGCACTATGAAAAGCATGTTTCAAAGGAGCTAGTCACCTTGTTTGAAGGGTTTCAGGAGACTTGTGAAGTGTTGGGAGCTTGTATTCTAGGTGTTGGAAATTTGAAAAAGCCTACTTCATGGTGTAATAATAAAGATAGAATTCTAAGTGTATAAACATGCGGAAAATTGTCCATCGTTGAATAAAAAGAGTCTTTCTACAAGGTGGAACTTGCTCAAAGGGTTTCAGACACCTTGAGAAGAGTTAGGATCCTAACCAAAGGTCAAAGTGGAGTAAATTGGTGTAAAGAAATACATGTTTAGGAGCACAGATTTAGTTTTAATTCTTTTCTATTAACTCTGCTTAATTTCCCATAGCTATGCACTCCATTATGTAGGAGTTGCATAGTAACAACTCTCATAACAATGTCTTTGTCTTTACCTGCAACCTTCTCAAAAATATTTGGTTGCATATGAAACCAATCTACCCAAATGGTTTCAACCATTAATTATAACATTGATAATAAAACAATATCTCATTGTTTTATTATCTAACTTACTTACTAATTTACTAATTACCATATAGTAAATACTATTTACTATATGTAATATTACATTCACATTATAATAATATTATCCATGATAATATTATATTCATCATATCTAATGTTCACACTATACAATATCTCTAACACACCCCCTTAGTGTGAATATGGGGTAAGAGCTCTTGGAAACATCGAACTTGTCAGAGTAGCCGTTCTTTCGGATCTTGCTGCTATTGACCATCCTTGTCATATGAACATCTTCATCAATTGATCACCTTCCAAAGAAGTACCTTCCACAAGTATGGCAATCGAGAGGACCATACAATAGTCGAGGACCGTACGTAGATGATTGTAAGTGAGTCAAGCAGTTTGCTTCTTCCACACCAAATAGACACTCAAGAACTATTGGTAGTCTATGTGAACACATTAAAATCAAAATGTGAAAATAGTTTCGCCCCCTTGTTTATAAACACACCACACGACTGAAATAGAACATCACCACATCTGTCTGCGACCCCGTCATTGGTGAATGATGAGAGGATGTTGATTGTCCTCCCTCCATTGCCTCCTTCCTCCAACAAGAGAAGAGTCTACCATAGGTAATCCTCGTCACTAGGACAGGAAAGTTCTTCATCAATTGAGTAGGCTTCCCAATTAGTTTCTACTTCATCTAGAAGGGATTTCTAATCTATCTTGTCATCAAAAAGATCCTGATCTCTCTTTTTACAGTTTAGTATTACATGCCCAATCTCATTACAATAAAAGCATTTTATTTTTCCATGTGAAGGAACCTGCTTTGGTTTATGTTTTTCCTTCTTAGATGAGGAGCTAGGTTTGTTTCTTACATATAGTACTTCTTCATGTTCTCCATGAATGCTTTGTTCTAAAATGTAGAAATCACTCCTTCTTGACTGATAATAACTTTACTCAAAGTAAATACAATATTTGAGTAATTCTTAGGCATACTATTAAGAAGGATAGCTTTAGCATCACCATCCTTTACATGTTCTTTTATTCCAACAAGTTGATTTAAGAGAGATCGAAACTTACTAATGTGCTCAGCAATGTTTAGATTCTCATCCATCTTCAATCCATATAGACGTTGCTTCAGTGATGTCTTTGTTGTTTCGCCTCAGATCTAAAAATTTTGTTGAGAGACTCCCAAATATCCTTTGCAGATTTTGATAAATCTATATGGTGCAAATAGGATTTAGACAATCCTAATCCAATGGTCCCTATGGCTCTCTCGATCCTTCATGTTCCACTTTGCCAATTCATTTCCTCCAGTGGGTGGAGTTGAATTAGGCTTCACCACATCCCATAGATCCTTCTCTATGAGATGCAATTGCATCTGTAGCTGCCATGTGTGAAAATATTGGCCTTCAAACTTATCTATCTGGTTTAGATTAGTCCTTTCCATGATGCCTTTCAAACAATACTGATCTATAGATTGATAATTAATTTTTTTGAAAAATCGTTTTAGACCCTTTCCAAATATGGAAAGTTTTTTTCTATGCTTGTGTTTTTTTGGTATGTCCAAAATGGGAAAAATAGAATTTTGGAAAATTTACTTTTACCAGACCACAGTGGTTGTTGGCGATCAAACGGTAGTCACTGGAGATTTATTCAAGTTTCTTTGGCGCATCGACTGAGAATCAAATACCATTTGGTCATCAACATTTTCCGTCACCCACCGATGATTTTCTTGTGTAAACACACAGTTCCAGAATCTTCAGATCTACACCAAAATTTCTTTTTCCTTCTACTCTGTTAGCTCCTACTCTGCAATTTGATCAATAGAAGAACCTGCTCTGATACCAAATGTAAAGAAATACAGGTTTAGGAGCATAGATTTAGCTTTAATTATTTTCTATTAACTCTGCTTTATTGCCCATAGCTATGCACTCCATTATATAGGAGTTGCATAGTAACAACTCTCATAACAATGTCTTTGTCTTTACCTGCAACCTTCTCAACAATCTTTGGTTGCATATGAAACCAATCTACTCGAATGGTTTCAACCATTAATTATAACATTGATGATAAAACAATATCTCATTGTTTTATTATCTAATTTACTAACTTAGTAAATATTATTTACTATATGTAATATTACATTCACATTATAATAATATTATCCATGATAATATTATATTCATCATATATAATGTTCACACTATACAATATCTCTAACAATTGGACCCTCCTCATGGTCCACGTGTTGGATTTATCATGCTCATTCGGACCCCAATGACAACTCAACTTACTGGCGCACACACATGGGAAAAAGTGGAAAGTGGATTGAAAAGGAAATTTGCAATATGAATCAAGTATTGAAAATGGTGGGAATGGACTCATTGGGTCCTTTGGAGTCAAAAATATATAAGGCTGGCCCTCTGAACTCCATGTCTTGCCCCTGGACCCAAAAAACCACTCCTTAGTCTATTTTGTCGTTGAATTTGATGACATCAACATTCCAAGAATCTTGGGCAGAGTTTTGGAGGTTTGATGTCCTTTTGTCCCTTGGTGCAAGGGGACATGGAGGACACCAAAGTGCACTCCCCCATTGAGTGTTATGTTGTGTCACTTAAAGTGACAACTTAAGTGTTAGAAAGATGTTATAAACTCACCTTTTTTACTTTTTGACCACTTTTTCATGACTAGTTGACCCTTGGCGTGCTTTTGGAGTCCTAATGTCCCTTTGTCCCAACAGCTAAGGGGACATGGGGGACACAAAAGTGTGCTCCCCTATGGAGGCAACTTTTCGTCACTTAAAAGTGATAACCTGGGTGTTAGAAAGGTGTTAACAACTCACTCTTTTCATAAAATCTACTCCCCTCCTCATGAGAACCTCACCCATGGCGTATTTTGGAGAGGTTGATGTCACTTTGTCCCCTATATTTTAGGGTGAAACCAGACCTCTTACCTCCACCTGAACCGGGTTGAGATTGTTTGGGTTTAATGCGAGTTAAGGTGTTCAAATGAGAGGGAAAACAAATTTGAGAGAGGGAAAACAAATTTGAAAGAGGGAAAATCATTTACACTTAAACCATTTTCTAGCCTCATTTGTGTTATTTTCTCTCCTCCATTGTTCTTTGGTATGTTGTTACGCTGCCAAAATTTCTTTAGACATCCTCCATGCTCAAAAACCCTTTTTATTCATATCTTCACAACCTCATCTCTGGTTGCCATGAAATTTTGATTATAGCTTCCTTGCAAAAATGCCTTTCAAATAAATCCATCATTGCATACAATGGTGTTCTACATTATTTTTAATGGCTGAACAAAGTTTCCCAAAATAGAAACTTATTTTTCAAATCTATGGAGTTCTAGCTATTGAAATCCTTCAAAAATTAGAGCAAAACATCCTTGTGAATTAAAAAAACTTCTGAGACCACTTTTGTTCCATTTTGACATTGGGAAGGCCCACTTTTAAAAATAGTAAGTCATCCTAAGCATCATTGTTTATAAATAGTAAGTGCTCCAAACAATTCATTATCATAGTTGTCATTGCCCCTTACACATTAGGGAAACTTAAAAGTGCCAAATTAAGCAACTAGCAATTAAAATGGACTTCTCAAAATAAGGCTTACTAAAAATAATAAGTGTTGGGATATTGGTCAAGAAACAAGGATGTTGAGCCTCTCATACTAAAGAAAGAGAACCTAGATTTGAAACAGAGCAAAACCCGATAGATTCATGATTTCACACCGCATTTTCAGTTGAATGAAGGAACAATTCTTTTGTTTGGAGGAGAGGACATTTTCCAATGAATAATAGATGAGCAAGAAAGTGTTTGAGAATCATGGGGTTGATTCCATTTAAAAAGGAAACATCTATGTCACGAAGGTGAATTTTGAAGCCAAGAAGAACAAGGTGATATTTCCTATGTTCTAACTCCAACCTTGTGTTAAAAAAGGATCATCATATTTCCATATCAATGCAAGTCTCACAACAGTGTTTCTAAACACTCATTCACCATATTGGAGTGTGTTTGCATCTCACAAGAGGAGGAATTTACAATCACAATGTTCCAACTCAACATGAGGTCAAAGGTAGGGAACTTCATTCATGGAGCATTCACTCAAGATCCATCGGAAGCAGGTTCTTCGTCAACAAGATGTTTTCTTGTCTCTGGATTTTCACGTCTCCCTTTTCTTCTCTCTCCTCCCTCCCTCTCTCTACATTCTATTTCTTCATTGTGAATGTAATTTTTCACTCTTTTGTTCTATTCACTTAAGTGACCATTGTAAGTTTTCATTGTAAAAGTCCCCTTTTCATTAATAAGAGAGGGGCTTATTTTTCTTTCCTAGAGGAATGTGAAAGGTCACAAGTGGTGAGGCTATGAAAGGTCATGTGGGGAGTAGATGAAGAGACAGATTGTAATATTATAAATTGGAATGACTTCTCCATTCTAAAGGGTTAGATTTTCTTGGTTGATAGCTCTCATTGTCTTACCACAAACAAGAAACTACAATTCTTTTATCTCCTTGTCTTCTGTTTTCCTTTCCTTATCAAATCTAGTCCATGAGCATGGTTACTTGTGCAATATTATACAAATGAACTTGGATTTTTTTGTTCCTCTTTCCTTAACATGTGTCTTCTCATTGTTAACTTGGAAATATTCTCGGTTTTATGTCAATAAACTCAAATTGTTATTCATTGAGTAACCCCATTGTCACTTTATCCCCTCCATACACACATCTTTCCTCCACCTCCTTTTGCACATGGGTTTAGTGGATTATTCCAATGAGATCCCGGTTAAAATGTCATCCACGATGGTTAGAGTAGTGTAAATATTTCTTGTTTTCAATAAATGGAGTTGCTCCATTCCTAAACAAAGGGACTTAGTCCCAGAGTGTTGGTGAAAACTCCTAATTTGCCCTTGTGACAAAGTATTTTTCCAACAAGCGTTGAACATGATTGTTCCAAGGATATGTAGTTGAAAGTATTGTATAACCACTAACGAGTGATAAGTTATCAAGATTCAATTATTAAACAATTTGTGAATAGCTTGCAAGTTTAAGCTACTCCTAAAATGCATTTTTATTCAAAAAAGAATGCATACTTTAATTTATGTTTATTTTGTGAGATTATTTAAATATACAAAATTTATTTTTAAATATTTTTATTGAGTTTAAGAAATATCATATGCATTAAGACAATTTGATTCGTTTAAGAATACATACTTTTAATAGAGTTAGTATATTTATTTTCAACATATGCCACAATATTAACATTGGATTAAGTCTTCAAAATTTTAACTATATTTAATAGAGTTGGTATAGATAAATATTTGCTAAGAGACTTATGAGCGTTGTTTCAACCCTTAAAAGATGTGGAGGATCTACAATTATAATTAAGTCAATGAAATGACATATAAATGAAAGTTATTTTATATCTTAGTTGCAAGAATTTTATATCTTTCAATTGTTTCATATATTCCATATATGTGTGTGTTTTACATATACTCGTGTGGTGTTCTGTGCATACATGTGATTCACATGAAATGTATTTAATGAAAATTCCCTACTGTAATAAACACGTGGATGGAGCAACATCTAGTGACCGCTAACCTTGCAAAAAGTCAAATTCTATGTCATATGGAAAAAACAATTTAGTCAACTACCTTAACAAGCAATTATATGTTTGTTAAAAATAAGAGTTGGTTGCACTAAGCGTCAACATTCTCATAGGAAGCATTTGACATTTATTTATGTTATACCTCGAGCATCAAGATTACTTTCTCCCATCATTTTTTTACTACTAGGGTTGGCAAGACTTTTCACAAATGTAATTAATTTACTTCTCAAATTAACCCTAATAAAAACTTTGGTAGGGCTACAATCATTGTATTTGTTTAGGCGAACCAAAGGGAGGTTTAGATGAAGCTTTGGAGGATTTGGAGGTCTTGTCCACATAATCTTCCCATTATTGTTTGTTTGGTGATATTTCACAAAAGCCTTGTTTCTTTGTATTGGTGGATTTCAACGACAAGTTTAAGGAGTACTACGGTATGGTTTGACTTCCGACACTATCATTCCTAGTGTAGATTTGGATGCCTTGCAACATCCCCTTTTTTTTGCCCCAAGATTCAAAAACTAGCGACAACAATGATTTCTTCTCATATTGACATGCAACTCAAGTTTGGGCATATAGGTTTCGCCCTTAAGTATGTGGCATCTAATCAAATGCGTGCGAATCGATTCATGGTGCTCGATGGCTTGTTGCGGCTTGTTTTAATAAAACTATTTTTTAATGGATCGGCACAGTCCGCCACCATCTTTTCATAAGGGATTGTCATAATCCACAAAACTTCGTATCGTATACGCGGGAAAGGGGCCCAACAACCCTTATATTCCTATCATGATTTGAGAGGTTTTCTACTTTCAATTTTAAAGTTGAATACATATATTTGTAACTAAAATAAATGTCGTGTGAAGAGACCTCTCATTCTCAAAAAGGATGTTAAGAAAAAATTGTATAAAAATCACATAAATGTCTTTAAAAATCTAGTCTACAAATAAATGGTGGTAATAATAGCATTTGCACGTTCATAGCAATCTTGTTGAAGACAACGTCATTGCATGCATGCATGATGGTATTCTAGAATAATACTTTCTAAAATATATTTCCCCTTATAAGCATGAAAAATTCTGCATTGAAATACCAAATGACTATACGAATTGTGTTAAACTTATTAATTCATAAAACAACTAATATCTATGTAGAACAACGTGATATGCACAATTGGTTATACTTAGAAAAACCAAAGAGACATTTAGTATTTTACTTTAACGAGTTTAAAGATTTACTCTACGGAATCTGATATACTCCTTTCCTATTTTACTTAGATGGTTTTACATTGCAGCTCTTACTGTATTGAATTCCAAATCTCAAAATGTGGAGTCTAATGTTTTCATTAATGAAATTCTAGAAACCTTAATTATAGGTTCACGTATTTTCAAAATTGGATTGCAATATCATCAGTATGTTTAATTCACTTGGAGTTTCAATTGCAAGTAATTATTCACTTACCATTTTACACTCGTGCCTCGTAACTGCTAGACTTTTTTTTTTTTTTTTGCCGAAAGAAGTTGTTATAGCGAGATCTCATAAGGATTGGAGTTTTTCGATTGCAAGTAAATATTTGATTGACAATTTTTCTACAAAGGAGTTTTTATTTTTTTCATTACATTTGAATTTTTTTCATGTTCTTTGCATATATACAAGTGCTTCGTTTCTTATGCCACAATCTCTCCGAAATTTAATACTTTGCAAAGCTAAAGATCGCTAGATGTAAATAGGTTGCATAATGTCAATTGAAAATTTGTTGTCGTATATGTTTTTTAAAATGTCAAGAATTTTACGTTTATATCGTATTTTAAGATTCATTTTTAAAAAACAAATTATTCATAAACTATTGATGAATTCAATGCTTGATTTATTTAAAGTGGGGTGAGAATGATTGTTCTTATGTGGCAGAAAAATGTCCAATATATCGTAACATGGAGTCCAATATTCCCAGAAGTGGATTATGAAGCATCCTAAATGGGTTTTAATATTCGCTAAATTGGATTATAGAAATTATAGTAATGGATTCCAATATCTACATTATTGGATTCCAAAAATAACTGTATTTTTTAAGTGCTTAGCCTCGAATATGTCCAAATTTAGTGGAATGATCGTTATAGGTGTTTTTCATCATGTCCAACATGTGTTGTACATCGACTTACCCAACATGTGTTGTAAAAAAATCAGCCTACCCAACATGTGTTTCACATTGCCAATCCTCCGAGCAAAAAGAAAACCAAATATTTCCACTTGATGGCCTCGTGTGCCAAATGCATTTCAAAACTACTAACTAAAAATTCCCAACCACATGGCAAGGATGGGTTGACCATTTTTGGTAGTCAAAAGGCCATTCAAAGTACGATTGTTAAATGCTTGGGCTTAAACACTAATGTGGGTGCTTCTAGAAGTAAAATTTTGGTGTTGAACCCTAGGCGTGCTCAAGATAATCCAAAGTTTGTCATGGTGGCAACTCAACCTTCTAGAGAGCCTACTTGTACCAGTGAAACCCCTAAGGAGGTGGTCAAGTGATGGATTTCTAGCACCCCATTTGCAACTAATGTCATTCCAACATCTCACGGAACTATTCTTGATTCGTAGCCTTCTCTATAGATCGTTTCTCGTCACAAGACTTTAGTGTGATGCTTTCGTAACCCGCCTCGCCACATAGAGGATGGAGAATATGTGCCTAAGAAGCAACATAGGTTTCAATTTGGTGATTTTATCCAAAATAACCAATAGCCGTTTTTACAAAATACAAATGGAGCTCTACGATGGTTGAACTTTATGTCCCAATATCCTTGTGTTAAATGAATATTTATTCATGGAATTCTCAAGGTCTCACAAACCCGCCTCACAAGTATGAGATATGTGAGACACGACAACAATTTCTAGATTTGGATGCTTTGTATCTATAAGAAATTAAAGTTTTTGATTTTTTGCTCACAACTATCAATAAGGTTTTTGGTCAAATAGTCTTTTTTTGTAACACCCATTCTTGGGGTAACGAACCAAACCAGGAATTTCTCAAATTTGGGGTAAATTTTTTTTTTTGAAAGGCGAACTAATGTTTCACCTGAATATTTTCATTAAGTAATTATATTCTTAATGATATAATTTTAACCATATTGCTAAGACATTGTTTTTAATTACTTTGATTTATCCCATTGTTAACAATATTCACACATTTTAAAAAAACATATGTATTAATGACTAACACAACCTACAAGAGAAAATAACTACCTATTTTAATTAATATTTCCTCTCCCATTCAAAAAGGTTAATCCCACAATATTACTCATTTTCAAAAGTATGTAGGGATTCTCTTGAGCCCTAGGATCAAACCATTCTGGGCCCTAGATTTGGAATAATACTAAAGTTTGCCCTAATCCACTAATAGCCCCTTTTCTTCTCTTTCTCTTTATTCTTTTTCTCATCTTGTTTTGGTTTTGGCTCTTGGAATGTACAGGTTCTTGGATTCATAGAGTTTTCCAAGGAAGTAATTACATATTGTTTTTTTTGTTTTTCAGTTGTTAATTTATATCAAGCTAGAGCAAAATACATATGTATTTATATGTATTTATGTATATCAATGGCGGCTAGGGTTTAGTTTTATTCTTTTATTATTATTATTTTTTTTTCAAGAGGGGGATTTGAGGATTGTGTGAGGGCAAAGAAGACGTGGGAAGGAGGAGGCACAAGGGAAGGAGAGACAGGGCGGGCGGGTGAGTGAGGGGTGAGTGAGGGGCGACTTCGGGGCAGGGAGGTCGTGGGGAAGGCGGGTGTGGTGGTTGTGGCGTCCGAGAGTGACAGGGGGGGCAACGGCTCGTGGAGCGGCGAGAGGGGGTTTGTGGGGGTAACACCCCGGAATAATCAGAGGTGGGGGTTCGACCCCCACCATTTTGTTTGTCTTTTTTTTTTTTTTTTTTTAAATATATTAATAAAATGTTTTTTTTTGTTTTAATATTTATTTAATAGTAAAACGTTTTTAGTGTATGTGTATATATATGTGCATATATAAATTTTAACCCCTTTATTAAAAATATATATCCATATACTAAAATAAGATTATATTTCCATGCACAAACAAAAATACGATTTTAAATATAAAAACCATAAACACTTTTCTGGTTTTTTATTTTTATTTTACCAAGATAAACTGATTATATGAATTTACTCTATATTTTGTGTTGAAAGGAAGTAAACCAGTATTTTCCAATAAAATGAAAGACTTATTTTTAAAAGAAAATTCTTTAAAGGAAATTTACTAAATCAAATAAGGTTGCTTACTAAGAACAAAACATTAAAACTTCTCAATATATTATTCTCAGGAAGATATAGTAAAAGAAACTAAGGACAAGATTTCTTCTCAAAATAAAAACCCAACAAGCTAACAAACTCTTCTATTTGTCACTCGTTTACAATACTTTTTCAATAGTAGTATTTGGAAAGATTTTACAACCAACTACAGTAGAAATACAACATTCTATAAGGCATGAATGATTTACATACATCTTGTATACATATACACACTTTCTTTGGAATAAGATTTATAAATATTTACAAACAAAAGAGAGTTCTACAAAAAAATGAGGGAGACAAAGTTTCAACACAATGACATTTCCTCTCATGGAGAGTAGTAAGATTAATCCCATTACATACAACGTTCAAGCCACACTAAAAGGAATACATAAATTTTGAAGCAATCACTTGCTTGAAATGATATACATACACCCCAAAAGGAAGGCTTACAAAGAGGCTTACTTCAATATTTTTACAAAGAACACATGCTTGAAGAAAGGCTAAAAAATTTCCAACAATAGGAGAGAGCCAATATAGACCATGCCACCAAAGCTACTCCAACAATCTTCAAGCTTAAGGCTCCAACTATCATCCATATGAATTCCAACTTTTGAAGGTTAACAAGGATCCCACTTGAAGAGAACAAGGCTTGTTTAACCACCCAACCTTTAGGCATCATGACATGCCTTTCCCAAGGTTGGGATGCATGCTAGCCTCCCCCAAGCCCATGGGAAAGAGGACAACAACCACAACTTGCACAAGATGGAGGTGGACTAACAATGTTACAAGCACATAGAAATAGGACACATACAAACAAGACTTCAAAATTTACAAGGAGGAGAACCCGTGTTCTTCCTCAAAAGTGGGGAAGAGAGGAGAAAGTTCTCCAAAGTTATACATCAAAATTATTTGCACAAAATAAACATCTCCATATCCTCCTTATTGCTCCTAATTCAATCAAAGCCCTCCTTATTCTTCCCCCTTTCTTCAAGTCCTTCTTGGAAGGATTTTCAAACCCCAAAGGGTTTCCTTACCAAGAATGGGGGAGGAGATTCAAGCCAAATGAATCAACTTCTCCATCTCAACCATTTGAGGGGAAAATAATAAGACCCTACAAGGCTTGTCCATCAAGCCTTGAGGATTGAGAGGGAAAATTCCCTCTCTCTTCCCCCACACTCCAAAACTCCATCATGCCATATGATGGAGGGAGTAAAAACAAGCAAGTAACCAAAATCTACATACAACAAATAACAATCTCAAGCAACCAATCCAACAACTAAAAGGAAAAACAACACAACAAAAAGACATAAGAGCCTACCTCAAGGAAAGCTCTCCAACTTCAAATTTCTCCACACTTTGACTCAAGCCAATCTCCAAGCTTCAAAATCCACAAGCATCCCAAGCAAGAAGTTAAAAAAAAAGTCCCTCTCTTTTCCCATGAATGGGAATTTGAAGAGGAGCAAGCAAGCATCCTCACAAATGAGGGGGTGACATGTGTCACCCCTCTCCCTCATCAAGGTCAAAGATGCCAAAACAAAAGAGAGAAAGGGTAAAATTATCTTTTGCCCTCTTCTCCCAAAATCCCCTAAATGTTAGCAAGACAAAATAAGTGAAACTTTTAATAAACACTCAAATCCACATCCCTTACATGGATGTGACCATACAAGTGGTAAAAAGGAGGAAAACTCCCTTTAGCTTTGAAAATAAGTCCCCTACCCATTAGGTAGGGTCCAAGGGCTCATTTTTATGTTAGGGGAACTCCCAAGCTAAAAAGGGTCCCCAAAATACCCAAAATACCATAATTTCGGGTTTTGCATTTTTGGCACAAGGGTAGAGGGTGGGGACCACCCAAGGGTCTCACATGTGACCCTAAACCCTTGTGATTAAGTGACTCATTAAACAAAATCAACAATTTAAAAGAAAGTGAAATTATTAACTCCCTAAACAAGTTTACAAATTCATTAGTAACTCTAAACAAAACTAATAATTCAAAGCACAATACATTACATAAATTGGGGTCACTCATAGTGCCTAAAATAATAATCTCCTATACTAAGGCTTCACACAATGAACATGGCTAGGAGTCACCTGGGTCAGCTTTGCATGCAAGATTGAGTAGCCGGGCCCGAATCCCACGTTCTCCCGTAATCCCGTCACACCGCACACTCATTGCACACATTAACCGCCCCGTCTCGATACCATATAATTCAATGACATAGTAAAATATAAATGCGTTCTAAACTAACCTAACATCCTACTCGAAATCAAGATGCGACAACGCACAATTATACTCAATATTCCAAAAGTTAGACAAGATGATACGTGACATATAATCATAGAATTCCACATGCAATAACTATCCATTATTATAATTATGTTCCAAACACAACATCATATCCATTAGTATCCATGACATTACAAGAAAATGCGATAATATAGAAATTAAGCTAAATTGACGCTATACACCTAAATGTCCACACATGTCTAATAAGATCAAATATCTAAATATAATGTTTAAGATATAACCAATCACCATCAAAACATGTCTATGAGCAAAAACAAGCTATCGAGCTATAAAAATGTGGGCACTACATTTTTAGACTAGAAATCATGACCAAGGGAATATTTATCTCCAAAGTGGCATCCACACTATCAATCATTCATATGACCCAACCAAATGTTCCTTTTGGGTTTTATTGAACATTGAAAAATGCATCCTATGCATGATTAACTTTTGTGCCTCAAACAAGGTGGTGGAAAGGGCGTTGTTTTGATGGTGGCTTGCTACCAAGTTGCGATGCACATTGGATCATAAGTGGCTACTTTACCATGGTTGAGGTGGCCTCTAACAAACAAGGGAATCCCTTGATGCATTAAATAGTAGGTGAGTAAGAGTTGTGGTAGCATTTGCATAATAAATTTGCTTTTTATGACTCGAAATCTTCTCGCCATCATGTGACTCAAGTATTTGGTACACGTGGTCAAATTTTCACCGTAGATTTGAAAGGGTGCTTACATAGCTAGATAGGGCCATAATATCTTCCAATTTTGATTTTCGGATGCCAATTGTTCCTCATTATCGATGGAAGCCTTGTTAGATATTGTGTTATCGACCTAGTTTCTCATTGAGTGTAATTTCAAGTGGTCATAATGGAAAAAACATAGTTTTTTCTTAATATTTATTGCATCATGGTGGACCTTGTGCCACATCATACAAGGCAAATCAATTGGATTGAATGGTGGTTTGATGTCATTACACGTACCGAGTCATTTTTTGTATGGCTTCCATCTTGCACTGTTCAATGCAAGTCATATTGCGTCATGACCACTAAGTTGAGCCATGCCACAATGGCATTAGAATTGCAACCCTTTCATGAACCTCTCCAAATTTACGTGGCTCACCTACAACACCACATTCAAGTGGTGGATGTGTATAATGTTGGGGTGCTCAAATCAAAGCTAGACTACATTGGCTCAAGTTTGGAGGCAATGTTTCTAAATAATTATTTCATATGCTTAAGGCCAAACACACCTTGTTGCAAATTAAAGTGATTCATGAAGTTGATCAATGACTCATTGAATTGTCGATATTATGTAGGTGTTTGCCCCACATTATGAAAAATATTTCAAAGCACGAAAGCCTTCTCCCATGCGAGATAAAGTTCTTCAACAATGCTTAAATGTGGTGTCTTGCAAATTCTCTCAAGAACAAGTTTCCACAAAAGACCTTCACAAATTTGATATACAAAGATATTGGGTGCCTTGTTTTCCTATTAATTTCTATAAACTTCTTTTGAATAACATAAGAGAAGATTTTTTCAAATTTACTTAGAAGCCTTCCCCTACAAAACTCTCGGCCATATTATTAACAACGGGAATATCAACTTCATACAAAAAGGCTCATGATCTATAGCAAATTTGTAAGTAGCAACCTATCACACTACTAAACGCCTCATATAAAATTATCACCAAAACCACAGCTCTATGTGTACACAATCTCTTCCCACATATTGCTAGGTCGGAACAAACAAGTTTTTATCAAAAGAAAATATATTTTAGACAACATAATATCAATTTGATAAGGTATGGAATGGGATTGCAATTCCAATCAACAAGCTATTTCATTAAATGTGATTATCGTAAAGCTTGAGTGTATTGAATGGCCCTTCATTCTCACCATGTTGTAAATGATGAGGTTTGGGTTTAACTTTATTCAATTAGTTCATATGCTTTGTTGATGCCTCAATTTGTCTTCCCATTGATTGCATGCATTATGAATGGTTCAACCTTTTCCACTCAATTCGTGAAGGGCATCCTCTTGCCCTTGCATTCTCGTGTGTTTGTTGAGGAATGCTTTGGACAACGTCACATCTCAAGAGCTTGCTTGAGGAATTTATCTCCCTATAGAGAGCTCCATTCAACTCCTTAACTGTCACTTCACTAAGGATTATAACCTCGGCTTTAATTCAAGAAGAGAATATCGGACAAGCAATGCACTTTGTCTTACACGTTTAGATTTGGCATTTGGCTTTAGTATTCAATGGAAAAAGTCACAATGGTTCAAACAATCCTTTGCTCCTCCGATGGTCTATCTTCAAACTAAGGCTTGGAAATGGATTCAACAAAGTGATATTTTTCACTTCCTTGATATTTTGTTTGCATTCGACTAAATTTTCCTATCTTTGGCAACATGTCATCGATATGGTAAAATAAAGCTTTCTTATTGGATTACTAAGCCACTTCCTATTCTCTTTGCCTTATAAAGCTTCCCATCACAAACTTGAGAAGCTTATAAAGGATTTTTTGTAAGCCAACTCTATGCATGAGAAGGGGTTCCATTGAGTTGCCTTGCAATATTGATTCTTACCTAAAGTGCTTGGGGATTCAAGATTCTTGACATCTAGCAAGTAAGGTATTGCCCTATGTGCTAAATGGATTACCCATACCATCCAAAAAAATAAGACTTGGAAAATTCTCCTAAGTAATCTTATCTTGTCTTGTACTCCCGAGGTAGAGTAGAATGAAAAGGTATAGGTATTCATACCCTTCTCATCATTCGAGCTCCAATCAAAATAGTGAGGACTTTTGTAGCCAAGCGTATTTGAAAAGCTTGGGAAGCCATTAAATGTTTACTTTTATAGAATGGTAATGGTTTTGGTGATGATTTATCCATCAACAAACATTCCTTAATGTGGTAGTTGGTTATTACCTTTTATGAAGTCCCCTTTTTTGAAGTGCTTTGGATACATGCTCTAAATCTTTTCAAACAAGGCATTCATACCATTTAGGAAATTTTCTTTAGATCCACATTTTCATGCCTTGAGGCAAAGGCAAAGTTTAATTTTCTCAACTAAGACTAAAGTCCCTCCAAGTGGTTCTCGGATGACATCCCTATAGAACGTCCGAATAAAATTGTTGTGAACTCACTTAGGCCTTGGGAAAAAGACTATTAGTGTTTTTTTGAAATCCCTTTTTCTCAATTATACTCGTGAGGAACATTAATGTTTTTCTCCTAGATTGCCCATGGCTCAAAATGAAATATGCCCTTCCCAATCGAAGACCCTTAGCCTATTTTGTCTACCCGACGGCTAAAGGGGTGAACACAAGGGTGACTTAATTTCTATTATTTTATTATAAAGTGCAAAAATAAATAAAATATTATAAAAACACTTATAATAAAATATTATAGACTTAATAAAAATAGAAAAGTGAACCAAATGATAAAAACACTTAGCTAAAATTGTTTATTTCTAGAAAAGTGCAATTTGCACTATGGAGGCAAAAGAGCATAGAAAAAGGAAAAGGTAAATGGGCCAAAGTTATTCCTCTAAAGAAAATGCGACTTGGTCTAGAGAAGAAAAATGGAGGGAAGAAAACATTTAATGGAGGAGAAAGGTGATTGGTTTCATGAGTGGCTACTTTGGGTCACTTTCTCAGATTTAAAAGGACAAGTTGGCTTGCGTTGGAGACACATTTGATTATCTTCTAAATTCTGATTTTTAATTGAAGCTTTTAGTTTTGTCTGAATTATTTCTAAGGACGAAACACTTAAGAGTATTCTCTTATTGACGAAAACCCTAAGAGTACGTGAGGGATCTCTACATAGGGGATTCCATTGTACTTGTAGCAATATTTTAGTTTATTCCAAAGAGCGAATAAATGAGTTTTTACAAAATTTTGGATCAAGGGTTTGAAGCAAATTGGCAGTTGTGTTTTCTAGCCTTCTATCATATTGTACGACCCACTTTTAGGATACTTCTTGAGGTATTTAAAGGGGTTTTGATCTGATCTGATTACCGTTAATAAATCATGTTTTTATGGATTTTCCGGACCAAAACCCTAAGGAAAATTTGGTGTTTTGGTTGTTTAGGGAACTTGTGGTGGTCAATTGCATAAATGGGTGACATCATTGCATTCTCCCTTTTTTTTGAATCCATGCATAGTTTATTTGTGTGGATCGGAGCATTTTTGAGTGAGTTATGAATTTTTGAAGTTGCCATAATTTTCTGCTAGACTAGGGTTTCAAAATAAATTAATTTCATCCTTCTTGTGCATCAAAATATGTATGTTCTTTCATATTTTGGCTTTATAAAATTGGTAGATCGATAGGAGTTGAGAAGTTATATTTTTATTGGCTAATTTGTTTGGGTTTCCCATTTTAACCTAGTCGCACTTTTAAGATTAAATTCACATAGGTACATTAATAAATTGTTGCATCTTCTATAAATTGTATTCGGGGTTTGGGATTTGCCTTAAATCCATTTGGGGACATTACACAAAATCTCAATGAGACAAGGTCTCTCCCATTTTTGCTTATGCTTGAGGTAGGAGGTTCCATACTTTTTGGAGTACCATTCTCGATCCCAAGCTTGCTTATTTCCCTTGGTGTATTCTCTTGTAGAGTTTACCATTGGGAAACCACCTAGTTCACTTAGGTGGCCTTCACCCCAAATGCCCATTTTGTGGTTAATCTCATAATGTTGGGTACATGTTCTTCAACTACACTAAAGCACAACAAGCATGAGCTTGGATTCATCACTTCTTCAAACCTCGTCAGGGCATAGCCATTCACATGTAGATTATCCTATTGGGAGATCGACCTAGGCTTCCTACAAAACACACATTTGGCATATTTACTGAATGGAAATAGTCTTTTGTTATTTGGAAAGAAAGGAACTATGGTGATTTCAAATGTGTTCATGCAAATTCAAAGTGCAAGAAAACAAAGTGGCTTTGGAGGTGGCTTGTCTCTAGACATTCTTGGACTATTGGGGCAATACGTCATGTACTATGGGATGTGTTCTACCAACCTCGGTACCAAGGGATGTTGTAGACACTCTCACAAATGGACTCATAACCATGATGGTTGGTCGCCACCATTGGGTACGTGCTCACCTCCCTCTATGTAGCAACAAGATTGGGCTCCATCGTTTGGAAACAACAAGTTCTCGCAGATGGCGCTAGTCATATCCCCTCCCAAAGTTATTCCAAACGGTCAGCAAACCGATGCCTCGAGGGACACATAGACTATTAATGAAAAACAATGCAAACACTAATTGTAAACCCATACCTGTGGGTGATGACCGAGATCCTCTTGTTGCTGGCTTTCATTCCCTAGCAGTTTAGTTTTTTTGCTTTTGAAATATTTCTATGGTGTAGCGATCGATTATCTGGACTACTTGATGCTTTTTTGGCTTTGTTGTTCCTCCATAGTCATGTGACCAAATATGCTAAATGTTGGGGGCATGGTTCCTTCCTGCCCGTTTGTTTTGTGAATAATCTATAAATCTTATTTTTTAGTAATATGGTGCTATTTCAATAAATTTAAATAAATAAATAAAATTTAGTCTACTCAATTTTTTTTTCAAGTTATCCTTCATTTGAAATGGAAATTAGAATTTATAATTCTTTTTTAGCTAGAAACCTGTTTGAAGGACATTTCTGCCTGCAAATATGACCATTGCACCCTGCTTTGAATGCATTCTTATAGATTATGTACTAAAATATGGGGAGCATAATTACAAGTCAAGGCCATCACAAAAGCAGTATAAAATAGGTGCACTGGCAATGAGATTTTTTATTTTTTCAACTAAAGCTTTTATTATGCGTAGAAAGCCATGATACGGTAAATGCACCAAACTGATTCATTTCTATGTGAAGTATGTCATTTCTAGAGCTTTGGCTTTTTCTGCTGCAATTCCTGAGGCCTCTCCCTTCTTCGTTGAATAAGCCTTCTCCTGTAAATTAAATCAAAGAATCAAGCATCAATCAAATTGCCAAACATCCTGCTTGGAGAGGCCACTGCTTTCATGAGAATACCAAGATTGTTAAAATGGTCCTATACTTCAATTATCTTATATATTAGGATAATAAAATAACACATAAAATGATAATAGACTCCGCAAAGATTTGATAAAAAATCCAAATCAATCACTGTTTCTAGATTATTTGGAGCTTTACGTTAGTTCAAAAACAAGGAAATGATAACCACATTACATTTGTAACACCCACAACTAGTGAAGCTAGAAGACAAAACAATGACCAATTGAATTTTGTGGATAGTGTGCTCTAGACACATTCCCGATTGATCGCGTGAAAGAATGTGAGTGTATGGAGTATATTGATAACAAAATCAATTGTTGGCCATGGCTTTGGGGATCATAACCGAAAATCTGGCTAAATGGGAAGTCATTGAAATTGGATTGATGCCAGCCTTGAAGATTTGTATAGGTTACGGTGAAGATGGATTTAAGTCATTTTTAAATTAGTTGATAGACCAAGGTGATAAGACCTGGGTAATTGGAATATATCTTCATTGATAAGAGATATTTAATCCCTACGAATATTTTGAAATATCTTTTTGTAGCCACATTCGAGAGGAAGCAATAAGGTGGGCAATCAATTTAGCAAGGTGACAGAAGATCTAGAGATGGGAACCATGTACAAGAACATGTTTACTAGCATGCTGTAATAATAAGAAAATTGGTAGTGAATGAAGTGAGTAGTAGAGGCAATGGCAGGAGATTAACCCCATGCAGTCATCTAGCTTTTTGATGTGTGATTTGTTCCTTTGAAGCATGTTTTCCTCTACAGAAATCTTACTCTATGGTAGCAGACTTGATCCATTATTTGTGATAGGTTAAGATACATTGGAACAGAATTCAAATCTTGCATGTTCATCCTGTTCTTCAGAATAAGGCATGTTGCAATCATGAACCAATGCACACGTCTGTCTAGAAATGGAATGTCTCATTATACTAGCCCTGGTGGGAAAATCATTCCAAAGTTTATTGGTTTCAGATTCTTGCTATAGCTGTGTAGTATTTTCTGGGGTGTAAAATCGTCTATGGATTTCTAGAAAAACCAAGCAACTATTGGAAGGGATGGTGAGCAGATATAGACTCTCTGAGGTTGGCATTCAAATAACCGATGATGGGGACTGTAGGTATTTCTATGCTAATCATGCATAGCTGGTGAGAAATGGGTGAAACTCAAAATCTTGAGTATGATGGGGAGGAGTCAAAAGAAAAGGATGTGGGTTTTAACCCCTTGCTGATCCATGGGTCACCTGAGGCGAGAAGAGCCTATACACGTACATCGATGTTGTAAATTGTCACAACAACAAAATTGGCAATTGATTTGGAGAGAACTTTATGGGTTAAAATGAATTCCATGACATGAACGAAGATTTCCACAGGTTCTCTGAGAATTACAATGAAGCTCTGCACAAGATAATGTAAGAGCATGGCAGAGGGAGCTGAAAAGCACTCAGTGAGTGGAAGAGCGTATACATGGCAAAGACACTACCATCATTGCCAAGTTCATTCATAGGATGATTAGGTTGGAGAAGACTTTTAACCTAGAAAAAAATCTGCTGTAGACTTGGTCCAGTGTGGAAATCTTTTCCTATCTTGGAAAAGCCCTTAAAGGCAGAAAAAGGATTGACTTGAAAGGCACTGACAAGAAGCATGAGGCATTCCCTGTTTGCTACTTATTGAGTTTGTGACAAGAAGCTTACGCATCAGAATCCTCTACAGATGGAAGTAACAATGGATAATTATGTGCTTCAATGTATGTGGGTCTCTATGTCTCTCTCCTGGTTGATCTGGATTGTGTTTCCTCTTTGGGTCTATCTCATGGTAGATGTTTGGTTTAGTTAACTTGAGTTTAGATTATAGTAAGTTGAAGTGTTCATTTTGCTTTTGTAAGGGAATATTCTGATTAATGGTAATGTTAGTAAGACTTATGGTATTGAGGATGAGTTTATTTCTCTCTAGTGATTCTACGGTATCCTACAAATTACAACCAATCGCTTATCTGCTGAAGAGCCACATTTTTGTAGAGTGCTTATTGTTGCAAAACTATAACATAACTTTGTTTTTCAAGAAACCATAAATATCAAAGAAAGCATAATATTTGAGAAGTTTTGATAGGATTTTGAATAGCTAACAGTGCAAAATGGCAAGGAACAACATGAACACAGACCTAAAAGCAGATGGATTCAGTGCAGAAGCTGTAAGGTTGACATGGGGCAACTAAAACTACCATTTTACCTCACACCAAGTTTCATCGAAAAATACACCATTTGACCAGTCTAACAGCACCTACATGTTAGCCAAAAGAACGGGATGTAGACCAGCAGAAATGAAACTGCAAATGGCCCAAATGACTGAGCAACCAATGGAATCATTTGCCCAGCCGGAGGAAATATTGTCTTGGTATTTTACTCAAAATTTTGGGATGCTGAAGCCATAAATGGCACCTAGGAGCTGAGGAAATGGCCAAGGGAATCTAAAATCGCCAGTAAACAAAGAAGATAAAGGGCTTCCAGTAGTCGATGCTCAAAGCAAGGTTTTACGTAGGGAGAGTGGATCCACACTCGAACGATGGCAGGCAATACTATGTAACAAAATTGTACAACTGATTTTTCAAAGGGAATAAAATTGTATGCTTTTGTCATAGGGTTTTCTGCTTCGAAGATTTTTTCTGCATTATTATTGATTTCAGGTGTGTATGCATATGTTTGGTTTCCTTCACATCTGATTTCTATTTTCATACTGCAACAGTGAAGTATTTTTAGGAACACTTTGATACATGTTTTTCCTGCAATACATATGTTGTATGTTCGTTGAATTGGCAACATATATCGAAGGATTGTGTAGAGAATTGTAATAGCTCTAAGTTGGGTGATTACACATCATATTGGTATCAGATCAGGTTTTCCATGGCTTGGGAGAAATCAATGTAACTGACCCTGCAAAAGAAAGAACTAAGTGGGGGATCATTCAAGCCTTACAAACCAGGAATTAAAACAAGCAAGTGGAAGGCACGAGTTTCAGCCGTACAATGAAGAAGATATGAATAAGGCTAGGTTTGCAAGGTTGTGTGCCAATATTTAATATTGCTGATTTGGCCTAGTCAAAAGCTTTACCAACCAATTGGAATGCTTTTTAGACAAAACAAAAAAGGAAGTGGAAGAAGGACATGAGGAGAGTTCAGCAAAAGGTTGGGTCAAAATTTGGGACTCAAGTGTGCCAATGCCACAACAACCCTTCAAGGTGGAGACCAAATAGGAAATTCAGCCATACAAAAACAAGTTGATGCCGAGAAGATCAACAATTGGCTCACGTAACTTAAAGTTTGTTTCGGTATCAAAGAAGAAACTATTCTACATTGAAGGAGCAACCAAAGAGGAAGAAGAATCAGACCAAAAAGATGCACTAGAGGAAGTATTGGAGGATCCATAACTGGCCATCTGTTGCCACAGATCATCAAGCATTAGTACGCCACAAACCCTCGGTAGTAACATTTGTGAAGAAGCAAAGAGTGAACAGTGTTGATTGATTCAAAAATACTCACAATTTCATCAATAAGTTAGCTGCACATCTGACCTGCTTTTTCTAACCAGCTCCAAAATTTCAACTCATGATTGTTGATGGGGGTATAGTTGGTTGTTCGGAAAAATGCCACAGTATCAAACTAGCAATGGGTGACTACCTTAAGAATAACCCTATGTTTGACATTCCCATGGGCAGAGTTGATATAGTTTTGAGTATCTAATGGCTTACTACTTTGGGCATAATAGAGATGAACTTCTAGGAGCTCTTCATCGAATTCACTCAAAGGGAGAGAATTAGAATTGCAACGATTGCAAGAAAAATATCCACAAATGGGAAGTTCACATCAGGTGCAAAAGCTGCTCAAAAAGAATCTGCGTTATTTTTGGCACAATTATTCTCTTCAAGCTCAACATCTCAAGCATCAACACCACCAGATCTTTAGTCTATCATATTCAAACATTTATCTGTATTTGGTGGTATGTCAGATTGACTTCCACCCAAAGAGATCATGACCATGCCTTTCAACTTATACTGGGGAGCCAACTTCCTAACATCAACCTTGCAACTACCCGTATATGCAAAGAGCGAGATCGAGCACATGGTAAAGGAGATGCTGAAAGTGGCCATTGTTTGTCAAAGTCAAAGCACATTGTTATCCAGTGAGAAAGATATGTATGAGGATGGCAATTGGCACATGTGCCCGGACTACAGAAAGCTAAATTAGTTAACCATCCAAGACAAGTTTCCTATTCTTGTAATCGCTGATTTTCTAGATGAGTTAAATGGAGTTTTTTTTTTTACCAAACTAGATCTCAGATCAGGACATCATTAAATCAGAATTGGGAAGGATAATATTCCCAAAACAACGTTTAGAATGCATGATGGCCATTACGAGTTTATTGTTATGTCCTTTGGTCTCACAAATGGTCCGTCTACATTTTGGATTCCATATTCAAACTATTTTTTCAGAAATTTTTCTTGGTGATTTTTGATGATATACTTATCTACAACAAAACATCGGAAGACCATATGCACCATGTTGATTATGTCCAACTTTATGCAAAGCCTTCAACTGTGCTTTTGGCATTGCTGCCCAAAATTATACCCCCTACCCTTATAGGCTTAAGAACTAGTCATTGACCTACATTCTACTTCCCTCTATCTCTATATTTTAGGCAAGATTCAATTATAGCATGCAATGGCAGAATGGGGGTCTATTTTCCTCACCTTTTGGTTCTATAAAACCAAGGGAGGTATTTCCTAACAGTTTCCAGGTGTTTGTATAAAGTTCAACCCATAAACACCTATTCGATCCAAACTTATTAACAAGACCCACAGTGCCTAGTTGTGCAGTTATGTGTCACTAACAACTAAGACACTTGTTCGTTCACTCATTTAGATCAGAACTATAACAGATAAAGAATAATAATCTGTTAGATCTGCATATAAATTTTCACTATGAAACATCTCAAATGGCAACTGTAGAAAATGAAAATGATTTCAGATCTACAAGATTCATCACACCTTTGAGAGAATCAATAAACATTGTTTTTGACATAACATAATCCTCAAGAAATTAAAAATGTAAAAAAATTAATGAAATGTTTGATTTAATCTACCATGGTCGGTACCATTGATCCATCTCACATGACAACTGTAGAAAATGAACACGATTTCAGAAGTAACAAAATTCATAGCACCTTGAAGAGAACTCATAAACAACATTGTTTTTCAAATAGCATAATCCTCAAGAAATTAAAAATCTAAAAAGATTAAATGAAATGTTTGATTTAATCTACTAAAGATCAGTGCCTACATGTACTTCTCTTTATTTCTAATTTTTAGGCAAGGTTCAACAGTAGCACACGGTTGTAGAAAGGGGGTCTACTTTCCCCACTTTTGACTCTACAAGACCGGGGGTATTTTCCAACAGTTCCCGGGTGTTTTTATAATGATCAACCCATAATTACATATTAGACCCAAACTTATAAACAAAACCCACAATGCCTAGCTGCCCAATTATGTTTCACTATCAATTTACGCACTTGTTCGTTCACTCATTCAGATCAGAACTATGACAAATAAAGAATGATAACCTATTTGATCTGCATTTACATTTCCCTATGAAACATCTCACATGACAACTCTAGAAACGAAAATGATTTCAGATCTAACAAGATTTGTTGTGCCATGCAGAAAATTCATAAATAACATTGTTTTTGACATAACACAATCCTCAAGAAAATGAAAAATGAAAAAAACACATACTCACTTCATCATATCCCAGTGGTATTGAAGTTTCATTTGAACCTCTTCTCTTTTTTGTGTTCCCACTCACACAAGTTCTGAATATGGAAAGTTAGGACTCACAACACATGATCCTTCTTCATACCTTCCTTCACATCCTTAGATGGGAGACTGAACAAATTCGAGACTCTAACTTCAAATATGTTCAAGCAAATGATAGAGGATGCTTTGCAAAAGCAACGAGAAGAATTGGAAGAACATGCACAGGAAAGAGTGGGGATTGTTGATCACTTCTCTCAACTTCTTAAACATGTACATCAACTACCGATCCCACTCCACAACAACCTTTTGATGGTCACACTGTTGGTATCCAAATTGATTCTCCTTTGCAAGCTAAGCATCATCACAGATTTAACAAGAAGCCTAGAGACAGATAAATCATCATGTATGTTGTTTTGTAGCCGGGGAGGCGATTTAGCTGGCTCTTTGTCACTTAGATGTTGGAGAAATGGATAACACCTTCAAAAGGATTTGATCTATCCTCACTACTTTAGGTTGTGCCTTTCAACCAGGTGAGAGGACCCATTTTGTAACCTCTATTGGTGAAGGAGAATGAAGATATCCTTCTTTGTACAAATTTGAAAGGAAACCTTGAGAACATATGATCAATGCACCACAATTTAACTCTCAGGAGTTGTCACTTCTAAAGAATGGTGATATTTTCTAAACAAGGTTAAGGTTACTAAAGACACTATGGAATTTTGATTGCTTCGCATATTTTGCGGTAGAATTTATTCATTTGTTGACATATAGGGCAAACAGGGGTAGTTAAGGTAGGATTCATTGTTTTTGAATAATTTTTGGTGGGAGATTAAGCAGGATAAACTTGATTTTGCCAGATCTTTGAGAACCTTCACAACAATTGGAAAACTAAATGACAGAATGCTTCAGAATAGCTAAAATATTCCTTCAACCAGAAGGTGTGCATCAATGGAGGCCCAGATCTGCACGGTTTCACACAATCTCTGAGAATTCAACACGAAGGCTCGAGCTAAAGACTCAATTAAACATTAAAGACCCCTGGTTCCTCACGCCTAAGATACACTCAAAGGATTACAGATAATCTTTATCAACAAAATGACAGTAAAGTGATTTTAAATTGTTTATCTGACTACAGGATGAAGGCTCTTCTCATAATGAAATTGCAAATGCCACTAAACTATCACAGGGATGAGATCCTGTGTGATTCGGAGGGATTTTAACACAAGATTGCAAATGCATCAAAACCATTCAAAAACATACTTGAAATACAAGCAGACACAATTTTGCCCGAGATCAACACAGATTAATTCGAGATCTATTAGATTTATCAGCAAGGGAAAGTTTCTTGAACAATCTCAGAGCTTGTCAATCGTTGTACACTCGCAACCATCTTGATGCGATCAAATCTAAAACACAAGAGATTAATAGGTTTCTCGGATGGTCTCTCAGGAAGATGGGCTTTCTCAAATTTTCTCGTAGAAATTAAACCCCCAACCATTTGCATGACTAAAGCATGATTTTTATAACACTCAATCTACATCCAAGCTTTCCCCCCAAACAAAGAATATTCGAGGAACCTTTGTTTGTTACATATTTGATCCTGATTTCCAGAAAGTGATGTTTAACAGGTTTGTAACAAAAAGTTGTCAGTTGTTCAAAAAGGTGAATCATTGCAAATATCTCCATCATTGTTTTAACTGGGAGCACGTTTTCATCCTTCGTGCATGCAACCTCCATCATTTCATCCTTTTCCCATTCTTTCCTCTGCAACTTTGCTTTGCATCTAGCTTCTCTGGTAATTCGTATTTTTGCAAGTGCCCAAGCAATTCCAACTTCAAAATATCAACCTTTACATTCCTTGGACTCACAAATTAAGCTCTAAATCCATTCAATTGCACTTTGCAGACAAAAACGACAAGGAATTTCATCAAAAACGATGAAAACAATGCGTATTCGCATCTCTAGGAGTCTTGGAGCAAAAATGGCGGCAAAATCAGATGCAATGCACAACAACCATTGATTCTTCCCTTTCTCAACTTTAGATTAGAGCTGTCCACGTGGAAAATCTGATTCAAGCGGGCCTGGGTTGCCTTTAGCATTTTATGACTTTTGGAGGAAATGCGCAATTTTCACATTTTGCCCCGCCTCCGCCTTTGAAAATTGGGCGTGACACGTGGCTTAATGTGGGCCTTTGGCTTGACACGTGGCTTAATGTGGGCCTTTGATGGAGTCATGGCTCATTTATGCAATTTTACCCTTTTTAACAAAAAGGCAAAATTTCCAATTTTCCTACGTGCGACCCGCTTCTCGCTTTTATTTTTTGATATGGGCCCCAATGGAGTCACGCTTCATTTTTATATTGTGCTCCTTTTCATAAAAAGGCAAAAATCTTCAAAACGCCCGACGATCCGCCTCTCCGCCTTTGTCTTGAAAAACGGTCACATGTCCATCTTCGGGGTCAAAGTAAGAATTTTTCCCTGTCGCTTCATATTTGCTGAATAGCCAATCAGAGACTATCGGGCCGCAGGGCCAATTTGGTATTTTTTACAAATGTGACCAAAGTGGCAAATTTCACCAAAAAGACCCACTGGGCCGCATCCAATTAAAAATGAACACATATACACCTTCGGGGCAAAAAAGAGAAATTTGCTCCGCTTTATAAATTTGACCGGCCAATCAAAACTCAACGGGGCGCGGGGCCAAATTGATCTTTTTGCAAACATAGCAAAAGTTACAAGTTATAAAATAGACCCGATGTGCCTCATCCAATCAAAAGAGACCACGTAGCTGAAGATGCTTGAGATATAATTTGATGGGGAAAACATGCCCAAACCGTAAAATGCAGGGAAATCACCATTTGCGCCTAGAATTGAATTTTTCTTTAAGGACAAAGAATTTGGAAATGATACAAGGCCCAAATGTGATCCACAACCATGGAGAAGGATCTTCAACAACATACAAATGAAGAAAACCTTTCACGCATCCATTTGGGGAAATAGAAAATATGATAGAGCCCGCAGATTGA